>JAODJW010000081.1:19845860-19856687 GCA_026777045.1 Hyperopisus bebe | reverse complement strand
TGTGCAGTAACAGATGGGCTGTTTTACAGCTTTGTGCTCGAGAACAACCCTGAGATCGCCAATAAATACATTTACACGCCCGCCTTCTCTAGTCAAAAATACACACACACACAAAAGTTGGTCTTCGTATCTAAATGGGGACCGTCCATTCATTTCCATGGGAAAAAGCCTAGTCTCAATCACGACAACCCCTACCCAGCCCTAACCTTAATCATAAGTAACCAACCCAAATACAAGGCTTTTGGCACTTTTACTTTTTTGATTGCATTGATTGTAAGAACCATTCAAAATTTAAATGGTAGATTTTACTTTTCATGCAGCATGACACAGAATAAACAAGGTGTCATGTGATTCAATGTCATGTGATTCTCTATGTCATGTGACCCCATGCCTCTGACCTTACTGCGTTATAATTTTATTTTAATGAAATGCTGGGGGCACCTTTCTCTCCCTCGTGGCTTCACTCGACTGCTTTACTCGTTAATACAAGCAGCATAATCAGGAGGGGGTGGGGAAATAATAAATAGTAATAATTAATTATGTGTCACAAAAAAAAAAAAAAATGAGCCTTTCGAAATGAATCAATCGAGGAACAATGGACAGGCATCTCATTAGAGATTCAGGACGGACCAGATCACGTCCGGATCCATAACGGTCCTGCGGAATGAATTAATAACCAATTCGCCCCGGCCAATTCCCATTTCACATAAACAAAAAAAAAGAACTTTTCAGCACGTGCTTTGAAATTTGGTGGAGCCCTGCTGTCTTTCCCAAACACCTGAAAAAATGGCACAGGAAGTCGCACACGGGGGGGCACGGTGCTGGAAGGCATGCATTTGTGCTCCACCACTTCCCAGTAACTAGCCCGTACACGGAATGGCCCAGAAGCCACCAGTACGCACTTTCTCATTGTCTTGGTTCTGCGTCCCTGACTGTGGCGATAATGAGCCCGCCTTGGTCCCAGGGCTATGGGGGGGGGCGGGGGGGGTGGGGGGGGGGGGTGGGGGGGGGGGGGGGGGGGGGGGGGGGGGGGGGGGGGGGGGGGGGGGATCACTTCTTCGGGATGCAGGTATAAGATGCAGAGAGCTGTGAACTCAGAAATCATTACCGGCACCCCCCACCTGAGACGTGAGCTGCCCCCCGTACAGGTGAGTCCCAGAACTCGTATTTTTACCACCCTTCCCTGCCTTAAATATCTTTTGTTTCATATTCTCAACACAGAAGCTCTAAAATTTGGCATGGGGGGGACGTGGGGGGAAGGGGGCTTAAGAGAGCTTTGGTTCCCTGAGAAGGCTGTTTTAAATGCCACCCCTCAGCCGAGAGATTAGGGTGCCAAGCGAACAGGAGAGAAACAGACTATTAAAGTTAGCGGGAGTTCATTAACCTTGTTAGACCACGAAGTGCCATATTTCAGCCGACATGCCTTTATAACACGAGCGTGGGGCGTCCGGACGATTCATTTAACGCTCCAAGCGCTGCGTTTTTGCGTTTGTTGTTTTCCCTTAAGGGGTGATTCTACTGGACTTGAAATGCACCCCCGTATCCTTGCGGTGTGTCTCTGCGAGTGTATTTCCATTTTAACCAAATTAAAGTTACGCAGAGACACCTGACCCCAATTTCATACTGAACCACACACTGTGACTGACACCTTTGCCGGAGAACATGCCCCCATCATGGGGGGGGGGCACACACGAAAGCAAAAACATGCACTGAGACTCATCTGACTGCAGGCAATAGGAGTGCTTACCGTCGCTCAAACCACACAGTTACATGGAACCCCTGAAATTTGGCTATGTGGCTGGAGGCTGCATGATTGTACACCAGGGTGTGTGGGGGAGGGAAAACAGATCGACGCTCCATTGGTGACCAAATCGTTTCCACCAGGGGTGAGTAAGCCATGCTTATCGGACCTGAGGAAAGTGGCAGGCCATGGCATGTTGGGTCGGGTTTCACGCCGGGGCTGGTTCTGCCTGTGGCTTTGTGATCGGACCACACTGGCTGAGAGAACCCAACCTGTGAGTGCAGGCGGTTGGGGTGTATGTGTGTGTGTGTGTGTGTGTGCGTGTCTGTGTCTGTGTGTTTGCGTATGTGTGGGTAAAATTCATCAAATCGAATGCATCAAAAGCCCCAGTACCTTCACAGCAGCAGAGATCTGTAACCCCCCCCCCCCACACACACACACACTGTTCCCACAGTGTCCCACCTCGACAGTGGGAAGTTACCCCTGGGGGACTGTGGTGGGATTGCCTTTAAGGTGGACCCCTTGGGGAGAGGTGCAGGCAGTTCTCAAGTCACTGGTTTTAATGCGAAAGTCTGACCCTGCTGGGAGACGTAGGGACTGTGCTTTTGAACCACCTTAGCTAGTTTGGAGCTGGGGACTCATTGCTTTAACAGCGTATAGTCTGGCGTGACTTTCATTAATTTCCTGATTTTGCATTCAATCTGAGTGAAAGATATCCATAATGGGGGGGGGGGGGCGCTATCCGCAGCTTAGGGACCTGCCCATAGATCTCCAGCAGGACAACAACCGTTTGCCCTCCGTGTTTTTCCCTTGGCCTCAAACTGCCATTTTTACGACATCAACATGCTGCCGGAACATGATTTACCTCGTGTCATAAAAACCGAAAGCTGCCCTCATGTCCAGAGACCAGCCTGTCCTCTCTACATAATTGCTGGCTCATTCGTAAAGAAAAACTAGAGGATTATTTCCCTTTTTTTGTCTTTTCAGAGCTGGACCGTGGCTCCAAGTGCCATTTTGCATCACAAAACAAAGAGTTTTTAAAAATGTTATACTGCAAATAAAAGAATATTGAAATGAAAGGCCTTTTTTAGGACAAACATGTACAGGTGTACAGTTATCGCTGAGTGGGCCCATCTGTTGCAGAAGGCGTAACACAGACGGACGTCACACTGATCTGGGGCCAGGTGATTAGGCTCAGAGCCCAAATCGGTCCGGAAACACAGAGAAACCTCACATTACGCCATAAACCTTCGGCCCATTTGAATATGATCTTCAAACCTCCTATTATTTTCATAGAAAGTAAAACAAATATATCCTCTTAATGTTCTCTTATGATAGCTGGTTATTTGTTTATCCCGAAACCCCCAAAGCGAGATCAACACAAGCATTAGTAATGAGTGCAAAATGTCATTTGTCTTCATAACACCTAAATGACAAGCTATTTAATATAACGAACGAGTGCGGTGCCATTGGGTATTACAGTGGAAAAGTGACCTTCCAGCATCAGTGGTAAGGGGTCTGACACTCTTCACAAAGAGTGCAATTTGAAGGCATTCAGGAGAGCTTCTCATCGTCGGCCCTTGCTGGTTGGGGGGAACACTGCAACTTGGCAAAGAGGGGTACATGCCTTTTCTCCACCCGATGCCCCAGTCCTACCACAGGAACATGCGGAGGTGAACACTGCTACATATTATTCCATCACACTCAGCTTCAAACGGACATGGGTGGACAAGCCATTTGTCATTTGGGCAAAATGGACTCACAAAGGCAGTACCATGCTGTGAGCTCACGGAGAACAGCATGCCTCACGTGCGGAATATTAAAAGGCCAGCTTTTAAGTAAGTCACGTCACCCGTTGTAAATTGATGTCGTTGACGGTGCAGGGCTCGCGCCCAGGGAAGGCTCAGTAGTTTGTTTTTTTTTTTTTGGGGGGGGGGGGGTTCCGTGGCAACAGATCATCAAGCATACCAAGGGAAAATTAGCATTCCACGTACTTTGCAGCTAAGTTGGCTTAGCCTCCTGAAGGCTGCTCCCTTTCCGGAGCGAGACCACCTATCAGTAATCGTCAGCGTCCACTGGTCTCTGCAACACCTTTGTTTTCCTTCTGATATCGGTGCGGCACTAAAAACAGCTAAAGGGGCCTCCATCCAAAACCTCGACACCTCCACGCCTGACTGCCAAACCTTCCGATATGATTTAATCTCAATCCTCCAAGGCATCTAATTAGTTTTGACTCACCTTGTTTCCTTAAGTGCTATCAAGACTTCCCCCATCATTTCTTGCAGGACATATGAATACAAAAAAAAACAACATTAGTCAACAATAAACACAGTGCCATAGACTTTATTTAGTCACCTCTAGTGCAGTGGCAGTCGACTTAAGGCAACCAAGAGAGAATCCACTGATTTGGTAAAATCACATCATCTGACATGAGCGCTTAGCAAACATATTCGAAAGTCAACAGCAAGACAGCAACGTGGTGTCTTCAAACCAGCCTCCACACACGGACCTCACCAAGCCTGCCCTCTCTAAAGCCACACTCCTGCCGCTTGTCTGATATGACACTCTCCCTCCAATCTTTGCACCAATCTCTTTTCATTTAGACGCCATTTCCAGCTAAGCAGTGCGAGTTCAAAAGGGTTGTTCTCAGTCGGATCGTCCTCATTCTTTCCATTCTTGTTTAGGAATGCTACAGCTGGACAGCATTGAAAATGAATAGCTTGTGGTTTCCTCGACTCGCTATTTTAAAAGGGGAGCAGATACAGTGAGGATCAAGAAAACCGGCAAGCGCTGCCTATCAGAAGCCCAACTGTGCGGATTGAAGCCAATGCAGTGCCCTAGGCGAGCTTCACCTCCAGTTGCCTCTCCGAATATAGTGCCCTAGGCAGCTGCCTATGTCTCCTAATGGGCTGACTAGCACTGGTGTAGATTGATGCGTACCATTACAGTGAATAAACACAGCAATCAAATGAATTCAAATAAGAAAACCTACATTCTTATCAAGACGAAGAAAAAAACAGCAATTTTCCTTCCAGATTTATACTGTTCTGTCTCCCTCCTTAAGAACAGTGCAGGGGGCAGAGTACAATTATTTTCCCTTTGTTTATGGGCTTGTAAGCCAAACGTGGAGAATCGGGAATGGTGGAGAACACTGGGGGCTGCTCGGCTTTGGTCCGATTGGTCGTCGGCCAAACAGCAACACCCCCGAGTGCCCAAGTGTTTTCCGACGCGCCCGGACAGACTCTCGTCTGAGCCAGTCGGGGTCTGATTATCTGAAGGCCGTCGTGGGGGTAAGAGCCATGGGGAACTGGCCCTGCTTTGATTGGCCTGATTACAGCCGTTTGGCAGAGTGGGACCAGCAGGGGGTGGGGGCAATTTGATCAATATACATATACATATTTAGTGGTGACGCCCTTGTGATGGTGCACACATGTGTGTTGAATATTCATTGGCTTTGCTTGCTCCTTGTTTTTGTGTTGGCATTTGTTTTAAAGCGGTCTCCTTCCAATGTTTGGTGACAGTCTCTGTTTTGTGCCATTCAGTAAATTGCCAGGGGGGGTAGGGAATGTTTGTAGAGCTGCACGGATGGTCAAACCATCAGAGCCACGTTCCTGTCCCAGGGGCTTTGAACGAAATCGTCACCCTGCACCCTCCACCTTATCCATTCACTCACTCTTAATAACGCTGTGCGGCCCAACCCTGGACTGGTTCATAATACACAGGTGACCATACATGTGGTGCATCCCTTATGTTTGCCTGCTCCGCTGGGTGGGTGGAGGTTTCTAAGGACCAGTTGTCACCACAATGGCATACTGAATGCAGGAGACCTTCCTGAAGTCTTTCTAAAACAGGGCCAGATTAAGAGTATTAAGTGTCAGCTAAGCATCTGACCATCTTGTGTCAAGCGAGTTAAGTAATATTAAACCTGACTAGCAGCACATAAACTTACCCCGACACATCAGAAGGAAATGGAGCTGACTGGCAGCTCATAGAATTCAAAAATGGTACACAGGTTTCTCAATGAGTGCCATAGTAAAAGAATCATATTAAATACATCTGATATTATATCACATTAACTTGACAAAAGACATTCATGAATGGGACCGGGGGGCTGGGAGGGTTATGGGAGGGTGTTGTTCTTTGTGCCCCCCTGAGGATGCAGTATCAAAGCTAAACGCTAAAAAGCAGAGCTGTTGGCTATTGGATGTTGGCTGTCCCACTGCTCTCCTGCTTCAGCCCAGCTGGTCAACAAAAGCTCCCTGCTTTCTTGACCGAGCTTGGGAGCAGGAGTTCAGCACTCATGCAGTGTTTTTGCAAAATGGGAGCATGGGGTCTATCTGGGCCAGCAATTGTAGCCCTGAGTCCTTTCTCCCCTGACAGCAGAGACGTATCAGTCACCCTTCACAAACCAGCCAAGGGGCTGTTTATTCCTTAGGGCCGCTTTTCGGTTTAGAGTCGCCTCTTTAACATTCTGTCCTGGCCCGGCCAAGAGGCAGACACGTCCTCGCTCTCGCGTCCGCAGCCAGACGCCAGGCCGGCATATCGCTCCATCAGGCCTGCTGTTTACACAGCGTGTCTCTCATCCTTCAGTCAGTCATTTACATATTGGATACAGAGACACCGCCAGACGTCTCATTATTCTGGGATTAGCAGAAGGTTGCTGTAGTGTGTCCAACCAGAGGTGCGTCGTGAGGAATCGCTACCTGCAGACCGGAGCCATATGAAATACATAAAAATGGCTATGCAGTTATTCTGTCTTATATCGGTATTATATGTTGGTCGTATGCTTGATGTCAGGCTAAAACACTGTCAATGAAAATGATCCATCACCAACCCCCTTGCTCCTCCTTCACCTGGAGCCCCTGACCACATGACCTCGACCTTCACCCGAGGAGCATGGTAGAGCAGTCCATCGAGGAAAGAATAAATCTGCCGGGATTTCATCAGTGCCTCCGGTCGCAGCTGCCTCTCCATCAAAGCCGGCGATATGGGAGCTCCTAACTCCATTAGGGGGCTCTCTGATTACCTGAGAGGCTTGCGGGGGACTTCATTTTATGCTTTATGGTCGCTGTGTGTCTGGGAAACCTTGAACCTTGACTGCGAGAGGAAGTTTCTGCATCCCGTGGGAATAACCCTGGCCTAAGGGCAGCCTCAGAGCCTTCAATCTGCGTGAAGGCACCATTAACCTCTTCAGACGACATGATCCGGTCAGGTCACAACTTGGCGTGCCCCATAATGGCGCCAGCGGATTCCCGGTCAGCGTCCCTGGCCTCGTCATTCTGATAGCTGCCATTCCAGGCTTATTTATCAAGGTCTGACTCCTCGCTATACAGCCTCTGATGGACCTTGTTCCAGCTGAAATATTTCCACTGCCGTTTCAGCACTGAGTGGTGGCTGATTCTCTCTAACGTGCCTCTAAAAGAAGCACAAAGGGCAACAAGAGGTGAACTGTCTGTGGAACCTTCCAGAAAGAGATGCCGAATGACCTAGAAAGTATAATATTGTGCAAAAATCTAAAGCAGTTAAAAAAAAAAATGCTTAAATGATCTTCATGTTCATGTAAGACTATGACATCATGTCTGTCAAAGTGTGTCAGCTTAGCCATTTCAAAACTTCTCTTAATATCACGCCAGTATTTTTACCAAATATCCAACACACCTGTGTATTTCTTTACTCAACCACTAGCACTCCTTGTCTTGCTCATCTACACTTCATCAAGTAACTTAACTAATTATGTTAATAAGCTAAGTGAGCTGGTGGTGAAATTTAATCAATACCTGCAATGGCTGAGGTGCCCCTCAGGAAAGGTTTGGTAACAGAAGCGGTGTTCTTCTGGCCGTCTGATAAGATTTTGTTTTTTTGTGGTATTGTCCATTTGCATATATCCAAATAATTATTTTTTCTTAGCAAATATACACTTTCTGCAAAGATAAACAGATTTAAACATTTTCTTTGACTGCCTAAGACGTTTGCACAGCACTGTATTTCAAAGGTATCAGTTCTTTCCTTATTCATTTGTTTCATTAATTTTTCTCAAACTGTCAGCTCCGGTCCAGTGTCCCAGCTGCCGGAACACACCATGCCTAGATTCCGCGAGCCCCCTTTACCCACAGGCACGTCACCAAAACAGTTTATAATTAACAAGCTGATTAAAGACAGGTAACAACCTGAAAAATAGCCTCCCGCGATGACTCATTTGCCGGAAAAGGTAACATTCGTGGAGCCAAAACGAATCAAATAGCCCATGCTGGTCAGTTCGCTCTCTGTACAAATCATCATCATGAGTGTTAATCGCTCTGATATTTCTGGGTCTTCTTCCTCTCCTTCTTTTCTCTAAATCTTAGGGAACATTCTCTGAATAATAATAATAATAACATTCCCTGAATGTTCTTAATGATGCACTTTGGGCCACTGAAGAGTCTTATCATGGTCTTGCTTTGTTACAAATGGTTGTGCAGCTCCCACTCAAATACTGCATACACTTGTACCTGGGCAGTCACTGGAAGCTCAGCCTAGCTGCACTTATGCTTTGTTGAGTCCTCGACAGCACATATCTTTGTAATGTGCAATGTGTCACTTGTACATCACCTTGGACAAAAGCATCTGTTAAAGCACTGATCAGCCATAACATTAAAACCACTGACAGGTGATGTGAATAACATTGATTATCTCATCACAATGGCACCTGTCAAGGGTGCCATTATATATTAGGCAAGTGAACAGTCAGTTCTTAAAGTTGATGTGGTGGAAGTAGGAAAAATAGGCATGTATAAGAGTCTGAACGAAAGGGCCAAATTATGATGGCTAGACGATTGGGTTAGAGCATCTCCAAAACGGCAGGTCTTGTGGGGTGTTCTTGGTATGCAGTGATATCTACCAAAAGGCCAACCGTTGAATAAGCCATGGGGTCACGATTGCCCGAGGCTCACTGATGTGTGTAGAGAGTGAAGGCTAGTCTGTCTGGGCCGATCCCACAGTTGAGCTACTGTAGCACAAATTGTGCTTCACAGCTCACACATGAGGTTGCAAGGCTACAGACCAGTCAGAGTGCCCATGCTGACCCCTGTCCACTGCCAAAACCACCTACAATGGGAACAAGAGTGTCAGAACTGGACCATAGAACAATGGACGAAGGTGGCCTGGTCTGATGAGTCACGATTTTTGTTACAAGTAATCGAGTGCATGTGTGTCATTTACCTGGGGTACAGACGGCACCAGGATGCACTAAGGGAATATGGCAAGCTGGTGTAGGCAGTGTGATGTTCTGGGCAATGTTTTGTTGGGAAGCCTTATGTCCTGGCATTCATGTGGATGTTACTTTGACGCATATCACCTACCTAAACATTGTTGCAGACCAAGTACACCCCTTCATATCAGCGGTATTCCCTGATGGCAGTGGCCACTTGGCAAAAATCGTTCAGGAATGGTTTGAGGAACCAAAAAAGCACCAAAGTACGGTGCTTGAAGGTATTGGTTTTCCACTGGCATACACACTGGTGTTCCAGCTAAATGACCTCACAAAGTGAGATATTTTCAAATGAATTCAAAAAATGGCTGCAGTACATTATAGGGCTCGGTAATGTAACATTTATACCAACATGACATGTTATGCACAATGCAAGGTCTGCGATAGACATCAGAAATCAGATTTTTTTTTCATACCTTCATTTTGTTCAGACATTATAGCACGGCGGTTTAAGTTTGCCTCTGTCATAGGAAACAAATCTTAACAAGCATTGTAATTAATGATTGTTCCTTTTCAAGATTATGTAGTATAAAGTTTAAATGAAAAACCTTGTAAATATCTATTACAACAAATGCTTTTTTAATTTCTTGCCACACCATCCCAATATTCTTCAGTTTCTTCCAACCAGATTTCCATTAATTTGTCCACATATACATTATTATTACTTTTTTTTAAACTTCATTTATCGTTGTTTTCTGAGTTCGATGTCTTTTTTCAAGACAGTGGTTATTTTGTGTTCAGAGGCAGAGTATTTGCATAACCAAATGACAATGAACATTTGCAAGTTCCACTCTAAAGTACCGAAATGCCCAAAAAAGTACCCCAGCTGCTTTGGTACTTTGGGTACTGGAACTTTTGATACTGGTATTGGACCAGAAGTCAGTGGGAAAAGGAAAGTACCAAAAGTACTGCACCAAAAATTTGGTTCCTGGGCCAGTGTCAAAGCACCCTAAATGTAAAATCTGCTCTTAAACTGCCAACACTGAAGTGACACTTTTCACAGGGACTGAACTACCTGCCTTTGACCAGTGGCACTTTAACCTCAGTCGTAACATGCTTCAGTCTATAATTCAGGACGCCAGCCACAAACCCCTCACCCCCTGCAGTTTGGCAGGAGGTTTTGCAGCACCAGAACCCTGATTAGCAGATTCATGAACAGCTTCTTTCCCCAAAGTTATTCCCTGACGGTCATATTGATGACACCTGCATTTTATGGCCCTTTTACTGCACTTCATGTGTTATTTATTTGCATATTGTACAGTTTGTATACTGTTTTGGACAGTCTATCAATTTGTTTGTTTTGTTTTGCACTGTTTTGTGTTGTTTTACAATGTCTGTTTTGTTTTGCACTGTCTTTAGCCTCTTTTTAACTGAGTGAAACTGAACGAGCAAGTATTCCAATGCACCTTTCCCCATGCTGTCTATATCCATTGTTCCATTATGAGGGCATGGGGTAATTGGAGCTCTGTGTAAAGATGTGAAATAACAGTTGTGATTATCTTCTCCTCTCTCTTAGCGTAACAGATGAAAGCCCATCCATCTCATAATAGCCTACTTAAGTCTGTCAAGAAGGCAAAAATCTTTATCCGTGCTTCATATTCCTGGCTTCTTCGCCATCATCTTTTTGTAGCTAAATATCCTTTGTTCGAAACAGCGGTGGTGAACACATGGTATGCTCTATCTTTCAGACCGCATCCAACTACTGAGCGTAATCGGCAGCATATAATGGTCAACGTGATAAGATAGGGGCTCATTGAGCATCCGTGTCACGTTGCAGTCCCCTCGTGACATCATTTGGAGTCAGCGAGTGTCACGTTGCAGTCCCCTCGTGACATCATTT
>JAODJW010000081.1:19813314-19827605 GCA_026777045.1 Hyperopisus bebe | reverse complement strand
CAATTCCCAAAGGCCCCCCCCCCCCCCCCCCCCAGTGCTCCTTCTCCTGGGCCAAGGAAAGATGGGCAATTGGGTCCAGTTCTCTGCATGAGGCTGGTGTTTGGAAAAGTGGGGGGGCTTGTGATTCTTGGCCCCTCAGATCTGGTTCTCGTGGTAAAAGCCATGGAGTGTGTTGAACCTCTGTGGGCGATGGGAGTGGGGGCCGAGTTCAGGCAGAGCTCCTCTGTGGATGGGGCTGCAGCAGGGGGTCTCACATGGGGGGGTGGGGGCAAAGGTCCTGTGGAAGCCTGTGATCTTGCCATCATTAATCACAGCTTGTGGGGGGTCCACCAAGAATTTATGATTATAAGTAGGAGATTATGGCCCTAACCCCAAAGAAACACACAACCACACACACACCCAGAAAACAGTTACCCATGTCCTCTTAAAGCTTCTGAAAGGCGTTATCACCCTGGGTTCAGAAGAACCATCCCTAGAAGAACATCCAGCTGAAGCTCAGCGGTGCTCCCATGGTCTTCTAAGTACAGCACGGTTTGTCCCTTTTCCGACACGCTCAAGCTATTGGGCAGGGTTTATTGGGGGGTGCAGGAGGGCAGGTCACATAACTATAATGTACCAGGAGGTCAAAGGTCACACTAAGGCATTAAAGAAGTACTAGTGGCTAGCATTCACACTAAGCAATTACAAGATATCTCCCAGGAGGATGGAAAAAAAAAAATTGCGGCTTCGGGAAAAGCAAGATAATTACTCACCATTCCCCCCCCCCCCCCCCCAAAAATAAATTCATAAAAAGATAGAGTGATTAAGAAAGCTGTAATGATTGCCGGAGGGCAAGTTAAAAAACACAAGAATATAAATATTTTAATAAGAAAGAGATTATAATACCAAACATTCAGCTGGCATATTTGGAATTAATTTTTCATCGCGGCCTAATTGGAAAGCAAAGGCTCGAATCCGCACAGCGTAGGTCATCGTGTTAGAAGCTTTCACAGCTAATTTTCCTGTGCATCTAAGCAGCAGAAGTAACTTTGAAGTAGGTCCAGGATCTAGAATATACCAGCAATAAAATATAAAAGAGATTTAAAGTGTCATAGTCAATAGTGTAAGAGTTTTACGTTTGGGGGGCACAATTTAATAATAAGTGCAAAGGTCTGTTTTTTTGGAGGGATAAATGAAGCCAAATGAAATATTGGGTGGCACACGTCCCCTTGCCCCTCCCCGGTTCCAACGCCCCTGGTCACAGATTATTGATGATCATGTGACCTTGGCTTAGCTTTGTTTCCTAGAGATGACTCAAGGTCCAAATAAAGTCCAAGCAAGAAGGAAACTGTCACAGTGAAAGTGGGATCAAAAACACCCACCCTGGGGTCAGATTCTGGTTTGACAGCAAGTGTCTTCTGAGAGCGGCTTGGCGCAGATGGGACCGACTGAGTCCGGCTTCTTGCTGAGCCGTGAGAGCGATTACGGCGGTGCCACGCTCTGCCTTTGATGGAAAGCCACGGTGCGTAATGCACCTAAGCTGCCGCTGGTCCATTGACACTGACTCAGGTAGGGTATCAAAGCTCAAATGCAGATAGCAGGCAGCCGGTAATACCAACCCCCCACCCCCAGTGGACAGGCAGGGCATATACACAAACAGGGGTGATGCAACAAAATCACCGTGTGCCCAGGGTCAGGAGCAGTGGTTAACTCTATGGCAACTCTGACGGAGTGCAATTTTTATCACCGACATGGTATTTAAAAACCTACATCGTTTTTTTTTTTCTTCAATCAAAAAATTTCGCCATGGACACGTTTGCCCGTGTACAGACAGATTGACGATCCCTGGTCAAGAGTGATAAATCGTGAGTGATGTGAAATGCGAGGTCACGTTTGCTGTTCAATCAGCAGTTGGGTGTTTGTCTTGCACACCCTTATCCTCGCCTCCTAGAGGAGAGGAGCCGTTCATGGATAGGATTTGATGATTCAGTGGCACCCCCAAATTATTTAAAACAGGATAGAATGTCGAAAAAATGTGAAGCCTCACTCTCACCCTTCTGAGGTGGAAAAACCCTAAAATCATTTGTATTTGGCTCGCGTCCCCTCCCCTGCAGCGGCAGCCTGTGATTTCGCCGTTTTGCCACTTATTTGTGCATTTCCAGTTATTAATTCGCCATTTAAATAATTCCCGTTGATGCGTTGTGACTGCATAAATAACGTATTAGCTTAGCGGTGCTCTGCTGCCAGGCCTACTTAGCCCTCTCATTTTTCAGGGCCGTATCGGGGATAAATCGCACAGACAGTCTCGTGCCGGTCTAGCAGCTTCGAAAAACCCAAAGCCCTCGAAGTTTCTGGTCGCCAGATAATGGTTCATACAGGAGTACTGGCTGGATTCTCATATCAGGGTACAGCATACAGCACAAACAAATCATCAGCTACAGACGAATCATCAGCTACAGACGAATCTTCAGCTACAGACGAATCTGTGTATGACCATGTAAACTCACTTGTGTCACAAGGAGTCCTTGCAATATGTATACAAGCGAAAGGGAAGGAGATGACAGAATGGCTCCTTTCCCCAGACCCCAAATAAAGACCCATGTATCATATCCAATCATTTACTCTAAGGGTTCCATACTCTTACTGACTACATAAGCTTATTTGCTTATGCTGATGTAAACCTTGATAAATATCATGAATGCTGAAACGGATTGATAACCTGACAACGGTTACCAGGCTGCAGAGCCAGAAGATCAGAAACCCTTTCTGCTGAGGGTTCGAGAGTAGCGAGCACTGAGTATCTCAGTGCCAATCACCGTCGTATCCGACACATCTCCTTTTAACGCGGCATCCATTGCTGGTAGGCACACGTCCACCATCTTGAAGGCAATCTTCTGGATAATCTGACCATCTCTGCCGGAGGAGCAGAATAAAAACAGGAAAGCAGTGCCTAGGCTGCGCGGTAATTGAATAATGGGCGGCCTGAGCCAGTACGGCCACAGGAAGATGAGTACAAGCAAGCGGGCAAGCAAGCCAGAGCCCAGAGACAGAGAGGGTAATAGTCTTTGCTCCAATCATGTCTGATAATGCTCTACTTTCAGGCCCGTGGGGCCTTTTTTAAACAAAGGTGGAATTACTCCGTCGTTTATCGAGAGCTGAGTCCATTCAGTCGGCGTCGACGGTCACCCTCGAAGCCAGGAGCTCCAGAAAGCACTTCTAAGGGCGTCATTAGCCGAACGCCGCACCCGATCCAGATTTCAGACTCAGTCCTAAGTACTAAGTAAAGTAGCCACTCTCATTGGTTATGCAAAAGAGACTCATTATGTGTATCGCATATAGCGCCTCGCAGGTCCAGCAGACACCTGGCGAGTTTTCTTCTCTGCGGAGAGTTCACTAATTCCCGGAACATTCAAACACATTACCTTCCAGCTATTTATGAAAAAAAGGGTCTGCTAACATTGTGCAGCTGTCATATGAAAAGAAAATCAATATTCTATAAAGAAAAACACCCACCTAGCATATCTACCTAATAACACAGTGCATTTTTTTCTACCAAGGAAATGACTGCTACATTTGTACATTTGTATTTTTACATGTAAACAGAGTGTGATTTTACTTGAATTAGGAGTCTGTCAATCAGACTCTGGTACCAATAATAATGCAATTAGGCTTACAGCGCCGTCCTGAGTTGGGGGCAGTATTGACTGGGGGGATGTGGGTAAAAGGGGGGGGGGGTTCCTTAATTGTTTTCTCAGTCCTGTTTCAGGGGCAGCTAAAACAGACGTTATCTTTACAGGGTCGGACTCACACTGTTTTACGATCTCGGGAAACAGACAGGCCAACTCTTTCTCACCGGCAGCTGAAATCAAAAGGGGGCGTATGTTTGCCTCACATGCCCCCCTGGTCATGCACGCCAGAGGGGAGAGGCTTCCCCTGTTGATTTGATAATTGCATTTGTCAAGGGGCGAGCCAGAAACGGACATCGATCCCTTTTGACCTCCGGCTCGTTTCCTGGATACCATCAAGGTGGTGACGACTGTAGCATCACAATGCGTGGGACACTGTCGCCACAGTTTCAACTAATCGGTCCGCAGATTTTACTGACTCCTGCAACCTCTTTAATAGCACAAAAGACTTTTGACCACTTTAATATTATGCATCACAAATGATACTTTCTGGCTACTTATGAGTTACTTACACTGTATTTTACATTTCTATTTTACATTTTGCAGATGCTTTTATTCACAGTGATGTACATTTATTAAGAAGACAGGGCCAGACAGTTCCTGGAGCAACTGGGGGTTAAGGTCCTGGCTAAAAGGCCCAGCAGTGACATCACTCTGCCGACCATGGGATTTGAACCAATGCCCTTCTGGTCACATGCACAGTCCTAACTAGCTGAGCCAAACACCACACCCATTTCAGCATTTTCCAAGTATCTTTATAGCCACAGCTTGACTGTTTTGATTTAATTGAATACCCAAAAGTTGATTAATTTTTTTTTTTTTTTTAAATTAAATGTTCATGATACTTGCTGCTTGGAGGGTCAGCATTGCCCTGCATGCCAAAGACGACTTCAGATCCCCCCCCCCCCATTGAGAAATATCAGAATGTTATGGGGCCCTTAATTATGCAGCACTACACCTAGTCCTGAGGGAAGGTAAGCAACCCACGTCCATTGTAGGGACTGGATACCTCTGCTCCATGACACACGGGCCCCCAGCCCCTTCCACCCCTGCCAGAGGGGCACCCCCCCCACACACCCACACACTCAAAAAGGCCCCCACCCTCAAGCAACAGTGACATGGTTCTTGGATCCCGTGGGCCAATTCAGCCAACTTCAGCTGTGGGGGGAGTGTGCCAGAATATTCATGAGCATGAGAAGAGCCACGGTGAGCGGGCAAAGGCGTGAGCAAGAGAGCAAGAGAGAGAGAGAGAGAGAGAGAGAGAGGGAGAGAGAGAGAGAGAGAGAGAGAGAGGGAGGACGGGGGGAGAGAAGAGCAGAGGCACACACAAGACTAACTCCTGAAGAACACAGGACATGAGAGGAGGAGAGAGGTAAAAGGAGGGGGGTGTGAGAGAGAGAGAGAGAGAGCAAGAGAGAGCGATAGAGGGAGAGAAAGAGAGGACATTTAAAGCTGCTTCATCCACCTGAAGATCAGTTTGTTTCTTTGAGGGGCATCGAGGGGAGGAAAAGCCAGCCGATACGGTGAGGAGGTCTGAGCTCCACCTCATCCAGATCTGCCCAGTCGTCCAGCGCAAAGTGCCCAAGAAGATCTGCCCACTGACACAAACCAGGGGGCGACCCCCGGGGCAGGGAGCCAGAGCAGGGGGGACAAAGGAGGAGGTGTGTGGAAAGACAGAGAGAGACAGAGGAGAGGAACCGCCAACCATCCTGAACTCCAACTGCAGAACAGGCAGGAGATCTTCCGGAAAGGTAATAACAGCTTTTTAAAAATTATTCTAATATGTCGCTTTACGGGGAAGGTCATTTATCCCTCATAGTTTTGAGGATTTTTCTTTTTAAGCAGTAAGACCTTTTTTTCCGGACATCATTGTGGTGACAAGCAACAGTGTCGGTAACAGGCGTAAGTGCAGAAGTGGGTGTGTGGGAGTGGATCTGAAGAATATGTTCAGCTGGGGAAAGTGGTGAATTAGCCATAGTTCAGGAAGAAAAAAAAAACACATGACTCTTGAACCCCGTCATTTTTTCATTATTGGCACCAATTAGCACCAATTTCGGTAAACTCGGAAAACAAGCGAGAATTGAGGAAAAAGTTTGTTTGCTTAGTTGGCCCCTTTGTGGTTTATTTGGGAGCTGTTTATTCCTTCTCGGTTTTTTTGTTGCAGTCTCTTTTTTTTATTGGTATTTGGCTCTGGTCTGCGAGCGACTGCGGAGCGTTAAATGGAGGTGAGGGGAGGCGAGGAGCCCGTGTGTGTGTGTGTGTGTGTGTGTGTGTGTGTGTGTGTGTGTGTGTGTGTGTGTGTGTTAATGAGATGCCATTTACTTGGAGGAGCTGTAGACACTCAGCCAGCAGTGCTGGCAAACTGAACTGTAACCAAGGCAGCTGACATGAAGGAGAGCCAGTCAGGGATAGTGGGATTGCTATTTTTCACCCACTGAAACACACGCACACACACACACACACACACACACACTCACGCTCCGCTGAGCCTCCTTCCCTAGTAGCATATAAAGATTTCATTGTGGCACCACGGGGCCCTGACTGCTTAACTATCCATAGGGGCTCGGAGCACCCTCTACTATGGGATAGAGTGAGCGGGGGGGGGACAACATCAACACTGACATGTTGGGTCGATGACGCCTCACTGACGAGTTTACAATGGCCAAAAGGCAAAGTCGTAACAGTGAGAAAGTGTCAGGTTACAAGAGCCAGCAGAGAATAACAGTTTGATAAACGAACGCCCGGATTGGCCAGAGTTTGCCTGTGATGGAGCCATCAGGAAAGGACCATGGGATTATCGATTGGGAGGGGTGCCTTCGTACCCTTGTGCAAGGCGCTTAGGCCTGAATCGCTTCATTTAGAGAGAAATTTTCACTGGAAATGATATTAGGTTTGTAATTTTTTTAAATTGCACACTTAAACTTGGGGAATGGACTGGTGTGTCGCGCTCTGACATCATCGGGGGATGCAGCTCTTCTTCAGGGGCACCTTTATCCTGCAATCTGTGGGTCACACTTTCCTGACTTCAGGACGAACACCCACACAGAGTATCGCAGATAATCAGCTGGTATTGCATGAGTTCTGTTCCTATACTATGATATTTACAGTAAAAGCGTGGGTGACCCTGCACCCTTTTTCAGTTTCTCATCAATAATTTCCCATAATCCCCCAGAGCTATGAATAAGTAAATTGTTCCAGGCCACAGAAACATTTTTCTGAGAATTTCATAAAGCAGCCAACTATTGACCATGATTCATAACCCTGGAATATAAACATAAAATGCTTTTATGTTTCATCATATAGGGGTACAGAGATTTAACTATAAGGCAGTAAATTGAATATAAGGCAAAGTGAATTTTATAGCTGAAACTGTTCCTTATGCATAATAGTCGCAGTTCACAAAGTGTATTTTGGGAGGAAAAACAGTGGTCAAACTTTAAACTTAGAAAAATTTGTTTTGAAGCTTTTTTTAAGGGACACTAAAAAGATTTCATAGCACCAGTTGTTTAGGAAAGAACAGCCCTTGACAAACCAAAAAACAAAAGTCATTTCCTCATGTAGTATTTACTGAATGCATCAGCCAAGGCAACAGTAAAATCACATTTTCCTGATTTTATTATTAACTGTTGTGCATACCCTGGAATGGAAGTGTACTGTGATTTTTTCTTTTTGATAATCTTGGGATATTTTCATATTCCATTAGGCAGTTATTAGACATCATTTCCAGGAAAAGGCATTTTTTAAGTCTGTATAAAGTAATGTATTTTATTTGTCCTGAATTATTACTGCAGTGGGACAGATTGCCACTTTCTTCCTTGGCTGTCGTCGTAGCTGAAAGATTTTCCATTTCCTTCTATGTGTCGTGTAAATACGTTACTTATTCCGGCAGACTTCTTTGCCGGTGCATAAAGGATTTACCTTAAAATGGGCCTGGTGTCATTGAGGACATGCTTGAATGAGCGCAGTTATGTAAATGATAATGATATAAATGAAAGTGCTGGGTATGACAGACTTCCAAAGTACCCATGTAGATAAACCGGTACTTTGGAAGGCTTTTGAAAGGCTCTCTGTGCCAAGAGCACATTTTAAACTGTGCTCCTGTCTCTATACCACAATTCAAAAGTTTCACACTAATATTTCCATTAAGGACTGAGATTTTGACTTCAGTTGGAGGCTTGATTTAGGCTGAAAGTTCTAAATGGGCAGGGGAGAATCTAAATAGAGGAACATATTGTAAATGAGAAGCTAGATGTTCTAAGTGCAGGTTGAAGGTTCTAAACAGGAGGTGAAGGTTTTAAATGAGAAGCTACTGGTTCTACATGGGGGATGAAGTTTTTAAATGAGAGCCTGAAGGTTCTAAATGGGGGATACATTTTAAACAAGTGGCTGGAAGTTCTAAGTGGACGGTGGAGGTTCTAAATGGGCTGAAGGTTCTAATTGAGAAGCGGAAGGTTCTAAATGGAGGGATAAAATTCTGAAAGTGAGGCTGATTATTCTAAGGAGACACTGAAAGTTCCAAGTGGGAAGTGAAGATTTTAAACGAGAGGCTTAAGGATCTAAATGGGGGACATATTTTACACAAGAGGCTGGATGTTCTAAGTGGAGGGTGGAGGTTCTAAATGGGGGTGAAGGTTTTAATTGAGAAGCTGAAGGTTCCAACGTTGGGCTGAAATTTCCAAACCAGAGGTGACTATTCTAAATAAGAGGCTGATGGTTCTAAAAGGTGGGTGTAGATTCTGAAAGAGGGGTGCTAAGTGGAAGCTATAGTTCTAAATGGGAGGGGGGTAAACATGAATAGCTTTAATTCCCATTTTCTTCCTGGCAGAGCCGAAAAGTTTTTTTAAAGCCTTAGGTTGTTAAGGGCTGAAATCCCAACTGTAATTCCATTGAACAATGTTCCATGACTTTGTTCTGTAAAACATTAACAATAAAAATGGCACAGTCATCTTCCTGCTGCATCTAGTACCAGAAGTCAGTCTCTCTACTCGATCTGTGAAAAGCCATCAGTTACTTTCCTTCATCACAGACACGCACCACAGACTGTCCAGGTGATGAATCTATTAGAAACGACAGCTGCTTAAAGAAGCAGATCGAACACCTCGCTATGAAAGTAATTTAGGGTGATTAGCTTGGACGTGCCTTTGCAGTTAGCGACTCTGGGATGCCAGACAGCATGCAGAAATCAATGCTCAAAACGAGTCTGATTAAAAAGACCTGCTGCATCCTGAAACTCAGTTTTACGTAACCCTTCAGAATGGATATAAGTGAGTGTTTCAACATGGGGGGATGATTGTGGGGGAGGGTGGCATGCTTGAGCACCCCCAAAATGTTGTTTGCCTCTCCCTACACTTCATTAGCCATCTCTGGGATCTCGGGAGTTGTCATGTAGCAACAACGCTAATGATGTCTAAGTGGGCAGGAGTTGTGAGCCGAATCCACAGCCAAATCACTTCGCCTCCTCTCAGATCCGTGCTCGGATCCCCCCAGCTGCCGACAGACTGTCTCGCAGTGTGGAGACGGCTGTCTTTATTCAGTCAAATCAAAGGCAAGGCAACTCAGGTAGCAAAGATTCAAGAGATCACCCCAGTATCCTCGGATAGTGGTCCCGCCTTGGTCTATTGACTTTGTTGACTCAAAATCAATAGACCCAACCTGGTGCATTGACTTTGAAAGCGGGAAACAAAAGGTATGGAATGCAGGCAGAGTTCTTGTCATTCACCATCAGCACCCACAGCACCTGTTGTGAATGTTTCACACGCAAATATAAAGTACACCCCTAGCCCATCTAAACCCTCGTGACCTTGGAAGGCATGACCGAGTCCCCAGAATCAGTGGTGCCGACAATACTTCATGCCTCCTTGGAAAGCGTGAAATTCTATTTCCAATTGGAATCCCACAATGCAACATTGTAGACACAACAAATGAAAGCCTGACTTTTGGGAATGGATCTTATTTCAGGTGGGGTTTGTGCGGTGGGGGGCACAGTCCCTCAGGCAGGTGTCCATTAAAGGAACTGAAGGAGAGATGATGGATATCTGAGGTTTGAATCTGGGAAGTCTCAGTCCCCCTAGATCAGTCTCTCCTGTCTCTGAAAGGGAGGAGCAGAATGTACTCAATGTTAATGAAGACACAGCTTCCCATGGCTTCTAAACGTCAGCAACACATAATGGAAGGATGATCCGTGGGCTTCGTTCTAGTGTTCAATTCCTGCTCTGACCCACGACAGGTGCATCCCGCGAAACGGTACCGCGCGATGGCAGCCTGCCATGCCGTCCAGGCCACTGCCAAGATGCTCTCTGGGCACACAGATCGATGCCCAGCACGCCGGGGTTCCCTCAAGCGTGCGGGTATTTGAATCGGGCTTTGGAATTTACCTTTCCGGAATGTTCCAGTTGAGGGGGTGAGTGGAGCGGGCACATTCATCTTGGGACAGTGGGTCAGGTGACCCCAGTTCAGCTTTATCCTGCCTGCCTCTACTTTTCATCAGTTTATATGGCAGCGTTTCTGTTTCTCTAAACCCCAAGGGGGCTTTTGCGGACGCCCTCATCACTCCTGCTGTGGGCTGCTTTTGTTTCGGGTAAATTCACCCCCCCCTTTGCACACTTTCTACCCTGAAAAGATAAAGATAAAATCCACCCCCCACCCCCGCTCCCGCTGGTTTCTCCCCAACTCCCCGTGCTGCTGGTACCATCAGTGAAGTCAGATCTCCTGTTATTATCTACTGACATACCAAAGCTGCTCTAGCATGTCAGCTGGGAGGTGAAGAATAACGATTAAGTGTATTTTTGGCAAGGGTGTAGCTAGGGGGGGCTTTAACCCCCCCCCCCCCCCCAAAAAAAAACCATGTACTGTAAATAGTTGAAATTCATTCATTGTCATTAAAATCAGAGCCCCTTAGTAAAGGCTTGTGTCGCCCTTTTTCATAAATCTCTAGTGAGGCTCCTGATTTTTGGCAAAAACAAACAAAAAAATGGGTTTCACTTCATGCTTCTGCTTTGCTTGAAAACCTTTTTCTTTGGTCAAATTATGTTTTGGGGATCGATATGAGATGAAGCCACAGACTTTGCTGGAGGTTGTGGATTCGCTAGCGACTGACGCGGAGACGCAGGCTAAAACAAGCAAAGGAGCTTTAAAGGCTGATCCTCGCTGCGTCAGCTCCGGGTGAAACCAGCCCTCGGATGCATGAGAGGGGGGGTCTTTCTCCACTTAGGGGTTTTCCCTCCTTAATACTTCCCCCCATTGCAGTAAAATGAAACAGGGGATCACATGGTATCAGAGCAGGGTAGGGGGGGAGATGCCAGAATTTTAACCCTTGTTTTGGGGGCTCAAAGGCGGTGGGAGGCCATGAAAGGGGGATAGCTTGAATAGCAGGGGGGGGATCTGGTCTCACTCCCCCATATGCTACCAAATCTGCCCGGGTGTGTGAAATTTGCCAGAAGCGAGTGTGGGTTTGAGACTAGTCCAGCGGGTGTCCGGCTGGGGCTGGGGGGTTATTGGACAGGGAAAATGATCCCCGGCTCCATACACATGGAAAAAGACACGCCCCCATGTACCAAAGTCGAGAATCAAAACACAAGTACCTCTTTTTCAGTATTTGAAGAACTATCCATTATTCATGTAATCGTGGGACACATCAAATATTTAAATGTCAAAACAGAGCCGTTTCTGTGTTACGAGGGCAGAGAGTGCGAACAAGAGCAGGTTTTTTTTCCCATCTCTCGGGAGCTCAGTTTTGCGGCCACGCGGTCAATACCGACCCGCTTTTACTGGGCTGCTGTCATCTGTTTACTGTGCAGCAAAGTGCTGTTTATCTATGGGGGCCACGGCAAGATCGCATCAATCTGAAATCACCCACCCCACATCTAAACGCCGCTCAGCTGAGTGTCTGTGAACCTGTCACCTTGGTGATTCAGTTTGGGTATGTGGTATGGGAGTGGTCACATGACACTGATTTGGAGACAGCAGCCAATGCTGCAGCAGTATCCATTTCTCCAGCCTATTAAATAAATACCCCTGTCCTCCAGGTTCCCAGCATCCCGCCCAGCTGACCCTCTTTAAACAGTCCTCAGGAAAGATGACCATCTTTTCACCTACTGCGATCTGTTGACACGATTCTCTTCATAAATTTATCTCACGCCCACAATCATCGTACATCCCCCCGCCCTCGCCCTCAGAGTGATCGATGTTCACTCAGCGGTTAAATCTGAAGTTCAAAGCATTGTGCTACACCGCTACCCTCTCTTGGCTGGCCACGACTCCACATTAATTGATGTCTCATCAGCCATTAACGACTTCACCTTGAAAAGGTGCCGGAACGGGCTGTTGGTCTGTAATCAGCAAATGGGGCAGGGGCAATTCTAGGATTTTTTAAGGTGGTGGAAACAATGGAGTTCATACAGAGGGGCCAATCTTATCACTAGCTGTATGTTTTGAATTGGTGAGTGACAGGCACATGGTACTCCAGGGGCCAATCAGCTTTCAGCTGGGATGGATGTACCGATGGCCCCACCTCTGAACTGGGCGCCTGGTATTTAAGTCACTTTCACTGTTGGTGGAGTGAAGATGGGCAATACAATGAAAGTTAGCGCTTTGCTTGCGCTCAATATCCCCAGGGAAAGGAGCCAGAATATATTTCCTTTAATTGAATGCAGCGCATGTCTTACACACAATGAGGCTAGTAACGATCCTACATCTTGAATACTCCAATCTTCTGCAATCTCTCCGATAGTCTGGATCAGTAGTCCATTTCTTGTGTGTGTGTGTGTGTGTGTGTGCAAAGTGGGAAAGCATATTACCAAAAGCAATTATGATCATCTAAAAGGAAAACAGATTTAACAAACTTAGGAAGGGTGTCCGTGCAATTAAGGAGGAGAGCTACTTTGCGAGGTTTTACTATTTAGGGCCGTAATTGACTCCAGCACTAGGTCTGTGTGGGTAATATACCGCATGCTTCCTGGGGAGCTGAGTACTCCAGCAGAGGCAAGCGGGGGGGGACCGTCACGGTGACATTGTTGACAGCTGTAGTCACGTCCAATTTGACTAGGCACTAACATACCGCTTTAGCTGCACGGAAACTTCCAGAGTGAAGGATCGCAGTGAAGCCGGTTCCTTGCTTGCGTATCCCAGCCGTAAGGAGGCGACCTAGCTGGAAGGGCCGGGGTGGGGGTGGAACGGCTGCTGGGTCGGCATGTCGCATTTGTTCTTTGTGAGCAGAATATTCCAGAAGCCGATCCTCCACGTTCCTTTCGATCCCCATTACCAGCACATATGAACTCCGACTTGATTTTAATCAAATAAATTGTGACCACACAAAACAGACCCTAAAGTAGACTGCAGAAACATCACAAGACTGAAATTGAATTCACCTTCATAAAAGACCACCACAAACCAAAAGGTAGCAAATACTTACTTGAAACTTTGCCCTACTCTACCTGTCTGCAGTGAGAAACCACGAGAAATCACCCTTAAACAACTTTAATTTTTCCCTCCTAACAACCATGAAAAATAACAACAAGGACATTTTTCCCACAGCGTCCAGGTTACGCATTTCTTCGCAATTTTCCTGAGGCTACCTGATCACCCCTCCCTCCCCCTGGTGGTCAAAAAAGCAGCAAGGTTATTTTTTATAATTATCCTTACCTCATATTCCATTATGACTGTTATTAAAAGCAAACACATAGTTTATCAGGGGCTCACAGGACTGTAAAGTCAGTCTTCCTGACATATTAGCATCATGCAAGCAAGCTGTACAAGAGAAGAACTCTGCTTCAGTGAGAGAGGAAGACCACTTCAACCGATGGGGATTTCATTAGGATTCATTTGTTTGACATAATTTTCTGTCAAAATTTAAAAAATGAAAAAGAAAATTGATTTTGATATTAAAATAAATTCTTAAAATAAACACTTCCTCCTTCTCTTAATTATCTTTTGTGTTGCATTTTCCTAAAGATGAATATACTTGTACTCAAAGGGCAAAATTTGGGTCAGCAAAGCTTGCTTTTCCGTGGATGTGAATGTGTGAACATTTTGATTTGATCTGAAAATGGAGGCTTCATATGTTCTTTGAAGAAGTAAATAAATATCACAAGTTGCGTTTTACACCCTGGGGAAGGAAGGTGTGGTGAAATAACATGAAAATTATTGAGCCGTGTAGTAATTATGTTCTTCAAATAATTACTCGATAGGCTGGGCTCTTCAGATAATGTCTAAAAAAATTTAAATATTTCTTCCAATCTTCTCCCCCGAGTCTAACAGGTTGTAAAAGACTAAAAACGATGAAATGCAATGTTCCAGCTTAAAAATTTAACAGACTAGAGCAGCAAATAGATCATGAACAAATAGAGAGGATGGACTGCACGTTCATTCCAGAGGTTAGCAGAATCCATAAGTGAGCCGGAATATTCTGATAAAATCCACATCGATCCCTCGAACTCCTACATATATGTGCAGTCAGATCTAGGCAACGGTTATCAGGATACATGCTATAATCAGGGGCAGAGAGCATTGTATATTCTGTCAGAATACCTACAGTCAAATCATGGCAACTCTTATTTACATTTACATTTACAGTATTTGGCAGACGCCCTTAGCCAGAGCGACTTACATAAGTGCTTCAAGACTCAAAAA
>JAODJW010000081.1:19762135-19792368 GCA_026777045.1 Hyperopisus bebe | reverse complement strand
TAATTTCTAAAGTAAAAAAATAAATGTATCCAAACAATGTGTAAAGTTAAAAAAAAAAAAAAAAAAACGTGTCCTGCCCGATTGTCCGCTCCTTCCGTGTGCCACGCCCCCTCGTTAACCCCGTGTGGAATCCCCATGTGATCAGTCGTTTCTGGTTGTTGTCATTAGCTGTCTGTATTTAGTCCGCGTTTCAGTTTGTTTCCCCAGTCTGGTCATTTTATTGTCCGTCTGCGTTTTGCCTGCCTTACCTGTAATTAAACCCCGTATTTCCCGATACCCTGACGCCTGCGCCTTTTTCTCCGTTCCATCCCAGCTCGGCACTACAATATTATTATAATTAAATGTATTAATGGTTTATTATTAATAATATTTAATTAATAAGAAATCTTTATTTTTTTAATGTATTTTGTTATATGATAATAATTACTGTTACTGTCGATCACTGTCAAAATGTATTTTTACTGTCTAAATATATGCATTCAGCTAGTGTAAACATGCACAATGCGAGGCTGAGACTGAAGCGTTACCCTTTGTTTCTGCTGAGAGACATGCTGCGTGACTCATTTCCCCGCGTGGACAAGTTATCTTAGGTCAGCATTCACGGTTTGACTTCTGAGATTCAGATCGAGTACTAGGTCATATTTTTTCGAACTGGCTGGTTCGACTTTTAAGAAATTTGAGTTCTAATGAGTTTGAGAACAGAGGTACCACTGTATTATTATTATCATTATTGTTATTATTATTATCATTTATTCAACTGCAACTAACTGAATCGTGAAGTGGCACTGAATAGCTAGTAATCTTATATTCTTAAATACACAGTATAAAATTCCAGTGCGTTTCAGTACATGGAGCTAACAATTTGTTTTTTCTGGTGTGGATTTTTCAGATTACTGCACTTTTTATTGGCACTGAGCTGCAAGTTGCTTTGCAGAAAGTCATCTGCCAGATAGATATATTTATACTTCATAAAGAGAAGCACAAAGGTAGCCTTTTAATGAGCAGTTGATTATGGGGGTTGGGAGGGGGGCAGCCAGTAAAGGAGTCTGTGAAACATGCAGACAGATGGATTACTGTTATGCCTCACACAGGGCCCCCCCAAGGCTATGCAGGGCTGAGTATGGGGGGTGGGGGGGAACGGTGCTTCCAGAACATCACACCTCCTCCAACGGTAAGAGTCTGAGGATGCCCAGATATCGGTGGGCGGTGCGGGTATGAGGACAGGGGTCCAAATCCGCCCACCAGGGGTCCTCGGCGCCCCGCGTCGTCATCCGCAGGGCTCTGAAAGACGTTGATGATGGGATGTTACTAAAAGGAACCAGATTTCAGTTTTGGCTAATAATTCTGAAGGCATTGTCCTTAACTGAAAGGTATCGCTGTAAAACCACCAGAGATGTCCATACTCAACTTTAGTTATATGCAATAATTTACGTCTGTCAGTTTATGACGCAGAAAGGCCATGTGGCACGTTCCTAATGAAGCTTCAATCTGGCTACAAGTCCCAGATTTAACACCTGTCATATACTCACTCCTGTTTCCAGAGCAGGAGGTGACTACAGTAGGTGGTTAAAGACATGAAAACAAGCTGGTTAACTGATCACCTGGGTTGAATCCCGCCTCGGTCATGTGGGCGTGAAGTTTGCATGTTCTCCATGTTCCATGTGCATTTTCCGCAGGTACTCTGTCTTCCTCCCACAGTCCACAGGCATGCATCTAGCTGGGTTAGTGTACCTGTCCATAGTGTGTGAGCGGAGCCGGGCAACCCATTGGGCAACAAAGGCAGTCACATAGGGTGCCATCTTCTGAGGAGGCTCAGACTTATCAAGCTGATTTCACTCGGACATGGGGGGGCGCTAGCGGTGAAGCTTGGCACATGGGCTTTGACTGACACTGTGTGTGAGTGGGGTGAGCTCTTTGATGGACTGGCATCCTGTCCAATCCATGCATCCTGTACCAGATAAGTGCTTGATGAATGCATGGATGGATGGATGGATGGATTATTATTAGTTGCTTGATTGCTTTGAAATAAACATCTGAGTAAGACTCCACTGTTCTCTACTACAGGACGACAGCAGATCAAGAAGGACCAGAAGTGGACTGCCTTCTGTGGATTTCACAGCCAGCCAAACGCGTGATCTTTGGATAAACGTGTGCCGACTCTCTGCGCAGCCACTTGCTCGGCTCAGCGTCAGCACTATGTTCTCCGTCAGCCTGGGGATCCTCGGCACACTCGTCCTGGCCATGACCATCCCGCCATCGTGGTCCGAAGAGCAGGACCCCGGCAATGGAGTAGAGGAGACGCTCCGGCGTGTGAAGAGGGGCTGGGTGTGGAATCAGTTCTTCGTCCTGGAGGAGTACACTGGCCTGGAGCCCCTATACATCGGAAAGGTACGCTGTCATCGAGGACCTGGGAATATGGGGCCAGCAGCGGCTCTGTTGATCACCCAATCACAAAGGCGCTCCTCTGAAGTGCGTCCAGCTGTGAGATGTATAGGGTCTTATATATTTAGAAGGTTAAGGTCTTTGAAAAATGTATTTATCCAAATAAATATACCTTTTTGAGAAAGCATGGCCACCCAGTGCCTAGGGCAATTGGGGGTTAGGGACCTTGCTCAGGGCCCAGCTGTGAAATCGCTCTATCGACCCTGGGATTCGAACAGATGACCTTCCAGTGATAAGTATAGAGGCCTAACCTGATGAGTCTCACACGACATTTATTTAACTGGCCCTTTCGTCCAAAGAGACATACAAGTGAGGATCAGAGTGTAGCAGCGACTCTGCCAGTCCCGAGAGCGATTGGGGCTTAAGAGCCTCGCTCAAGAGCCCAGCAGTGACATCACTACCCCAGGCGAA
Source organism: Hyperopisus bebe (assembly GCA_026777045.1). Classification (NCBI taxonomy): domain Eukaryota; kingdom Metazoa; phylum Chordata; class Actinopteri; order Osteoglossiformes; family Mormyridae; genus Hyperopisus; species Hyperopisus bebe. The sequence goes on along the minus strand of JAODJW010000081.1, from coordinate 19,789,515 downwards.
TGGTGACCCTCTGATCACCGGCACAGAGTCCAAACCCTTGCTGTCCTTCAAAAAAACAATAAGGCGGCAAACAATAAAGTGACCTTTGGTGGACAGGGAGGCAGTTCTGCTGATGGTTTCCCTCCATGACCATTCACGGCTGCTCAGTATCTCCTCCACACACCAAATTGTCCCTCAGATGACTCTCCATCTGCTGGGGTTCAGCCTTCACCTTCAGCAGGACAGCACTTATCTACAGGCTCTCTGAGAAGTTCACAGAACAGGGGTGCCTCCTGACACCCCAGCAAAAAATAATCCTGTGATATTAACCATAATATTGACCGTGGAGCTTCTAAACAGGTATGACACATAAACGGTGATTATAAGACCATAAACATTTCACCAAGGTGCTGTATTTAACAGACTGTGAAAGGGTTGCCTCCCAAGCATATTAATAAGCTAGAAAATTCCCTGCAGTCTTTGCATGGTGTCCCGAGAGACTCCAGCCATCAACACGAGCTTCTTGCACCCATTACCCATGACAAATCTACCCAATGGTCAATTGTCCACAGGACATTCTTAAGAGATCTTACACACTGTTCCTTTTTACTGGGAAAGTTTCAACCATTCAAATCTGTTATACAAGTACCAAGTATCCCTGAAATTTCCCATTCCACGTACCTGACATTCTTATTCACTGGTCACATGAAGGGGGCATTTCTGTTGTACCTTTGAGTGAACTATTTAATCTGAATGGGAACTGGTGTGCAGCCAAGCATGCGTGATGCTGCGTCGATCCCAAACCCAGTTCCCCGGAGCATCCCCTGAACGAGACAAAAGATGAGTGTCATGTGTGCATCACCGTAAGCGTTTGGAGGAAAAGGCACCAGCCTCCGCTGATTGTGCGGCGCTCCCGTCTGCGCAGAAAAATGATACAACCGTGCTGCACCCGCGGCATTTTCCGAAAAGGAGCCGCGGGAGTTTAGTATTCTAGGCATTTGGATCCCTTGGTGCAAGCTGAAAGGAGATGGGGGGGGGCAAGTTTACGCAGCGCTTGAGAGAAGCGGAGCAGAATGCCAGATCGGGCCCCCAGATGCATCAGAGGGTGGGGGGGGGACGTGAGTGTGGCAGAAAAAATAATCACCCGAGCGATGCGCCGTGAAACTACAGTGCCTCAGTTTTCTGCGGTGCCCCCTTTTCATGCATCACCACGGGAACCGTCACCAGGGGCGATTGGGGCGCACGCCACCGGAGCGTGACGCTCGCTGCTACCCGCTGTCGGTTGCCCATGACAGCCTGGTGTTTAATTGATGCCTTCGCCTGACCTCGTTTCACTGGGGGCAGAGAAGCCCTCGTTAACGGGAAATCCCCTCTAGGCGAAAGAGAAAGCAATTGTGGTTCGTGCACCAGGGGCTTCGAGCCCAAAAGCTGGGAGATTTCAAGTGGAATTGCAATTTGACCTGACGGAGGAGTAGATTGCCACACCCTTAGAAGATCCCTGGAAAGTCTTCATTTTCCCTCTGGGATTAAAGTATTTATTCTGTCTGTCAGACAGTCAGAATAGGAATGTTTCTAGGTTTTGGTCCATTTATGGAGATTTCGGCTTTGATCACAGTCCCTGTGATCCCTGTGATTAAAGTGACCTTTAACCTTTAAGTTCAGGACAGTACAAAATTCATTCTTTACCCTTCCCAGCTCCACTCGGACATGGACAGGGGCGACGGCTCTATCAAGTACATCCTGTCAGGTGAGGGCGCAGGTACGGTGTTCACCATCGACGACGTCACTGGCGATATTCACGCCGTGCAGCGGCTGGACCGGGAAGTCAAGGCCCAGTACGTGCTGCGGGCCCAGGCCCTGCAGAGGCAAACGGGCCGCCCCCTGGAACCTGAGTCTGAGTTCATCGTCAAGATCCAGGACATCAACGACAACGAGCCCAAGTTCCTGGATGGGCCTTACCAGGCCACCGTGCCGGAGATGTCCGAAATTGGTGAGGGCTTGGGCTACGACTCAACATGCATCTGAGTGTGTGTCATCACATCAAAATTCAAGAGCCAGGTCCCGGTTTACAACTTCCTGGGCTGTCTGGACCAGGAACTTTTAGTGCTCCTGGTCACTCTTACACCACACAACAGGAACTGGGACCTTTATGCCAAATAAACAGGGGAAACGCAAAAAGCTCAGAGGTTAAACTTCACACATAATTCAAAACTACACCGTCACCCCAAAACAATGGAGGATGAAGAAGTTGTTTTGTTAGTTATTTATTAGTTATGGGGGGGACAATCACAATTATTTATATTTTATTCATACGACACGCGACAAATTTATATTTCATTATTAAATCTGGCCAGCAGATCGATCTTTCAGTTTCACAGAATAAAAAATGATGTAATGTTATTCTGCGCTGGCAAGTTTTACCACTGCCAAAAGTATATTGGTTAGCAATCAAATTTCCCAATGCAGAAATATTGAGATGTAAGCAAAAAAATTAACTCATTTAATGTAGTTGAGGTACGAAAATTATTACATTCGCTTCATTTTTGCTCCACTCATTATATCTCTCTTCCCTGCACTTCCATATAACTTCCAAGTTAGCGCCAGGGCTTGTGGTCAACCAATCAGCAAGCTATCACTGTAAGCGCCAACCAATCAGCAAGCTGTCACTGTAAGCACCTCCCCGGTAGTTCATGTTCAAATGAAAAGTACCTTGTCTGGAGTAGGTACTGGAACTACCTCTGAGGAACTACAATCAGGCCGATTTTCTGCGATGTGAACATGACAAAAGTTTTGTTTTGGAAAAAGTTCTGGTTCTGTTTCCAGAAAAAAGTTCCTGTGGTATGAAGGCGCCCATTATCTGATGGCTACAGATGGGACAGTGGACTTCTTTCTGGATCATTCTCTCCGCCATTCTCTGTCCGTCCATTGCTTCCTTATGCCAGTCAGCCTCAGCTCAGAAGAATGACCTGATCTCCTCTGACTTTCCACCTGTGTCCTGCTCCATTCTAAGCTTTAACCCTGCCCCTTTCCCCCCAGGTACCTCTGTCATCCAGCTGACGGCGACTGACGCAGATGACCCCACCTACGGGAACAGTGCTAGGGTGGTGTACAGCATCCTGCAGGGACAGCCCTACTTCTCTGTGGAACCACAAACAGGTGGGGGGCAGGTACCCAAAACGAGCAACAACCACCCCCCCCCAAGACTGCAACTTGCAAAATTATTACATCATATCGTTATATACAATGACAAATGACATGATCATCCTGAAACATACCTGCTAAATTACATCATCATACCCTAAATACATGCCCACAAATGACATCATCCTGCAACAGAACCACCCCTGCTAACCATATTCATCATAACTACCCTACAGTAGGAAACAATAAATTAATGTACTCATGCAAGCAGTTTTTTTGGTTTAGCAAAGACCAATGATGAGTGAATGAGGAGGTCTGGACTATTTCAGGATCTTACGGAGATGGGGAGAAACCCGTCAGTCCCATTTCTTTCGGTGGAAGTGAACTGCACTAGTGAAGCAAATGAGGTTTTGTTGCTCTGAAGGAACGCCCCCCCCCCCCCCCCCCCCCCCCCCCCCCCCCCCCCCACCATACCATGAGATTCTCCTGTTTATTTCATGCCATTAAGCCGAGGCCCATTTGGATCAGCTATAGCTAGTTTATGCAGCCAACAGTACCAGAACGAGCTGGCGTGTGGGTAGGCAGACACACGGCATCCCGCTCTCGCCAAAGACAAATGACAGGCAGCTGTGACCACAATATGATCACATGGTGTCACGTCCTTGTTGATCGGTGGCAGGGAACCATCTTTGTTCCCTCTGTTTCCGTTACCGGGTCAAAGTGAACGAACATTTTTCTTTTCAGCTGATTAACTCAATGGCTCCATTCCAGATTGCATGATCCAAGAAAAAGGGGATTCTGCTGTCCTTTTCAGAAGGCATCATTCTGTTCATACTAATGTGTTTAAAATCCAGGCAACTTCACCATCTTGTGGTCATTACCTGACATTACAAGCACAGTGGAAGGAAGTACAGTATTAAACAATAATTACATTGTATATATTTCCTAAGGAGCATGCCCAAGTGTCAGTTGATTGACATGGTGTATGAAATTGATATGGTGTAATAATTTTGGAAGTTTTAACTGCAACACTGCTCAATTATACCTAAAATCATTATAAAACATAAAAATGTATAACAGGCCAAAACAGACAGTCATTTCTTATGTTATTCTTGTGATACTGATTGTGACTTTTTGATGCCAGAAAGTACTGATTTGTTTTATCTGAATCCCACAAGTTAAACATCTGCTCTTAAGTTAAAAACTGACAAAACTGACCGGCAAAAAGACAAACCAATGACAGACGGAGTTGACCAATCTCATCCACTCCCCCAGGCATTGTGCGTGTCTCTCTGCCAGACATGGACCGGGAGGTCCGTGAGGACTACCAGATAGTCATCCAGGCCAAGGACATGGGGGGCCAGCTGGGGGGGCTGGCCGGCACCACCACCGTCAACATAACCCTGAGCGACGTCAATGACAACCCACCAAGGTTCACTCAGAGTCAGTACTACCCTAACCCTACCACAGAAACGCACTGTAATGCAATTACCACTGTATTATATAAACATTGCAAGGTTTCTGTAAATATCAAACTCAGAAACAACGCACACTTCTCATGCTATGGCATTTCTTCGTAATTATTATTATTATTTGTTGTAGTAGTAATAGTAATAGTACAGTAGTATTTCTCATCTTTGTATTTCAGCTACAGTATTATAAAAGTCATTGAAGAAAGGTGCTAAATGTAAATGTAAAGTAAATGTACTGATCTGTTTTGTGTTAGTGTTTAGCAGCAGGATATGTAAAACAGGATTTTCATTGCATAGTGGAACCGACTGTGTATTGCGCACAAGACAAACTCTTGGTTCTTGAATGAAAAGCTGATGATCTTTATGCGATTCACTGGCCAATGGCGCCACCATGCGGTAAAGAGGGGATGTATAAATAATGTTACGACAATACAGTTTTTCTCGATTGCTTTGGAACATTTTCTGAAACGTGCTTAACATTGTCAAGAGTAAAAGGGCATTTCTCTACAGTTCATATAGCATAACACTATGGTTTAGCTGCAAAACCCTATAACTCACCCAAAACAATTAACTCACGTCTCAAAAGCAAATAACTGCACCAATGAATTAGTGAGTGCCACCAAAATTGAAAATACAATCAGCATTGTTTAACCATGAGAGTCAAAATGCTTAGATATATTCTCAGTATGCTCCAGAGCTCCACAATTTTGAATGATAGACGGTTCCCAATTTCTCATTGTCCCTGGCTGATCATTTTTCTTTAGCAAACTAATGCTTATTTAAGTCAAAGGCAGTAATTTCAACACTGCAAGGCTTTACATTACAGTTTGTAAAGTTCACTGGCAAGATAAAGCACTTGCATGCACACAAAACTTCAGGTCTCAAGGCACGGTGCGATAGCAAACAAAACAGTCACATAGCAAAATGGCAATACAGGAACAACAAAATGTACTGTGGGAACCAAAAATGCAACAATGGCATATCACTGCAATACATGAAATATATGTATTTTTAAATCATTTTGAAAGCCTAGTTAATTGTTTTTTATGTGGTGGCTAACATGATGATCACATACATAAATAGTTTTGGGTGTATAATTATTACAATGGGAAACTACATAATCTAGTTTGACCAACAGGATTAAAGCAACTGAAAATTGTGCCAAATGATGACAATTGTTTAAAACCAGCTGCATATATAGCATGTACTAAAACATTTAGAAATGTGTGTGAAACAATGAGAAGTGATGTTCTGCTGTGCAGAAGTGACATTATAGTGTGGGAATTACACTTGTTGTGTTGCAAATGTTAATTCTTGGTTAAGAAATGTGCCGAAGCAATCGAGAAATTCCGTAAGTGTTCAATCTAGCAGTTTAGTTGATGTTGCGTCTTCCCACCTAAGCAGTTTACATCCATGTCTTTGTGGTCCAGGGCTGTATCAGATGAGTGTCCCAGAGTCGGCACCAGTCGGGTCGGTGGTGGGCCGGATCAGGGCCAAGGACCGCGACGAGGGCATCAACGCGGCCGTGAAATACACCATCATCGACGGCGATGGCCGGGACTGCTTTCACATTAGCACCGACCCTACCAACCAGTTTGGCATCATTACCGTCAAAAAGGTGGGTGGGGGGCAGCAGGGGGGCAGCTGAGGGTGTCAGGGGGGTGATTGGGGGACGACAGACGAGATCACCGGAGCCCAAGCTATCTATCACACGCTTGCTCGGTGACAGACAGCTGTGACATGGCAGTGTAGAGCCTATTTAAAGTTATTCAGTCCTTCAGGAAGTTTGTTTGTTTGTATGTCGGTTTGTTAATACAGTTTTTCTCAATTGCTTTGGCACATTTCATGAAAGCTACTTAAAATTCTCTAGAGTATAAGAGCATTTCTCAAAACAGTTCATGCATACAGCACACTATGGTTTAGCTGCAAAAGCCTGTAATCCAAACAATTAATTCAAGTATCAAAAATAAATAATTCCTCAAAGAATCAGTCAGTGCCACCAAAATGAAAAGTACAATCTACATCGGTTTAACCATGAGGGCCAAAATGCTTAGATATATTGTCAAAATGTCAGTGTAAGTATGCGCCATAATGCTGAATGATAGTCAGTTCTCACTTTCTCATTGTCATTGGCTGATCGTTTTTCATTGGCACATTGTTACTTTTAAATTCACAGACACCTGTTATAACATTGCAAGGCTCTACATTAAAGTATATAAAGTTCACTGGCAGGAGAAAGCACTCACTAGCACTACATGTCAGATCTCAAGACACAGTACAATAGCAAACAAAAAAGTCGCCCAGCACTGTACAACACAACAATAGCAAAATGGCAATACATGAACAACCGAACAACAACAAAATCACGTACCGTGGGAACTAAAAACATAACAATGACATATCACTGCAATTTATAGTATATATCTCAAAATTATTTTGAAAGCTCAATTGTTCTATTTGTGGTGGCTAATATGGTCATCACATAATATATATTTTGGGTGTAAAATTATTACAGTGGGAAACTACATAATCTATTATGACCAACAAGACCAAAACAGCTGAAAATCATTCCAAAGGATGACTATTGTACAAAACCATTTGCATATATGCACTAAAACATTGGAAAATTTGTGTGATAAGAAATGATGATTGCAATAAAAAAAATCATGTTCTGCTGTGCAGAAGTAACATTGTGGTCTGGGGAATACATTTGATGTTTTGCAAATGTTAATTGTCATTTGAGTAATATGCCAAAGCAATCGAGAAAATCTGTAAAGTGACAGGCAGCCCAGATTTGCATTATAATTTCTTCCATAATTACTGATTGCAGATTCGGATTAATAGAGTTTTGGGTCCATGAAACTGTGATATCCCCCCCCAACAGCGGCTGGACTTTGAGACCAAGCGCAGCCACACTCTGAAGGTAGAGGGCGCCAACACACAGCTGGACCCACGCTTCCTGAGCCTGGGGCCCTTCAGTGATGTCACCATCGTGCACATCAGTGTGGAGGATGTGGACGAGCCCCCGCTCTTCGATGCCCCCGCCTACTTCGTGGAGGTGCCCGAGGACGCCGAGGTGGGCACCGCACTCAAGATGGCCTACGCCCGGGACCCCGATGCGGCCAATAACTCCATAAGGTGAGGTGTAGGTGGCACTCAGAGGGGTGCTGCACCTAAATATAGGGTAAAATGGCATTTCATATCTGATCCAATTTAATAGCCCTCTGGTGGGATTAGAAGGAATTGCAAGAAGGATGCAGGCGAGGGAAACAAAGAGAACTGTGTTTGAGGATTTGAGACCTATTTCGAAAATAATTTTAAAAATATACCTGCATACATTATATGATTCTAAATAATTCGATTTTATGCAAGTTTATTTAATAATTAAAGTTTTTTGGGGGTTACAATGAGGGGGCGGATCAGGACAAATATATCAGCCTATGGAGGGGCCCTGTCAAAAAAAAAAAACGTTTGAATAGCAATGAAGTAATTAGAAAATTAAAAACTCACCAGGTGGCGCTGTTGCCTTACACCTCCAGTATCATGGGTTTGATTCTGATCACATGCTTGTGTGTGCAATTTACATATTCTGCCCTGTCTTCCCATGGCCCAAAGACACATATTTCCTTTTTCATGACCAAAATCAAAACAATGTATTTTATTTTTTTGTGCATCTGACCATTTCCATATCTCTGCTATATTCTTCATTCTTAAATCACTAGTTATACTAACTCTCTGTCAGTAGGTGGCAGGATTGTCACATATGTTTGTGCAGGGCTATCATCTATCTGTTCTGAGGTCAGCAAATGTGCGACAGTTGTGGTGAGCATAAGCTTCCCGGGCCGTGAAGCCAAACACAACCCGCTCAACTCTGCGGGAATTCACGGCCTTTTTAATTAAGGGCCCGTTCGGCTCCGTTAAATCCATGTGCTGTTTCCACACATGAATCCCTACCTCCCGCCAATCTCTGCTCACCCTGATAGCAGCCAAGAGCCTGTCGGTGTCAGTTGTTCTTGTTCCCCACGTTTGTCTCATAAACATGTTTATTCGTTGATTCATTCTATAAATTTAGGCAGCTTATTCCCTTCACCCGTGCAGGGTCCTGGGCTCTCTGAAAGGCTAAAAGCAGCAGCTTGTGTACAAACCCAGACAAAGGGCAGTCAGTTTTGCCTCATTCCTCCTGATCTGCAGGGTCCTTTTCAAGGACGATGTCCCTTATCCAGTGGACCAGAAGCCTGAGGCCAGAATCCATCAGCCGAGCTTGATAAGGATTAGCTAGCAAGACCCAAGAGCTGGAATCAAGACCCGCAAATAGGGTGATAGGCAGTGGCCAGTGCTGTGGCTGCTGTGGAGGATTAAGAGGCAGCATTCCTGATAGAGTCAAGCGCCGCAGAGAGCTGTGGAGAAAATTATCAGACCAGAGTCTGCTGAGGATTTGAGTCTATAGTGAAAGGAATGCCATTGTAGGCTTCCGAAAGAGACAGTCTCTGCATCAGCGGATGCGTTTGGAGCGTGAAAATGTAAAACGGGACAACTGACCTAGCGTGTGCCATAGGGCAGAGTCCATTGCTGCAGTCTGACAATCAAGGGTCTCCTTGGAGAGGAGAAGCAGGGCACCGGGCAGCGGAGGGAGCCTCTGGGAGAACAGCTGATCTGCCAGACAGCTGTCCCCCTCCCGACCTCCCCGGCTGCAGAGCTCGGCACATTCAGAATCACCCTGGAGGAAGGGTCAGGCACGAGCAGACGATCGGGGATAGGATAATCGTCAGACGTCTGCTGCTACACCGCCCACTGCTGCCTCGGGACACCTACCGGTGCTGACGTGGAAACCACACCAGCGCCATTAGGGCATTGGGGGTTGTTGTGGCATCCGGCATGTTTTTCTCTTCATAATTATCACCATCCCAGAGAATTTCCTCCATCAGCTTGTCCGTGTGATCTTCAAAAGATTGCCCATTTCAGGTTTGTAATTACGGGACAGCTCAGGGGCTGTGCAGTTGGGGGATTAGCTGAAGCTGCAGTTGAGGAATGGCTGTTTTAAACGATCATCCAATATCATGTAATAGCGAGGTGTTTGCAGACAACCCCCACCACTTCTGTAACGAGAGACAAAGCTTTCCCACTCAGTATCCCGGGTCTTTATCACAGCCGGTGATGAGTATGCTGATCGGGGAGGAAATGCAGTCTTCGTTTGCCTGGGATGAAAAGGCAGATTGGACGTAATTACATGATGGACAAGAAACAGCAGCATCAAGTCTCAAAATACCTACCATTAATAGTCACCCTCAGCCCCCTACCTCTTTTCTCCACCAGTCCCATTGATCTGATAAATTACACACATTGTCATACACACACACATACATACACACACAAATGCGCAACTGTTCGACACTATTCATTTGACTATTCACTGGTGGAAGAATAGTGCAGATGTACTTCGGGGGAATTTCTTTTGGTTTCCAACATCCGCCGTGCCTCCTGCCCCCCCCGACAAAACAGGAGCTGTAAGCACAGGGGCTTTTTCTGACAGAAAACCAGCCTGATATCAGCCCCAACAGGGAGGAGGCAAGCAATGAGCCAGTCATTCTTGATGCGTACAAAGAAAAGGAAAATGAAACCTCAATAGACTGCTGTGGATCTGTCTTGCCTTACAATCAACTTTCCATGAGTGTAGTGCAATTTATGTTAGATCTGTAAGGCTGGAAAACTGACAATCATTTTTCAGGCTAATAGTCTGACTCTAGTGGGTCTGTGCAAGAAACATCCCTCCTCTGGCAGATAAGTCTCCTGAGCCCAACGTGAATGGCTTATATCCTATCATGTCTAACTGAGTCTTGGAAAAGCTTGCAGTTCCACATCTGCTCACTGACAAGGCCCCTCGCTAAATGCAAAACCTGTGCATCAATGGCAGAACGTAAAGAAACCCTTGTGCCACTTGACTGATAAATCAACACTGACATCCCAACATCCGTCTTCCTCTTCGTCACCCATGTTGGCTGGTCAGGTACTCCATCGAGAAGACCAGTGACCCTGGGAAGTACTTCTACATTGACATCACATCCGGAACACTGATGACTGTGAGGCCACTGGATCGAGAGGAGGTCGCCTGGCACAACGTCACCCTGCTGGCAATGGAGATGAGTGAGTCATGCGCTACAGATTCCTCAACATGTAGCCAACTAGCTAGGCTAAAATTGTAATGAACACCTGCTGGGAATCTACACTCTGGTTTCCTGATTCTGTTGATAAGCCTAACACCTTAGCTAAGATGCAGTGTCTCATAATTTTGCAGAAGCTTCTGCATCTAATGTTATCCATATTGTGCATGCGTTAATTAGGGCTATAGCATGATACTTGCCCATCTAATATTCTTGTAGCAGCATTGTGCTTTGAACATTCTGTTCTACACAGCAAGAAAACAAACACATGCCAGGTACACTTGTAGAGCTCCTAGATTGTTTTTTAAATCAATACTCAATCTTAATACCACATGTCAGCATTTTTAAATGAAAAAAACAGCAGCTATTCAAGCTGAGAAGAGTCTTTTCTGGCTTTCAGCATTACCTGAAGTCAGTGGGAGAATTGATTGCATCTTCCTCTAATTAATTGATTGATGGAAGGACCCTGCATCAGTTAATACCACCACTTATGTGCAACTTATTTCACAATTACGCAGTTGATTAAGGCATGAAAATTGTTGTTGGTTATGATGAGTAATGGGGCTGCCGGAGGAGCGCCTGGCTGTGCCACAGGGGCACCGCAAATGCCAAAATGTGACACACACGACCCGCAAATCCCACAAGCCTCATGGGAGTCTAATGAGCGATTCACCCCAGACTTCATTTAAACAGATTTGTACTGAGCTCATATCCTCTCCCCTTGCAGATAATCCCTCTCAAATCGGCAGCGTGTCAGTCACGGTGAAGGTACTGGACGTCAATGACAACCCCCCCCAGCTGGCACAATACTACGAAGCTTTCGTCTGCGAGAACGCAAAAGCTGGGCAGGTACTGTAATCCCAATTGGGATAATTTTGGCTAGCAGCCGGTAGTATAGTAGCTAAAGATACTCATCTCTGATCGGAGCTCAACTGTTTTGCTATTGAATAGGGTACTTAAGCTGATTGCTCCAGTAAAACATCCAGGTGTACTGATTGTAAGTTGATGTGACCTGACCTTAGGTACAAGTGCCAGCAAAATACATGCTGCTGTCTGTGTCTGAGACATAGCCTTAACGTGGCTTTAGCGATCAATGAACTGCGAGCGTAATCCCAGGGCTCAACACTGTTCAGCACTTGCTGTGAAAGACACTGTGGAAAAGGCTGTGAGTTACAAACGTCACTGCGGATATGAGCATCTGCTGTAAAAATAATCGAATTTCACGGATGGACTCCACATTACTCCCGCAATATGACTGAAGTACTTCACATTTGGAAGCTAGATTAAAATACATCAGCCTGAGTTGTCCAGTCATAGAATTACGTGATACAAAAGGAGCAGACAGCTGATGTGGTGACCAATATTGACTAAATTATATACACTTGCCGATCATCTATCAAGATGGTATTTGTAGATCTCTCACTGCTCATATTTTTCTTGTGTTTCTTTGCTGGTTCACAGCTGGTTCAGACAGTGACAGCTGTGGACCTTGATGACCCACTTGGGGGACAGCATTTCTACTACAGCCTGGCACCTGAGGCAGCCAACAACCCCAACTTCACGCTCCGGGACAACCAAGGTAAGGAAGCTGGTTGAATCAGGAGCAGCATCTCCAGCCCAGACTGGGTATTGATCAAGTATAGCTGTTATTTGAGACCTCAGTTAAAGCATATCAAGCTCACTTTCACTAAAATATGTGTTAAATCTGCTTCCAAATTAGACTTTGCTGATGTTTTTCAGCATATGAAGTTACTGAGGTTTTCAATTTGTCTGATCCTCCTGGGTGAGTTGGCAAGCAAGCAGATCAGTTGGACTGGGAACATCAGTGTAACCTTGTGAAAGTTTCCTTCAAAGATTTACTCAACATTACTGCAGAATGAATATGAAGCAATTGTTGATCTGAAAGCTATGTGAAGTGTTTGCAGTCTGACTTTTAGTCACTGAAGCTTTGCAAATGAAACCCGGTTACAGTGCACAGGGTACCGTGAACATTTCTTGCACGCAGCTTCAGGCAGCCTGGCCAGGAAAGGCTGTGCCTTGTGTTTCAGACAAGTGGCTTGGATTTAAGAACAGGCCTTCAATAAATTGACAGAGTCGAGTTAGCATGCTGACTGCTGGAGGATTTAAGCCCACCGCATTATCTCGGTTGACTGCAGGAGCAGATTTTAGGGACCTGTAAGATAGCGATTGCAATGAAGTGTGTCAAAGCGGTACACAGCCTGCCTTCAACGCAAATGCCTTAGCCTGATACAGAATTGGAAATGACTGAAGTGGGATGCAAATTTTGGAAAGTGCGATCCTCGACAATGCAAGCCTTCCCTTTGAGCTGTAGCTTTGGCTCTCGTCTCAGTGCCAATGTGCATCTTTCAATGATAAATCAACTGGCAAAATCAGAAGATCACAACCTTGATTATGAGCCAGCCAGGAACGTAGGGGATATGCATGTTTCCAGCTGCCTCTGGCATTCTCATGACAGAGTTGCACATCTGTTGGACTGCAGGTCGGCCTGTACCTGGGCATCTAACCCAGATGTGTGCTGTCAGGTTTTTGGAACTAGCAACTGTGTCATCTAATCCCAGACAGATCCCACAGGGGATGGTGCTTTCGTACTACAAAGGAAAACTCACCCGGCTGGCCAGCTGGCCTAGCTGGCTGCTCACTAACAGGCCGGCTCCCTCTATTCTCCCACCCCCTCCAACCTAAGATAACTCAGCCTGGATCCTGACGCGACGCGGCGGGTTCTCTCAACGTGACCAGAGCATCTACCGGCTGCCCATCTTCATCTCTGATGGCCAGAAGCCGGTACAGACCAGCACCGGTACTCTGACAGTGCGTGTGTGCAGCTGCGATGGTGGTGGCACCGTGATCTCCTGCAACGCTGAGGCCTATGCATTACCTGCCAGCTTGAGTCGTGGAGCACTCATCGCCATCCTGGCCTGCGTCTTCGTTCTCCTCGGTACCTGCCGCACTAAACTGCCATTATATATAAAACCATACTCAGCGACACCAAATGACATCAATGCCTGTAGTATTAGTACTAATAGCACAATACTCAGTGTATCAGTACTACTGCAATACCCCCAGTTGTAGTACTAATAATACAATACCCAACTTAGCAGTGCTACTGTAACACCCATAGTATTAATTAATACTAATGCTGCAGTACTCATGGAAGTAGTTCTACTGCACCCTTTGTATTAGCACAATATCCAGAGTTATACTACCACTACAATACCTAGGAGTGTAATATTATTACGTCATGTGTTTCCTGTCTATACCAGAGACGCTTTCAACTTCGATATTTAACATTTCATTAATTTAAATAGTTTATTGAATTCTTTGATTATATGCAAGCCTCTTTACAAGCACACTAAAACTGAGTGATAATAGCTGCTTAATTAATATCTCTGCCGTACATCCTGCGGGGCTGTCAGCCTTGGAAGAGTATCATGCAAGAGGTTTATGTGACTGTGATGGGGGTAGTCATGACAACGCCAGTGAAAGAGTAGTGGGGGGCTTCTATGATTACTTATAAAGTGATATTATTTTGGTAGCACATGGGTAACCGTCAGCAACAGCTATTTCCGTGTTAAAAGCAGCAGGACCAATTGCTATGTCTTCCTTGCTGCGGGTTTGCTACACAGCAGGCCCCGGGGCACAGGCCACGTGATGTAACGTGTATCGAGGCTCCTCCGAGCACGAGAGCTGGTAGATTGGCGCTGACAGATCTTGTCAGCATGTCATACGTAAAGCCATGAGATGAGCTGCGGGGAGAAGGAAGCTACGTGACGTGGGGATGGGGGCAGAGTAGCGGGAACGATGGGCTCGACAAATTGAGGGGAACAGAAAAGCGAAAAGAAAAGGGAACTGCGAAGGGTGTCAAGACTGCAGCATTCTGGGTCTGGAAGAAACAGCAGCAGCCAAGGCTTATAGGATCAGTAATAAGGCACAGGTGAAGTGGATGATGTCATGGTCACATGTCTGAGCGCCTACCCCATCTTAAAGTGACACGCACCTTTTAATTACAATGGACTACATTTTAATAAGTATAAGTTTTTTGAATGATGATTATTATAGCATGTAAACCATATATATTAGAAATAGAGTATTTTAATTGTTTTTTAATCCAAAAGCCTTTGGTGACAGGTTGGATCAGGGGTCTCTAACTCCGGTCCTGGAGAGCTACTATCCAGTAGGTTTTCTGTCCCACTTGGCTTCTGAGAACAGGTGTGGTTCATCAGAAGCCAGGTAGGATAGAAAACCTATTGGACGGTAGCTATTCAGGACCGGAGTTGGAGACCCCTGGGTTACATAATAAATTCTGTCATATGAATACGCATATATTTGGCTGTGAACAGGAGAGGGCAACACAAAGCTGTATATCAAGGCTTACTGGTACTATCCTGACCCATAAATACCTCCTCCCCCCCACAATGTCTCCCCAGTGATGACTCTGCTGGTCCTGTCTCTCCGGAGTCACCGCAAGAAGCCATATCTGTGCGACGAGGAGGAGAATGTGCACGAGAACATCGTGCGCTACGACGACGAGGGCGGTGGCGAGGAGGACACAGAGGCCTTCGACATCGCCGCCATGTGGAACCCCCGGGAGGCGCACCTGGGCCGGATCCGGCAGGACATGGTGCCCGAAATCGAGAGCCTGTCGCGGCACGTGCCGCAAGTACCAGTATCCGGCGGTGGCGTGCATGGCTATGTGCTGGCCAAGCTCTTCGAGGCCGACCTGGACCCCTGCGCACCCCCCTATGACTCGCTCCAGACATACGCCTACGAGGGGGAGGGCTCAGTAGCCGATTCGCTCAGCTCGCTGCAGTCCGCCACCACCAACGGCGACCACGATTATGACTATCTCAGTGACTGGGGGCCCCGCTTCCGGAAACTGGCCGAGATGTATGGGGCATTGGAGGCGAGCGGCCCACTCTGGTAGCTCCCCCCCTTAACCCCTGGCAAGATCTGCCCTCTCCTCACTTTTGACCTCTACCTTCCGACCCCTTGAGCTCTCAAGTTCACATTGCTGCAGACATATCATTGTGCTCCAGTGCAGAGGAGGCCGGCTTTTCAGGTTGGGCCTTTGGGGCTGTCGGGGAGGTCAGAAACAACCTGCTCCTCTTGACTTTATACTCCTGTGAGCCTCCGGTGAATGGGGGAAGTGGGAAATCAGGCGAGTGGTTCATTCAATAGGGGGCAGTCTCTAGTTCTGATGTGGAATACCATGGAGAAGAGCATGGATGTTGGGGAATTCTCTCTCATCCCTTTGTGTTTTTAGTATTTTTAGCTAGACCGGCTAATCCCGTGCTCGGGAAAAGAGCGTGGAATTTTGGGAGAATCCTGTTTTATGTTAGACAACCTGCAGGTCCATCATCCAGTATTTGTCACTGTTAGAAAAATGTCAGTCTCCTAGGCTCCAGTAACACCTGTTCTGGACAGTTATATCTATTTATTCATGCGTGGTATATATAGTTTATATAAATTATTGGCTGAGAACTGACACGCAAAACTTTGGGTGGGAAAACAAACATGACGTTTAAACCTAATGATGTAACGTGGTTATCGTACTGGTGTTTTGATAGTAATTCCATTTTTATGTGTATTTAAAGAAATTCCCCAGAAATTCTGAATGTTTCCAGACATTCAGGAAGTTTGCAGATTGTAATCCCATGTGGATTTTATGGTTGATATGTTTAATGTATTCCATAGACTTTTTTCAATCTTTTTTTTTGGTTGGTCTGGATGATGCACAAGTAGGGAAAAAAACAGGAACAAAAAACAGGAAACTTCATTGAGTGACCTGTCTTGAATCCGCTGCTGTGTGCAGACGCTGGCATTTTGTGACTCAGAAACACTCCTAGTGACTTCCATGGCTGTACTAAGTAATTCTTGAACAACATCATTATAGGAAAAAAAGTCCCGTTTCCCAAAACTGCTGACTCACCATGCCAGTTTGAGTTGAAGGTGTCTGAAGGTCATGCTCCATAGAAGCCGTAACAGCTTCCTGTGAAAAACGGGCTTTTATTTTGGTAATCGTGCATTCCTGAGAATCCTCCATTTTTAAAATGGCTGCCTGCTACTTAGACCACAGCCATGTCGTCATTGCTCAGCCCTACATTGGCAACTGCCCCGTTCCACCAGAACCACGGGGTATCGCTCGGACCGGACTGCGAGCCTGGCCATCTGCAGAAGTGCCAAACATACTGTGGACCTTCCAAATGGAGTGGAAAGCAGAGCTGTCCTACAGGGAGGATGGCCAAAGGTGTGAGGACTTCAATGTGTGAGACCTGTCAGAAGCCAGTCTGCCTTGAGACTACCAAGGTGTATCTGAATGTATATAGTTTTTGTATATTTGGTTATAAAAACATCTGACAAATTTGTCTTCTTGTTAATTATTATACAAAACATTGAGATTTCTTCCTCCAGTCCTGTACATCTGTATCAGTATATAATTACTATCACTTTCATAACACGATAACCTACCTCCAACCCAGGGTTAATGCTACAGCAGTTTGAAACCTTAGCATGTTTCTGTACATATCTTCAGTACAACTTCTGCTATTAGGAACAGAATAGATGCCACGCCCCCAAAAGAATGGTTACAGTGTCTAGTTGGCTCCCTGCTCCATCAATAATTCACTCAGCCAATCAGAGTCAGTGGCAGGATACACCCTGGATGGTACAATACTTTCTGTGTGCATTCATACACATACACACAGATACACCAAGGGAAATATAGAGTCATTAACTCGGTGTAACACAGTATCTTTGGACTATCAGGAAACCCAGAGGAAGCCTGATCCAGTCTTATGAAGAGGCAGTGTTGATACTGTAATCAAACCACGTCGGCCCCAATTTTTTAGCAGTCCCCCGAAGAGCTGATGGTGTGCTCTCTCTTTTTACCTTCTCATCTGCCCTGCTGTTTATTTATGAGAAAACACCAAAATTCAGTCATGCCACCCCATCCATGACACGGACCCAGACAAAATGGAATCAAGCAGATTGACAAAGGCAGTTTATTCAGGAAGGGACGTCAAAGGCCATTCTTGTCAAATTTTCTCCAAGGGTTATAGCCCTTTTGCTAAAATGAGGAGGTGAGTTGTGAGCCAATTGCAGAGCCGGCTGCTTCAAAACAACATCACGCACTCAGGCCCTCAGCAAACTGCCTCAGCATGCAACTGTGCTTCAATTTCGTCTTACCGTAGCGACCCAATTTGCACGACCAAGTTTGTTTTGAGGCCGGGGGTTTTTACGGATGATTAAAGCCTCATTTAATGCATGGACCACAGCACCCGAAGCCAGCTCATTAATTCATAATCACAACACTATTCATAGCAATGGAAGGTCCCCCGTAAATTCTCATCTCAATATTGACATCTGTGGCAATGTGAGACTAGCTGCAAATCTTTTTAAGCACTTTGTGCAAGATGGTTTGCTGTCTCTGGTGCACTTGCACCGATCTGGGTTAGTCTATAATTTGCAGACGTCCCTGTTGATATTATCAAAATATTTGAGTGGTCCTGTTGTAGCACCAATGCAATCAGAGACGCATTTGTGAGAGCCCTGACGTGTTTAACCACCTGGCTCCCCAATGCAAGAGTGGCTTGACGGTACTGCTGCATCTGTGACAAAATGAAGGATCATTTGTCGAGGGTAATCACAGTGCACCTGCAGTCACTATCAAGCCAATTTAAATCAAAATAACAACAAATAAGGGAAGTACCCTTTAACAAGAAGGACAGTGAGAAGAAGGATAAGGCAGAAGGCAGCCATTGGTATTCATGATGGTAGAAATGGCTGGGGAACAAGAGGTGTAGTCACGCATGTAATTTGATGAAGGGCCTTGTCATTAATTCACCAACAGGGGGCAAACTGCTGGGTAAAAGATACATATCTCAGTTTTGTTCAAATGCAGATTAATGTAAACCTCCAACCCTAATCTTAGCTCAAATTCTAATAGTAACCCTAAACCTAGCTCTAAACCAGGGGTAAGGAACATCTAGCCATGGGGTCGAATGCACCCCACAAAACAGTTTGATCCGGCCTACAAGGCATTTCATAAATACAAAATAAGTGACTCAAAAAAAAAAACACAACTCTGAACAGGAATTACTTTTTCATGCTATAAAAGAAAATAACATTAAATATTAGGGCTGTGTATTGGCAAGATTCTGGTTATACTACATTTATCATGATACAAAGGTTACGATTAAATATATTGTGATACAGTGCAATACTGTAATTAAGGAGATATATTCCAATTTTTAAATCTAATTTTAGGAAAACCTTGTAGCATAAAGAACACACTACCATATGCATGCAGTCTGAGTTTAAAAAGTTTCCTTTTTTATGCAGTCAGAAGATTGGGATCTGCATTTACATTTATATCAGTCCCAGTAACAAAGGAAAGGAATTAACATTTGCTTATATCAGTAAGAAAATAAAATAAATTTAAAGTGCTCATTAAAAAGAGCCAAGCTCTTGTACTCCTCAGAGCCCATTAAACTCATTCACACTCAGCAATCAGTAATGTTTCTTGTCAGTGTGCTAATGCTAACGTTAGCAGTGCGCCCTTATGCTAACCTATCTGAGTTTACATTATTACGTTGTAGTGGAAAAGTCAAATGGTTGAAGAATGATTACAATATCACTGTCTAGCGGTTGGGGATTTCAACACAACGCAAAATGAACCACCGTCTGGCACAAATCTTTACATGTAAACTATTAATTAAGAATTGATAGTGTTTTTGAGAATTGATACAATATCAGGAAAACACAATATCTGGTTTAATGTGATATATGCATTCAGTGCTTTAGTACGGCCCTCAAAGGATGTTATAAAAATTGAAATGGCCCTTGATTGGAATAAGGTGCCCCAGCCTGCTCTAAACCTTAAGGCAAACCTAACCCATTTTTCTAATAAGAACCCTAACTCAACCAGAGCTTTCGAAGGACAGGTTTATGGTCACCTGGTAGTTTTTGGTTTTTGCTCATTTTCACTTTTGGGCGGAGGGGTCCTTCTAGGGAGTTTTTGCATGATTGTCAGTTGTCGAAAATGGGTGCTTTGAAAATTGAAGGGGGGGTGGGCAGTTTCATTTGTTCAGGTGAATGGATCAGGTGCTCAGGCACCCCCAGCCCCCACGCCACCCTAACCCTAACCCTAACCCGACAGTTAATCGAACCTTAGCTCCAACTCTATTAGAGCCATACAATGATTCAGGACCTGTCTCCCTTCTTTTCTTTCTGGTTATAAAAATCGAGTTTATTTATCTTTCGATTCAGGGTCAGGGTCTGGTGCTCACTTTACATTCCCAGCTTTCCATTCTTCCCAAAGCCTATGTTTGCACTTGTGTGAAAACAACAAAGAACAGGTCGCAGTTCCGGAACATTCCTTTCAAATGCAACGCTGAGATATGGCTCTTATCTGCCAGTTCTTTGTCAGGCAGCAAGATTAGCAGTGGGAGTTTGTAGGGGGGCAGTCCCGATTCACGTTACCACGACAACCGTTTGAAGAGCGCCAGATCCTAGGCTAAGCCCCAAAGTCTCAATGATGACAGGCATGATGCTATTCTTTTTCTAGTCAGTTTACCCCTGCTACGTTCTGGTGCACCACCAATAAAGCCACCTTTACTGTGATACACCCAAGCAAAATGACTTTGTTTACATACCTGGGCACACTTCATATGCTGACCTATCTTCACTTTTCAGTCTTTGTGCAGGTTGCTGTGTAAACATTACAAGACTGAAGTACTTTGTTTACTGCATATTATTACCATGACACTTGGCCGGTGCATTTGGTGAATGAGGCTTCTTATTTTATCCATTTGTTCAGCTGGGTCAGTTTGGCTGAAGTAGTTATGGGCAGTTCAGCCAAGCCTACCCAGAGACACTGTACTCCCCCCTCCCCTACTAGATCCCACAAGTCTTGCCCCTCCCTAACCTCAAGTACCTTTGATGTCCTTATGTTCAGCAATCCTTCCCGACTGTGCTTCAGTTTCAAAGTGAATGGGACTCCAATGTGAAGAGTGAGACAGACAGCAAGGTCAGTTCGAGGCTTCTCCTGCCAAGTGAGGCTTCGCTATCCCAGCATCCCAGTCACATGTTACATCGTTGTGAGCCATGGCCAGTACACTAAGGTAACACCAGCAAAGTCAAAACGGACTCGGCGATCATGCATGGTTCACCATGCAGAGGCCAAATAAGCGAGGGAGTTTACACTCACCCAGTCAGAAAGCATCAGAGAGAAAGGTTATTTTATGTAAGTGTTAGACTGTAATTATTGCTGATCAAGTCAAGTGGGTTATTTATTGTCATACCAACTATATATAGTCTACAGAATACAGTGACACAAAATAACGTTCCCCAGGATTTTGGTACAGTGTATATACACAAAGTGCAGAGACTGTAAGGCAGATAAGTGCAACACACAAGAGAGAGAGGAAATGGAGAATAACAGCTAATAAATAAAAATAGAGAATGTACATACACTAACACACAAGGGAGCTAGGTGTACCCACACAATATAACAGATCTGGCGGAGACTATAGAAATAGTAAATACAACAGATGTAGCAGTATAACCAATATGACACAGATGTAGGGAAAATGTCCTCTATATCCTCTACCGCAAGAAGCACTACAACCTCATTTTGCTCTTTTCTCAAATCAGTGTGGCTAACCCTGACTCGGGACCTCTCATGTTTCCTGGGTACCCTTGACTGAAATCATCGTCTCCTCAGCCAGATGCAAAGTCATCTGAAGGAGCCATGGATTTATCTGAGTTGCAGTGCTTAGGCTCCCACCAGAGGACCCGAAGTCAGAAAGTTCAAAAGTGGCCTGCAGGCTTTAATCCTTCAGGGGGAAACTGCAGGCCCAAGGAATGATCCTTTAACATGCCGTGGAATGAGTACAATCGCATTTGACCAAAGCGGAGGGGGCGCACTGTCAAATATGGCTGCAGTATGTAGCACCCCATGCTAATTATAACCACCTCAGGTGAGACATCCATTCACGTTCCATGCATGGAGTTCATTCTCTTTTGTATAAGAGGCTAAACTTCTGATAGCAATGGGAGAACAATGTTTCTCAGCTAGGGTGCTGGATTTTATAGAGAGGTAATTGCATACGGTGGAATCTGGGAACAAATTACCCACAAGTGGCCCATCTCTGTTTATTTTTTACGCTGGAGGGGAGGTTTATTTTCTGGCGTAAATTTTCCAGCTTAGCACTGTATCCAAAAGGCCTAAAACCACTTCAGCCGTCAAACAAGCAGCCACAGGGCGATCACCAGCTGTTGTGCCTTCAATACTGGCAGATAGGACAAATTACGCTGGTTCGGCTTGGGGGAGACCAACGGGGGGGAGGCCAGCAGGCCTCTGAAAATAACGGGGCTACCTAGCGGTGGCTGACAGGATGCTACCGGATGTGTCGAGGATGGGAAGCGAAGCGGGTATCCAGTGAGTATTCCCGAGGTACCGGTTCTGGCAACTTGCTGAGTGTGGAACGTCAGAAGAATCACCACTGCTAACAACTGTCGGAGTTCATACGAGGATGTGGTCCAGCAAATTAGGCCTGCTGCTGGAGCGCATTAATCCATGGGTCCGGGAAAAGCTACACGCCGTGTGAAGCCGACTGTGTCACAGGAGTGCCATGGAAATGCAGCCTGTCTGAGCTAAGATGGTGCCCGTCACCTCCGTGCCTGGCCGGTGTGACGGTCCCACAAGGCAGCTAGTCCAGAGCCGATGCTAATGAGCCTAACTCAGCAAGGGCTGGTCTCTCCCGTTCGTACCAGCGAGGCCTGGCTTCTGGGGGGAGCGGTCCATCAGCCCGCACACCACAGCATGAGCTGCTCTGTGTTCCCACACCGTGAGCGACAGGGAAACACTGGAGAAATGTTTAATGGATTTCCTGTTCCCGTATCAGCTTTGACAGGAGACCAGCCAGCATGATCTCACCTCAGACAACAGACACACTCCTGTTTTTCCTACTCTGTGGAACTACGTGCGTTCTGGCCCCTGAGTTTGAATTTTCCCTTTTTCATTCCACAGTCCCTTGATTTTTCATGCCTTCCCCCACGTTTGGCTGAGCTGCCGAATTAGGCTGCGGAGGGAGCCTTCCGTGGCATGAGGGTGCATCTTTTCTTTAATCTTTTCCAGATGGCTAACGTTCTGGATAAAGACAAGCCGGTGGCGCCTAAGGGGAGAGCTGAACATCTCTGCCACTCGCTGTAAAGCAGGTTGGCATGTTTTTTTGTGCCATTTAAGAGATGCAAAAGCGCCTGCGATATATTTTACATGCTAATGTCTGTCTTATTCTCACGCTTGCGCTGGCTGGAATCACGCTCCATGTTTTTCCTCATCCCTGGAGAAAGTGCCACCATATCACTGCTGCCACGGAAGTCAAGGCTCAGATGCAGCCCTCCCGACCTTGTCGTCCTTGAAGTTAATCTGTGCCAGAGGCACCCAGGGAATCATTTTGCTAGAGAGCTGCAGTCCCAGGGGATCTATCAGAAGAATGCATTGAAACTCTGCATCATTTTCAACCCATCCGCACTGCCCATCTGCAAATATTCCACAAAAATATACCCAATACCTCCGTTTCAGGATCTCACAGACCTGCTTTATATGATCCTTCTTACAAAGGTTATATACTTTGGCAGTAAATTAACATGCCGCCTAGAACTTGAAGCCATTAAAATGCCGGAAATTTTGGTGCCGTCAGATACTTGACAAACTGACTCATTACAGAACTCTCCAGATCTGCCATTTGGCCTGGGGGGGTGTGTGGGTCACACTGATTCTCAGAGAGATATCTCACGCTAATCTAAATTTCTGCATTGCATCTGTCGATGCAGGCTTTTTTCAAGACGACCTAGAGAGTTAAAGGGCAGAGTGGGCTTCCTCAGCTCCCTAGAGCTTTGATGGACGCTTAAGGCAGAGGCAGATACAGCTTTTATCATTATTCATCATGCAGGTGATCCGGCGGCAGCGTGCCGAGCTCTCACCAGATCACTACGGACGCCACAGCAGCTCCGGCAATGGTAGCGCTGAGGGGATTATAGTGCCGGCAACGAACCAAACACCCAAATTAAGATACAGAGTAAATAAGCAGCTAGTTGGTCGGGCAGCATGGAGAATAAATCTGAATAAATCAGGCAGGAAGAATGGAGCCAAAGCGTAGAGCGTCACGTAACAGAGAGGCTGACGTTTCCCAAACGTCTTTTAGGCCTGCTGCTAATGAGTGGAGCCTTGCTGGACCGGGGTACTGCCCCAATGCATGGAAATATCGATGGGGGTGCAAAACAGGCCTCTCGTGAGCTTTCACACACCAGGCTCACGGCGCGATGAGGGGCACAGCTCGAAGTGGAACACACTGACCTGGGAAACGGGGGGGGCAGGGGGTGCAGGTTTATTTTGGTATTCCTCCCAAACACATCCCCGGCTGTTT
Organism: Hyperopisus bebe; assembly: GCA_026777045.1. Classification (NCBI taxonomy): domain Eukaryota; kingdom Metazoa; phylum Chordata; class Actinopteri; order Osteoglossiformes; family Mormyridae; genus Hyperopisus; species Hyperopisus bebe. The sequence continues at coordinate 19,765,317 of JAODJW010000081.1, read as the reverse complement.
GGCCTTGTGGGATTGTCGAGCTCATTGTCTGCTGGTTTTATTACTTTTACATTTTTTGGTTTTATGGGGGGTATTTTTAGACGAAGGAGTGTCACGGTGTGATGGTTTTCGGTGGCCCCAGACAAATCGAGCCCTTGCCAAACCCCCCCCCACCCAGCCATTATAGACAATACAGAAAGGCAGGAAGCCGGAGAAGGCACATCCTGCATTCCCCATCATTCGTACCCCCAGGCAAAGCCCTGAGCCTTGGATGGAATATACTTTGAGACCCACTTTACACCCCCCTCCCCCCACTATCCACACGGCTTGACCGAGTCCCATTCCCAAACATATGTGAGAACAGACCCAGCAGACCTGTAGCTAGCACCCCCTGCTGGTTGGCTTAACACATTACCTGCTCTCCCAAACATTCCATCACTCGTCAATCGGAACCAGTGGATGTGGCCCACAGGTCTGTTGTGCTCATGCACCTCCACACTCAGAAGAACGTTCCAGCAAAACCTGGGGGATTTGGCCAAAACACAATCACTGGAGGTTTCCCTCTCACTGTTGATGAATCATGGAGTTGCTTTGGGATGGACCTGTAGCAGGTCCAACTAGCCTCCTCATTTAAGCCTGGGAGGGAAGACTGGATAACAGGGTAACTGACGGTGATCACAGCACGAGGAACGTGGCAGCCAGGGTAATACAGGCCTCTCAGGGTAATGCTGGCCTCTCTCGCCCAACAGATTAAGAGCAAATTTAACTTTATTGATCCCAGGGGGAAATTCTTGTATATACAGTAGCAAGTTTGTAGTGCACAGATGAAAGTAGGTATAGTGTAAAACAAAGCTAAAAGACAGTACACATAGTGCAGACAAGTAAACATGGCGGAAATAAATCACAAAGCACACAGTACACAAATAGGTTTAGTGAAAAAAACAATATTATGGAAAGGATCGTGCCATTATCATGTTTATTTTGGCAGCTCTTCATATGGCTTGAAATTCTTTCCTGTGAAAAAGTGCTTCAGAAATTATTCTGAGTGAATTTCCTGTGTCCTATCTAACCTAATTGAGAGAAAAAAACAGAGCTGTGGACCGAAAAGAGAAACATCTGGTCAGAAATGCCTTGTTTAATCATTCTTACAAGCCCTGGAAGTCAGCATCTTTCCAGCATCGGCATAATTAGTTTAGTGCAGTTGCTTGGCGATCTAGGATTGGGGGGGTGGGTGGTTGGAGTATAATTCACAGAAGGATTTCTCTGGAGATGGCCTGAGAGTACCGGGTAACGGGGGTTAGGAGGGGTATTATGAGCAAGGTCCCTAGTGGTACCAGATGCTGCCGGAGACAATAGGGTCACCGGGATGTCTCCTGGCAACTGTAACCAGGTGACAGCAGTCCAAAGGCAGGCAGGCCATCCTGGAGCCAAAAGTCTAGGAGCACATGGTGACACTGTCCTGCTGTGTGACCAGGGCCAAGGTAAGCGCCAAGCACTAGCCGATGCCAGCCACCCAGTGTCTAAGCACATCCAGACCTCAAATGGGCCAGCCTCTTGAACCCAGACCATCTGCTAGCAACACGAATGAGACCAAAGAGCCGGAGAAGAAAGCAGCGCCAAGGAAGTTTGTTTACGCGCGCTGTGGCTGATCCCTGTCTGGGGACTCGCATGGGTTCTGCGAGACCAAGCAAGCCGCAAATCCGTACACTCAAGGGAGCCGTGTTTTCGTCCATCTGATTTCCTCGAAGATAACCCCCCTCTAAAGCCCTGCGTTTTTTCTGATATGTGCTGTATCTTAGGCTGGCGACGCATCCCAAACAGCAAGTCGGCCTGCTACTCATGTCGCCTCATTCCAGAATCTGTCGCCCTTTCCGAAACTCCTGCAGCCACCAAAAAAGCTGCCGGACTGGATCCGCAGCGTCTGTCGAAAACGTGACAGCTCCTTCACTTCACCTTTTGCAGTGCGGTGGCCATGTAACCTGGCAGAGACTGAGGATGAGCTAAAATCAAACTGGTGCCAGTAAAGCCAGCACAGGTCCCTCAGCGAAGTGCACAGTACAGTCTGAAATTCCATTCGTTCAAGGAACCAATCAGTGTGGGAAAATACCTGGGGGTAATTAAGGAAATGACTGACTACATGCTGTGATTTGGGATTTCCAGGAAACTTAACCAAAGCATGAAATGATGCTTTCTTTGCCATTATGCACAAGTGCTGCGGAATGCTTTAGTTTCCAGATCCCATCACGCTTTGAGATGCAAAATGAAGAGAGTGAAGCTTGGTGTCAGAGGGCCAGTCCTTTATCCGGCACCCCGGGGCCAATTTTCAGGCAGTTAAGGGTCTCACTCAAGGGCCCAGCAGAGATTTGATTTATCTGTTTAGGACAGGATTTGAACCATTCACACTCACAGAGGCCTAACCCACTGAGCCAAACCCTTCTCATTAAAATAAAGAATAACTGTTTATTATTACTATTTATGTAAATCCATGCAAAGTTAAAGAATAGGGCAGTTTTTGTAATCGGGGTCTAAGCCCAACCTTGGATATTGATTGAAAGATGCTATTTTCACAGCACATTTTTACTGTCCTACATCCACAGCAGCCTTGTCTGTCTCTGAAGGCAAATGTTTAACTCCCCGCACTGTGCAGAAGCTATAACGTGCACAACTCATTTACAACCATTACGGCTGCTGCAGATGCGTTTATCGTTTACTGTCTGTGCTGATCTCTCGCACACTCATAAGCACATAATACAATATTGACCCTCTTAAACCGCTCGCGTAAACCATCAATTGCTCGTATACAACCGAAAACAAAACAGTCAGCATATCTGCCTGCACAGGAATAACATGTCTTTCTGTCCCTCCAAGTCCAGTGAATAGAGATGAGGTCTTGTACTACATTTATTCAACTCTGCGTTCCATTGTCTCAGTGACGCTATTTTAAGTGGGATAATCGGGATCTGACTCAGAAATTAGACCTCACAGCCACAGGGGAACATAGGAACTCCAGAGCCCCACCTGGAGATACCCAATGCGACTTAGATTTTGGTACATATACAGTGGTACCTCGGTTCTCTAACTCACTAGAACTCAAATTTCTTGAAAGTCGAACAGACCATTTTGACATAGAACTCGATCTGAATATCAGAAGTCGAACCGTGAACGCTGACCTAATATAAATTGTACGCGCCAGGAAATGAGTC
>JAODJW010000081.1:19739200-19762035 GCA_026777045.1 Hyperopisus bebe | reverse complement strand
TTTTACCAGGTAAATTAACTGAAAACCAGTTCTCACTGCTTTACGTGATATTCGGGAGAAATAGCAGATTACACATCAAAATTGCCTGGGATACAAATGTCATGTGTGTAACTAATCTCTTCAGCCAATAAGGGCAAAGGTGTGTCGTCACGAAATCGGTTCCAGTTTGTGTAGCCAGGTGAGAGGTCGCAATGCATCTAAACGTAATGCATTGCGTCAGGATCAGAATGTGTTGCTTTAAGCCAGCGCTGTAAGCAAGTCGAACGCACCAATGACCGGACTGGGGAAACAAACTGAAAGGCGGACTTAATACAGAGGAGTAATGACAACAACCTGAAACAGCTGATCACATGGGGATCCCACACGAGGTTAACGAGGGGGCGTGGCACACGGAAGGCGAGGACGATCGGGGCAGGGCAGGGGTAATGTTTGGATAAGATCTTTATCGTTTTGGAAGTCATTTAAAAAATGCTGTTCTTGTTTTATCCTGTTCATTTTGTGTTTAAAAGCTTAACAAAATACTTAGGCGTAATTTTGGGGGGCTGGAAACCAGTTAATTGGTTTTCCATTATTTCTTATGGGAAAAATTCAATCAGAATTAGGATTTCATCTGGAGTACGGAACGGATTAAGTTCGAGAACTGTATTACCGAAAAGGGATCTTCTCTCTGTGTGCATAAAACAGGTCATCCGAAAACCAAAAAAATGGCAAATGGGCAGAACTGGAAGCCACGCAAGTTACACTGGATAAAAGTGCCCATTAGGCAACTCAATTAGTTAAATGAATTTAATTGAAGCTGCCTGGCGACTTGGGAGACGAATGTGAACGGAATCGAAGCAGGGAACTGACCACGAGGCGCCATAGCGATCACACGCCGCAGATCACGGTCGGTTAAGATTTTAATTAATCCAGCTAAATGGGGGGGCTTCCTCTCTCCCCACACTTAAGGAGAAGCAGATGGCAGCCAGGGCAATGTGTCTGGGTGCACAGGGAAGGGAGGGTGGGGGTCCAAGCCCAATCATCAAGATCATCACAACATTACAAGCAGTGCATGTTCTATACCATAATAAATAACTGTCTATATAATTAATCTAAATAATTACTTATCAATATGACTTGGATGGTATTGAAATTTTGAGCCACATCATTTTTATCAAAGAGATAAAATCAGACTGTTATTGGATTTGAAATTATTTACCTAATGAGTATACAATAAGTCATTGCACCCGATGGTGATGATTTAATTGCACTAATGATAGCACCAGAGGCTAAATATGCCTTTGCCCAGTGAATATTAAGTTTGTTTTCATTTATTCACAAAATTAAAATAAAAAGTGGAGAAAATAAAAAACAAGCATGGCATATTCATGCAAGATTGACCTTCCTGATATGTAGTAATCCTGTACAGCTGCTCACTTAACAATAATAGAAATAAAGTGATTTGGGTTGTATACTACGCATGTATTAACAATGAGAAGAAAAATGTAAATTAGAAAATTCTGATAGGGTACCAGACGACATCATGAACTGAAAACAAAATAAAACCTTATTTTATATTCTCAACACCAATTGGATGTTTGACAGCGTTTGTCAGCGGTGCTGCATACCATTCGTACTCCAGGACGCTCCGTCGTCAGGCAGGCTGGGAAACCGTCGCACGCTGCTCTACCTGCACTGATGGCATTGCCAAATGCGCGCAGAGGAAACGGCCAGAGAAGGCGGCCATGACGGCTCTCTGAGCGTGTGGGTGGGAGAAGGATGGGAGCAAGACGGTGAAGCCGGAGAAAGAGTGGATCTAGAGCAATGGCCGCAGCTAACAATAGCTAGGAATACTTAAGGAGGCCCATCACAGGAGGCACCTAGGAAAGGATACACACTCCGACTGCAAGGGACCGGGGCTTAGTCTGGCTAATAAGTTTAGTGGTGAAGTTACAGCAGGCATGTAGCCATGTAGTACACTCACAGGCTTGAACCCCCCCCCAAAGTTTTTTGTCACTGACCAGGGACATAGCTATATGGTGAGATGACAAGTTTGAACAGCCCTGTGAAAGTCTACACCTCCCTCATACCCAACTCGTCGATAAAGATGTATGAACGGGACCCCCCCTCCCCCACAGTCGGCAAAATCTACTGATGGGGACCAATGCTCGTTTTTGCACCATCACAGTGAAAAGCCTGTCTGTAAGCTCCTGAACTTAGCTGGATGCCTAAAGAGAGTGCCGCATAATTTTTAGCAGATTAATGTCTGCTGAGCATTTTCAGACACGTTCATACCTCTTTATAGACAGCTTCTTAAAACATGCAAAGTAACGACAGCTTTACCTGAAAGTGTCGGACTGTCCCAGACAGCACTCGAAGTTGAAGCATGGAGCTTGTCGAGTGGCTTATAGCTTGAAAACCGGCTGAAATCACTGCACTTGAAACTTGAGAGTGTTCTTCTAGTGTTGACTCTCATGGACAATGGGGAAGAACATTTACATTAAGCCAACACTGATTAAGAGACACTCTTACCGCTGTGAGATCTCCCCACTCCCTTGAAAACAGAAAGAGAATGCTTGGACACAGCTACATAAATTGCCATTTTTCATGATATAAGGAGATAACCAGACAGGATAAATCACACAGCAGAAGACGAACCCGCAGAATTAAGATACATCACTTCCACAGCTAGCATGCAGCATTAAAAAATGACTGTACCCTAATCCCAGTGCATGGAAACAATAGAGCGATTCTTTTTCACTACATTAAAATTAATAGATTTCTTCAACGGCAGAGCGTGAACGCAAAGCACTAAAAATAAGGTCAGAACCCTTCTCTGAATCCCATTTCATGGTATATCAACTTTAAGATTTGCCACCGTGACCCCTGATGAATATTCAGAGAAGTACATTTTTCACTGATGCCGGGCTCTAAAACCTCATTACGTCGCCGTAGGAATTATGACCTGCGGAGGTACAGAACCACTGTTCCCTTTGCTGGTCTGACCTCCACATTACCCTTGGCATTATGGTGGAGCATTGCATCCTCAAATTTCCCATGTCCAGAGGACAGGAGCGGTTCCAAAAATGTTTTAGAAAGGTGCAAGTTGACCAGACGCCAAAAGGGTCAGTGCTAATGCATTAATTTGCAAACAACTACTGCATAGAAAATGGGCCCCTTCACAGGAAGCTAAGCCAAACCAATTTAAGCTAACTGTTATCCTGACCGAACCGATTTAAGCTAGCTGTTATCCTGACCAATTTGCATATTGGTTTGGCTGTACACGACCATTAAACATGGTATATAACCCAATGGCATAAAGGTTAGATACTGAGGGGGACACAACCTAAAAATTTAAATACAAAGGTCTGTTCATTTGAGTGTAAGAATGAATCCAAATTAAGTACTCGGGGGTACATGCCCCCCGCCCCCCTCCAGTTCTTACACCCCTCTATCCCAATCCTAGTCCAACTTCCCTGGACAGTCGTTTCTTATATTGGTATTCCTACTTATTTAATCTCCTGTCTTATAGGGATTTGAATGCGACTCACCCATGGGATGCAATGAGTTAGTTAACTATGAAGAGCAATTAATTTTGCTTTGACCCACTCTCTCTGATTTCACAGTCCCCCGCCGGCAATGCGACTGAAGTAGATTTGAGACAGAGGAGAAGCCAACAAACATCAAAAAAGGGATTTTTCAGTTGACGTCTCACTGAGGACTTCAAACTCACCACCAGATTTATCCACTGGGATGAATTCTGTTGGCATTTTTCTAGCTCGCGTGCCGCCACTGACGGAGTAGACTTGGTTTGGGGGCTGCACAGCCTTTTTGTGACAATGCCGCTCCGGTAGTGCAGATGTAAAATTCCCGGATGATAAAACACGTCGAAATTGTCAAGTGGACTCGGGGGGGGTAGGGGAATGAAAGCCCTAGATTTCGTGGAACAAGTGACAAGGGACCTCAGTGGAAGGTTGATTGCAGTCCTTATGTGAAGCAGAGACGGGGAAGACGGTGAATTCGCATTGAGGTCCCTCCTGGTAACTGTAGCAACCAGGCCTTATCAAAGAAAGTATTCCTGGAAGCCTCTTGTAGCCTGCATGCCAAACACGCTTTCATGTTGTGCACCTGCACACTTACAAAAACGACAAGATCTGAAATATTTCCTCTCACTTCACCAAGGCATCTGAAAGGGGGAAATGGATCTTTTTCAGAGTGACAAAATGCAGGTTTTTTAATTTAATTTTTCCCTTTTGTTGCTCTTCACTTGCGTGTGAATCCTGCTCCTGTGATGGCAACCCAGATACCAGCGGCTGTGAACACTGCCAGGATGGCAGGCCGGCGGTGGGACATCCTCTATATGACACATTTGAGGCTATTTTAATTTGGGCTGACAACAAACACACATCGAACCACACTTGAAGGATCAGAGAGACTGATGATGATGGTGAGGAAGAAGGTTAGCAGTTAAGACAGGGCGGACTTAAACTGGGGTGATATGGGACAAAAAATTAGTTTAGGGCGCTGACATCCTCTGAGCAGTGACACACAAATCTTAGAAATACACAGCCATTAGGAGGCGGTAGTTGGTAATACTTAGCGAGTTATTGTCAGGTGTGGCTTCAATCTTTCAGGTTTTACTGGCTAAAATTTAAGAGACTGAGAATGAAAATGAGGGTGACGGAAAGGATTATATCGAACTGAGAGTCGAAGGTATGGACGAAAATAAACAACAGTTTAAAATCGAAGACCTTAGTTAATAAAACGCAAGGTAAACTAAAAGACATGAATCACTAAACTGCAGATAAAAATCAAAGACCCCAGTATCTTAAGTTCGTGTAAAAATCAAAGACCCTGATCACTAAACTGCAGGTAAAAATCAAAGACTCCAGTATCCTAAGTTCGTGTAAAAATCAAAGACCCTGATCACTAAACTACAGGTTAAAATCAAAGACCCCGGTCACTAAACTGTAGGTAAAAATCAAAGACCTCAGTCACTAAACTGTAGGTAAAAATCAAATACCCATATCAATAAATACACAGAAAGAGAGAGAGAGAGATGATCTCGGTAACACTTTACATTGTGTGCCTTCATAATGCATTCATTATACATTCATAAAACATTCAGTGCACCTTCATAATGAATTCATAGAACATTTATAAGCAGCATACAAGTACACCATAACATCCCTTAACAGCTTTAATATACATTAATAACAAATATTACATGATTTTACAATTATAATGTTTGTTATTATTATATGTTTGTTATTAATGTATATTACAGCTGTTTAGGGATGTTAGGAATGTTAAGGTATACATACATGATGTTTATGAATGTTTTATGAATACTTAATGAATACATTATGAAGGTGCACTGAACGTTTTAAGAATGCAATATAAAAGCATTATGAAGGTGCAGTTAATGTAAAGCATTACCGAAATCGCTCCAGGTAAGTAATCATCACGACAGGTCAGACATTATGTACCCGCCCCCTGACCCACCTCTAACCAGCACAGACACACACACGCACACACACAGCTGGCTCTGTCCTTCACTCACCCAGCCCCCTTATCTGCGGGGCACACTGACATATTTTGCAGTACCCCCCCCCCCTTCCCCCATGAGTGGCTTGCAGCAGCATGATGGGGGGGGGGGGGTATCTGACAGCCACAGACAAACTACTGCTGTATATACTTGCTCTGTGTGATAAGAGCCATCAGTCATCGTCTCCGTCTTGCAGACACACATATTTAAAGCAGCACTGCCGCTTGTTTCTTTCAGACCTTAAAATGGCGGGGGGGGGCAAACTCAGTTAAGATGTCAATCTGGTGTTGCTTTGTTAGCACAAACATCATCATAGCCAAAATATAGAAATGGTTGCTTCCCGTTATTTTAGGGGCAATATGTTCTTTAAACTGACAAGGATACAGCCTTGGAAAGCGGCCCGCTAGCCATCCCAGGAGATTCATCGTAACCTTTAGAAATTCAGTTAATTTGCTGTCCGCCCCATCTGCCACGGACAGAGGTTCCCAGGAGAAAACTGGGCAGCAGCCATGGACAGGAAGTCCTGTACCAGTGGGTGGGGTTCGAAGGGTGAGGGCAGGATGCTCATCGCGACAACCAGCCGGGCACACAGGAAGTGATGTCACTTGGCTAGCGGGCAATTTGTACGAATCAGACAATGAGAATGAAATCATGTTTTGTTCCTATAGTGAGGGTCGATTCCAACCACAGCCCCAAAAATGAAGATAAAAGACCCGTTGGAGAGTAGCACAGAAGGAACTTTATAGCTTAACAGGCAGGACCACCCTAGGCTGTCTAATTTCATCAAAAACATCTGTCATACAGAATGTGGCTCTTCTGAAGCCCTGCTTGAGTGACTGAGGTCACCCCCTGCTGCTCATCAGTCTCCCTGGTCCTATGCAGCACACTGGGATCGTTTAATCTCTAATCACTGCTGTGCACAGACTTTTCCAGGGGCAGGTGCTTAACTGTGGGGGGGGGGGGGGTAAATTTTGTATGAGGGGCACTCAGAACCTCAAAAGTAGGGCACTTTCAATTACCCCCCCCCGTTTCTCTTATTTTGCCTTTAGCTACATTGCTGCATCTAGGTGACTTGCTACCCCGTGTACCTTTTGCACCTCATCGGATCCCACTGCTCATGAAAACATCCCCGTACATTCATTTAATTTATTTAAGCAAATGGTTAAATATTCCACCCAGTAATTCACCAGAAATATCACACTGTTGATGGCCACTTCTTCTGGGAGAATGAGATCCATAATTTGAGTCTCCTTGATCTGACCTCTGCATCCCAGCTGTGGGACCAGACATCACTCAAAAGACTAAGAATATAATTACAAACAGCAATGCTCTAATTAATTATTTTACCAGAAGAGACTCCTGGGGAGATTCAGAGAATATCTGAGAGCATCCGAAGGACATCGGAGAACTGTAGAGGGACTTTGAAGATGTTTTTCTGTAGTGATGCATGGTCACTTGATTTACCATAACATACAGACACAGAAACTGAAGAGGAACATTGACAAGTCACTTTTCCCTTTATTCAAAACATTGCAAAGGACTAAATAAAAACATCGACTTAAGGACAAGGAAGAAGAACACCAAAACGCCCACTAGTGTCGACTCCTCCATCCCCCACCCCCGACATGGACGGCACCTTCACAGGGAAGTCAGTGCTACAGAAGGTAAGGATGACCAAGGAAGGAGCTCCATCAGACACGTTGCGGTGGAGGGATATTTGAAGGAGCCTTTTGAGTTTTATAGTCCCTAGTCGTCAGAGGCAGCGGATTTGGCCAAAGGAGGATGGATCGCCCAAGGTGAGTTACATCTACCATCCTGATGTTGTGGCAGTTGGGTGGAATACAAAAGGAGCCTCTTCTGATTGGCCGCAGACATCATGTAGTCAAACTTCAGGCGTCTGGAAGAATCTCTCACAAGGTCCACCCCCCCCCACACACACCATTCAAGGCAAGACCAAATAGCCTTGGGAAAAGATGGCCCCAAAAAAAAAAAAGAAATACCAAAAGACATTATAAACACCACAGTCATCAGCAGAACACAAACAGAGCCATAAGGACTAAGCTTCAGTCAAACACGCTTATCTCCATCAACAGCTGTTTTAGAATATATTTGGCAGGACTGTTCAAAACCGTAAACACCTTTAGTGGGCGGATGGAAGGGTGTACTTCTTCCATGTCATAGGGGCGACGAAGAGAGAGGGAGGAGGAAAAGGGAGGAATTTGACCTTCATGAGAAGGTCAAACTACCTCAGCGAAATGGGTAAGGGAAATGGTGAGTGTGGTCATGCAAATGGAAAATGTGGTCATGGAAATTGAGGGTGTGTCCATGTAAATTGTGGGTGTGGTCCTGGAATTTGTGGGTGTGGTTAGCTTAGGATACACAGGAGTACCCTCACAAAGGATTCAGGCTAAAAATGTACAGACACCTAAATAGACACAATGCGGGTTAGAAAACAAGCAGATTCTCCTCACTTCATCATTAACTGAGATACTGGAATAGCACCGCCCAAAACCGCCGAGAAGGCATGCCATTTTCACACTTCCCAGTAGCAAACGAGAAGCCCCTGGGTGAAGTTTCCCAGGTAGGTGGAGAGTCTCCAATCTTCCGTAACTTTCCGTTGCAATTACGTAGTCAGGAGTTCATGGACCACAGACACATTAAATATTCCCACAGAATTTTAATATAGGACAAAAAAAATCACAAGTATAAATGTGACAACACAAACTCTACAGCCCAAAAAAACGGGGCTGTTTACATCAGAAGTATCTCCAGAAAGTGAAAATGGCCGACTTGACTCAAGTACAGCATGTAGTCAAAGACATCCGGTAGTATCACGCAAATACCTCTACGTGGTAACACTGGACCATAAACACTTTACGGCTGAACCCAAGTCCTCAACAGAAACCAGTTAAATTGTGCAAAATTCTCAAAGTTGCATCAAATCAACACTACAGGTCATCATTTATAGTCCATTAGACCTTCCCAGCACACAGCCCCACAAACACAGGCCGAACCAAATACCAAGTGAATCACAGACAGCCGAAGAAAGCTCAAGTGATCCAAGTGTTCCAAGTCTCCAGGCCTCATGCAAAAATGAGTTCTTAATGCCAAGGATGCAGAGCCATAGATAGTTAAGTTTGGGCCAATTTTAACTGGCAATCAAAACATTCAAAAATGTATCTGGTTACAGACTGTCCCTTTTTAATGGCTCCACAAGCCTTGCGATCGATTCCGCACTCTGGGACCAATCAGCTCGTCTCTAAGGACAGGATGCTGCCATCCCTCCTGAAGATAAATACTAATCAACCAACAAAAGAGCAAGTACTACTCTTACTCCTGAGGCCCCTATATAAATAACCATGAGACCATGCATTCCCACAGCCCAAACAGCAGGGGGCGCCAAACAACAAATGACCCCTTCCTCACCACTACTCCAGTCCCAAAGTGTATACTATTCTGTAAAATACACAACTCAGTTTAGAAGAAGACGGGGCAACAGTGCAAAAGGAAAGGATGGAAAGAGTAGAGAAGAAGGGAAAAAATGCCAGTAGGATCCATTTGAACATTCACCAAAGAATAGCCTCCATGTTTTCAATTCCATCAGCTTTTCCCTTAAAACAATGGATCCAGCTCCAGCCAGGGAGAACAGAGACTACGGTGAGGCACAAAACCCAGATGCAGGGATGATTAAATGGGGAGAGGGGAGCTATTTTCCCCTACTTAACGACCATGCACAATTTGATTGCTCTCAAACATGGAAACACACACCTCCTGGTCATAATGGACGTTTATCATCGGATTCCCATTGAACACCAGTGTGAAGAGCAGGACAAGGCTCCCGTGTGGCATGACGCATCTGGAGACGACAACTCCGCCACGTCAACACTCTAGGGAAAACGAGACCGGCAGCAGCAAGTCCCCCTGGGGGCCGCGCTCAACAGTGAACAGAAATACCGGGGTTTTTTTTTCTTTTGTACAAAGAGAAGCCATACTCGGATGCTCCACACTGCACCTCCCGCTCGAAACGAGAGTAACTAAAAAATACGATTACTGCTTTTTCTACAGCTTACAGGACACAGGCGTATGACCCCCCAATACAGTGGGGGGCGGCATGACTGCGAGGAACCCCTGCTCCCTATCTGGGATCATTTTTTAATTTTTAATTTTTTTGCAGAGGGAACTTGGTGGTGGACTGGTAGTAACTGCATCTATCCCAGCAGTCCTGAGGCTCGCTGGCAGAAACGGCTTCAGTCTCCTTCCTCACATACCCCTCCACCATCCACCCCTCCCCCCTCCCCAAGCCCATCTGGCGTCTGGAGTCAGGTGTGAAGTGGGCGGGGCCAAGCGTGAATGGGGCGGGGTCAAGGGGCCTTCAGCCACAGGAGATGACAGTGAAGCGCTTGGAGATGCAGGACATGTTGTGCAGCACGATGCCCAGGAGGAAGAGAAGCACACAGGCCACAAGGACCACAGTGCACACCCCCGACCAGGTAGAGCCCTTCCGCACCACACCACCACGCCTCTCTACCCCAGCCTCGGGGCCTGCTCCCAAAGAGGGCGTGTCCTCAGGGACGGCCACCACAGCCACGCCCTTCTGCTGCCCACTGGGGAGCAGGCGGCAGCCCAGGTCGCCCGGCAACAGTGCTCTCTCCTTGGTGATGGGCAGCGGCAGCATATAGCAACCATTGCTAGGGAGACGAATGAAAACGGGTGTGTGCTCAGAGGCATGTGGGATGGCGATGACTGCCACCACGTCTGGGTCATCTGGCAGCTGGGAGACAGAGAAGCCTGCAGGCAACCGGGTCACGCCCCGGCACCAGGGACAGCGGATCTCCTTCTGACTGGTCCTCATCTGGGTCAGGCACACCGAGCAGCATGTGTGCCGGCAGTCCAGCAGTTTGGGCCGGCGCCGTGGGCTATAGTAGTTGAAGCATATCTGACACTCCAAAAGGGAGTCCTGGGATAGAGTCTCCATAGCCAGTGATTTTGTGGGTGGGACTTAGTGATGGAGTGGGTGTGGCCTATTGCCCGAGTGGGCTGGGTTAAGCACCTGTGTGGGTGGGGCTTAACTTCTGGTCTCTCTTTCGAGACAGCTGCTGTAGACCGGGACTCCAACTGACTTCTTAGTATGGAGTGTTATTTGTGCAGGAGATGTGGGAATCCTCTGGGTTCTCTTCGGTCCAGGATAGGCCGTGTCACACCGTAATCCTTGTCAAGTCTCCTTGTGACCTGCAAAACAAGAGAAGTGACATTGTTATGCATGACCCTGCCTGCCAAGATCAGTCCAAGACCACCATCTGTGAGGTCTGATCACATAACTAACACGGTTCCTTTCTCTACTCCTCCACCTGCTGGCACTCCGCACCTCAAAATTACCCAGGGGGCGCAGTGGTGATATAGGATTAACAACCTGATACAAACAAGGACTGGGTGGGTGGTGGTGGGGGGGCAGCACCCACAAAGGAGGGGAGGGTCAAGAATCACACCCCTGTGCAAAAACATTGCAGGATCCAGAAAACTTTGGGGTGGGGGGGGAGGTCATATAAATAAACACCAGTGGTCACCCAGTGTCCACCAGAGGGCACAAGAGAGAGACCAAACCAGGGTCTGATCCCATCCCGCGCTCCAGCGAGCAGTTCAGATCCTCTCCCCGCTCCCGGCACCATCGCCAACCTCACAGTACTGGCAGCGGCACTTAAGTACCGTGTGAGCACTCAATAAATGCTCACCTTTCCCGAGCTAAAGGTCACTCCCATCTGTATTCGCCGCAAACCTCCCGGCCGATGGAGCTCAGAGTCCGGCTCCACGCCCGAAACGATAAATATTCCAAATCATAAATAAATCATGAACAAAGCATTTCCTCTAGAGACTGTCTGTACCCCCTAGCCCACAGAGAGCGAGGGGAGCCGACAACCCACCCCCCACCGTGTGAATCTTCAAACGGCTCCCTGTCGATAGCTATGAGGCAGTCAGTCAAACTCAGCTGTCACAGAGTAGAAAATGTCACTTCCTGTAAGCGACTTGAATCCGTGGCATCACCGCACTCTCACTCTCTCGCTCGTCTTCCCTCGGCGCCGTGTTCATGCCGATTGACCTACTTTCCCTCATTTTCAAACAGTGAACTTTCAAGTGGTGGCGGAGTTCACCGACGCCCATTTCTCGAGGTTAGAGAGCAACTGGGTCCCAACTGGGTCAGGATGTTCTTAAGTCCCTGGGGCTCAACAGGTTTGAATGCTGTGCTTGTAATCAGAGGGTCGTTGGTTCAAATCTTTACTTTATCTCTCCATTCTCCTCACACCTTCATCCCTCCCCCCTCCCTCTCCCCACTCATTTATGAGAGGCATAGAACACAGCCTGCGATTGGCACCCCCAGCTTGGCTCTGTCATACCACTTTGATGTGAGCCGTTTTGCATTAACACCACCCCTGCCTCTGATCACCGCAGAAATAGCTCTCGGGATCCCCAGGAGACAAACACGGGACCTTCCGGAACCTTCGTGGAGACTCCATTAAGTTCTGCGGAAGTTTGTCTCCTTCATTCTTTCTCAACGCCCTTTGAACTGAGGATTAAGGTGCCCAGAGGAGAGACGAGGCAATTAAATGCAAGGGGAACGAACCTGATTCCCCACCAGCGCCGAGATAATCGCGTAAGTAAAGACTGGGAGCTAGAGGACATGTGTTAACGTGGCATCAGAATCTTGACATCAACAACCTGATATCTCGGGAATGCTGTATTCTTCAAGCGGGAAATCTTGTCCTTTGTAAATTCAACCCGTTTCACATGTATCTACTGACAAACCTGCCCCTTTAAAGCTATATTAGACTTGCATGCAAGTACATGTCAATGCACATAGGATTATACTTACATTAACTAGGTTAAATCACATAAAAAATGTGCAAAGTGACCAAGAGGTGGCGTGGCAGTTAAGAAAAGGCAGCCTGATGCCAGGAAGACCAGGAGCCCGATAATAGGTGGGCACGGGTGAAACAAGACCGGCCAATGGACAGCCTGGACATTAACCTACAGTTGGGGGTTAAATGCTTAAGTAATGAAGCAGAACATCCAGGAGGAGCCGCGGCAGCCAGAGCCAGCTGCAGCTTGTAGCCTTCTTCCAGGTGACACAAAGCAGAATCCCCCAAGTGCTGGGGTTCTGCAGTTCGGCTCCGGTGGAAAAAACACTCCACCAAAGCCATGAGACGAACTCCCTCGGAAATCAGGCCTCGATGGCGTGTTTTTCATGGCACGGCGCCCAACAGCCTGGCGTGACCGTGAACCAGCTGTCTCAGTTGCAGAGGACCTTGGCTGGCGGGACTCGAATCTGCTTGTCCGTTTTGGGTAATTTGTTCCCACTCAGTACCAGTTCTAACATGCATGAGTAGGCACAGACCTACACGCCAGACAGAATACAGGCTCTCACACCCTCCAGCCTGGATGTAGGAGGTCGCAGAATTACCCCATGGGCCTCAGTGTCACCCCCTGGTGTCTTCTCAAGGCAAAAGGGCCCAGAGAGGTTCATTTTCTATGCACTTGAGAGTTTTACATCATTTGTCTACATCATTTGCCTGAATTCTTTCCCGCTTCCCTATTTCATGCACCACTTTGCATATTACATGCAACAGTGCATCACCACACACCCTTGTCAAGTGCTTTAGGGCATCTCTGTTGTGAAAGGCGCTATATAAAAATAAACTGAAATGAATTGAAATTGTGAGGAAACAGCAAAGCTCTGAATACCAGACTAACAGTTGTGGATCAATTCTTCAGCTGGTGTGGTGTGCAGCTCAGCAGGTTAGTTATCTGCATCCAGAATGGTGTAGGTTTGAATCCATGTCTGCCTAAAGCTGCTTGCCATTGTCAGAGTTTTGTTTAAACATAATTTACTACATTAACCATCACCAGTTCAGCCACTATGGTGTGCAGCTTAGCATGTTAGGTATGCGTATCTGGAAGGTTCTGGGTTCAAATCCCACAGCCTATAGAGCAGGGATGGCCAATCTTATCTGCAAAGGGTCACACCTGGGTTTGAACAGCTGACCCACAGGTTATCCCAAAAGCCTGCACACACACCGGCCCTTTGCGTTTAAGATTGGCCACCCCTGCTGTGGAGTAATCGTTTCACCACTGCGTCCTTGACCAAGGCTCTCAAACCCCAACTGCTTCCAGGGCTCCAGATGGATACAGAATTTGCACAACAAACCCACAAGATGGCATTCCTCTCCCTCTGTGTAACACATTCAGCTGGGGTGTGACCGCTCGCTCGCTCGCTCACTCATGCGGCTGGCGTCTGCTTCAGCCCAGGCAGAGCGACTGGCCCCCAACCGGCATCCAGTCAGGGCCTGTGATAAAATCACCTACACTGCTTATTTAAGGTGCTTATCTTTTATTCACCTGGACCATTTGTATGGATAGAAACTGACAGTAAACCTCTTCCTAGGGATATGAACCCAGACACATCACTGCGAGATTCACACCTCCACTTTAACTGCACCCCATATTAACATGTATTGGATGGGGGGGGGGTGCCATCGGGCTTCTGCACAAAGCTAAACCTAGCGCTTGCCTCAAAGCCTTCAGTAACGATACACCATTTGTCAACATACAACAGCGAGCTCAGGCTGCCCAGATGTTTAGACAATGGCGGCTTAGATCCAGCGAGGTCTGCGGGCATCGTGCCACGCTTCTAACGGCTCGTTCACACAGATGGATGTGCTGTGCTCTTTTTAACGACCCTCCCAAACAGGTCACCGGGGGGTGCCGCCCGCGATTTACATTCAGCCCTTTGTTCACACAGCTTCACCTCCCTGCTTTGCTAAGTTTATTGGATGCCTGACAGACGTCTCGGGCCAAAACAATGGAAGGGGGGGGCTTTTGTTTTTACCAGCATTTTATCCACGTTACTGTCCTTTTTACAGGGCCCTTTATTGGTAAACAGGAGGCATCAGGTAAAGCACTTTAAACACAATAGCCCCCCACCCCCCGCCGATCTTTTCAAAGCACAAGGTAACAACCCCCCCCCCCAAGTCTGTTTCCTGGCTGGGAGGAGAGATTTTGAGCAGGGGGAGGGGGGGAGAGGGCACATCCTATTGGCTAGCTTGGCTCAGTATAAGTAAAACATTGTGTGTGTTTTTTTTTTCGAGTGGGTGTGGTGGAATGGTAGGGGGGGGGGGTATGAGACTGAAAGCAAATGCCAGCTGCGCCATCACAAACAAGCCAACAGGAGGCGCTAGAGAGAGATACCTGTTCCAGTGAGTGTCACTGAAGCCTGGCTTACAGCCACGGCCTTTGGAGCACCGTCACCAGCAGAGGGATGCAAACGGTGTCAATCTTCAGCTGCCGCAACCCCGAAATCCAACCCCCTCCCCCCTCAGTGAATGGACAGAGCGTGAAAAGCGACACGCTCAGCATTTTCCCCCGCTATGCTCCCCGTCCATGCAGAAGTATGTTTGATGCACATGAGCTCACAGGTCTGGCGAACGCAACTGCAAAACAAAATGTACTGAATTGTAATGATGGTTATTACAGAGGGTGATACAAGTAACTGAGAGTCTGGACCAAGCAAAAGGCCTCTCTGCATGAGAAGAGTGATGTGATTCCTGGGAACTGGGAGAGAGCAGAAATGTGGACAGTCTGTAGGTCCCTGAGGACGGGTTTGAGGAACACTGCCCTAGAGCAATTGGGTGTTAAGGGTCTTACTTAAGGGCTCGTTGGTGACATCACTCAGCTGACCCAGGGATATAAACCAGTAACCTCCCAATGACAGGCACAGCATCCCAACCCACTGAGCCACATGCCGCCCCCCCACAGTTGAAATTAGAACAGACAACCTTCTGATACCAGGCACATCCTAACCCACAGTGCCACACATCTCCATCTCTATCCGCAAAAATCACCACTCTTGTTTAAGACATGGGTTTCCATCCCACCTGGTTTCCAAACATCACTACTGCATAAAATGGCCCTTCGGATGTATTCATTCTCCTGACGTATTCATTTGGTGCAATTTGAAACAGATCGGGATAGAAGAAAGGCTTTTTGTGCCACATTTTGGTACCAGTACCACGGCACAGGGCCAGAACACATTTTCCACAGGAGGAAAACAAAAATGTATGAGATCATCCAGATAGACCGTGTCCATTGTTCGGAAGTTCAAAGGGTGGCAGTCCTTCAAATGTGAGGTGTCTCTGAATAGATGGGAAAAATAAAATTATATCATAGGAGTTTACTTGCTCTCACAGGGAGGAAATTAAATCGCAGTGCCACAACGATCTATCGCCATTATCCTGCTACGTGCGCAGTAGGATTCTCTGAAGTCTGAGCCCAGAGACTGCTTTGGCGTGGCACAGAGCCAGATGGGGGGGGGGGGAGGGCAGAGGTGTAGAGGAAGGGGGGATAGATGCGAGACAGTGTAGGGGCAGGGTAGACAGATGGATACTGTGACAGGTAACAAGCAAATAAAGAAAGAGATAGCGAGACAGAGAGCCCCCACTATAGGGCCCCAAATTAACATCCCCTGGGGCAGGCTGACAGCCTGAATGTGGCTTGGGATGAGCACAGTGTCCGAAACGGAACCAGCACCCATTAATCTAATGGGTCTGCAGACAGGAGCAGGACATCCAGTGACCACTTACATGCCCTGCCAACCCAAGAGAGGATCTCGGGGAGGATCTAGTCTGCCAGTAGGGGGCAGTATAAGACACCACGTACCAACACCACTGCGCTTCTCAGGACTGGTATGTCTACTGTAACCCAAAGCCATCAAAAACAATAATCTCCTAAAATTAATTTTCATGGCACCGCCGGTTTAGAAGAGATGAATGTCACATTTCACCTGTTTATAAAGCTGGAGTCATTGTGGTTAATTATCCATTTTCGACCTGCAGTAATACCGTACACCAGATCCACCACATCTGTAGAGTTTCACCCAGTACTCTGATGCCTACATCAATTCCTTCTTTCGATGTAGATCATACATGTCCATCTGTCCCAGCTATTTTCCCAGATGCTGCAGAATGAGTTATGTAACCAGGTCCTAGTCATGTGACTGGCTGTTAAGTATGACAACGTTTGGTTCAGACTGCAAGGTGGGGCTCCATCAGGTGCCGGCCAACCGCACAGGAGGAACAAGCAGAACCTGGTCAGGAGGCATCAGACGCACAAGGACACACAAAAGCACGCCCCCTCAGCCACACCCCCGCGAGGCTAGAGGTGGCTCGGGTTTTTGGTGTTCTCCGCAAGGACACCCGAATCCCTGGAGACACTTGATCCCCCCATCGAGCGTCGGATTCATCACAGTAAGCGAGACGGCACCAGCCATTTCTCTCCAGAGAGGCCTCTCCCCACCCTACCTCATTCCACAGCCTTGTCTGGCTTTGTTTGGGTTCTGCAGGCCGGTGTTTAGCCCAAGCTCTGCAGATACTCTGCTTAGAAGATCAGGAATGCAAACAGAGCTGACAAAAGCAGCCTGTCATGATAGCGCGTGACGCTGCCCCTGTGGCGTTTGTTTTCCCCTTTTTTGGGTGACTCACACGCATAAGTCCCACCTTCCCTTTTGCTAGAACTCAAAGGACCAGGAATGGAGCCAAATAACCGGTCGGTCCCAGTACGACAACTCTGTGCGTAAGCAGGATGAAACTCGGGTCACAGGGAATATGTAAGGCAGGAAGATGGAGCTGTCTGCCCCGTCTGGCCTTGTTTGTGGCGATCCCAGGTCCAAGAAGCACAGAAGATAGGAGGAGAGGTTCTGTGCAATTGATAGACCTTCAGAGCACGTTTCTGCAACTCCAGGCTCGTCAAGGTCATCGGCGAAAAGACATTTCTCCCCTGGTGCTGCGCATTGTTACGGCCTACGATGCCAAGGAATACACCCAATTACAACAATAAAGCAGATACTCGTAGACTAAACTGCATCAGCCCCAGCAAAACATTTCTCAAAATGTAAGCACCCCCCCGCCCCCCCCAAGTCCTCATTTACCAGCGCTGCCACCAGTCGTCTTACACAACCCTGGAGGGATAAAAGCATCGCCTCAGAAGTTAAAATGGGGCCAAGATGGGCCAAAGATCGACCTCTGCAACCATGACAGACGCCACGTGAACAGGCTGAGACTCATTCTACCACGATTCCATTGGCTCCCTTCCTTCATCGGAGGTTTTGAAGCACGTCAAATGCGTATTCCCTAGACAGGCTGCCACAAGCGGGCAGATTCAGCACAACGGAATCTGCTAGAGGCTGAGATTTTCAAAGAGGAGGACGGATATTTATGGGCGAAATACTGAGAACAGAGATACTCTCTGACAAAAAGGGGAGTAAATTATTTCTGTCAGGAGCTCAGGGCTCCCGCTCTTGCATTTTTCCAGCAATTAACATCATTTAAAGGACAGCCATCGTTCCCGGCACATCTCCATCTCTGCGGGGAAGTCGCAGGTCTCCTTACATCCTCCCCAATATGCTCACAGACTCAAGTAAGGCAACGTTCACGCCCACAGCCCCATAGTGGAGGTGACAAGCCGGCAGTAATGAGGCCACGGCTGTAGGTGGAAGTGCTCGTGCCCGTCAACAATTTCTAGAAGATTCCAGCACGAGCAACCCACAAGAGACACACACTTTTTTATTTCCCATGATGCTATGGGGGCAGAACACTCAGCACCATAGGAGACCTGACTGCACCGCCATGAGTAATAAGCCAATGCAGCAGTGCATTATGGGTAATTGCACATTTGGGGTTTTTTTTCGGCGTCGGTCTGGGAGCATGAGTTTTTCAGGACGGCCTCATCTTCCATTCTGGGACATATGGCGGCGTCTGGCAGCCTGACAGGAGGGGCCCGAAAGGTAAAGGACAGATAAAAAGCTTGGCTCAAACACCAATGAAGGATGGTGTCACATGAAAATGGCGATGAGGCTTTAGTCTGTTTGCAGTCATCACAGTACAGATAGGTGCGTCCCATCTAGGTCCCTAATTCTGAATGCTTCTCCCCAGCCACTCCATAGTATTGAACGTTGCAATATTCCACTTTTGCATGTAATCAATATTTATTTTCATATTCGATCTACTTGCATCCTTCCCCAATTAACATATTTATTACTTAATTATTGTTTACTCATTTTTATATTGCACTGTCTGCCCTGTATCATGCCGCCGCTGTCTGTCCAGTATCATGCTGCTGTCTGTCTAGCTGTCCCCTCCCCTGCAACTGTGGCATTACAATTTCACCATGTTCCTCCGAAAGCACATGACAATAAAACTTGATAACTTGAAACCTCCATGACACCCAGCATTATCCAGGGCCCCAGTGAGATGCGGCAGGGCCTTGGACCACCCCCCCGGTTCACGTTTTGCCCCAATCAGGCCGTGACGGAGGGAGAATGGGGTCTGGAGCGACTCCTGCTTATCTCCCAGCATGAAGCTTAAAAGCGGCCACGTCAGTCAGCAGCAGTTTGGCTCAATAAGCAATCTCAGCGAGGCCACCGGCACTCACCGCAGGGACCGTACGGCACCCTGCCCTTTAACCAGACTCCATACGAGGAAAGCTGGCCCAACCCCATCGCCCTGCTCGGACCAACGACGTCCCTGTCTGACCTTCACCCACCAGTAAATGCCAGCCGAATCCGTTAGCCAGGGTGCTGCCCTTTCATCCGCAGCGTTCCGGGGGCATCGACAGCATTCTGCCTCGAGGGGGTTTGCCGGTGGGTGGGGGGGGGGGCCGGACTGTCAAATGCCAGATGAGGGGGGATGACCTTTAAACCTCTGGAAAGACTATTGCATCGCGGCAGCCAGACAGCAGGGAGGTGAGTGGAGATCGTGACTGATGGGGACCGGGGAGAGGATCAGTCTCTAGATCCAGGTGGACATCGGAACGGTGGGCAAAATGTCCGGGGGGGGTAAAGAAGACAGATCTGAGAAGTAGCCGCAGCGTCCTCGCATCCTTTATGGCAGGCGACGTTGAGCCTTGAAACTCCAAAATCATCAGCCCCCGAATCCGTTGATCATGTGCTGATAGACGTGTCATAATCAAAGTAATAAGCATCCCAATGATGACCTTTGGATGTACGACTTTACATAAAGACTACAACATCAAAAAAAAAAGAAAAGAAAAAGCAAGCTCTGAAGTGCGGCTTCAGCTGGAGGGGTTACCGGGACCAGGCAGAAACGCGTGGGAAAAGTGCGCAGGGTATAGATGGAGGAGCATGATGGATTCAACGGGGGTGTAGCGATCATGGTGGGAGGGGTGACCTGGAGCAGCTGCAGACGCCCTTGGTATGAGGGCTCGTACCGTCGTTTTGTGAAAAGCAGAGACACAAAGAGGACCTGCAGCTTGCACCGGCCCACCAGCTGGACGAGCTAGAGAACAGAGACCTTCAGCTAGGACTTCAGATAGCAGCTGAATAATGGCCTTAACAGTAACGCCCACGCCCTCCGTCCCATTCTGACTTCCTGTGACAACCTATCGTGAAAGTAGGTGCCCCACTGAGCCAACACCACCTTTTTGGACCCCACCCAGATAATGGGGGGGTGGAATGCATGGTGTTTTTCTTTGTAATTCTTTTAACACTTGCAAGGGTGAGGGGAGAGTATCTGCATAACTCCAGCCCCACTACACCCCACCCCTCCCCCATAATGCAAGTGAGCAGGGCAGAATAGAACAGATCACGTCTGATGGGGAAAGATAAAGTCACACCCAAGATGGGCAGTGAAATAAAGTCACCCACCTCCTCATGTTAAATCTCAGTCTGGGGATCTCTCAACACGCCAGGACAGACTCCCAGAGCAGGCGGAACGACGCCACAGGGTACGAAGTCACCAATGCCTTCAGGGCCTCCTCTGTGTCACAGGCAGGCAGCTGACTCGGGGGGGGGGGAATCAGCATTTTCCTGAGTAAACCAGGAAGGCAAAAGTGCTGATCTCTTCTTAATTACAACGACTTTAAAAATATGCAAACAGCGGCGGACACAATAACTAGCATGCTCCCCCCACCCTTGTCAATGTACATCTTGATACAAGGAGGGCTGGAAGCCATCGTCTTGGTGTTGTTCGTTTCCCAGGAGTGGTTTGGCCAGGCTCCACCCCTTCCACAGAGTCCCTTGTCCATCCATAGCCATCTCGCTATTCCCCATTCCACTTCAGAAGACAGCAAGGATTCTGAACTGGTAGCCAGTTGGTTGTAGGTTCAAATCCCAAGACGCCATCAGCTAGATATAGGAAAGAGGTATAAACCCTGCCTGACTATCTCCTTTATATTGACTCTCCGTTTCAGACTGCATTTATCTGTCTCTATAGTTTTATCCGCTTACATCAACCTCATCCATGCATCCATCACTACTCACCTTTATTATTGTAATGCATTTCTATTGGCCTCCCTTCTGAACATCCCCACAGATTACAGTAGCTTTGAAGCTCTGCTGCCCATTGGCCGAAACTCAGTACGACTCCGACGTACAATATATTTCAGTGTTTAAGCTCAAAAGCACATTATAGGAATGTTATAATACACCATCCAGTCAGGTGTCTTTGTTGATTGTCTTGTTGTTTTTGTAATGGACACACAAGTGGATGGTAAAGCATCCTTGAGTTTGAGGAAGGCTCTTATTTTATCAGATCACTTCACTTGCTTCTCTGGTACGAGATGCTAAAATACTAACTGCCAGCTAACTACTAACTGTGACGTGACGACAGCTCGGATTACGGCCTGCCCTTTGTCAGCTGTTCAGCACCATCACCTCAGAACTACGTTCTCTTACTCTTGATTTATGGTTTGTTCCACTTCAGTTACCAAAGGTAACTAGGCATCGCCATAGCAACAGGCAGTCGTGGCCTGTACAGAGTCCAACCCCTTCCGATTGTAGATCATACACACACAGTTACACTCCCATTTAGCACTTGCTGATACGGCCCAAACCCTGTGAGATGAATGGAGTTGGCTCTGGGGGGAGAGTGGGGGTGGTCCCCTCCAATCATTCACAGGTATGCGGTGGGAATAGGGCTAAGCTGGCCAATGGTGGGGGGAGGAGGAAGTGAATCAGATTCACAACCGATCCAGGAAAAACACACAAAGAGCCAGACACAGTAAGACAGACAGGGACACACTTATAAATGAATTTCTACTGAAGTGAAAATGAGAATCAGCCAAAACAGATATAAATGAAAATTAAAAATTGGCAAATGCATAGCATATTACATATATTAATGTATTATGGGTACTGTCTACAGGAGTTCTGGAGATCAGATCCAATGCCATCTTGTTCTGGCGGTGCTGCTTTCGGGGAGATTAACGGGTCCAGCGGGTGCCCCCCCACCAGGGTACATGCGGTGGCAGTTAAGGTCTCCACACACAAACTACTCCCTGTAACTGGCTCTAAAAGGCTAGCCTGCCTTAGGGGTCATTGCCAATTCTACACGGTGACTTCCTGTTTACTTAAAGCTACTTCCTGTGTGGGATCCCACCTTCGACACTTCGAATCCTCTCCGCTTCATGGCCACCAATCCTCCAAAAATCTCCATGACTGGTAAGTGACAGCTTTATATCTGCCCCTTCTCCACAGCTGCCCCGTCGGTCTGCAGTGACCTTCCTCGGCGCCATTAGAGCCAGTAAACGTGGTGCTGGATTAACACCGGGCCACAGGGTGCTTCGCCTCCAGCAAGCCTCATATCCTGCTGTCTATAACCAGAGCAGCAGTCGGAGTCGAACTGAAAGAAAACCCACATCCTCCTACGTCGAGGCACAGCTCCTCAGGGTCGGAAACATGTGCACCCTGTCCTTAGACATCTCTGTTCTTTACCATCTCCCACTTCCTCTAAGATCTTGTGGTCAAGGCCTTGCAGAAGCTCAGAAAAAAAAACCCAGCCCAGCGACAGTGATCATATCTTCGGTATCCAGCTTTGAGGGTCCCACCACACCAGTAGGGGGCACTCTAGAGCAAGCTCTGGATACCCACTGCCGCCAAGACACAGGCACCCTTTAATCACCACAGAAATCACAACCACACAAACTCCAATATAACCACCAGTGACCACTTACCCCATAATGATGCAGTCCAGTTAGAAACACTCCTGCCCCAGCCGTTTTTCATACCCCGTTGACGCAGTTTTCGTAACTCCATTGCTGAAATTATGCCCCACTGCACTTACCAAGATTAAGAAGGCTGTTCCCTCCCAATATGCATTAGTAGCATTCACATGTGATGGCCACAGTACTGAGCGATGGTGCCAGCCAGATGAATAAAAATAGTATTATCATTATCTCACATTCTGAGAAACATGTGGGGGACCATTATATATATATATATATATATATATATATATATATATATATATAT
>JAODJW010000081.1:19720516-19731795 GCA_026777045.1 Hyperopisus bebe | reverse complement strand
GGGGGGGGGGGGGGGGGGGGGGGGGTGCGATACAGTTGCACTCCCGTTTGGTCGCAGGGTTCCCCTGCGGTTCGTCTTGGTAAAATAACCAAGTCGATACAAAAGCCGCACGTTGCGGAAGAAGAGATGACAGGTTGTAAGTATAAACAGTAGCAAGCGGGTGCAACTCGAGGCAGTAACTCGCGACACAAAGAATCAGGGGACTAAATCACAAGTGATTAATGCACCGTGCACTTCGTTATTAGTGTTGCTGGTAACGTGAGTATGACGCTTCCTTCCACAAGAGAGGGCTGCAAAAACATCTGAGGACACATCGAGGCAACCTGATCGGCTGACTACATGCACACCGGGGTGGGGAGATCCGGTTTGGATCTGCGAGTTAAGCCTAAACGCAGGCTTACCTATGAAGCGCTTCGGCGTGCATGACGGGTGGCCGGTCCACCTCCGACGCCGCTCTGCTCCGCTGCTTTGTCGCTGAACACACGCTCCCTCCGATGCTTAAACGTTTCGTTCGTGTTCCCTCTCCCTCTTTCAATCCATCCACGGCGATGCCGTGCACCAAGCTCTCTCAATCCCGGAGCAGATGGACTTTAAATGGGACCGCCCACGTGGGCAGGCCACGCCCCCTGCCGCTACACGAGCGCTATATCACGTCCTTACTTATGTGCATTTGGGGACTTACATATCAAACCGATTACACATAATAATTAGCAGCAGTTTGACATATGTAAATTTGAAACATGATGTTTATAGATATTATAATATGAAACGAGGTTCTTTTTATTCCAGTTTATCATTTCGCTTCTTTGATAAGGGGATGTAACTTTGGAGATTTTCATATTTAATGGTACACCAGCGAGTTCCTTCCAGATTTTGACAAGCCTTCGGGATTCAGCACTATGCAGCAAGCTTTCTCTTTGTTTTTCTAACACGATTCCGCATAATTTCTTTTTGTTTCCTCTACTGCCGATATATGCCCATTATTCCAGATCGACTAGCTACAGATACCTGATGTTTGCATTTCCCTATACGCACGTCATTTTTTAACACGAGGACATCTGCCCATGCATGCAATGTATGGTCGTAGACTGTGATTAAAATATAGGATCTAAGTAGCGATTCGTCCCAATACACAACATATGCTCACCGGCTCGTGTGCGACTGAAATCTCAAACAATGGGAAAGAGATGCATGGCGTTTGCGAATAAATTACGCATTCGTTATCCGAGTGCACCACTTAAGCTTTTAGGTAAACTTATTTAAAATAATAATAATAATAATAAATAAATAAATAATCAGGATTTGTTTTATAGGCGTTGCATGGTAAATAAGGAGGCGCCAGCCACATTATTTACCCGTTTCTGTCTTATCAGATGATCGGCACAGCACTGATGCCTGTTACTGCAAGTAGGAAAATGGGCGCAAAACGCAAACGGAATTTCCACATCACACGATTTGCGTATTCCAGCAATTATCCTTCCTGCTATTAACGACGGTTTATGCCTATAATATTATAAAGATAGAATTACTACGGATGCATGTTCTATGGATGGATTAACATAAACAACACTTGTTAGTTGCTCAATGTAAATCTGGTGGGTTTATTTAGATACTGTCGAGTTTATATTCAAGGTCTGTCTCAGTAAGAACACACATGCATTGTGGGTAATCTAACCTTTGTAATCCTCCCACATTCCTGGTTATATCTTAGATAGAAAAATACCAAGAAAAATGCATGTAAGGGCCCTCGGGGCTGCCACAGCATTGTACCGCAGTTCGTTCCCTAATAAAGCAGAGCGGCACTATGGTATTGATTTATTTATGATAATTAGGCCTATTTATTATCATATGGTCCTGCGATATGTAAGGCGTCTGTTTGTGCCACACCGCAGACAGCTCTCTGCGCCTGCGTGTGTGGAGAAACCTGTCAGACCGTCAGTCATTCAGTCCAATTACTGGTCGAACAAATTAGCATTTGGGGAGTTCACCCCCACCTCCATGCTTCCCAATTCTGAATGCATCTGGGTCTGTTCCTCTGTATTCAGATGGGGGCACCTTACTTGCCACTCCTTAGCGAATCAAAGGGCCACGAGGATTAAAGTTGCAACAAGCTCTATGTCTCAAAACCTTGTGAAATTTATCAGATTTTATTATAGAGCCCGTGCTACCAGCCACATAATGTTTCATGAAGTATAGTGGCTAAGGCTGATTTTATATGGTGTTACACACAGAGCTAGGGCTGCAGATGGATAAAAAAACAGCTCTGGATTTTGGGGGTCCCATGGTAAATCTTGTCAAGCCATGTGGTGGTGGGGGGGGGGGGTTTACTCAGTTATACTGAGAAATAGGCATTCTTGTAACATCCTCTAATAGGGTGAATGAACTCTTGTTTAAACCACCCACAAAATTGGGATTCTTTATCAAACAAGCTGTTGGATAAAAGGCAGGAAGTGTAATACATTTTAACAAATGCCATTCATGGTTATGCGTCCCACAGACTGACTATGCTGGTATCACATAGCAAAATCCGCGTGTCCCCATATTGCGTCGTGGACATTAAAATTGCATGTGCCGCCACCTTCTTATCGTAACAACCACATTTGCATTTGGCCGCTTTATCGAAAGCCACTTAAGGTTTTTGCCCAGATATACTGCCCTGATTCATGGGAGCACAACCGCACAGCCTGAATATCAAATCCAGCGCAGTTAAGGGGACAGTCCCTTGTTTAAAGTGACACTTTTTTTTGGGAATTGAACCTATGAGGCATGCCTCAAGATCGAGCTGGTGATGCCTCTGTATCAGTTGGGAGTGGGGGAGGTTGGAGCAATTGCCTGTCTGCCCACATCACATCATCAAGTCGGGATTGAGGCGGCGCAAGCAGGGATCACGACCCCGGGCTTCTGTGGGCATTCCGGCTGGCTTTTCTGTCAAGTCTCCATCACGGCAGAAGACACTGAAGCGAGTGGCAGGAGATTCCCAGAAAAATGCTGGGAAAACTGGCCGAAGTATCAAGTGGATTAAAAACATACTGCTGGATCAGTGACGTCAGCCTGCAGGACTGTGCCCATAAAGAAGACCGCCCTGATCCAGTCTACAGCACCATTCTCCTCCTCGGTCCTAGCGACGCCGGCGGGGGAGATCCCGAAAAAGCACTCCCACCCTCCTCAGGAGACAGTTTGCTACTTCCTTTACATTTTCATCCAGAGTGACATGATTTTTTTCAACTGGAGGAATTCAGGTTAAGTACCCTTTTCAAGGGTATAACAACTTGGCCCCTCCTGGGACTCAAACTAGCAACCATCTGGATGCAGATCCCCCGTCCTACTACAGTACCTGGCGCCCCAGTAAGAAAAGAAGCACACAATCATTTTTGGGCTGGCGGTTCACTGTTCCGCAGATTAGCCGTCGGCTTCATCTCAAGAAAGTTCCGCTTTTACTTGCCTGAAGCTGCCCGCAGCAGGGTGGATTTATTTTTAATTTATGAGGACCACGGTCTGCCCATATCAACGAAAGAACTTGAACATGAGCAGAGAACCTGCAAAACTGTGTGTTGGGCTAAAAGGCAGCCCAGCCCCACAATAAGACTCGTTACTCAGGGGAATCACATCGATCTGAATGTTTATGTAAGGAGACTCTAACTGGGCGTTTTACCGTTTGGTTTAGATGGCGACTGACCTACCAGGGGGGAAGGAATAGGGTAAGTGTTGTTGGGAACAGCAGCTGTTGTTTATGACGTGCAGTTCTTCAGTGAGGTTTCACGTGAACACCTTGTTTTCCTGGATCTTTCAGAATGACTTTCAGTCATCATCTGCCACATCCCACCTGGTCATTTATTTTTAATTAGGGGGGGGGGCATGGGCCAGGACCATGCGGAGGCGACATGGTAAGGGCCATCGTTAAGACGTAAGCAGAGTGGAGGACGGCAGCACTCCTAGCCCAAGTGGCCTGATTGGATCTCCCGTGCAGTCGACAAGCTGTCATTATCGCCGCATTCTCACCTCTTATGAGCAGGAAAAAAAACACACACACACACAGGTGCTAAAAACAGGCCATGGTGACAAAACGCCAGACGGATGAGCCGCCCGGTCGACACGACCCTCGTAATGGCTGGCCACCTGCAGGTCCGCCTCCCGAGGACATTCTCACAGAAGCTACCATCTGAATGCGCTAGGTCAGTGTCAACGTGCCTGCGGCAGCCGGGGAGGGAATGAGGACAAAGAAATCCAGCGGTGGGAGCCTGTCCTGCGATAGGCGGCATTGTTCACAGGTCCATTTTAACACCCATCTCCTTACAGTGTGTTGTTAATGGCCCCTTGTTATCGTTTCTCATCAATACCCACCTCGTTATGGTTTTTCGTTAGTGCCTACATTGTTACAGCTTTTCGTTAATACATTTGTTACAGTTTCTCATTAAAAGCCACCTCAGTACAATATCTCGGTAATACCTATCTCGCTATGGTTTATCATTAATACCAAACTTATTAGGCGCTTTCACACTGCAGGAACCTTTTTACAGAACAGGGAACTTTTGTCGTGTTCACACTGCAGGAACTCGGTCCGATTGCAGTTCCTCAGAGGCAGTTTCCTTTTTAGTACTTCCTCCAGGTTAGGCACTTTCCGTTGGAACTTGAGCTACTGGGGAGGTGTTTACAGTGTAACAGGTTGTTAATTGGTTGACCACAAGCACCAGCACTAACTTGGAACTTGGAAGTGTGGTGAAAAGAGATATAATTAGCAGAGCAAAAATTGAGCAGATGAAACTATTTTTTTACTTCAGTTACATTTGCTTGCCTCTCCATATTTCTGCATCAGAAAATTTGCTCAATAACCAATATACTTTTGTCTGATATTGTCGGTGCCGGAGGTGAAACTTGCCAGAGCATATTAGCGGAATAACGTTACCCCATTTTTTTCTTCTGTGGAAAGTGAAAGATCGATATGCTGGCCAGATTTAATAATGAAAAATGAAAACGTGTTGTGGGTCTTATGAATAAAATATGAATAAAGACTGCGTACTATTTTTATCACAATCACCCCCAATCCCCAATGACTAACGAATAACTTAACAAAATAACTTGTTCATTTTCCATTGTTATGAGGTGGCAGTGTAGTTTTGAAGTATGTGTGAAGTTAACCTACGAGCTTTTTGCATTTCCCATGTTTATTTATCATAAAGGTCGTAGTTTTGTGCAGTGTTAAAGAAACACTTTAAAAGTCCTGTGACATGACAGTTCGGAAACATATGAGCAGGAACCTAGCTCTGGAACTTCAATGTGAAAGCACCTGTTGTATTTTCTTGTTAATACGCACCTTGTCATGATTTTTTGTTAATACTAACATTCATTCTAGTTTATCATTATTACCCACTTCATTACGATATGGTTTCTCATTAATAACCACCTCATTATGATTTCCCATTAGTAGTAACCTTATGACGATTTCTCGTTAATACCCACCTCGGTACGGTTTCTCATTAATACCCAACTTGATACAATTTCATGTTAATTGCCACCTTCTAACGCAGGGGTACCCAACCCAGCCCCTGGAGAGCTACCACCCTGCAGAGCTTAGGTACAGCCCTAATTTAACACACCTGATACAGATAATCAGGCCCTTCAGTATCACCTCAGTATTAGAGTCAGCTATGTTGAAGTTAAGCTGGTTCTCATACTGAAATATAACTGAAGGGCCTGATTATCTGTATCAGGTGTTAAATTAGGGCTGTACCTAAGCTCTGCATGGTGCTAGCTCTCCAGGAGCAGGATTGGTCACCCCTGATCTAACGGTTTCTCTTTAATACTCTTGTTACCGTTCCTCATTAATACCCAGTTCGTTATCATTTCTTGTTAATACCCATCTCATTACGGCTTTCCCTTAATATCCACATTCATTTCAGTTTCTCATTAATACCCACCTCATTACGGTTCCTTGTAATACCCAACTAATTAGTATCCACCTCATTGCGGTTTCTTGTTAATAGCCAACTCGTTCTGGTTCCTCATTAATGGCCACCTTATTAATGCCCACCTCATTATGGTTTCTCATTAATACCCAACTTGCTGCTACTCACCTCATTTGGTTTAATACCCAGCTAGTTATATTTTGTGGGAATAGAGAACAGCAATGGCCAGATAAGGCCTCTCCTACTATGACATACCAGGGGCCCACAGCACGCTCTTCAAGGTCGTTCCCTCCTCGAATGCCATGTTACAGCAGGCAGATGTCTCTGTAGCATTCAAGAATAGTCGATACATTCTGTCAGAAAACACACAAACTCCCAGCGGTCAAATAACCCTAATCAGAGGAATGGCTGGAAACTACAGCATCTCTTCTGAGTCTATATTGGTTTGCAGTTTACCACGGTAACCAGCCCAGATAATCATCTGCTTACCCGGTATCTCTGAGGCTCTCTAGCTGCTCTGAGTATCACTGTGTGTGGTACTGCTTTCATGCAATAAAATGATTGTGCTGAAAATGAGCAGAATGCACAGCTGGAACAGAATTCAGTTCTGGACAGATTAGGGACAGTGTTGCCATTAAAGGTGTCTTCAGTTCCAGACAGGTTAAAGGCAGTGTGAAGAAGGCAGGGCTTACATCATGTCTTTTTTTGGCTCTGAGGTAAGAGCAAAGAAAAGTAGTTAACTAGGCCATCAGAGTGTGTGTTAAAATGTATATTTCAGTGTTGGGGGGGAGGGGGAGGGGTAGCCTGGTTTGACGTAAATGAAAAATATGTAAATTACCTTGGAGTTTTTTTGGGGTTAGGGTTGGGGGTGGAAGGGATTGGGGAGGACATGGGGCGGACTGGGAAGAGCTACGTCAGAGGGGTCCCAGTAGGGGCAAGGACAAAATAAGGTTGTATCAGCCAACAGCTGATAACCCCAATCAATTCGACAAGGAAATGAAAAGGCCTGGCAAAGTGAATCGCCCACACGAACATCCCCTCCCTTGCTGATTTGCATCCCCTCAGGATGAGTAATTAGATTAGACCTCCTATGCATCTTGAATAACGATGGACAAATTAACAAGACACCTGTTCTGGCACCACCCATGCTGTAGGGGACGCTGTTTCCTATATCTGACTTTTTTTTTCCTGGGTCAGAGGAAGGTCTCCTGTACCTCAGTGCCTCCTGATGAACACCAGGCCTATGGCAATCTACGTCTTTATGGAGCCCAGTGCACCTGCCCGCTCTCTTTGTTGTCTGCTTGTCATAAAACACTGCAATGCAAGTCAGTCAGTCAGCTGGAGGTCAGCAAACAGGAAGCCCATGGTCGACCATGGAAAGTTCTGGAAAGGATATCCTTTCCTCAGGTGGTTCTTCTGTTGCCGTGGCAGTCGGAGCATGATTAAACCAAACACGCCGTCAAGTTATAATTAGAAGTGAAACAGTTTCTCCTCTGGCTCCAGCGCTGATAATCTTTTTACGGCAGTAGATTAATTGCAACAACCGAGTGAAAACACGATTAATAAGCGCAGCTGCTCCAAACAACGTGTGACAAAACCCTTTAGCGCCAACGATGTCATTCAGGTTGGAGAGGACTGGTTGGCTTCTGATTGGCTGTTAAAATGCTGAGCCCGCAGTCAGTCTCCTCGGTGAATGTTCTGATAGATCTAGTAAGCTTTGGACAGCATGCTCCCGTCTTTCTGGGGAGAGAAAGGTGACTCTGCTCAGGGTGGTTTCGACCTCCTCTCGGAATGCTTCCTCGAATTGGAAGACGCCATTTCCTGAAATAGGGACCTGAAGTGGAAGGGATAAGGTGGCTAGAATCATTGATTAACACACAACAGAGAATGGGTTCAATGAGGAAGTCACTTCTGGAGCATTTGCCGCTTTTCCTGGTAAAGATGAAGCATTCCTAATCTAGTTTGTCCTTGTTGGAA
Source organism: Hyperopisus bebe (assembly GCA_026777045.1). Lineage (NCBI taxonomy): Eukaryota > Metazoa > Chordata > Actinopteri > Osteoglossiformes > Mormyridae > Hyperopisus > Hyperopisus bebe. The sequence continues at coordinate 19,723,915 of JAODJW010000081.1, read as the reverse complement.
GGGCCAGGGTATACCAGCCCATCGCTGATGGGATACATCCCAGGATCCTGACTTTGGTGCCTCTATCATTTCTGGTGTCCCTTCACTGGTCTTCACAACTTCTTTATGATGAACAAGCAGATTTTGTTTTTACGCCAGATCTACGATACAAGTGAGACCAGGACCAGCTGCTTCCATACTAACAAGCAATTAAAAGCACCTTAATATAGCACAGGAGTGACAAAATGACTCACCGAGTGTCACTGTCATCACATGGTGGTCGGCCTCCATCTGGATTTCAGCTTGATCCCTACCCAGTTATGGTCCGTTTGTGTTGTTTTGTGTCCTACATGTGCCCCAGTTTCCTGTTTACATCATATGCATTGAAAGGGCACACATAGTGGCCGGTTTAATAAGTACACCTGTTTACTAATGCAAGCCGCCTGCTTCTCTGAACAGCCAATCTTGTGGCTGCAACTGAATACATACAGCTCACAAGCGATTTTGAACAAGGTGGGATCATTAATGCCATCCTTCTTGCTCCAGCCGAGTGGAAACAGCCACCTACCTGGGACTTTCTTACACGCTACGTGGTGTAGGTGAATGGTGTGATGAACAGAAATGGAAAAAAACCTCAGGACACGGGCATCTCTCTGGATGAAAACACCTTGTTAATGAGGTCAGAGGAGAATGGCCGGATCGTTAAAGCTAACAGTAAGGCCACAAGTAACTGCTCAGTATAACTGTGGTGTGCAGAAAGGGTATCTACAAATCACTTATCCTTGGAGTGGGTCTGGAGGCAAGTAACTAGCTAGCTAAGCGTTCCTAATAAAATGGCCACTGTGTGTATAATCACGTGGACTGATAACTGAATTCATAAAATGGCCTGCTGTTAAATCTCAAACTGAAGATGTATTAAAATTTTAAATCCTTCATATGTCACTAAAAATCAGCAGGAACATCTAACGCTGTAGCCATTAGATGCTGAAATAAATCGAACCTGCACCCCCCCCCAAAGTCATGTGGAAATTGCTTTATCATACGGCTGAAGTAAGATCAAAGGCTGACTTAATGATGAGCTTCAGCGGCTCGATTCGACCGGGTCGGGGGGTGGGCAGATGCATCGATGCACGGGTTATGCAAAATCACAGAGATGATTTTACGCTTCGTGCTTACGGTGAGTTCAACAAATAAATGGGCAAGTGCATTAGCGTGAGATCGATTCCATGTGCATTTCACTGGAAGTACACTAAAAGCAGATAACTGGTATAGGACAAAAGAGATTATATCTGTGCCCGTCGCTGATAGCTGAAGATTTAAAAGCCTACCACTGTTAGCGATTTTACCCCCCTGTTCTGCTGTTAAATTCATCACACCCCACCCCGTATCTCACCAATACAGGTTTCACACCCTCCCGCTCTTCATGGGACGCTGAGGACTTTAAGTCCAACGCCCCGGGCTCCAAACCATCAACGAATGGCATTTAAAGAAAAACTGCAGTGGAAATTCACATGTGTGTGAAATTTGTGCGAATGGGAGGGGGGTTGTGCATTTTAACACCTTGTTTTTGTAATCAACAGAGCAAATTGCTCTCAGGTCCTAGGAGAGAGCACTCTAGGGGCCAGACGGCCAGGACGAACCGGGAAGAGGCAGAATCCGGGGCCTTTTCAGGACACGCTGCACAGAAAGCTGCAGACTTGGAATGCAGCAGACGGGCAGGGATCCGGGAGGCAGTAATTGCACATTAAATCGTTTAGAAACATAACATGCCAGCACCTGTTTCCGATTAACCACGTAACAAACCATGTAATAAATGTGCATTGCATGTTTGTAATGCTGCAGCCATACAGTGTCATATTTCTTATTATACCGTAATTTATTGACAGTGTAAGGCTACATCCTAACATATTACCATTAGTGAGTTAGTAACAGCATGACAGCTTTTCTTATTTTATTTGCGCGATATTTCTTTGATATTTTAAATATTGTCTGGAGATGTGTCTTTTAAGAGTATTTATTATGTGTTTTTAAAGTGTTTAGGGACAATTTATTTGGAAAGAAGCCATGCATTTTCTCAATTTTGGGGAGTCCAGAACAATACAGCTGGGACTATTTCCTGTATACAAATTAGTCCAGATTCATTGGTGCTATATGCAGTTGTTCACCACATCCAATAACCTTGGCCCCACCCCCTCTTGACCCCACCTTAAAGAACATCACATGACACCACACTCGATTAGCATAAGCAATTTAGCATAATACACAAATGAGGTAAATGAAGTTAAAAGCAATAACCTTGGAGCCATAATTAAGTACCATGATTACGAGTAGACACGTGGCACGCTGCGTAAACATTCGTTGGTGCAGTAGTTAATCGCTCAGGTGAGACGAGCAGTAATTGTTGGTGATAATTAGCTTCCCTGGCTCTGCTACACTTTTCATTCGAATTGAAAATCAATAACAGGCTGTTATGAATTCACCAGTGATTAAACGAGTACGGTCTGCGGCAAGTGGAACAGAGCAGTGAAGGCGAGGAACAAATGAAGAATGGGGCCTTAAACTAAAAATACTACTGAATTACAGAGGATTATCACTGTTACTATTTTTATCGAAGATAGTGGTACAAGAATGAGCAATGGGAGGAAAAAATTGCAGGTAATCGCAGTTTTTGTTGTTTTGAATTTGTCAGAGTGTCGTCAGACCCATGATTCAAATAATTAGCCACAATGTAACCGTATCGGCTGAAGCCTGAACATTTCCATGCTGGGGGGAGTGACTTAACCAGACAGAATGGAGGACCCCCCACCCTGAGAGATATTTGACCCTGGAAGGTCTGATTGTGTGTCCCAGCCCATTAGAATGTTGTGCCTGTGATTGTAAAGTCATTGGTTTAAATCCCTGGGTCAGCAGAATGATGTCACTGCTTGGCCCAAGAGTGGGCCCCTTCACCCCCAGCTGCTCCAGAGACAGTCTGACCCTGCTTTCTCAAAAATAAAAAAGTATAATAAATGTGCATAAAGCGTTATAAGTGAACTGTAATCTCTGCCAGTAAGCTCTATATATTTACATTTATATTCCCCTATTTGGGAACATGTGTACATTTCAGAGCAGGGAAACACATTAGAGCAAGACCATCAGCACTATTACATAATTATAGCACAACTTGCTGTGCGGAACAGTAAAATATTGCTGTATAACAGAATACCTGCAGCACCTGGGATCCGAGGTCAGTGGAATGCAACCTTAGGATCCAGGCAGGAAGAACACATACTGCGCTCACTGAAGGCCCTGGAAGAGTACATACCGCTCTCGCCGAAGGCCCAGGAAGAGCACACACCGCTCTCGCCGAAGGCCCAGGAAGAGCACATACCGCGCTCGAGTGGAGTCATGGGGTTCGATCTGTCAGAGCTGTAAACAAGC
>JAODJW010000081.1:19705625-19715877 GCA_026777045.1 Hyperopisus bebe | reverse complement strand
ACACACACACACACACACACCAAAATGTACTATAACATCAGGTATTAAACTACCACGGTGCATTGAGCAGGTGAACAGGCCAGCTACAGTAAGAGTTATATGCATAGACCCAGACAGAGACGTACTAGATTTGCACATTTCCCATGAATTGTTTTGTGGATTACATGGCATTTGTGCACAGATCTAAATTCAACCTCAAGGTTAACGAGAACCATTTTGTTTTGTAAATATATTTAAATTTTCCACGCCTTTATCTTAGTGGCGCCTATCAGCCCACTCTGATTACTGCATTGTACTTTTAATGCTGTCAATTATGCCCCAAATCCAATTAAATTGACTTCAATATGTTCTCATCACCATACTGCCAGATAAGACTAAAACATGGACAGCAGCCTTTCGGTGAGACGGTTGATGTTTCTGTAAATGTGGACACGTGGCCATTTTACGCTTTTATCCAGTCACCAGTAATTAGAGACATAAAATGTGACAAAGAAATTCAAAATTGGACAGCAGGTTGGAGAAAGGCAGCATATTAAATGTGACTGAAAAACAGTGGTGTGCGTAACTAAATAAACATCGGCTCTGAGGCCACCTGCTCCATAGCAAATGGAGATGGCCTGTCTGATGTTTCATCTATTCTTTAGGGTGATGTTTTATACATGGCTGGTACAGATCCTCAATAGGGCCCCTAAACACCAGCTGACCACACCCTAATCCAACGGCAGGCACTTAAAAGCCTAAAGTGACTAGGTTCTTTGTGGATACACAGAGGCCAAAAGCTGACATCATGAATAAACAGGTCAAACTAGGGAAACAGCTCCCACGGTTGGGCACCAACTGATGCAAATTACAGATCAAATTACATAGACAACCTGAGGTGCGAATGAATAGTGGATTTAATTTGAATAGGCTTTCGGTCACCGAGAGGTGACTGAACATGATGCGCAGGCTGCGAGAGACGAGAGAACGTCTTGACCACAGCCAGCATTCTGGCAACTTCAAAGGAGAAGGCAGGTGTTTCCAAGCGGCACATCCTGAAACCAAAATGGCTGTGTTACTGAGGGAGCCACAAACAATGTGCGCCAAGGTACACAGCAGCCCGGCATTACCTGCTTTATAAAGGAGCACATACTTTCAGAATCATCCCCAGCAGTTAGGAGGAGGAATTACGAAAATAGCCTTGGGTGGGCAACCAAACACACACACTTTCAAGCACTGAATATGTGAAGGACATGGTCATTCTGCTAGAGCCCCCCCCCCCAAGAACAGCCAGGCCTGGACAGCCAAGCTTCTAGGAAAGGAAGGAAAAAAAAGCCTCCATTATCTTAGAGAAAGAAAAGAGGAGAAAACAAAGCTAGAGAGGCTTGTTTTCCAAAGCGTACGAGCAACAGGCCTCCGTGCCAGAGTTGCACTGTAGGGGAGAGGCCCACAGGCAGACGGGCAAAGACATCTGTGGACATCACAGGAAATGGGCTTTCCAGGTGCCAGCTACATGCCCATAGACTAGGGTTCTTCATATCTGGACATCGAGGCCTTGTTTTCAATTGTTCCAGGTAGTTAGTTTATTAATTACTGATTCTGGTCAAAGGTTTCACACCTGGCTCACAAGTAAAGGCTGGAAAACCAGCAGTGCTCAGACCTCAAGGACCGTGATTTGAATAACCCTGCCATAGACTATAGACCCCCAGAACACGCAACCAAGAGAACAAAACGTGTCTCACCTCCACCACCCCCCCCCAAACCATCATAATGCATTGAATAGAGGGGGTATTGGAAGATCTGTCAAAGCGCTCTGATCCAGCTGAAATGCTCTGACACCTTAATTTTCCCAAAAACAATCATAGTCAGCAATTCTTCCCATCACTAAATCCATTTCAACTCGTTTTATTAATGCTTAGAGAAGTTCCCCCCCCAATTTGCATAAGAGGACTGCAGTTTAGAATCATGGATGAAGACCCCACCCGCTGAAAGTTTATTTCAAGGTTAGTCAATGAAGACGACAACTGGTCAACAGAATCAAACCGAGATTCCCAGGCTGTCACTAAACATGCTATAAGTGAAGCAAAGGACACCCAGTGCTAGGAGCACGGCCCATCTGACAGCCAGGGACCACGGGGACCAAAACCCTGTTTGGTGTGGAAACAGCACCCCCTGCAGGAATCATAAAACCCACACTGGCAAGACTGCATACTTTGCACAGTATCCAGTCTTGGTTACAGAAGGTCACACACAGGCCAGCTATCCAAAGGCTTAACACTCCCATTGCAGCCAAAACAAGGGGGCTGTTAACTCCCATGTTATCCCCAGCACTGATGCCAGCAGGAGGACCTACCAGGGTGAAGAATGAAGAGGAGTTAATGAGGAGGTACTATGTGATGTCACCTCCAGCCCAATGCCCACACGCTTCAGGCTGTACCAGTAGCATGAAGGTTCAGAATAGGACCATTGCAGCAGCGACCAGTTCAGATTAACTCAGAACCATCTGCTCACTCGCTGTGACTGGGTCAGCGAGGATGATCCCAACCTGTGATATTCCTGGCCAGCTCACTACTGCTTCCAACAGACCCTGACAGAAAGGACAACCGGAGCGAAACTTGGCCAAAGCAGTGTTTATTCACAAAAAGGTGGTTGTGGGTTTAGAAATGGTGTTGAAAGTCTTCATTTGTGTGTGTGCGCGTCTACAAGAACTTCAAGACAATCACGTGTAGCTTCCTGAGGAGAGAAAAAAAAGTCAAAAAGGAGTTGATTAGTGACAGCAGTTTTTTAAAACAACCAACACCATCATCAGCACAACCTCAATTAGATAATTCACAACAAGGGTGATTTAAGGATTTTAGGTAGGGGGGAGGATAATTCATTCATAGAGGCGGCAACCTTGTCATTTGCTAATAAGTTTTGAATCAGAGTGACATATGAGGGACCACTCTGGGGGCCAATCAGCTTTCAGCTTGGGCCAGTGGCCCTGTGGCCCCGCCCCTGTATACATCCCTGATTCAAAAGTAATTCAACACTCGTGGAATACCCTAGCAACAAGTAGCAATGCAAAAACATCAAGCCACAGTCAGATTCACTATCGTTCAACATCTAGACAACGAAGCGAAGTACTGGTGTTGATCCTGGTACAGGTGCTGGAACAGTCCTCAGCAGACTTACTTTTGTGCGTCATTAGTGCCGTGGTCTTGCTCAAGTGCAGTTTCTCTGTGGGAGGATGAAAATTAGTTTTCAGGGGCAAAACAGGCAATGAGCCACTGTGAAACACTTAGCAGGCTAGAGGTGGGGGGGAGGGGTGTGTATCATATGATCCTACCTTGTGAATGTGTGCATTGTTTTTTCTGTTTAGTTGGGGTCCCTCGTCTAGCTGCAATCTCACTATCTTTGTCAGACATCATCACCGCTGTTCCTCTCCATGAGGAATCTGCCACAAAGGAATCTGTATTTGAATCACACCATTGTCGCCACAAAACATGTAATTACACCTCTGCTCAGCAATTACATGGACCACTTAAAGCATACACAGCGATTTCAGTTCCTCTACAATTAAACTATAGACGACATGTTTTGCAAAGGCTGACAATAGCCACCTCTGAATTAGAATTCAGCCTGGATGGTACAGGTATTCTGAGCAGTTCTGGCTGTACCTGCTTGCCGTCTCCGCGCAGCACACCTTCGCTCTGGAGTTCCGCACTTGTCTGAGGCAAGGCTCAAAGCCACATTCTCCTCATTGTGTCTCACCCCGTCCTTGTGCCTCCACCAGTTTCCTTCATCGACCGGTGGTCCACTGTGCTCCTTGCAGGCACAATTCTTCTCCTGAAGCTTTGAACACTTTACTGAGCATTTCTCAGAGTGCCTCCTCAGAGGAGCAAGGCCTCTGGTGTCAGCGCTGCGCTTGCCCTCGCTGCCAGACTGCCGCAGCATCGCTGAGGGGGCGCTGTTCTCCATCTCCTCATCTCTGTTCTGTGAGGAGACCTTAGGGCTGCGCCCCTTCCTGAGAACCCTCCCCACACAACATCTGCAGGATATGCGGGTCTGAGACTTCAGATCACCAGTGGACAAATGAGTAACTCTGTGGCTCCTGCTGGGAGCTTTTAGGTTCACACCTGGAGAGACGTCAGCTTTGGCCTGACATCGAGAGCAAGTCCTCTCTCCCTTGTCGGCAGTGCTGGACACATTTTCGAGCGACTGGCCGAGGAGGTTCTTGAGGCTGACGTGGCCTTTTCCTTCCATCCCCCTGACATGCATGCACTTCTTGGTCCTGCCACCCGTGCTTTGACCTCTGAGGTCACGGGTGGGCTTCTCTCTCACCGCTGGAGGCTCTGAGGAACTGCTGAAGTTGCTCAGGTGTGCTTGCATGCTTGGGGGCATCTTGCTGTAATAGTACACGTTACCAAAGTCTGCTAGCCAGCTAGCAGAGGGAAGGTAAGGAGAGAGCGGGGTGGCTGGACAACTTTCCAGAGACGTTGGAGTTTGGTTCAAGTTTAGCCCCTCAGGTGCCTCAGTCTTCTCCACCTTTTCAGCTTCTGAGATCTCATGCTGGACCATCCACTCCACAGAGGGAACCAGTGGCTCTATAGACCACACCGATGACTCCACCTTCTCCACTTCCTCCAAGTAGTGCATCTCAAAGGGCAGTCGGACGATTTTGAAGCAGGCCTCCTTAAGGGCGCTAGCATGTTCAGCCATTTCCCCGTCTACCTTCTCAAGTTCAGTGACCTTATTGGTTGCCATCTGCTCAGCTGTAGTCTCACATCCCCCACTGTGAACAGCCTTGAGTCTCAAGTCAGTGCCACTGGTAGGGGACCCACTGACCAACAGGATATCCGGGTATGAGGGCAAACACTGCTGTTCTGTTTTCCCGGGGTCACATGCCACCCCTTGCCCAGTGGTGGTATTGTCATTGGCGGAGGAGGAGAATAGAGGTATGACTCCCTTGCTAGAGCTAATGGAGTCATCACATTGCGCCAGCAATCCAGATGAATCTTGCACAGACTCAGCAACACTCTCAGATGAGGGGACAGTCTTGGAATCCAATGAGGAACCTTCAGCACTCATCTGCACCTGATCCCACTGGAACATGTATGCTCCCTTAGGCGTGGCAGAAGCTTGAGGCGGCATGGATATCAAGTCCGCATCCACATCTAGGCTTTCTGCTTTTCCTGGATGGGAACTTGATTCTGAGCCCTGAGAGGAAGAGGCATTCGTGCACCCACTTCCCTTGCCAGAATCAGATCCCATGGAGTGGGTTTCTGCAGAGCAGGATGCCGAGCTACAAGACAGTTGGGAGTTACTCGGTTCTTGGAGGAGAGGCTCCGTCTGCACCTCCGAGCTGACCATCTCCCGCGGGACCATGACATGCTGACACCGGAACCTGCGTGCATGATAAGCCACCGCTGGAGGAAACTGCGGGTTCAGCATCCGCCTGTAATCAGCCAGGTGCAGCTGGGCATGGGGCATGATGTATCCAGGGGCCTCCATGTATGGGTTTGGTGGAAAGCCATACAGGTTCGGTGGCATAACCATATTATAACCTGTAGCATGGGGGAACAGGAGTTAACCATGGGCAAGAGACAGGTACTTATATGGTACCAACATCTGCTTCATTCTCAGCATAGCTTCCAACATCCCTTCATATTCCATAACCATTTATCCAGGAAGCAAAGGGCACAATGTTGGGGACACCTAGACACCATCAGCCAGAGACCAGAGAAAAAGGTGGGGCTAATCCACAGAAAACCTATTCACTGTGGACTACTGTACAAACTCACATGGTCCAGAGGCAGGAATTAAGTGCTACAAGATATTTAACAGACTAAGGCAGGACTGCGCAACCCTGCCCCTGAAGATCTACCACCCTGCAGAGCTTGGGTACAGCCCTAGTTTAACAACTGAGAGAGATAATCAGGCCCTCCAGTATCATCTCAATATTTAGGTGAAACTTGGGTAGGGGTGGGGGGCAGTGCAGAGAAGATACCAGTCTCCAACATTTTAGCAACTTGTAAGCAGCTAAAAAGTCTCACTGAAAGCCGCTCATACCTACACAATGTTGCCCATTGCTAAACCCTTAAAGGTTGCATATTCCAGCGCAAAGCATGTCCAATGTGCTCCAGTACTTTTGGCTGCAGGCCTGTTAAGGGAGACAACATTCTACACATACTATGGATCAGAGAAGTCTTAAAATCCTGTGTTTGGGGTGCTTTTGAGTGCAGGCATCAATATATGGATGTAAACGCTGCCGTTCCTGCTTTGAATCATTCAAGACAAATCACAGCCACCCAACGTGGTTATGAATAGGAAAGTGCATTACAAGTGACCTTTAGTTATTTACTGTAACATGGAAGCCAAAACATAGTCCAAATGGACTAACGGTATTCTTTAATGAAACACAGAGAGCCTGGGTCAGCCTAAACACCTCACCAGCCCACAGTTAAGTAGCTGAACTCAATTAGAAAACCAGACACACAATCTGATAGTACTGAATATTAATACCCTCATCTTCCATTTCAGAGCTCACAAGATCACGAAAGAAAAAAAAAAAAAAAAAGTTGGAGACCATTCAAGCCACTGTATGTTAATCAAAAGCCCACGCAGCACTGCAACACAAACCACATAGGAGAAAGTGCATGAGGATTTCCATAAGAGGCTCAGGCAACCCAGGAGCTGAGAAGCACCCGGCTACTCAGAAGTTCAGGTAAGCAGCAGTCCTCGACATTCATCAGGGGACAAATACAGTCCCACACACGTAGGATTTCAACAATCAACACAAAGGAGCTTAAGGCTAACGCTTAAGGGTAACATGCAGAAGCATCATCAAGTAACACCTTATACCAATCAAGAGAAGTGGCATTCCTCACCGAAACTGGGTAATCCACAGTACGGGTTGTAGGGTACAGGTACAGGCCACTGGTAGGGAATGTAGGACTGGGAGGGTTGTACATAGAAGAAAGGCCGCAAGTGAGGGGGGGGCTGATTCTCCGGATGAGTGGGACAGGAGGCCTGTGCCAGGTGGGGCCCCTCAGATGGGTCAGGGGGCCCATTGGGAGCATGCTGACTGCGAGATCCTGATGCTAGCGACTGACGGGCAGTTGCCATACCTAGAAAAAGGGTAAGGTCAAGCAAATCTTGGACTGAACACATACCGTATTGGCCCAGACACAAGACCACCCCCACTTTTTGGCAACTATTTTTAGTAAAGATGTTTCTGGAATACCAAATCTTACCTTTATAAAAGAAAAAAATATTTTACCCGACGAGAACATACAGGTTAACCAGCGACCACAGGCAATCGGATCACGATAAATGTATTGAACGGCATACATTAAAAAACACAAATGTATTGCTGGGGGGGGACATAATGAATACTACAAACTCCACAATCCTTGAGGGCACAGAACAGAATGTTTTCGATGTAGCTGGCCCACATGAAGAGGGTAAAAATGTATTGAGAAAGGCTGAGCCACATTAATAAAAATACTATTATTAATAATAATAATAATAAAGTCACTATCGGTTTAATACCAAGAGCGGCGCAGCCAGGGAAGCCAACAATTGACGCCACACTCAGGGATACTGGCTAAACACAGCAGCGTTACCAGCTCACGCTTTCGGACTCCCATAAGCTATCTTACGGAAAATTTATATCAATGCAAGTCAAAGCACTCGTTACAAAATATTATATTTGGCGCCATCTATTCCCTTTTTGTGTAGACCGTGAATATAAGACAACACTTTTTCAGACATATTTTGAGGGGAAAAAAACCCAAATTATATTCGGGTCAACACGGTAATAGTAAAACTCCAATCATTCACACAATAAATGGGAGAGAAACCAGGGGAAAAACCAAACAAAGCCAGCCAAGTGAAAACTGTAGGACGTGCCAAATAATTACAAAAAAAGCCAAACGCCACAATAAAAGATCACCAATAAAGCAACACAACAGTAAACAGCTTTTGCCAAAATAGTTCACATACTTGCAAAGAAGAAAGCAAGTTACAAAAACGGAACAAAGCCTTCGCAGCAGAGCTTAATTAACTGCTTGAGAAAGGCGGGGCTTTGTCGTGTTACCTGCAACCTATCCGCTTTCAGATTTTTCCAATTTACCTTAAGAATATTATAAAATGACCTTTAACTGGTTAAGACATGTCCCCAGAATGCTAGGACCTATCAAACGTCTTCATGAATACTACGTTGATTCAATTATAAGCAGTCGGAAGTCGTGAAAGCTGTTTCACCACGAATGCATGTGCTACATGTCAAATACCCGTTAATGTAAAAAATGTTTAACAGTACATAAATGATTACCTGCCGTTTACCGCAACACCATGCCTACCTATAAAAGCGTTTTCAAGTACCTTTTTGTCAGTGTATTGTAATATGATGTAGGAGACAGCCCTCTGGTGGTTAGAAGATATATTACTAGACTATATCTTGATACATTTGAATTGACACAATGCATTTCAAGATACAAACAAAATACATCTATGGATTCTAATCAGATCCAGGCACAAGAAGCAGGCCACACCAGCCTTATTCACCGGCAGCCAGCAGAGCAGTTCTATTAATGCTACTTAGCGACACTTACTAGTTATGAGACCACACTTGGAATTCCAGACTCCATGATACTCTGTTACTCCTAATCGCTTAATTAGCGGTGACTAGCTTCTCGCTAATTTAAATGTATTATGCCTTGTATACCTAATAGTGCTTGGGGATTTGATCATTTTCTGCCAATCTGAGAACCAAGCAGAAGGGGGTTGTTCAGATCCAGAAAGTAAAAATCCAGACCAAGATTTGCTCTCAACCAACCAGGGGAGTACTCTGACTCTATATGAAACACGTTGGTTGAAACAATCTTGGTCTGAATTTTTACTTTTGGACCTGAACTATCCCCCTCTGGAAGCCAATGTGTCACACTGTCACCTTTCCATCTCTCTGCCCTGGTGGGGTCTCACAGACTGCCTGTTCCTCCACTTTCCTTTCAGAGGCCAAAATCCAGAGCGTTAGGCTAACTGTCCTGCCTTCTTGCATCTATGAGGAGTATGATTGTCTTTGTGCAGTCTGTAATGAACAGGCCTACCCAAGCCAGGCTGCGCTTGGGTCCAAGGCCTACCAAACCTTGCCCAAAAGGGCAGCTGGAATATAAATGGACAAGTATAGGAGAAAGGTTTAATATTTGAAGAAACTTGGATTTGATTAGTGTGTGGTGAAGACACCAGGATGGACTATGGTGGTACTAGGCTGTTTTAAGATGATGTGAGGGGGATATAGGGCCTTCGAAGAACAAACAGGCACACTTCAGTTCGCTTCTAAAAACACTTTATTACAAGTAATACAAAATAACCTTGCATTAAAATCAATATCAAAATATTGGATCAAAACCAATGCAAAATAATTTCATATCACAAGTGATATCCAATGGTATTATCATAAACAATAATCAAACCACCAATACAAGAGATTATAGGCATATAAAAAAAGTGTCAAAAAACATATACATAGAAAGTGCAAATTGATATGATTGTGATAATTGATTGAATCAACACATTGACACTGCAAAGCTATTCACACTCGGACACGCCATCATCACCTACCCTCACTCTTAGACTGGGGAGACCAACACGTGAGGCCCGAGAAAGTGCCGGGCGACATGCGCTCTATCCCATGGCTGAGCTCCAACAAACACTGAGTTCTCACCCTTCTTTTATACTAAATTTAGGCACCGCATGCGAGCAGGGGACGAGCTGGCCAGGCTCACCCCTCCCCTCAGGCAATGTGTTGTCTAATTTCCAATTTTGTCCAGGTAGGCAGTTTGCAGTTATCAGAAGTGATAAGACAAGTTTCTATAATCAATGCATCCCCCCCTCCTCCTGAGGATGGGGTGAGTGTCCTACACACACTGACCGGTAGGTGCAGTTTCAATCAATGAGTTAGACAAGTATCCTTGGGCAATGCTTTCCCCTCTTTCTGCCTTTAGGCATGGCTTCAATCAAAATAGGAACGAGCAGTGCTTTTTCTCCTCTTCTGAAGACTCTTCAAAAAGAGGACAAGGCAGATGTATCATATTGACCAATGGTGTGCAAAACATACTGGACGAGCCCCTCCGAAACCCAGGGACACCTAGTAAGCGTCCTTGGATAGAGTAAGCATTCCAAAACAAGGATTCTTTCGCACAAGAAAAAGGATACTCTGAAGCCAGTCATTTGTGAAAAACAAGTTATATAAGTGACCAGAAAGAAAAAAGGGGGGGGGGGGGGGGGG
>JAODJW010000081.1:19678835-19696910 GCA_026777045.1 Hyperopisus bebe | reverse complement strand
CCACCCCCCCCCCCCCCCAAAAAAAAATAAAGAGGGATGTGGGGGAGGATGCGTGGGCGTCCAGAGCACCAGAGGCATGATGAGGCAAACGTGGAGAGAAGGCCGGAGGTTCCTAACGCTGTGCCACTGTCCTGTGTGACGGACGGACCAGCGTCTTCCGTCCTCCCTCGGTAGTGGGATGGTTGAGCACAGAAGGGCACCCAAAAGCTCTGATCGGGATCCTAGAAAGCCCTCTCTTTGATCCCGAAGGTCATTTTTATGCCTCCTTACCAATAATGCTTGAGTGGTCTCTGCTCACGCAGACCTTTGAAAGGAAGAGAAGGTGCAGGAGCCTAGTGTCCTTATCGAAGCCACGCTCTGATGTTTATGATAGTCTATCAAACCGCATCGGTTACGTTTTCCAGTGGCCTGTGAGCAAAAGCAGGTTGGAAAATAATCTTAATTTTTAGCAGCTTTAGACTTTTGACAGTGTGAATGCATGCAGGATGCATCCTTTGCTTTTATCCAACAGGTGTCTGATTTCACAGCATGACCGCCGTCTTGGCATCTCATCTACCTGCCCGCTATCCTGTTATCCATCTTACAGTCTAACATGGGTTGGGGTGCTCTGTGAGGACCATTTAAGCATTACTGGCTCTTAAGTGGTGGTCACACAAGTCCAGAGGATATATTTCTGGCACTTTTCTACTGCAACCAAGAGCTGAACCAAACCCAACCAAACCCAACCCAACCCAAACCACGAACTGGCTCTTTTCCATTGTTAGCCAGACTGAAAGTTTGACCAAACTCGGCTAGTTGTGTCATTACTATCCAATTGGTTGAAATGCACAGAGATACCGGTGTTCTGCACAGGGATTATCTGAAGGAAAAAGCATATATTCTATATATAAATCGTAATTAAAAGTATCGCACACTTCAAAATTTCCAACCTCTGAAATAAAACGTACTATAGAATAGCTGAACTGAATGGATTTTTAATGCAAATTTACACAACTGAATGCTAATCCTGCTGGCTTTTGATACTTGCATAACACAGTGAAATGTGCTAGAGGAAATTAGTGCACAGTAGTGACTAATTAGATTAGTGCACAGTAAAAAAAATATATAATAATAATAATAATAATAATAATAATAATAATATTATAGGCTCCGGACCCCCCGCGACCCAGTAGGATAAGCGGGTTGGAAATTGGATGGATGGATAATAATAATATTAATTGCACATAGTAAATCATGATGTACACAGTGTGATCAGGAAATAAGCATCTCTTCAGTTTTACATCACTATCGCTCTTCAAACTCTGTAACACCTTTACCGAGCTGACCCTTCTGCAGTGGAAAACCGAAGTGAATTGAAACCATGCTGGAACTAGTCTCAGTTTGGGGTATGGGTCGGCTCCTGGCTGCCAGTGGAAAAGTGCCATTAGATGACTAGTTTGGTGTCCCCTGCGTTAATTGCCTTTGTGGCTGCATCCATGTACCTAATGCCTAGATGCAGAAGCCTTTTGACTAACGGGACCTGTCTCATCTTTAAGGGCCATGTTCATGGGTGGCCTAAGTGAGAGCAAGCAGACCCACGTCCACCTGCGGAATGTAGACCCAGCAACCCTTCAGATCATCATCACCTATGCCTACACGGGCAACCTGGCCATCACGGACAGCACTGTGGAACCCTTGTATGAGACAGCCTGCTTCCTACAGGTGCATCCTTCCACACAGGATCTGGGTTGAGGGTAGATGTAGGGTCTACGGCAAATGTCCGGTTTGACACAACATGTTTTGGTGTTTGTTGATGCCCAGCCCAATCATTAGTCTTTGCGACACATAGCATCCATTAGCTCTTGGGCAGAGCCAGTCTTTATGGAATTCGAAACAAGCTTCCTGGTGAAGACTAGCTAATGTCATCTCTGATCCTTGCAGGTGGAGGACGTGCTCCTGCGCTGCCGCGACTATTTGGTGAAGAAGATCAATGCGGACAACTGTGTGCGCATGCTGAGCATTGGTGACCTGTTCAGCTGCACTGAGCTCAAGCAGAGCGCCAAGCGCATGGTGGAACACAAGTTCCCAGCCGTTTACAAGCAGGAGGCCTTCCTGCAACTGTCTCACGAGCTGCTGCTGGACGTGTTGAGCAGCGACAACCTCAACGTGGAGAAGGAGGAGACGGTGCGTGAAGCAGCTATGCTGTGGCTGGAGCACGACATGGAATCGCGGTCGCAGCATCTGTCTTCTGTGCTCAGCCAGATCCGTATTGATGCACTGTCGGAGGTTGCCCAGCGTGCCTGGTTCCAGGGCCTACCACCCAATGACAAATCCGTAGTTGTGCAAGGCCTCTACAAGTCCATGCCCAAGTTCTTCAAGCCACGCCTGGGCATGACCAAGGAGGAGATGCTAATATTCGTTGAGGCAGCGGTGACGGAGTCGCCCAGTGACGGACCTGCAGGGGGCACTACTCATGCCACCATCTGTTACAGCCTGCAGGCTGAGAAGGTCTACAAGCTGTCCAGTCTGCCGGGAGACCTCCAGAAGGTAGGCACACTCGTCACGCCGGATAATGACATCTTCATTGCTGGTGGCCAAGTGCCACTGAAGACCTCGGTGGTCAACCACAGTAAGGGCGGCAAGCTGCCGGCTGCCTTCCGCTTGGTGGACAGCTTCTTCTGGTTCGACGCACAGCTCAATGTCTGGGTGGCCAAGACAACCATGCTGCGGGCACGGGTACGGCCCTCGTTGGTGCACTGCGCCGGGCACATCTACGCTGTGGGTGGAGACAACACGGGTGGCGAACTAAGCCGGCGTACCGTGGAGCGTTATGACCGTGAGAAGGACGAGTGGAGTATGGTGAGCCCACTGCCATGTGCCTGGAACTGGAGCACCTGCGTATCAGCACGTGATTGCATCTACCTGATGACACACGACTTGACGTATCGCTATACCCCGCGGACCGATGCCTGGGTGCAGATGGCTTCCCGGCCCACGAGCCGCTGCTTCGCCTCAGCCACCGCCTTTGGCGACCTCATCTTCTATGTAGGTGGCCTGCACGTCGCGAGCAACTCAGGCCTCCGGCGGCACGCAGTGGCAGCGGACGGCTCCTCAGTCGACGTGGAGATCTACGACGTCAGCAAGAATGAGTGGCGCCGGGCAGCCGGTGTCCCCATCAAGCGCTATGCTGAGTCATGTGTGTGGGCTGCCGTTCTGTTGGACTCACCATGCATCTTTGTGCGCGAGACGCATGCCAATGAACGTGCTCGCTATGGCATCTACCAGTACGATGCTGAGGCAGACCGCTGGCACCCTCGGCAGTCTGTCTTTGAGCGTGTGCTCTGGGACCTGGGCAGGGACTTTCGTTGCGCCGTGGGGAAGCTCTACCCTTCCTGCTTGGAGGAGTCCCCCTGGAAGCCGCCCACATACCTTTTTGCCCCTGATGGCTCAGAGGAATTCGAAGTGGACGATGCAATAGTGCCCCTCCCTCATGTATAGCTCACAGCCAGCATCCCCTCCCCCAGAAAAAAACAAAAAGTTCCACAGCTTTAGGTTGCTCAGCACCATAGCGCCATGCAAAATCCCACAGCTGAAGTGTACCCCACCCTCACCTCCTTTGCTACGCCACAGACTGAGTCAGACAGCGCACCTGCCTCTCCCTTTAAACTAGTGCTTTTCTATTTAAGAAGTCACTTAGGTTTTTTTTTTAATACACGCTCCCATCAAGCGCTGTTGCGCTGCGTAACACACACTCACATGTCAGAGACCCCCCTCACAGCACCAGAGGGTCCTGAACCCACATACCTTCTCTGCCACTGACTATCGGTTTGTCTTTCCACTTCCGGCATTCACATTGGAACGGTGGTTGGGGGTGGGGTCGGGGAGGCCCCGCATCCACAGAGGCGACTGCAGGTCCAGTCTCCAGCCGGGCCTCGCTTAGGCTCCGCTCCCTCAGCTGCCACATATCCCCAGTCCACCAGTCCCTGGATGCAGGTCTTCCACATCAGCCAGCAGTTCTCCTTCTCTCCCGTCACATATGGCTGATCTGGGGTCTTCTTTTCTCGAGGATTTACCACGTCATGCCTCCACTATCTGTAATAAATGCCTATATGCTGCTGATACTGAGAATATCTATTTTTCATGTGTTTAAACGGTTTTAGTGTGGAGGAGGGATAGAGTACGTGGGGTTATTTTGTATTAGTTATTTAATATCGGAAATTACTGTAGTGTGATTGTGTAGATTATTTCTGTTTTTATTTTTCTTCTCCTTTGAGTGAACTCTCGAGCCGTCTTGTTGCTGTATGGGTCTGGACACCGACTGCAACTTCCTCCCCCAAACATGACTCCAACGACAGCCCTGGCAGAGGCAGTGCCACACGCCCACTGTCACATGACCGGAGGAGCTTCACAGCGACTGCTACCTAGCATGCTCTGCTGCATCGTGTTCCTTCAGCACTGTACTCTCAATGGCGTTAATTTATTCAAAAAAGAAAAAAAAAGACTTATCAAAGTCTTCTATAGCACCCCCCCATGTGTATTCAACATGTCAGGCTCAGAAATGCATGTGTAACAGTGTCTGAGTAAATCTGTACCATGCAGTGAGCAGCTTGTGCCTGATTGGACAGTTTTGTTTTTCTTCTCCATGAGGCCATGCTGGTACCTCTCGTTCTTACAGTAAATGCAGTGGTTAAGGTGAAAATGGTTGAAGTCCTGGGCTGAGTTTTTTTTTTTCTTTAAAAAAAAAAACAAAAAAACACTATACTTACCCTTCATTGAGTACTGGCTGTTTTTAAGGGTCACAGTGGGCAATATGTTTTTTTAAGGTGCCTGGAAGCCTTGGGGTATGGATTTTTTTGTACAGGCAGCTCTCGACTGATGCGAGTAATCTGTCCCTAACCCTTATGTAAATCAAATTTTAAGTAAATCAGATTTATCCTGCCATATCATTTGAGGCAACCTATACCAAAAAAAAAAAACAATACGCCAAAAATATACTAGCAACACGTATGGAAGAAGACATTAAATAAATGAAAAAGTAACATGTACATTTCCTTATAGGTATATGTTGCCTTTTTGCGCAGCATGCAATATTATTTTGCATGAGTCCGGTTTCACGCAAGTCGGTGTTTACGTAAGCCGAAAGCTGCCTGTGTATGGGAGGGAGTGGGAAGGTTTCAAAGCATAGAGCCAGCAGTAGAAGGCACTGAACTCTCCGTAAGGATGGGAATAACTCCTCCCCACACCCATTGCGGGCTGAACGCTTTAAGGTAACTGTGTTAGCGCGCGCTGTGTTTTTTTAAAAAAGACATGTGGCGCAGTGGTACTCGTGCTGCTCGCCTGCTGGCATTCTTTCTGTGTGGAGAGCGCCCCCCACCCCACCCCACCCCACCACACCACGTGGGTTTCTGTTTTTGCCCGGCTGACCTATATTCCAGCGGCGACACTCCGCTTTGCAGTCATATTTACAGCGACACAGAAGGGGGGGGGGGGGGGGGAAAAAAGATGTTTTCGGCAAAAAAATTCTCTTTTAATGTAAAAAAATGACTTGCCTTTGTTTCGAAAGGCATCGGTCAGTAAATATAGGTTACATTTCATCCGATTCACATTTAAACTTCCATACATTCAATATTTCATATTGGAATATCTTTAAAAAGTACAGCAGGTTTAAAATTACGAAGTAGTCAACAATAACACAGTTTATCAAAACTGACTCTAAACACCAACAGAGGTCAATGACAACTGATAGAATATAAATAAAGGATGATAACCAACGAAGTATCACACACACACACACACAGACGTATTCTTTCTGTGGGAATGGATTGCCTGTGGGGGTCGGCACAGCGTAATGCACGTGTATTCTCATCACAGTAGCTTAAGAAGGTGGTGCCCCCCCCAAAAAAAAACAAAAATACAGCAGTTGTCTAGAAGAGTGCACTGGTGATCATTAAGAGACAGGAACGAAGTTGAGAGTTTCAGTTTTACCTTGGGGCAGACATGACATTCAAGGTGTTTGGAATCAGGGGCGTGTTCTGGAACGTGAACCTTTGCGTCCAGCGCGGCTTAGTGTGATAAAACATGTGCAGTGCTTCCTAACCCTGGTCCCAGTGGTCATCTTCAGTATACACTAGCTTTTCTTCTGGCAAACGCTTTAGCTGGAATGACTGAGCTAGTTCTTGCCTGGATTTGGCACGCCACCTACCACACCTTAGGCCTGCCCATTTCCAGGACGACCATGGCCCTGAATGGAATGTCAGTAGAATTAAACTTAAATTCAGGTGTTAAATACTCTAACTTGATCGGCATACATTTAAGGTGGATCAGCATATATTTAAGGTGGTGACTTAAAGGACCACAGACATCTAAAAATGGCCTAACCGTAGGATCTATAGTGATCCTGACGCAGAAATGTTCAGGAGGGGGGTGTGCAGCGGCCCAGTGAGCATGCCCAGGACTCTCAGCCCGGCCCCTCCATACTGCAGGGTGGCGTGATTCCGCTCCAAATACTGCACCAGCGTGTTAGTGATGACGACCGCTACTGACTGATAATGCAGATAGGACGGGGGGGGTGGCTGGGGTCTAATCTGGGAAAATGCAGAAGGGGGGTGGGGAGTACGGGGCAACCCGCTTTCAGAGCCACCAGGTTCATCCCTAAATGTGCTGTCCACTTCTTCAACTCTTGGTGCATGTGTGGGGTGGGGGGGTTGCAAGAATGTCTTGCTTGTGAAAGAAACGGAGAGAGGAGAGGAAAGGCAGGGTGGGGGAGGGGGGGAGTCACAGCTTAGTCTCAGGCGGAACCAGGCTAGGCATAACGGTCGGCTGGGCCAGCGTGGAGAACCAGGAGGACATGGCAGACTTGGCAGTAACCAGGGCCCCGCCCACCGACTGGCCTGCAGACAGACAGACACACACACACAAACACAGGGTCCCGTCAAACCACGTCCCCAACAGGCGCTGATACACCAACTCACAACCGATAACCAGGGCGGGGCCACGCTTACCCACAGCCTTTCCCGTCTGCACTACGCTTCGGCTGGTGGTCATCATGGCATTGCCGATCTTCTTCCCCCGCTCGCTGTTCTGCACGGAGCTGGAAAAATCAGAATACAGGAAGAGAGCCTTCCACAGTCTTCCCGAAAAAAAACAACAGCCTGTTGCTTTGTGTGGGCTGTATCTCGGCACCACTCAACGGTACAACAGCTTGTCCTTCCTGGGATACATGCCTTCAGCCAGGTGTCTCCATCATTAAAATTCCCATAACAAGCTCCCCACAGATTCCCAGCCGTCCAACCACAGCACTTGGTACCGTGGCCAAGCCCCGAGCCTGAGCTGACATCACCGCTATCCCTAGGGCAGAATCCACAGACCTCCTACCTTGTGGGCAAATCGCCCCCATGGTCCAGACCAGCAGCCAAATACCACCCTCATCACGACACTGTTTGTCCTCGGAAGACACCGAACTGTTGGCCCTGGAAGTGCTTTTGGGGCAGGAAAAAACATATCGGATCCCACTCTACTTGCGGCCACTCGTGCCGCATGATCAGTAATGGAATTAGGGAAGACGCCCGGTACGGGGCATTCCGGGGGAAAGTTCTGGCCAAAGGTGGTAGTGGCAGTTCAGGGCAGCCGTACGGTTTTTCTCGCCAGGGCAGGGCCGGGCCTGATGCCAAAGGAGCTGGCACACAACAGAACCGACCTGGCTGCCTTCAGCATGGTACATCAAACACACACGGTGGCCAGATGACAGTTTCGGCGCCTGGAGTGCCAGGTTCCAGTTGCGTTAAAATGGGCGCTGCCCCCC
Organism: Hyperopisus bebe; assembly: GCA_026777045.1. Classification (NCBI taxonomy): domain Eukaryota; kingdom Metazoa; phylum Chordata; class Actinopteri; order Osteoglossiformes; family Mormyridae; genus Hyperopisus; species Hyperopisus bebe. Next base: position 19,689,130 of record JAODJW010000081.1, on the reverse strand, counting down.
TTCCACCACCTTTTATAGAGTCAACCCTCGTATCAATCACCCCTAAACCACAATGTAGACAGGTCCAGGCGTGGGCCCTTACCTCTGCGGGAGCTGCTTGCTCTCTCATTCACTCGTTCATCCGAAATCAAAAGTGAAGCCTGCTCCTCCGAGGTCCGTGTAGGCGGACAAAAACATGGAGCCGGACGGGTCCGGACTAAAACTTCTGCAGACCCGCCGGTCGTCCCACCGAGCCTGATCCTGGGAAGCGGACGGCTTAGCGCTCAGACCATTTAGACTCGATACCAAAATACTGCTGGAAATTCGGCTGTACATCTGACAATAAATATGTCCAACAGAAATATAGGAGCCTGGAATTTATTAGTAGGTTTTAGTAGCTGTTGTACTTATGACATAACTCAGAAGGAAATGCCCTGTCATCTTTTAAGCGGAACCATGTGGCAGGTAGCGGCCAAGGTGTTTTTATACATGTAGCTTATCGCACGTGGACAGAGACAGTGAGCTGGTCCCCTGCTTTGCCTCGACAGATGTGGGAGGATCGAGTCTGGGCCTGGTCATAGAGGGCAGGGCCTCCCCTCCACCCCCTAAGCGTGGTCTGCTTCAAAAACAAAAACAAACATGAAGGCTGGCGACAGGATTGGCTGTGGCTGAGGCGGCTTGACGGGAAGCTCTATGCGAACAAGCCAATCCTTGGGCTTCCTGGTGGGATGCTCCCAGATCGGCTGCAGCTCTGCCCAGCGATACTGATCCGGAAAAAGGGCTCGTGGCCTGACCCAAATAAACAGTCGTTCAGAAAAAAAAAATAATAATAACACCCCAGGAAGTGGACAGAGTACAGCGATAGTCTGTCATGTGGCTTTGTTTTGACAGCTTTGCCCTGAAATGTATCCCGGGCAAGAAATACACACAGTTCTGCCCTGAAATGTCTCCCGGGCAAGAAATACACACACAGTTCTGCCCTGAAATGTCTCCCGGGCAAGAAATACACACACAGCTCTACCCTGAAATTAGACAACAACTGGGGCTGTCTTTATCGTCTCCCAGCAGTGAAGTGAATCAGCCCGATTCCTCACCATGATGGTGACGTTATCCAGGCAGAATACATTACAAAGAGGAACCCCCCCCCCACACACACACACACACACACACACACACCCAGACACCCTGCGAGGGGGCACAGGAAATGTAGCACATATGGTACCCCATTTCCTCCCCCACCACTATCCTCCAGGTCAGTGCCGCAGTCGGGGGTCAGGAAGCCCCCCCCCCCCTCCAACTGAGTGCACTTTGTGTTGCCTGCCTCGCCGGTTTCCATGGATCCTGGCCTCCTCTCTGCTACGGCCCCCTCCCTGGCCCCCCCAGTTCCTTCCTGGCACTGCTGTGTTTTGTTCACCTTCCACTGACACACCACGGCTGCATTCCCTTCATTTGTCTCCAGGAGGCTGCCCACACCCCCTCTGAAAACAGGGGGCAGCCAGAGACCAGCTTGCCCAGCTAATGGCCCGCGTGCGCCTGAGAACCTGCTTCACTGCTCCCTCGTGTCTCACAAAAGGTCATGAAGTCAATTAAAAAAGAACTGTTTCAAAACAGATGGAAACCGTCAGCATACCTACCACAAACATACGAATCAGGGAAACTATACCCTCTAGTGTCCAAAGGGTGCATTGCACCTTATCCCAAAAACACACACACAGAGCAGGCTTTGCTCACAAGCAGTGCTACAAGTCCACAAACAGCTTTGATCAGTTTCGTTTCCAGCTTCCTAAGGAAAATGGCAGCCCCATCCGTGCTCAGAAGCGCCACCTGGAGTTCGGCAGGACAGGTCACCGGAGTCCAAGTCAAGCAGCACGGCCTGGATACCGCCTGCTGAGCCAAGTCACCAGACACCATGGCAGGGATGGGGCACCACGAGTCCTGCGCTGGGACAGCCCTCTCCAGTCACACTGAACACGGGGATATCAATAGATGTGCGCGGGGGGGCTAGCCCCCTGAGGCTACTACCACAACCCTAGAGGGCCCCCTCTTAATGGGGAGCAATGCTGGTCTGCTGGATAACATTTCCTTCACACGTTCCAGGCTGAAACATTACCCGCATCATTTTCAAGAATAAAACTTCTATAATTAATTGATGACATGTGAAATAAGAGACAGTTTATATTTATGTCTGGGTGTGTGTGTGTGTGTGTGTGTGTGTGTGTGTGTGTGTATGTGTGTACACTAAGTGACCAAGACACTTTCTCAGCAGCAATGTTATAGAACTCATATGTGAAAAGCAGTACCAGTCAAAAGCCTGGACACACCTAGTGAAAATAGTTTGTTTTCCAACAAGGTAATGACCATAAGCACATCTTGAGGTTATGCAAGTGCTGTATTATCTTGTGAACCATGAAGGAGATGGAGTGCTGTGACAGCCTGCCCCCACAATCCCCCAACCTAAACCTTACGGAGCTGGTTTGGGATGAGTTGGATGAAAAAGTACAAGTAGCCAACTTGTGGAAACTTCAGGACTACCGGAGAAGCATTCCAGGTGGCTACATCTGGAAGCTGGTTGAAGGAATGCCAAAAGTCTGCAATGCTGTCATCAACGCAAGAGGGGGCAATTTTGAAGAGTCTAAAATTGCACTATTTGATATGTGATACGGGGGCGGCATGGTGGTGCAGCGGCCTCACACCTCTGGGACCCGGGTTCGAGTCTCCACCTGGGTCACATGTGTGTGGAGTTTCCATGTTCTCCCCGTGTCGGCGTGGGGTTTCCTCCGGGTACTCCGGTTTCCCCCCGCAATCCAAAGACATGCTGAGGCTGATTGGGGATACTAAATTGCCCGTAGGTGTGCGTGTGAGAGTGAATGGTGTGTGAGTGTGCCCTACGATGGGCTGGCCCCCCATCCAGGGTTGTTCCCTGCCTCGTGCCTGTAGGCTCCGAACCCCCACGACCCAAAAGGATAAGCGATTTGGAAAATGGATGGATGGATATGTGATACTTCATAGCCTAAGGCCTTGTACTATACGTTAAATAACATAGCTAACATAAAGACAAATGCATTAAAAACAGGTGTATCCACACTTGTGACTGATACTGTAACTGAAACTGGTATTTAGCTGAGGATGAGAGAGAATGTCAGTGGCGGTGCCTCTATCATTTCGCTCATAAACAATTCTAAGTACAGCCACAACAGACACAAGTACAGACACAATGCCTTAAATTTACTCACACCCTGAACACAAAAGATACAGCAGCTGATTGGGAATGTCTGTAACACAGGTCCTGCAATGTCACAATCAGGCAAGAGAACACAAAGATGACCCTTCTTCCCAAAAAAAAGAGTCAATCTCACTGCTCTTTGTCACCAGAATGGCAGCAGTCGCACATCCTTCAATGTAGGAAACCTGAAAACATCCTCCACCCCCCCACACAAATTACTCACTGTGAGAAGCGCAGTTTTACATCGGTGACACTGTAGTGTCCTTGGAAAGGGTGGCTGGGAAAACAGGAAGTCTACATTACTCATCGGCAGCAGTACCCGTGACTAAACATCTCATGGAAAGCAGGGCTGTTTTGGTTTGTAAGCAGATGTGTAACTCCTTCACCGGGGGTAAAATGGGGGGAGGGGCACTTGAAGTACAGTAAGGGGCAGATTTGTTGTTTCTGGAGTTTATCTCCCCCCAATGTAGTGCCTGCCTGTGGCCAACAGGGGGACCCAATACACACTTATTTAATATTTAGTGTAGTGCCTGTCTGTGGCCAACAGGGGGCCCCAATACACACTTGTTTAATATTTAGTGTAGTGCCTGTCTGTGGATGACAGCGGGCCCCCAAACCTCATACAAATATGTGTTTTGAGCGGTGGTTAACTCCGCCATTGTGTTTGGTGTGTATGAGATGCCCACAGTAATGGGCACGGTACTACTGTACAGCAGCAGCATCAGGGGGCTGTACTCACCCAACGGCGACCTCTGACATGGCCTCGTGTGGATTGCTGTGCCAGACCCTGTAGTTATGGGTGACTTTCCAGGCGGAGACGAAGGGGGCGCCGTAGTCGGCCAGTAGCTTCTCGTTATCTGTGGAGGTGGGGACAGCATAGTAAGACCTTCAGCCTGTGACTCGGCCCCGTCTCTGAGGGCGGAGCCGGCGGCAGCCCCACCCCCGTACCTTGCTGCAGCGAGGTGGCGAGCAGCGAGTGGATGTAGAGCCCGAACTGGGCGCGGATCCACTCGTCGCCGCCCTCCCAGCCGGTACCGTCCAGGAAGACGTCCTGCCGGTTCTCCGTCACGTGCTTCACCAGGTAGTCGGCAAAGCGCAGGTCTGCCGTCGACAGGTTCACCAGCCGCCGCAGCTCGGGGTCCTGGATGAGGATGCGGGCCTCCTCCACCTGCCGGAGATGAAGTCCCCCCTGTGAGAGACTCCATTACCACCCCCCAAAAGGGTGAAGCCATGCATCGGTTATGGAGCTCGGGCTTCTGCGGTGGGGGCCTGTCTGATGGGTTACTGCCAAGGGCATAGAAGTGAGTTTGATACTGGGGGGGGGGGCACAACTTAATAATGTAAATACCCCTAAAACCCCCAAATATTTAATTTGAATTCATTCATCCCCCCCCAAAAAATAGACCCTTTACATTGTTGTGTGCCCCCCCGCAATTTCAAACTCTCTCCTACACCAGTGTAGATGAACAAAGTCAAATTAAGTATTGGGTGGTACACGTCCACCCCGGTTCCTATACCTAATGTCAATAGCTAATTGTGGTAATTGTGAATATAAAGCCATTTAGTTTGTATCTTGTTGACACTGACATATTTGGACACGTGGACATGAATCAGCGAGGAAACCATGTGACTCACTTCAACCACGGCATCGCTCAGATGCCTCTGCTGGTGGAACAGCACGTTGGTTGCCCCGGCGACGAAGCCACGCACCGTCACGTCCGACAGCAGGTGGTGCTGTTGCAGAGCCATGTAAGGCAGGCACAGGTAACCCTGGCAACACACAGAGTCACTGAGGTGAAGTGTTGGGGGTGGTACATACAGGTATAATTTATTTCAGATTTAAGGGACAGGGTTATTTAACTTCCCGGTTTAGCCCATGTTTATAAAGCAAATCCAGCACTTCATGGCGCAAACAGGTCACACCCAGAATAAAAAGCATGTGATGATTTCATAACAGCAACACATTTCATTTCCCAGCCTCACTGGAGCACTTAGAGCGTTCAAAAGTCAAACCGCATTTGGCACGGCGATGACACAGCAAATCACCTGCTCATCCGAGGCTAAATGTGCTTTAACTCATAGCTGGAGTAAATGGGTGAGGACAGGGACGTGTGTGTGTGTGTGTGTGTGTGTGTGTGTGTGTGGAGGTGGGGGCGCCTCCCAGTCCTGAGTGTTCCTTTTCAAATTTTACCCGGGGGTACCCATCCACTGGCAAATTTTACTGGTTGACCTGCCCCTCGAAAAGTCTCTGCACGGCCCTGATGAGGACAGAGGTCCATGTGACCTGCAGGTAGGGAGGCGGGAGGTACCTTGGTGAAGATGGCAAGAGGTTGGCCGTACTGGTCTTCCTGGAGGCCCGACACAATGCCCTGGTCCGGGGCAGCCTGTCCGCTGGTCGGCTGCGGCTGCACCGTGATGGCCGAGCCCGACTCCCCGTTTGTCGACTTTGCCTCTTCCCCCACCGCTGCCTCCACAGGGCTTCGGTCCTCCAGCACCCCGGGGTCCAGCGTCTCCCAGTCACTCTCTGATGACACGGGGGACGACCGAGATGGCAGCCTCAGGTGCTGCTTCTCCGTTTGCTCTGGGGCAGCGTCAGGCACGGGGACACCCATTTCTTCTGAATCCTCCAGCGGCTCCTGGGGGGTGCCGTCAACGTCGGTGACGGACACAGAGATGAACTCCTCGGGGGCGGGGGGAGCCGTCACGGGGGCGGGGTCCTCGGACACGCTCCCCCTCGGCCGATAGTGGGAGGAGTCTGCCAGGCCGTGCTCGATCATCCCTGCGGGTGAGGAAGCTGCAATGAAGCCTGTCGCTCTCCCAACACCAGCCACTGATCCATCAAAACTACCTCGAATTATTTACCTTTTTCATTTAATTTTTTTAGCAGTGAGTTTTATCAACAGTGATTTTAAGACATTTTTTTAAGAAAGCAGAGTCAGACGGTCCCTGGAGCAGCTGGGGTTAAGGGCCTTGCTCAAGGGCCCGATGGTGACATTACTCTGCCGACCCTGGGATCTGAACTGGCAACCTTTCGATGACAGACACAGCATCCTAACCCACTGAGCTACAAAGTGCCCCCTTTTATCAAGGCAAGTCGTGACAGAGGACTGATAACAGACTGAACATCAACCACAAGGTGGATGTTCTTACAGGAAGGAGCAAGATGCTCACATTAGAAAATCAAGCTAGAATCACACATTCTTTTGCCATTCCATTAAATGCTGTCTTTTGTGGATAACAAATAAGAAAAATAAGCAATTAAAAATTCAACTACGGAAGAAGATGCCAATCTTTGTGAAAAGATGACTATTTACCGGGAAACAGTGACAGGATGGTCATTAGTGCCTCCACAAGTCTGCTGACTGGTGACACGTAGAAGAGGATCTGGAGGAGACCATGAACAGCGTGTGGAGGAGGCTCGTTATTTCAGCAATGCTGTAACCGCATGTGACATCTGAGGAACATGCAGTCACGCTCCCGATCTTACCTTCCTCTCCAGCAGGATCAGTTTGAAGAGGATGAGGACCTGCGCAGACAGAGGATCAAAAGCTCATCATGTCAGAACACGTACGAAGATGGTCGCCCCTTCAATAAGATCAGGCATTTTATTTATTCAGAGGTTACCTTGTGCCGAAAGCGGAGTATCAAATCTCTCGAAGACATGCCTAGAAAGTAAACAAAGTATCGAAATATCAGTTCACTTCCACAGTTTCTATCCGGGTGGGTGGACGCTGTGGAGGTGGTGAGCTGGCACCCAGCACCTCATCACTGTAACAAGGCGTGAGACTCGTAAGTCACTGTATGAAAGAATCGTGATCAGCACCGAGGACCAACATTTCAAATGAACACATCTTTAAAAACGTTAAGAAAAGAGAAAATGGCGGCTTCTACTGTCTTTCTAGAGAAAAGTTTGACAATGTTTATAAGTGGCACTGTGAATTTTTATAAGCAGTATGGTGAGAATTCAAAAGCAGAATTATGAGTTTTTTACAGCAGAACTAAAAGGATTTATAAGCTGTTTTATGAGTAGTATGTTTATAAGCTGTACTATGGTCAGAGATGGCGTGTCACTGAGGATTTGAACAGAAACATTAGAAATTAACTTTGAATAGTGGGGAATTCCCTGGGGTCCAAGCCCATTCAATAGGATTAGGAAGACAGAGTATGTGTCCCACAGACTCAAGAGCAGCTGTCGGTGGTGCCCAGCAGAGGGCGCTGTGTGAATGTCTTACCCAGGTAGACCTGAGAGCCCTCTGGGACGGTCCCAGGCAGAGAACCATTCATGTGCTCATACAGCTCCTGGGAAGAGAGGGAAGGAGAAAGAGAGAGAAAATATATTAGGAATATTCCTACTGGTCAGGAGCAGGTGACTGTGTGCCGGCAGGCTGAGGCCAACACAGCAGTCACACATCATGGTGCCCCGGCACTCACTTTCAGGATGGATATCTGCGAGAAATCCTTCTCCTCAAAGTAGGCGTGCGTGATGAGCTGTAGCTTGGCTTGGAGCAGGCCGTACAGGGGCTGGGGGACGGGGGGGGGGGGAGTAAAAGCCTGCGGTCACTTCAGAGCAAGAAGCACCACAATGCCACAGAGTTGCCCGTCTGAGCTAAAGCCCCACGCCGACTACTGAGCAGGGTACTTATCCCGAGGAGAACGAAAACTGAAGGAAGACGTCATCGTAAATGGAAATAAGACACTAAAATACTGAGACAGAACTATTAATACTGAGTCAAATATTTTAAAGAAGTACTTCCTGTTTTCAATACTATTTAAATCTGTTTATTTTTAATGACCATTAATAATATCTGCAGAACGTTTTGTCCATCGTGAGGACTTTAGCATATAATACACACTGAATATTCATGTAGGATTCTCTAAAGATCATAGAACATAAAACAGTTCTACAATTTTCAGTCTCCCCCTAGAAATTAACTAAAGCTTAAACTGAAATATGAACACTAAATATCTTTAAAATAAGAAACTTAATAAATAAATAAAATAAGAAACATAATTGTAACCCCCCCCCTCATTGTAATAGTACTACTGAGGAGTGATGGGGGGGTATTTTATTTAAAGCAGACAGATGAGGAGCGGTCAGGCAGCCTTGACTCACCACCCTGCTCAGGACGCATACGCTCTTCTGCACCGTTTCCCTGGTGACGTCAGCCTGGCGGACCTTCAGCGCCTGGGGGGGTGGGGGCGGGCAGGGAGGTGATGATCGCAACCGAGCGGCAGGCAGGCAGGCAGGGTGCCCCTGGGGTCGCAAACCCACGCCCACCGCTTACGGCAAGAGCGTGAATAAAACACGCAGTTTAGGGAAGGACGTGGAAGCCAGAAGTTCCGCCCACGGCATGCACAGCGTGGAGATTTACTCGCCGCCCCCCCTCCCCGTCACGCATCGCGTCGTCCATGGCGACTGGGCAAAAAACCAGCTACCACTTTCCTTCCTGCTATCGTAAAAGGACGTTCTGCTCTGACGACCGGGCCCATCGTAACCACGGTAACCATGGCTACAGATTCAGAACTCGGGCTCAAGATTTAGGGCCAAATCCTTTACAAGTATCGGCAAAGGGAAGTCACACCCTGCACCAGCGACACCCTAACCCTCATGTCGGCTTCCCTGATCATTCAGGGGAAAAGAAAAACAAGGCAAATCAAAACAAAACATGTTCCACGTGTTTAAAGGCGGCACAGAGAGGAAATATTCCAACATATCGAGGCGTGAACGCAAACGCCTCGCGGCGTGCCAGTCTTACCTTGGCCTCTATCTGCCGGTAGCAGGAAACGGCATATACACACTTCATGTCTCCGTTCAGGGGGGGCAGGTGAAAGTAGATGGTGTCTGGGAGAGAGAAGAACACAAGTTCAAAAAAATGCTGGCGTGCCAGTCAGACAGAGCTGACAAGGTGACACACAGCCGACCCCATTCTGGTTTAGTATGTTAAGGGTTCAACAGCAGGTTTTACTTAGGAAACAATTTCATTTCATGCAGACAGAGCTTACAATCTAACACACAGCCAATCCCATTTGTGTTTAATGTTACTCAGGGGTTCAAGAGCAGGTTCTGTTTAGGTGATGGTTTCATCTAAAGCAGAAAGAGTGTACAATCTAATGCACAACCAACCCCAACCTGGTGAAATCTATTACTCAAGCGTTCAACAGCAGATTTCTGGTTTTCACTTTCTCTAGCCGTATTTAGTCCCTTAACCAGCATGCCACCTGGTGGCCGTATCAAGTGGTTGGTACCGTGACCCTTTAGAGAAACCACCCACATCAATATGAAGAAACAGACTGCTGAGTAAAGGGATTAATGTCATGGGACCCGTGGGAAAGAATCTCTAAACTGCTTCATTTTAATACCAGAAATATCTGTAGGATATCCATTCAATTTTATCACAAAAATCATTTAATAACGCCTACTCCTTAAATGCAGTAGCAGGACTGAGACCAACACACACTCATAAGTGAATATGCGGGAATCCGCCTGCATAGTTTAAGTGAAAAAGAAGCCAGCTCAGCTCCGGCAGGTAGGCCAGGCGTAAAAGTACACGGGTACGTGTCGTGCTTAAAGGGACAGAGGTAACAATCGCCAATCGCAGGCCGAGCTGAAGCATTCCGTACCATTAAAGACACACACACACAGGGCATGGTGATATCATCTGACAGGAATGCTTGGAATAAGGGAGAGGGGATCATACCAGAATTACAAATGGGTAGGGGGGTAATTGAAAGCATCTAAGGCAATCTTATGGGAAGAACTAGGTTCAGTCAATAACTGTTCATATAGTGATAGGAATAAAACTGGATACACACACACACACACGCATACGGTACCAGTCAAAAGTGGGGACATGCAAAGCCGCCTACAAAGCAGACTGATAGTGTTGCATCACATAAGCACAGTAGAGATGGTCTGGGAGGAGTTTCACCAGAGAGTGAAGGAAAAGTGGCCAATGAGAGCTCAGCATATATGTGGGACCTCCTTCAGGACGGCTGGAAAAGCATCCGAGGAGGCCAGCTCATGAAACTGGTGTAGAGGAGACAGTAGGGTCAGTCAGTACCTGGAGCAATTGGGGTAAAGGCCTTACTCAAG
>JAODJW010000081.1:19542468-19553454 GCA_026777045.1 Hyperopisus bebe | reverse complement strand
GTTTATAGCTCATTTGCCTGACTGTTGACTGGTGAATTTCTAAAGTCTTTGAAATCACTTTGTAACCCTTTCCAGTTTTATGGAAATCAAGAATTCTTGATCGTAGATCCTCTGAAAGCTCTTTTTGGTGAGGCATGGCTCACATAAGCGTATTCTTCTTCTGTGGAGCAAACTCAAAAAGTTTGAATGGTTTTTATCAGTTAAAGTAGCCGAACACTGAACGTGACAGAATGACAGATCTCCAAGAAGACTCACTTCCGCAAGCGAGAAACAACGCCTCGGTCTGCTCCAAGAGATGACATTCTGGCTAAATCAGCCCAAGGTCCGAGAGGACCCTGTGGCACTGGAATTAGCCAGTCAGAGCAGGACCCTCCTAAGCGAGATGCCTCCCCCCAGGAACCCATGCCTCATGGAGGAGGTGCACGAGAACCTCTGGCAGCTGGTGGAGAGCATGACTGAGGGAAGGACCCAGCCAGTCCTGCTGCACATGGCAAAGGTTGCTGAGCCACCGTCCGTCCTCCCAGAGAAGGCTCAACCTTCGCTTACAGCCACCAACTGGAGAAAAAAGAAGAAGAGAAAGGAGGGGAGACCGGCGGAAGCCCCGACAATCTTCCTGGGGGCCTGTTTTCTCCCCACAGGGCTCACCGTCCTCTGTTTTTCCACCTCCTTCCTTCATCCCTCATATGTCTGCTTCTCATCCCTCGGTGTCTCCTCTGTTCACTCCTGATCCTTTTGTTCCGCCGTTCTCTGTGCCCTCTGTACAGTATCTCCTTTCCTTTTTTTAGGGGGCAGCGTGTGGCTCGGTGGGCTAAGCCAGTGTGCTTGTAATCACCAGGTCACTGGTTCAAACCCAGCCTCTGCAGGTCCTTGAGCAAGGCCCTTATCCCCCTGCTCCCTGGGTGCCCCAACAGGTGGCTGCCCTTCACAGACAGCTTGCTCTACAGAGAGCAAGTTGAGGGAGGCATAAAAAGAATTTCCCCATGAGGGACAATAAAGGATTGATTATTATTTGCCATGTCCTACCTGCTTGCCAAACACTGAACATGACAAATGTTAAATGTAAACATACATATAAATGTTAGATTTCAATATAAATCCTTATGTTAGATCTAAATGTTAAATGTAAATATTAAATATAAATTTTGAGAACATATGCAAATTACCCACGCCCATCTGACTTGTTTACATGGAAATGGGCGGTAATGAATAAAGCACGCTAAGTGCCTTATGGTGATGCAGGACAACATGACGAATTCTGTTTGTTCACAGGTGATAGAATGTGAGGTTTTGGCAGGTGTTTGCGCTGCACTAGGAAGCCCTTCCCAAGATCTGACACACATTTGTTTGTGTCTTTCCCTTGTTTTATACCAAAATGACAGTCTTTGTCATATCTATCCGCACTGTTCTGTTAAACAGTAATTAGAGTGATAGTTCTCCAGATTCTGCTGGGTTCCTTTGGCACCATAGGATAACCTGGGATTTTAGAATCATTGCCCTGCCACTCAGTCACTGTCCAGCCCTTTGCCACCAAACTCCACAAGCTACCTCAGAACAGGTACAAAGAAATGGACCTACATTCATCTTTTCCCCCATTTCCCTCATCCCTCCATCCTTGGCCATGCCTCCAAGCATGCATAGGAAACCACTCATCATTTTATCATTTTTTGTCCCTCCATCCTCCTATTGTCTCCCATTATTTTTTCAGAGGCTCTTACCACTCAGACACTGAACATGCCACAGACACCAAACTTCATCTGCAGCCTCTGGCCAAGTCAGTGACTCCTCACTACAGGCCAAACGATCCCCACACTCGTCTTTTTCTCGTTCCTTTAGTTTTTGCTGCAGGGCAGTCACACTCACATTTTCTTCAAGAAATACACTTTTCTGGTTCTTTGCACAAATTCAAAACATAGTTTATTTGAGATCAGAGATTCCTGGATGTTGAAAATGTGAATTTGGTTGATTATTTTCCCTGCAGGTGCTGACAGTGTGTACACACTGAGACAAGTGCCTGTACAGATTGGAGAATCTGTCACCATCCCGTGTTTCTATGAAGACAGATATACAACACACGTGAAATACTGGTGCAGAGGGAGAGAATGGAGCTCATGTACTCCAATATTACACAGTGACTCCCCACGGGAGGGTAAAGTGTCAATCAGAGATGATCCTGACCAGCGAGTTTTCACTCTGACCATGAACAATCTGACAGTTGAGGACTTTAATAAGTACTGGTGTCGTGTGAAGATCAGTGGAGCTTCAGATGTTGGAGATGGGGTTTACCTGTCAGTCACTGATGGTAAGATGTCTGTACTGCAGACTGTAGCCAGTGAGATAAATATTTTATGAATGTCTAAATATCACAGTGTTTATTCCTAATCTGTGTGTTTGGGCTCCCCAGTGCTGTCAGTGGACAAACGGGAGGTGACGGGTGTGGAAGGAGACAATGTCAGTGTTCAGTGTCACTATACAGATGAATCTGGTGAGGTGAAGTGGTGCAAGGCTAGAGGCTCCTGTGCAGCAATAACTTCTGCGAGTTTGGATGGGAGGCCTGTCCTGATCAGGGATGACAGAGTAAATAAAGTCTTCAGTGTGACAATGAGGGGACTGGAGAGGAAGGACACTGGCTGGTATATGTATGCTGCTGGAATCTGGCAGATCCCAGTCCATATTACTGTCAGTCAGACAACTCCAACCACAACCAGCACTGAACGTAAGTAATTAAAATCTGGCTGCAAATCCTTCTTGCTTCAGTACAAAATGTTAAATAGCAAATTAACTGGTTTCATCCATGAAGGGGCTCCGTGTTTTTTGTGGGATAATCTGTGTGTGTGTGTGGGGGGGGGGGGGGTCTGTCTGTCCTCAAATTCCCTTACCCCTTACTGTATTAAGCTTTCTATTCTGGTGGCACGGTGGTCCAATAGATGGCACTGTTGCTTCACACCTCTATATTTAGGGGTTTGAATCTTGCTTCTGCTGTGAGCGTGTGGAGTTTGCATGTTCCCCACGGGTGGATAGCTGTAGTTCTACGTGTCTGTATGAATGGACTGAAAGATCTTTATGACTAAAAGAACATGGTTTTAACATTTTTTAAATTAACAATCTTTTCTCCTGTTTCCATTACTCTACTTATTTTGGTCCATGATGAAGAAGGAGGGAATAATGAAAAACTGAGGTAAACATTTAACAGCATTTACAGCAGTGTGGGGGTCCAGCTAGCAGCATTTACAGTGGTGTGGGGGTCCAGCTAGCAGCATTTACAGTAGTGTGGGGGTCCAGCTAGCAGTATTTACAGCAGCGTGGGGTCCAACTAGCAGCATTTACAGTATTTACAGTAGTGTGGGGGTCCAGCTAGCAGCATTTACAGTAATGTAAATCATGTAAGATCTTACTGTTCAAATCCACCCTCTTATTCAGGTCCTTGGTCCAGCTGGTTCTGTATGTAGGACTGGGCTTATTGATGCTGCTGTTGATCATCACAGTGGTTATAATTCTGTCAGAGTAGATTCACTGCATTGTTCTTCAGGTTTAAATGTGATACATGTGACTGACAGACACACTGATGTATTATATGTCTGACAGGTGGGAGCAGGGTCTGGATGCTGCACTGAAAGCTGGAACTGGTGTGTTGTATCTGATTTGCACCATCATCGCCATTCAGCTACACTGGAGCTCCTATAGAAAGAGGGGATCCAATCAGAGAGAAGCAGAGAGAGGTGCCAATACAAACACGGAGTCTTAGGGAATTCTGATTAAATATACAAGCTTATTATTCCTACTAAAGTGATTAGCATATACCCGCTTTTAGTTTAAATGAACAAACAATCCTCAAGGCTGTATCAGCAAGGTTATGCTGTGTTTGTATGAAATGCCTATCAGTGTTTCAGTTTATGCTGTATCCATTTATTTGTGCATGAATCTCTCTGTGTCAAAGGAAGCTGGGGTGGGGGTGACCTTTGTGGAGCAGAATGAGACAGAAGAGCTGTAAAATAAATGGTTATGCTAACTGCAGTGAGGCCTCTCTCACGCAGCCCTGCTCAGTCTGTACAGTCACACCATGAGAGTCAGTTAAACACGGAGAGGTTAATCTGCAGTGTAGGATTGTCAGCTGGGAACCTGTACAGCCAGTGTTTTGTAGCGCTGATGGCCTCTTCATCACAAGTGCTTTGCTGCCACCTGCTGATCATATAATATGGGATTATTATTGGATTGGTTTGGTTAAATATTGGTTTAATATTGGAAAGCAAAATTGAATCTTATTTCATTGTTTATTAATTCTTAAATAGATATTTGATGTAAACAGGTCATTGTTTTGATTTAATAAATGAAAAATTCATGGTTTACTTTACATTTTGTATTATTCTGAAGTTTTCATTAAAATTGAAGAATTTATCAACCTTAAAGTAAATGGTTTGTGGTTTGCAGGTCACTCTTCTGGATCAAATCTCACCCATCAGTGACCCACTCAGAGTGTGATGTAATATAAAAAAACCCAAAGTGTATTAAAAATACAGCATCTAGCTAACAGTAGTCCAGATAAGGGGAAAGGGGATGTGTCAAAAGTAAAGAGAAAGATTTGGGTACTCTGTTTTCCTGCCACAGTCCAAAAACATGCTGTGGTGAACTGGAGTTGCCAAATTGCCTATAGGTGTGAATGATGTGTGCATGTCTGTGTGTGTCTATATGTGTGTGTCGGTGTGTGTGTCTGTATGTGTGTGTGTGTGTGTGTGTGTGTGTGTGAGAGAGAGAGAGAGAGAGAGAGAGAGTGGGTATACCTATCCTTATGGGGACACAATGTACCCATAACGTGATAAATATCCATTTTTTCCCTTATGGGGACCAGTTTCTTTGTCCCCATAAGGGAAATCTCTATTTAATAAAAATCGGTGACTGCTACGAAAAAACTAAAGATACAAAAACTCTTGAATTTTGTTTGGCTACTTATGGTTATGGTTAGGGCTGGGTGAGAGGGTAAAGGTTGTCAGTTAGCGTTAGCATTTTTCCCATGGAAGTGAATGACCGGTCCCCATAAGGATATGTTTACCCAACGTGTGTGTGTGTGTGTGTGTGTGTGTGTGTGTGTGTGTGCGTGTGTGTGTGTGTGCTGTGCCCTGCAATGGGTTGGTGCCCCATCCTGGGTTGTTCCCTCCCTTGTGCCCATAAGCTCTGGACCCCTGTAACCTTGAAGTGGATGAATGGTTACAGAAAATGGATGAAAGCAGCTGCTCTGTCTCTGTGCAGGAGGGAAATACAGTTAAGCATCACAGTGAAGCCATGAAGCATAATAAGGTTAAATGCATTTATTTTTACATAAGTACCAGAATGTTGTTAATCCACTAGAGGGCAGTCACACATGATAAAGGGATCCCAGAGTTCTACTGCAGCAGGAAACTGTCTGTGAGAGAGACAAAGTATAGCACCACTGAGACACAGTGACTGATAATTAAGTGAGCTGTATTTCCCCTCCACTTCTACTTCCTGGGGGGGGGGGGGGTGCTCCCCCCCAACATCCAGATCACTCTGTGCTGTCTACAGTAGCTGGACCACCCTTCAGCTTCCAGGTGGCCTACTGGCTGGGACAGGAGGACCTGATCGGCCCACATCACTGACACAAAGTTGGAGGCAGAAATCCATGCTATGAGAGTATATGAATTTATACACACAACCGCTCATTTCTGATTATTTGGAGTATTTGATTTGACAGCAGGGATATTCCATCCATTCATCCATCCATTCAACTGCTTATTCTGGTCAGGGTGGTAGGTATCAAGAAATTATCCAAAATTTGCTGAAATGTGTCAGTTATCTGTCTCTTCATCTTAACTACACTGAATGGTGAAGTGAGAGAGGGAGAGACCCTGTCCCAGAGTAAGTGATCCTCACCTAAAGTGAAGAAAAGTGAAGCCCATCAGTGAAGAAAAGGATGAAGAGGAGCATCAGAGGAGCCTCATGTGTGTCTCACTGACCTCAGATCTGTGAGGACTGACACTCACACCTTGGTTCTCCATAACTTTGCTTCTTCTCTATGCTCACATACAGCAGTCATAGTAAAGAGGGAAGGGTCACTTTATACATCACACAGGAAGTGATGCAACCACTGTGATGTTTCATACATAATGAGGGCCCTTGTTCTCAAATATATACTCTTTCAAAGTTCATCAGTCATAAAAATTCACATATCATGGGATTAATTTTTACACTGTTATATGAGTTAAATGTTGAAAATCTTTTTAAATACTATGTGTTATGGTCAGATGGTGAATCTGTCTGCTCTTTATCCATTCCTCACTGGCATAACTGGGTCTTTCCTCTGCAGTATTTTCTGGAAGTTTCAGATCCCTTTATTAGGGAATCTCCAATGTGTGGCTGCCCTCTAGTGTATAAACAACATTCTCTTCCTCCTCCTCTTCCCCCTCCTCTTCCTCCTACCCTGCTCCCAGACACCCTACCTCCCCCAATGACACACACCCCATAGCAGTGTTGCTGGCCTCCTCAGCAAATGCAGGCTGGAACCACCAGTGGCTTTCCCATCAGAGGCACAGAGCCTGAACCCACTGAGCCAATTAGACTGCATTTGGGTGCCTTGCCTTTTGGTGGGAATGAGTCATCCCAGCGGAACTTTATTATTTTTATTTATTAACTTATAATTCAATCAAGATATAATTTACTGTATATTGTAACAAACATTTTGGGAGGTTTTGGAAGATTTAAGTCGATTGTGCACATGTGGAAGAGTGTATCAAAGTTTGGAAGAGTGCTTGGATATTTACAAGGTTCCACAGTTATTGGGTAAGAGCAGTTTGGAGACGGGCCCTAAGTGGATGTGCCAGGCTGGGTCTGACCCCCATGCCCCCTGTGCCCCCACATTAGGGGCCTACAGCCCACCCCCAGTGCCCTGTTCACTGACCTGCAAAATTGCATTTATTAGACATTCAGCATAACCGTCAGGTCAGTAATCTCTGCTTTAGCTGTAATGCCTTTGCTTTCATTTATTTATTTCAGAGATTTATTACATGTATATATAGAAACTTCAAAAACTTCAAAAGCTAGAAAGGACCGAAGAGTGAACACTGCAAGGCAAAATGTCACCAAAAAGTGACCTGAAAAAGCTGCCTGAAATATGTGGCCTGGAGCAATAAATACATTTTGTCAGGATTACAACTTGTTTTCATATAAACATTCAACTCTGAGATTCTTTTTGACAGTTTGCAAACAGACCGTTCATAATGAGTTGAAATTGTAATAAAAGTGAAAAAAACCTCTTGTGGCATTTACCCCCATGTCTAAAATCAATGATTAATAAGAAGCTCGTTCAGCCAGCTCAGCTGAAGCCTAAATACAATTTTCAGCTCATTCACGGTAAGACCAAATTCACTGGCACATTTACAAATGCTATATTGTTAATTTTCTGGCTAGTATGACATAAAATGTAACATAAACAATTACATTTACTCTACAGATCAACTGTGTTACTCTTAAACCAAAATGTGCCAGAATTAAATGAAATTATCTGCCATGTAGTACGAAAGTAGCTCTAGTCCATTCACAGTGAATTAGAAATGTCTAATTTTTCCAATAACCTCATTATGAGAAATATTAGATACTGTAAATGGCTAAATTTAAGATGTTTTCACTTGCTATGATATTTCTGCTGTTAAATGTTAACTCCCTGTGTTACACGCTGTGCATTCCAGATTACACTGTGTACTGTTTCTCTTCTGAGCTGTACATTGCAATAAAGTTGTGTAGGAACAGATGCAGAGACTTTAGTGTCCATTTTTAGATGGATCCCTGTCAGCTGGGCAGTGAACACAGCTCTGGCAGGACACTGGCACACACACTGCAGTAAGGCGCAGTTCTATCAGGCCCAGTAGAGCTGAGCTTTATACACATGACAGTGGCACTAAGATTGGTGCACTACCCAAAACTATACAGGTCCTGGGTATTATATTAAATGCCCATTGGTCTTGTGTTTTTAAAAATCTACAGAATATGTCCACTAAATGAAAGAACTTGAATCACCTGAATATTATTAGTACTGCTTTTTAGTTATAATTTTCATGTGATGTTTGGATTAGAATACTTATTCAAAAATGTCTTGAATAAGTAGGACATACTGATTTGCTAGACTGGCTGTTAATTGTGAGGTTTGATAGCTATATTTCTGTTGTAAGAAAAATGTCGTCGGTCCTGCCTGTCGCTGGTTGTTGCTCTGCTCTAAAACACTCAGATATGACCTCAAGCATCCCTGAATACCTTATTTAATACAGCTAGCTAACACTCTTGTTTCATATATGTATGATATATGGTTGTGTGTGTGTATCTGTGCCTTAGTGGGTGCAGTGATTTTTGTTTATTTGTTTGTTCAGTTACATACATGGGTTTAGATTTAAAGTCCATACAAAAGGACATTTTCTATGATAAATATTGTGGCCTGACAGTGCAGTGCAGTGGGTCTGATTCCTCTTCCTGCCACCTCTCTGGCTCCAAATTGTTTTAAATGAGCAATTATCAATTTTAAAAAGTGTCATACGCTCTGAATGCTATACATAAGAGTTAACAAAAAGATGAGTTTAAAGCAATGCTGTGAGCTTGATAAGTGATCTTTAATAATTGTATAGTTTATATGCAGCGAAATGGCTAAATAAGTTCCATGCTTATGCTCTGTTTGCTACACATTTTCCATGGTAAAAGCCCTGTTTTGTGTTATCAGTTCCCTTATGTTAGTCTTAAGGACAGTAAAATATTCCTTCAGCTTCTTTATCTGGCCCCAGTTGCTAAACATGTACTGTAGTTTATGTAGGTGTCCAAAGATCCGGAACAAAATTAATCCTCAAAACTATAATCCGAGACAGTTCTGGGATTGTCCTGCATACTCTTTCCAAGCTCTTCATCATAAATATAACACGTTGGGTGATAGCAGCTACAGTAATACTAGTGTAATACCCCCAACAGCCTTTGTATTTTTTATGCAAGTACATGTTAGTGTGTTTATAGCTCTTGTACTTATCTAACAAATCCTCCAAGTCTTTTCGATAATGGTCCACCATGTTGTGGACAGAAGCTACTCGAACGGGTTCTTTTCTTCATTAGATCCGTATCCCGCCATCATGAGCCGCGCCCCGTGGATTAGCATCTGCACAAAGTCAGATTGTCAGTCTTTAAATGCCTTTCATATTAATATTCTATTCATCACATTATTGCACTATGACCAACAAGATGGTAATTTCATCATAGTGTGTGACCCATGGAACAAACTGCAGAAGATGATAAAGATTACAGTTACTTTATTCACCCCGGTGCTTGTTGGTAATACCCTGGTAAACACCACCCCCCCCCCCCCCCCCCCAGAATGCCCCATCAAAAAACAAAAAACGCCTTCAAGAGTGAAACGTTTGGGGTCATTTAGCATTTATCTATTTATACTGAAGCATAAATGATCCACATACAGAATTAAATTAGTTTTTTATAAACATCTAAAACTAAACAAAAAGACAGAGAGCTGGGAGGGTATCAAAACCACAAGACTGGAGGTGTGAGGCCCCCACACTGCCCCCAGTCTCTACCAGCTAGAGGTTCATTAGCTCTCCGAGCCCACCTAAGTGTGAAAGACAATACATTTCAATTGACAATGTTACTTTTCAAACATCTCAATCATGTTACTGAGCAAAGTTAAAACTTTTCATAAATATTTTTATTCTTTGTGTTTCTGTCCTTCCTTTCTGACTGAACGACATGTTACATACTGTGCATATCATTGGCTACAGTCTGCAGTACAGACATCTTACCATCAGTGACTGAGAGGGAAACCTGATCACCAACATCTGAATGTCCAATGATCTTCACACCACAGCAGTACCCATCAGTGTCCCTAGTTGTCAGATTGTTGATGGTCACAATGAAGACTCACTGGTCAGGATCATCTCTGATTGACACTTTACCCTCCTGTGGGGAGTCAGTATGTACTATGGGAGTACATGTATTCATATAATCCCCTCTGCACCAGTATTTCACATGAGTTTTATGTCTGTCATCATAGAAACATGGGATGGTGACAGATCCTCCTCTCTGTACAGACACCTCGTTCACTGTGGACACACGCACAGGAAGAGTATGAAAATTACCAAGTTGATTAACTCTCACTCATCACTCTCAATCACACGTATTAATAAAAAGTCAGTACCAGTCCACTGTACTGTAGGTTACAGTCTTTCACTTTGCATAACATTAAATTTTGTTCGTTCTAATTAAACATTGCATTTACTATTGCTGTCTATCCATCCATCCATCCACACCTGCTTGTCCTTGTCACGCCCTACTCATCGACCCTCCTGTGTGCCACACCCCCTCATCTACCTCATGTGGAATCCCAGTGTTACCAGCTGTTTCTTGTTGTTCTTAATTAGTCCAGTGTATTTAAGTGCTTCCCTGTTCGTCTTTCCAGAGTCCGGTCATTGAGTCCTGTCCGGTCAACCCTTCACAGGGGACACTCACACACCATTTTGCAATTCTAATCCACCTCAGCATGTCTTTGGAATTTGGGAAGATCATTTATTTTCATAATTAGTATGCAGAGACCTTTGCTGGTTTAGACTTGCTCATTTTTAAGCTTTTTTCATACATCTTACATTCATTTATAACTAATCAAAAGGACATTTCTTAACATATTACTGATCATATTAAACTTCCTGAATGAAGCCATTTAAACTGACACTGTTGCTTCTTCCAGGTCTCATTCATCATGATGAACAAAACATATATTTTATCTTGATCTACATAAATAGTTTGTTTAACGCTACTGTAAGAATTCCCTCCTAAACGTTACCATTACCAGAAGTTAAGTTTCATTTTGGGTTATGTGAATTCATCGAACCATGCCAAGAGACCGAGTATTTTACACACCTCCGTAGCACAGAGAACACAACTGGAGGATGTTTAAACCAGAGTTACTAGTTCTCACTGGACTGGAAAATGAAAGCAGTGGCA
>JAODJW010000081.1:19508601-19518777 GCA_026777045.1 Hyperopisus bebe | reverse complement strand
AGGCAGTTCTGAAGGTGAAAGGGGGTCAAACACCGTATTAGTATGGTGTTCCTAATAATCCTTTAGGTGAGTGTATACACAGTGTTTCCCCCACCATTATATTAGGGGGGGCGCCCCGCCGCCCCCCAACGGCACCTCCCACCCCCCCTTGAAGGTCAAGTTAATTTTGTTCAATTTTATTTTCTACATAGCACCAGATCATAACAGAAATCCTTTAAGGTTACCTTTCCTATAGGACAGGTCTATACATTGTCCTTTTATCAAAGGAACTAAATAGCCTTATGTTATTTATCTTATTTACACAACAGCTTGTCATTTTGTCTCTACATGGTCGCGCGTTTACAATTCTGCTCTCTGTATCGCCCATACAGACACGTGCGCGCACACAGGTGAGCACACCCCCAGCAGCGGAGAGTGCACGCGCTGGAAAATGTGTCGCATCAACCACTTGAAAAGCAGACAAATATAACACATGAAAACCATGAATCCTGTCGGTGTCCGTCACCCTCCCAAAGCTGTAAACCTAGGGGAAACAGTGATATATATGTATGCATATATAGTATTAAGGCTATTTTATTACTCCTCTTGTACTGCTCTGTTCTTTCTGCTGCTGTTGCAATGCAAATTTCCCATCTGTGGGATTAATAAAGCTTATCTGACCTTATTATGTCACATCCTCAGTGGGTTTGCAATCTGTGCCTGTGTCTGGAAGGAGGTGGTTGGAGTCCTGTAGTCGGCAGCCAATCACAGATGGGCCCTTGAGCAGGGGCCTAAGCCCAGCTTCTCCCAGTCACATTCTCATGGTAAATAGGTCATTCTGTGGCGGCTTGCGGCCTGCATGTGGTCTGAGTCACTCTTTGGATAACAGGAACTAACACCAAGGAAGAGGATGTGACCCCTCGAACACATTCTGCTGAAACCACTAACAATAAGCTATGGGATGGGGTTTTCAGAATAGGAAGGCCTGCACGAGCGTATAACAGGTGTGTGTGTGTGTGTGTGTGTGTGTGTGTGTGGGGGGGCAGCCTGGTGTATAAGTAATCAAATCCCAAGGATGCTCAGAAAACCCATTTGCTTATGCAAAATGCAGGGACAATACCTGAAACAGAGATTCCCACAGGAACCATGACCCTCACCTGGACGTGTGGTCTGAAGATGTATGGATGGATGGATGGATTTCCACAGGGCAGTACTTAATTCAAGCATGCTCTATCCCAAATGCAAGAAATTGTTTCTTTTCTTTTTTTTTGATAACATTTATAGTGCCAAGAGTTCCACAACATGACTGAATATTTATGTATATATTTATCGAAAACAGGTCAGGTTATTTATGTTAGTTCGAGGTAAATGGTGGTGTCTGAGGTCCAACTCTATGGATTTGCGTGTATGTTCTGACCGCGGTCGTTGTGGGATTTTGGACAGCTGTGGGTGATCAGAGGGGCCTGAGGTCTCCTTATCTGCTGGGAATATAGGGGGAGGTAATCAACATGCTGAGCTTCACCATGTGAAACGGCGAGAAACAAAAGCGAAACCTAAACCGACAGAGAGCGAAAGAGATTTTGACGGCGGCGGTAAGGAAAGGAGCTGATTGTGGTCCGCATCTCCTAGTCATGGGAACATGGAGATTCCTCCATGCTCTGAAGTGGCGTGTGTGTGTCTCACGTCCACTTTTCTGTTTATTTCACCCTTTTGAATTAAAAGTTGTAATTAAGGCTTTTGTTATTAAAGTTTTATTGGTTTTAAATACATCGTTTGTAGGCTATTCGTCATCATTGCATTTTTAAAGACGCTTCAAAAGGCACCCACGCTTCTGAATATATCATTAAATGTTGCGTAACCATTTTTGCAAATGTGTAGGTTGTTATAACAGTACCGACCTACCCTCGTCTTTATGAGTGAGAAACCTCTTGGGTCTGCTACCCTAAGCCAAAGGTTCCCTCACCGTATCTCATTTGACATTAAATCGTAACCCCCACCAAACACACACATACATATACACTTTTAAATACGAGGTGAATGGGAATTACCTATGCCATTATGATTACCCCACCCCCATTATGCTTAAGAACATAAAGGTCACTTTAGCCCCAACCCCCCCCCTCCCCTCCCTCTTGATGATCTTCATGGAGCAAAACCTGACCGAAGCTCCTACGACGTGTGCAGCAGCAGAAGATTGTGGGGCGAGGCTCGCATTTCGCGCCGAATGACTGTGCCGGCGGGGCAGGCTCGCTTCCAGAAATTTCCCCCTCCCTTTCAGTTTCGTGACAGGTATTAGCAATGACTCAGGCAGCTTCAAGCAAGGACCCGACAAAGAAAACAAGGACTGATATTACTCAGGATACGAAGGACAATTATTAACGTTTTATATAGGCTGCATACAAACGTATGACATTTAGAACTTTGGTGAGAGTAATGACATTAAGTCAGCACGAGTAATCCCCTCCGGTGTTATGGAATACTATGGTATTGAATGGTCTATCGCGGACTTACACAACGGTGACACACACCGAAATTTATACTAATTAAGTTATAATGGTGCACAGTTTAGTTTCGGAAACCGAAACGTTGTTGACTTATAAGCGGCAGGACCCCGGCGTTACAGTAAAGACACGGTATTACTGGCATACGGAGCCTGAGGTGAGAAAACTCCCATGTTGTAACCCGCTCGTCCCCGGGCCTACCCACGCATGCGCCATCCACCAGCGCACGAGCCTGACAGGGTATCCTCCTCCTCTTTTTTTGTCGTCTTTTCAGTTGAACGATTGCGTGGGCGGGTCTTCCCCGGCGGCAGACTGGGGTTTCCCTTTTAGCATGGCTCATTTAAATACGCAGCACATGCACAGAGACGCACACAGACGACCGTCTTTACTGGAGTACAGAACCAACATTTTTTTGTTGTGTTTGTTTTTTTTTTTTTAGAGGAACACGATGGACTGTCTTGAGCACGGGATGGTAAGTGGGCATCGTTTTATGTTTATAAGCATTCAGAATTAGCTTTATCAGCTTTATTTTCATTCAAACCACTTGACATGATAAGAACGAAACAGTTTCTCGGTACCCAATCTTACGAATAGAGTGACCGCTAATCCATGCCAAGGGAGACACTGAGTTAGGTTAGGACATGGTTTGTAAACTACTATTTCAATTAAAAGGACGTGGATTTCACTATATCACTGAGTTCTTGCTGTGTCCTGCTTGGTCAGTCTCCTATAATCATGCCTGTGTCAGATAAGTTAATGTGAAACAGCTGGATTAGATTTTAAATCGAGGAAAAAAACAGTACGAGTACAAGAACATCAATTAATTAGCCAAGCACATGAGGTTCTCAGTTTCAAAATAACTTGTAAAACCTAGAATAGCTCATAGTGTCACCCCTGACATGGATTGGGTGGTCACCCTACTTACAAACAATTTGTACAGCTGGCTGTTTTACTTGAGCAATTCAGGTTTACACCCTGGCCCAAGAATCATCAGTGATGTCTAAGTTTATAACGAGGTCTACGTCCTGAACCACAGCCTCAAAATGTAATTAAATCAGTGATTTTGTTATTTAATGGTTATTTCAAATGAGGAAACCGTATACATAGTTTTAAATTACCAATGCTCTTGAGAGGTCCACAACAATAAAGTTAATGAAATATGAACAAAAATGATAAATATTATTAGAAATTAGAATGTGCATATATCCTCCTGACTACCAGGGAAAAAAATATTTTCAAATTACCTTTATTTTTTTATTTTAAGTTCCCAAAGCCCCACCCCTATAAATCTGGTATCATTTAAAAGTCCTGAATGTCCTCTTTAAAGCACAACAGGAGTTAATTAGGTAGCATGCAGCATATGGGAGATATTCAAGTTTACATATGTCCTCTAGAGAGGACAAATTTTAACTGCCGGTAGTCAGGAGGAGATATATATATATATATATATATATGCATTCTGTTTGTAAGATGACACGGGCGGATGACACGGGAGAAACAGCCTAAACTTCTGTTTAAACAAGTGAATCTATAATTGACTGTCACATTTATCTGACCCCTTTTTTTTCCAAAGAAACTTACAACAGAGGGGGAAGGGTTCCAATTTATGTGTACTCTCTGGGATTTGAGCCCACATTATTGGCACAAAACTCTACATGTTGAGCAACAGGAGCTATGTAAGCTAACACATGCTGCAATGACATGTGTTTACAGGTGCCTGTCTGTGCCGCTGCGCGTTTGGCTGGGTGGGTGTTTCCCATAAGGGGCGATAAACACAATGGGCCATGTTTCGTAAAAGAAGCCCCGGTGCAAAGAAATGAGCCATTTCTTGTTTGGTGGAGAGAGCTGGGGTATTTCTTAGGGGAGACTTGAGTGGGTGTGCTGTTTACCTCCCACCTGAAGGGGGACCTCTTTTTGTGGTGGAAAATCAGAAGAGAGAGCAAAAGAAAACATGAGTCATGGTTTCCGTTTGTGCTTTCGGCGGCGGACGCCAAGGGTGCCGCTGGAGGTTGGTGACGCCTCTCTGGGGCTGTCTGCTCGCGGTCATCGTCACACATGCATGGCGTGACGGTTACTCCAGGCCTTCGATGACCACCGTGCCTTGGGGAAGCTCACTGTGTCAGGCAGGAGCAGCGCTGGTCACCCAGAACCCACATCTAAGCTCTGAGTCAAACCCCGAGTGGCTGCCTTATCGGTCCTGGTCCTCTGCTGACGCTTGTGCCGCCTGCTTCTCTCAGCGATCTCACTTCCAGTCACTGTGGTCTTTCACAGGGTCCCCATACGAGCATTTACCAAAATCCGACATCCGGCAGTAATAGTCTGCGATAATGTCAGCTTTTGGGCAGCACTGGCGTGATGAAGAGGCCCTTGGCCCAGTGCTAACATTCTGGCTTTCTCACTTTCAGCACGGGGGGTTTGACTGGATGTACACGGAGGAGATGCTGAGAGATAGAGACTCTGAGAGGTGAGTCCCCCTTCACGGTGGGTTCATCCTTGGTCTGACCCGTTTAGATTATCTGTCTACGGGATACACTGATGATGGGTTAAACTGTTGTACTTCCCCAATACATGCTACATTTGTTACAGAAATAGTTACTTTTCAGGCAACTTTGATGACAGTATTTGCCTAGTAATAATAATAATAATAATAATAATAATAATTACTACTACTACTACTACTACTATTAATAATAATAATAATACTTTGATGTTGTTAGTAGCAGGGGCATAGATTTATGTTTGGACAATAGGGACATGTCACTACCTGTATTGTGGTATTTATGTAAGGGGTCTGGGGGAATTGGGGGTCCCTACCAATCCTGAAACCAAACTTACGCTCTTGGGTAGTTTTAGTGTTAGTATTAGTGGCCAGTGTTGTTATTTTAATAGTAACATAACTAGTGCAGCAAACTGTTTACTTTCATCAGTTTTCAAAGCCGCATGTACCAGTATCTGGTATTTGCTGAGCTCTTTCGATACTTTTTTAGATGTTACGGGGTAGAATTGGACAGGAGGCTGTTGGAGAGAATCGGGCATACAGCCACGCGGTCGTCCCACCAAGATCACAGACCCCCGGAGGTGAGAGTAACTTCCAGTAACTAGAAGTACTGGATATCCTGTTGGATGTTAAGTGGCCTGTAAGCAGCCCAGCGATCTGGAATTTTCCTGCATTGTGTAAGAGGCGCAGTCGCTCTTCCCTGGAGCGCAGTTCCCGGCGAAGCTTAAAAGGAAACGGCGTTCGCGTCTCCGTCATCGTTTACATAGACACGCGGCGCAAACTGAGTCATCGCCGCAACCTCTGCCACTTCATGCTGCAATTCTTGAGATCAACTGCTCTGTACGCGGCGTTTTTGCGTATTGAGTCAGTGAATCCCTGTTGTAACTGATTAAATCCCGTCGCCTGGGTAGCGAATACATTGTTATAAATATCGGCTGAACGCCAGTTGTAGTTGCTCGGCTGTCTGTATTATATTTTCATGTCATTAAAAAAAATCATACTTAATTAGATGTTTGAAAAACGGGCACTTAAGGTTTATTCGGAAGTCTACTATATAAAACGAACACCTGACGTTGTTGAGTAAAATAGACAGTAGCTTACGGTGATAGATAGCATTTAAAGAATACAAAAAAAATTGCAATGCTGGACAAGTATTTTATTTCTCAGCACTATTATGGTGCCAATTTATTGTAACGCCTGGGCATTTTTATGTATTATTACAACTTGAAGGAAGTCTGGCAAAAAAGAGCAGCATGGACTTTTTTTTTTCAAAGGACGGTAATCGCTTTCCATAACCTTCCTGTACAAAGTGTCATATACTGGCAGGAAGTATCCGAAATTGCCTGTGTACGACACACTCTCTCGTTAAAGTCGTGTGAATTTTTATGCAGTCCATTGCCGGGCAGAACTTCCTTAACGCAAAGTTTCTGTAATACGTGATTTCCAGCGGACAGCGTGTACTGATCGCATTTCGACATACGGGGCAAACCCACAGCATGCTACCTCTCAGCTATAAGTACCGAGAGAGTGGGGACGCGTGTGCTATAATACTCTGTCTCCTGCCTACGACAGACCGGGACTGCGATGGAAGAAATGAAGGAGTGTGGCACGGCAGCTGGCAGGATGTCAGCTAAATCCCCCGGAATCAACGACGGGGTAAGAGCTCACTTACAGCCGCTCCGATCCAGCAATCAGAGCTAATACCGTGCAAAGGCACAGGCACGGCGCTCACGTAAAGGAGCGTTTTCATTAACGGGGTTATAGGATTTAGCAGGGCTGCCCATCTGGTCCGTCACACCGGCCATTTTCCGGGTGGGCTGATTGTAGGTGGTCTGGCAACATTTAACGAGGGGTTCTAAAAGGATGAAATCACGTGATGGAAGTCTACTGAAAATGTTTCAGGGACCACTAGAAATTGGAAATCATAGATATAAAAGGCTGGTTTGCTCCATTGCAACAGTTTGATAATTAGTTCAACAGTTAAAGTGTTTATATTAGTATGTAAATAATTTCAGTGCCTTAGAAAAATCAAATTAACTGTTCAAATTAATTACACCATACTTTGGCTTGTGACTAGGACAGTGAATTTACATGTGCATAACTCCATATAGGGTTCTAGGTTAAAGTGAACGTCACACAGCATTACAGATACACTCTGGAAAATATATCTGACAATGTATCTGTTAATGCTAACTAACTTAAAATTTGCAGGAAATCAAAGGAAGTGT
Organism: Hyperopisus bebe; assembly: GCA_026777045.1. Classification (NCBI taxonomy): domain Eukaryota; kingdom Metazoa; phylum Chordata; class Actinopteri; order Osteoglossiformes; family Mormyridae; genus Hyperopisus; species Hyperopisus bebe. Next base: position 19,511,572 of record JAODJW010000081.1, on the reverse strand, counting down.
GACCCAAAGGCCTGATGTTCTACTTCAACGCATCGCCATTTTGGAAAAGCAAAGACAAGAGGTAAGTTTACCTACCCCAAGTGGGACACAGTGCAGTCAACTAATTAACAAAATGCAGCCAAAATGAACTACTTCCTTTTTTTGGGGGGGTGCATAGAATTAGGTGCTCAAATGCATATTGCGCTAGGTTCCTACAGGATCAGATTCTTAACACAACATATCCTGCTATGAGATTTTACTCATGTGAGGAATTTTCCCCTGGGATCAATAAAGTTCATCTTGTGTAATCCTATTGTCTTTGGGCCTAACTGCTCTTGTTCTTTGCCGTCTTGTTCAAAGCTTCTGGACATCAACAAGAAGTGGGACGAATACTGCCAATACTTGAAAAAACATTATATGCAAAAGGTTTGTTGGGTACTTACTCTCTATGTTAGAAGTATGGCATTTAATGGCACTGCACCACATGTAACGGGGGAGGGGGGGGGAGACTGTGTGCCTGCATAAAGGGCAGTCATGCTGTGTGAGGGACGATAATGGTGATGCACTAATCAGAGGCTCCGAATATCACCAGGTGATTTAGTTCACAGATATCGCCCAAAGAGTGGAAACTCCAAAGCAGTTTACCGCTAACCCGTGAGATGGGAATGACCACGATGCGTTTCCTTATTCAGATAGACGCACTGCGGGGCAGGCTGGCGGCCTGGGAACTCGACCACAGGGAGGTGGGAGCGGGAAGCCCCCCCGCGGACAAGCCACAGGTAAAAATTCACACACCTTCTGGTTATCTGTCCTCATAAAAAGCCCAAACCCCTATAGGCTACTGAACATCTCACAGGATATTTGCACGTGTAAACTTAAGGTTAGTGGCCTTGATGTGTTGTAAGCCAGGTATTAAAAATAACTTGAGCCAGTCAATCCAAGTGCCATATATTTATTTAAAAGTCTGTCTAATGAACATCAGTGGTTGAAGTGGAGAAAAATGCACATGTGCCAGTGAAGGTTCATGCCAAAAATGTTAAATATATCTTGTACTTTCAGAACATTAAGTATTTGTATGGGCAGTTTGTATTCGTGTATCTAATGTTATTTAAATGACACCATAGGCCTCTTTTTATGACAGCAGTTGAATTTCAATATCTGTATTTCCAGGACAAGACTTACTAGAAACAATCAGCCGCTGTTTAAAAATCCGATTGGTCACCTTCTTTTATTTTATGATTGTAGAACCGAAACTTCGAGCAGATCGCAGAATTACGGGAAACAGAGAAGCAAGTGCAGCGTCTTACAGCGCAGATCGCGACATTGACCACAAGGGGGCAGCAGCAGACCAGTGAAATCCGGCGATTGAATCAGGTAATTTTATTCTTGCTCAAGCACAGCGTTCACCGAGTGCGTGTGTGAAAATCTTTAATACGAAGGCAGCAGAATTATTTAATTTACCAATTTACATGATTTTAATTGCCAGTTTATACACTGCTTGCCGTGGGCTTGCTGATAGATTCTGTTGTATTACCACTCTCCTCCACACGGGGCCCAGTACAATTTTCCCGGGTTAAGTTGCGGCTGGCACCTTGGTCGCTGCTATGTGCATTACTAATCTTAACCACAGGGTGGAACTCGCTGATATATATTTAATGAGAATGAAATTGAGTTCAGTACGCAGAATTGGAAACTTGCCCTAAAAATAATCAGTTATTTAAAATTATGCTTATTATTTTAAAAATACCATTTCCTCTAGGATTTAAGTATTGCGCCTAAGCTTATTTGTCTTCTTGCATAGTTATTACTGTATACCGAGCTGTTTAACACTTGTGTTGGAAGCTTTTTTACACAGGGATTTAGCAGAGATTATTTTTATTGACTGCTTTCACACAATCTACAAAGCAAATACTCTTATAAACTTTCTATAGTGATTCCATAGCATAGCATTGTATTATCTCAAATATACACCAGAGGCGTAAAGCACAAATTCCCCCAGATGTGGAGATAGGATTGTGATTGGTGTTTGAGATTGTGGGAGTGTGTGCATGTTGTTTGCACAGGTCAGCCTGTAAATGTGCCTGCTTTTGTGTATATTTGCACTCCTGCGCGTGTGCGTGCTGCTGAGATGATCACGCTGTTCCTGCTGCTTTAAACACCGCAGTACTTGTTCACATGTGTTATTACATTTGCATTCATTTATTTAGCAGATGGTTTTAACCAAAGCAACATAGTATTGATCAGGATCAGTCAGTGTCTGGAGCCGATGGGCGTTGAAGGCCCTGCTTATCACATGTGGCTCGGTGTGTGAGTCTGCGGTTAGAAAGTTGCTTGCGTGACGGTACGCCGCTTCAGTGAGATGTCCCGTGCGGCTCCACTTGAAGCAAAGATTTATGGATGGGGGAACCAACTGAAGCCTGACTTCCCTGGCAAAGCTGTGGTGTTGGATCTGGATAAGAGCCGGTCCGGTCCTGTAGAAACCCGAGTCCGCGTCTCTGGCCCTGGTGGGCGTTTGCCGGCTCCGGCACCACAGAGCCCTGGGGATTCTGGGCGGAATACGGAGCGGAAAATGATCCGATATCACAGGACACGACGTGTGAAAAAGGCGTTTCACTTCTTTTGACAGCACAGTGTAAATCGCACTGTTTCCACATTGAAATGGACCTCCGCTCCAGTTTCTCCCTTGGCGGTAGAAACGAGTCCCGTTGTTTACCCAGTACGGTTTTTCTCTGGCTGTGAGCGGGTGTTAATATACTGCTTTCCGTAGCTGGCTTTGTGTCACACGCAACACTTGAAGCAGGACTCCGCAAAGTCCTGGAAGACTTCAGCTTCTCTAGAGCTGAGAGCTTGTCCTGCTTTGCTGTTGTAAAACACCTAGCTGTTGAAACAGTATTTAATAGAAGGCTCCCTTGTGATTACATTTACATTTACATTTACATTTACAGTATTTGGCAGACGCCCTTAGCCAGAGCGACTTACAAAAGTGCTTCAA
>JAODJW010000081.1:19498132-19508501 GCA_026777045.1 Hyperopisus bebe | reverse complement strand
GACCCAGGCGGGGACTCGAACCCAGGTCCCAGAAGTGTGAGACAACAGTGCTAACCACTGCACCACCATATATATATGGATTACTAACTACGAATGGCAACCCAGTACAAGATGAAATGCTAGGCAGTATGGGATTGTTATGGATTTGGGTAGATTTGGCCCGTGACATCATTAGAAGTGCAGATTTGGACAAACACGCATGTCTGGGAGGAGAAGGAAATCGGACCTCTCCTTTAGATGTAGGCTTGGAGAGGGTTTGTGTGTCTTGGTTCGGATTCAGGGTGCAGTGAGGGGGTGGTGTTCCTGGCAAAGGGGAACTGGCAGTGTGTAGAAGTCTACCTCCAGCCCAGCGACCACCCAGTAAAGGGTCTCCCTTCCCAGGGTTTGCCAGGATACATGGCAGAGGGAATTTGTGAGTGTGCCTCTGTGTAAATAAGGAAATGTATATCTGTGTGTCCATGATCTGTAATCTGTGCCACTGTGAACTGGTCACCTCCACTGCTGATTCAACTGAATCAGCACCATGTTTTCTCTAGAGTGGGGACAGGTGCTGCATAGTCCCATAGTTTCCCATAATCCCCCCCTGTTTGCCCTCCAGGTCCTGAAGGAAAGTCAGGAGGTGGTGGCTGTACGGGAGAAGGAGGTCAGGGAGGAGCAGGAAGTTCTCAGGTGGCAGGTATGGGCATGTCCCCCTCCAGAGTGTGACACAGCTCACCTCTAAACACCTAGCAGAACTCTGCATTAATGACATGAAAGGAGATTTGGTCAAAAGGAAACACAATCAGGGAGACAGTCGGTCATCAGGAAGCACCGTTAGGGAGAGAGTCAATGGAGGAAACGCCATGAGAGACAATCAGTCATCAGGAAGCACTGTTGGGGAGAGAGTCGGTTAAGAAGAAATGCCATCAGGGAGAGGATCAGCCAATAGGAATTGTGGTCAGGGAGAGAGTACTTCAACAGGAAACAGGGTCAGGCAGAGTCGGTCGACAGCAAACACAGTCAGGGAGAGAGTCAAGATTCCTTTATTTGTCATGTACATAGTTATACAAGTACAGCATGTAATATAATGTACACAGGTGCTGCATAGTCCCACAGCTTCCTACAGTGTTCCCACACAGCTTCCTACAGTGTTCCACACAGTGTACTCAGGCAGGGAGTGACTCGGATTTATCTTTTCTTTCGCACATTCCCCATTTCACTTGGTCCCAGCAGTTCTCTTTTACTCTGCGAAAATAATGTCTCCCCTCACCCCCTGCAGGCAGACACATACAAGGCTGACTTCAACCTGGAGAGAAAGGACAGGGAGAAGTTAAAGGATAGGAACATCGAGCTGGAGAAGAGGTTGGCCAAACTCCACAGGGAGTTACAGTCACTCAGTTCTCAGGTGACAGACTCAGCTCCTCCTTGTCTCCTTAATGAAATATCACTTTCCAGCCTCATCTTCATCTACTGCACCTGACTCGGGGCTGCCTTAGCAGTGTTTTAGTGTTACTAAAACATTTACTGAACATTAAGTTTTGCAGGATATGTCCTTCACTGGGCATGCTCAGAATTTGTTTTGATTGTTATTATTGTCCAAATTAGTTTGTCATATAGTCCAGCAGCCCCTCCCCACCATTATCCCAGAATGTAAGACCTTCACCAGCTGTTATGACATCACAGGGCATGTGTCTGAGGTCACCAGCTGTTATGACATCATGGGGCAGTCCTTGCAGGATTTAGCTAGGCAGCAAGTGGCGTGAGGAGTAACAGGGGGGCTACCTTGCTTGACCAGTAGTCGATGTTGACATTCATGGCTATACTGATTTAGTACTAAATCAGGTACTGACTGGCTTAGACTAGGTAACCGTGTTTAGACTTCATCTTTATTTGTTTGAAAAACAGTTATTAAATCAAACCACTAAAAGTGATATTACAACAGTATATATAATGTTAGCAGAACCTACGTAGGATTTTTCCCAGCGTCTGTGTTGGGCTTGCAGTTGGCAAAATCACCACAAGGGGGCAAGGACATCACTCTCTCTGCCAACCATGGTCTTAGCTATACTGTAGTGCATCAGTGACCTCATGGCACCTGTCATATCACCTGTGCTGCTTCTGTATCACTGACTTGTGTTCATCTGTGCATCACAGTCCAATGGTCAGCAACACGCCAAGCCCATCTTGACCGGCCATTCCTCTAATCCCACCCAGAGCGCCAGGGGTAAGTTTCAGTCCAGATCCACGTTCTCCCTTTTCTCAGCACTCGTTGGACCTCAAGTTTTTATGAATTCCAAACTAGGCTGCAGGCGTTCATCAGCATTTACACCTCAAAAGCCTTCTGGGGTCTCGCCTTGTTTACTGAGAGCTCCAGTGGCTGCTGTTAGACTCACTGAATAATGAACTGAAATCCGACTCAAACGTAACACTCTTGTGTTCTTCATCTGGATCCAGTTGTGGCTTTCGGTGTCTTTTTTTTTTTAATCCTGCCATTCCGAAGGGGAAGGCTGCAGAATGCGGAGCTAATTTTAGAAGCAACAAAGCAATAGTGTTAGAAGGCCTGGGATGTTTATCTCTCTGAGGGGAAGGCGCAGTGGCGCCCAAGCACCCCCGGGGGCAGCATTTTTTGCTATGTCACTTTACCTTCAAGTAAACTTCCCCTTTGTGCTTGCAGATGCTTCAGGAACCTAGACCTCTGTGAGGACGTGCCTGTACTCCTGGAGAGTTTGTATATCTTGTAGCAAAAATGTAAACACAGTAATATTTATTCTATGATATGTATGTACAGGGATTATCAAATAAAATAGTTAAATATTTCTAAGTATTTGTGCTTGTCATGTTCTGGTTTAAAGGGAACATATAAGTAACAGCTAGCTACAGGATGTCAGATGGTGCACGGTGGTACGTTTTGCCCCCCCCCAGAACCTCGACGTGGTAACACGTTCCTTCCCATAATGCTTTGTGTAGAATGTTCATGGTGCTGGTAATGATTTAGGATAAAATATCTTCAAAAGCAGAAATGGGCAGGGGAGTAGAGTGGCACTTAAATGGGCTGCGCTGGCGATGCTTCCTTTAGCTGCTGCTCCTCTCCGGGGGACACCTTGTGCTTTGAAGTATTCCCAGCTCTCCGACTGTCTGCATGACCTCTGACCCCCGCCCCGGTACAGGAGTCTGTGGATCACCTGACACTAGCCGTCTGGTTTTTCTTGCCGCACACAACCCCCCCCCCCACACACACACACATACACACGCACACCTCCTACATCAGTTCATCCTTGTGATCTTACAATGGCGTGTACAGAGTTTTCCTCCCCTCTGAGGAAAATGCCGCGCTCAGTTCCCAGAAGACAGCTTACTCTTTTATCTTTGACCAAGTTAACGCACATGAACTGCTCTGGATAAAAAATCCTGCAGTATGAGATCCATCCATCCATCCTTAAAACGCTCCTTCTGGTGTGTATGAAGTCACTTTTCAATAAAATTGAATAATAAAGGTGGTCAGATGAACGGCATGATCTAGGAATCGCTTGCCTTGTTTATTCGCATTAAGGAGCACAGTGTTGGGATGGGTGGACTTTTTCTGGAATGTTCTGCTACTTTTTTGGTTTCTCTGGGTTGTGGTCCGTAAGTAGGGGGAATGAGGGGTATTGACTATGCTGGCGTCGTCATGGAGATGGCTACGCCCAGCTAGGTTAACCATTAGCTAGACAGGGCGGCAGTCAGGGAATGTCTTTTTGTCGCTTTTGTGTGGGTAAGTATCTTTAGTTCCAAAGAGAAGCTTTACAATTTGAGGAGAAACATCTGACCAATGAGGTGTGGGCAAGAGATGCACCCTTTCACCCTTTGTGTCTGCTCTGGGGGATGTGGTAAACACACATTCTCACACACACACACACACACACACACACAAAGGGGCAAATTTATTATTTCTTATCAGTTTCGATCTTGGCTTGAGTTTGGCCGTTTTTGGGGTGGAAGGTTTATGGATGACATTATGATCAGAGTCAGTGGAGAGTCCCCATGAAGACAGGAATACCAAGCAGCACGTGTGAAGCTGTCCTTCCTTGAGGGCGATTATTGGCAGACGGTGCATATCCTGTACAACAAAAGGATCTTTTTGGATTTTTGTGAAAGGCAGGTTTAAACCGACTTCTCAGTAATGTACTGATTTACGATGATGTGAGGGGGATATAGGGCTCTTGAAGGAACAAACCAGCACACTTAGGTTTGCTTCTAAAAACTATCATTAAAGAATACAAAAGAATATAGGTATATATAAAAAAGTGACAATTGAAACATGCATATATAGAAAGTGCAAATTGATATATTTATTGTGATAATTGATTGAATCAACACATTGACACTGCAAAGCTATTCACACTCAGACGCGCCATTACGCACTCTTAGACTGGGGAGCCCGTTTCAGTCTTGGCAGGAGACCAACACGTGAGTCCCGAGAAAGTGCCGGGCGATGCGCTCTATCCCACGGCTGAACTCCAGTCAGTACTGAGATCTCCCCCTTCCTTTGTACTACATTTTGGGCATTACATGTGGGCAGGGGACAAGCTGGCCCAGCTCACCCCTCCCCTCAGGCAATGTGTTCTCAAATTTCCAATGCCACCCTCAGTTTCAGTCGGAAAGTTTCTATAATCAATGTATCCCCCCTCCTAAGGATGGGGGTAACCATCCTACACACACTGACCAGCTATAGGTGCAATTCCTAAAATAATTAGACGAGTATCCTTGAGCCAAGCTTTCGCTTCCCATGAAAATAAGACAGGTGTCTCATACACTGACCAATGGTGTACAGAACATATTGAGCAACACCTTTCCCTGTCTTCAGCGAGCCCCTCCAAAACCCGGGAAAACATGGTAAGCGTCCTTGAATAGGGTAAGCATCCCAGAACGAGGATTCCTTCACATAAGATAAGGAAACTCTGAAACCAGTTATTTGTGGAAAGCAAGTTAATTAAGTGATCAGTAAGAGAGGAAAAAACCATGCTTATGCGGTTTGATCCTTAATACAATAATATTATAGGTGAATCATGAACGACATATCCGAATCTCAGGATCAGTCCATACATGATCAGAATCAGTACACACCTCAATCACCTAATATGTATGACAGTAACAAGACAATGATTAATTCTAGGTAACGTAGTTGTCCGCAAGTTAGTCCTAATACATGTACCTATTTATTAAGAGGCTTTGGCTTTTTTTTAAATATCCCCCTCAGCGGAACTCCTAAGTTTGTATAGGTCTGTGGGAAGTTGAAGAGGGAGTGTGCATCTATCTAAACAGGTGTGTCGTTCGTTTCCTTCATAATATTGGAGGTCAGTTTAAACGTCTGTGGGAGTCAAGGTGATCTCGAGTCTTTGTGGCCTTGTGCGCCTTTCCTCGGGTACGAGCCTGCACGCGGATGTCCGCGCGCGAATCCTCGTGCGCATCGATGTGTGCGCCGCTATGAATGTTTGCGCGTGCCCGGGTGCTTGCCCCGGAACATACACGTATGCTGGATTTGCGCTTTTTGCTGGTCCGCCTGATGAGTAACGAATTCATTTAGAGGATTAAAAACACAGTGTGCTACACTTTCACTGATCTGGGGGACCCTTCTTGGGGGGCCGGGGGTATTTATATCAGGGAGATGATCTGAATGTTTCTACCCCAGAACTGGCTGGCTGCTCCCCATACGAAAAAATCATTGTCAGTCTCCTTACCTCCGCTGCTTGGCTGGGAGGACAGAGCATCCCTTGGATGTTCCAGACCGACACGGTTTGGCTCAAGCCCCGGACTCAGGCGCCTTAAGTATGTCTTGAAAGAAATTATCTTTGGAAAGTGATCCGTGAGGACTAAACCACAGGGCCATGGAATCGGGGTATTTTGTTATTAGCTGTATAAATGTTAAAATGAGTTGCGAAGTCTCCTATTTTGTTTGGTTACTTATGGGTATAGTTAGGGCTGGGTAGGGGTTAAGGTCGTCATGTTGTGATGAGAGTTTTCCCCATAGAAATGAATGGACAGTCCCCACAAAGATACAATTACAAACCCGTGTGTGTGTGTGTGTGTGTGTGTGTGTGTACGTGCAGCGGGTCTGGCCGCCTTCCGTGCGATTGGCGGAGGCATTACTGAGTTTCCGCCACTAGATGGAGCCCGGGCATTTGTTAATATTTGTTAACTGGGGAAGGCTGTTTTGTATTAGTAGTATCCTACAAGTTCTTACAATGTGGTGGACTAATTAAGTCATGGTTTTTGATGTTGTGTATTTTTACAGGAGAACAATATAGTAGTTGTTAAAAACCGTTCTTTTTAAATAACATCTTGTTCCTTTCACTGCAGTCGCCAAATGTAGCCGCAAGCGTTCAATCTCTGACCAGTTTCTTTGCCTTTATAGTGGAGTGTTGGCACCATAATGTAATATTTTTGAATGCAAATTATAGCTGCCGTTTGTTCAAGTCTGCCAGGTGAAGCTGCTTATCGCTTCGTTCGAAAATCGTTGCCATCCAGTCATAAATTTACTAGCAATTACTGCTTCCCTATTGCAGCTACGTTTTGTCAGCCGGCCTTATCTTTTGATAAATATTTACCTCACCAGGTTACGGCCCGGAACCGGACAATACGCGTCCTTGACCAGTATTTTCACACCTAAATACAGAATATCTTCGGGTCAAATAAACACATGAAATGCAAAGGAAAAGCCTTCGGATAAACACTTGCGGACACACAGATAGGCGCTCAAGTTGTTTTAGTTGGGCGGACAGATGTGTTTTTACGAGACATCGGACTGTATTTTCACACGGCCTAATGTAAATAGATTTTCTTGAGGAATGCTTATTACAAATAGTGTATCCGACACCTACACCAACCCTTAAAAACAAGCCCTGGGGTGGTGCGTGACTCTGAAAAGAGGGTAACAAATTTGCACATCTTACAAAAGGCAATAAACATTTCCCAAGACCAAGGCGTAGGGGGGATTCCCCCTCATTTAACGGGACAGGCGCGTTAAGACGTTATTTATGGAATCGTAGAGCTGACTGACAAATTCTACACTGCAGTAGGTTCAGTTGTTTTTCGCCCCAAGGGGAAAAGAAGTGTCTGTTTTCATACTTCTAATAGAAAAAGACAAACTTAAGTGTTTATTATGCTTCCAGTTGATGTAAATAGTAATTAATGGAGTAAAAATGACTGAAAATCAAATTCAAAACATCCTCCTGAAAATATAAATATATAAAAATAAACTGATAGTTAATAATAATATGAAAACAAATGGTGCATGGTTGACACGAAGTAATCTGAAATAGTTTCTCATTCATAAAGTGATGTCAGATGCGCACCGGTTCCCTGATAGGGGCTTAAGCTGAAGGCGGCTGGTCTCTGGTTGGTTTTTTGTTTATTGGGCTGTGTGTCTGGGACGGGTGGGCTGGCCTTGGACTCACTACTGGCGGAGGAGGGGGGTAGAGATCAGCTCAGTCCGAGTCTCAGTAACAGGCGCGCCGCAGGAGAGGAGCTCGCTGCCAGTGTCGGGATACTCTCCAGTCTCCGGACAAAGTGAATCCGCCAGATCTGCGAGCAGCCAACACGTCCATAATCCCATAAACCAGCCGTGACTCTACAGGAAACCTACAGAAAGCAGAAACGGACAGCTCTCTGCTCATTCCGGTCCCAGACTCACCGTCCTCTTCCTATTATATATTATTATTATTTTTCTGTGTTTTTTACTTTTTGACATTTTCAGTTTTGACCGCGACACGTCTACATCATTATTTTTGAAAGACTGACCCGGCTGAAGAATCCAAACTTTTCAAAACCAATTTAAACATTTGCGCAAGGTAGGATTTTTATTGTATTTTAATTTCTTGCACGGCGCGTTAAGTGACTTTTTGCTCTAAGTTATGTTCATTGAAGTTGCGTTTGGTTTACAACTCACAGTAAACAAAGTATACCGCTAAGTGATCCCATAAGCCCATAAACCGATTCATATATTAGTGACTTATAAGTGCGATCGCGTCCTTTAACTAAATGAATTTTCTCTTTCTGTGATGTATGATGTGTGGTTTGCACGGTCGGGATATACTGTGGAAATGATTGCAGAAAAACAAAGCGAGACTCTGAATGAAGAGAGCCATTTCCCTTTGAAATTGCTGCCAGATGAAGGGGAAGGAGTTTTGTGGTTTACAACTCTAGGAAGTTAAAGGATTTCAAACACATTTCAATCAAGTCGCAGCTAGCATGACCTATTAATTTGGGTTTTCCAGTTTGGATGCGTATCAGTGGCGCGGGATTGGATGGGCAGCGGCTTTAAACGCACTCGCAGCCGCAATGGGCCGCCCCGGCTCGGGGTCCGGAGGTCCGAGGCGCACGGCATCCGTCCGCACCAGCTTCCCAATACGCGCTTAAGCGGTCCTCATAAACTCTCATAAGCTACTAAAACTCTTCAAATGTTATTCCTCCTTCTTACTTTTTTATGTTCTGCGCGGTTTTTTGTTTAATTACGCCGCACACCTGCAACACCACTGACCGGTTCTGCTTCACTAACAAACCTTTTAAATGACTGCGTCTGATCCATATGGTAGCCTAACGCATCGGTAAATTTATTAGGATAGTACTTTACGACATATCTGGAAAAGTATGAATGATATAAAACTAAAACATGTCTATGATGGTTTCATTAAACAAATGTTCAATTATGTTTTATCAAAACTACATTATTTTGGTTAATTGAGTTTATATTCTTGCGTCTGTGGGGAAAAAACTGTTAGAAATTAGAAATAGATTCTCCTCTAGTTGAAAAAAAAGCATAGTAAGCGTATATATTTTAAATCAAAAGTGATGTTTTTGTTTTCCCATCAGTTTTCCGCTATTTGAACAAGGAAGAATTGAAAATTATTTTAAAATAATAATTCAAAACAACTTTCCGCTTAGCTATTTTAAAGATATCGGACGCAACGTTGCCTTTAGTAAAATGGTTATTCGGGATTTTGCTCCATTTCTGCGAGAGTGAATGACTTGTGCATCGGAGGAGAGCGAAGGCGCTCCGTTTCGCTCTGCTTTCCCACATAGTTTTATTTCTGGAGAATAGATGATGAACAAAAAGGTCTGAAAACGGGGATGTCTGTGTCGCATACCGTAACTAAATCGCCATTTGCATATGAAAACTGGCGCTGAAAGCATTCCTCCAGTGGAGCCTTCGCTGTTTATGCATCCCAAAAAACTCCGCTACTGAAAGCGCCCGTCTATGCACTTTTAAACACCCCATAACCTTTGTGCAGGCAGCTGGAAAATATTTATGCCATGTATGTTTGTCTGTAAACATGGACCGGGAGGACTGAGGACATAAATTAAGACAGTGGCAGGTTTATTGCGATAGTTTTGCAAACATTTTTGAAGGCAGACTTGCGCAGCGAGACCACCTCGCGCTTGGACATGCAATGTAACTGCTGCCAGGTGCAAAGTGTTTGCGCCTTACCGACCAAGCATTATTGAATCACTTTCCAAGGGGCGTTGCTGCGTCCCATGTTGATAAATGGCTTGACATGGACTACATGTTTTCCCATGGGCTTTTTTGTGCGCGTCCCGTGTGATCTCCTCCTGTCACAAAGGAGCAGCGAAGAGTAGATCAGTCAGACTTCGCCGGGCGCCCGTGTGAAAGGCTCGTTTGTACTGGAGCGTTAGAGAAAGATCCTCTGACCCGATCCAAGCAGGGCGCGACATTCACCCTAAAGACGGTAAGAGGACGAATACAAGCTCGTAACGGAACAGTTTGCACGCGTAATTATCACGATGTTATATTACCGCATAACCAGTGCTGATCAGTCCATTAGGTGATATAGGGTGTCATCTTCTGAGTTGGCGCAGACTTTGATTTCAGCACGGCAAGCTGATTTCAGGGGGCACCGAAGGTGAAGCTTCCCTATGGATCGGCATGGACTTTGGCCAGTACTGCTCAGAACCAAGTAATGGAACCGTCAAGTATGGGTCATGGCATCTAAGATTGTCACTGTCCTGGAGTGGCCCAGAGTGCCAGCTCAGACAAATCTCTCAGCCTTCACGTGGGTCGGTTCAGATCCATTGTCCCATCATATCAGAATCATTTTTGGTCTCGGCTGGCTCCACTTTGTCTGCATAGAGATCCAATGTGCAGTGTCCCCTTTCTCTGGCCCTGAGGTGAGTCTGCTGTCACCGCGGGGGAGATGGGTGTTCTGGCTGGTGGAGAGCATCAGGGGGAGGCAGATCCAGTAGCCCGTTATTCCCGTGGCTTTGCAGGTGCTGCCCATATTAATCGCGAATATCTTTATTTGTGCTAAACTTAGTGTCTCGGTCTCCTTCCCGTCCCGCTAACCAGCTCCATGTGCATGCAGTGGAGATTTACGGTTGCAGAAAGTGATGGCTGGGT
>JAODJW010000081.1:19451675-19462734 GCA_026777045.1 Hyperopisus bebe | reverse complement strand
GTAGTGTGGGAGGGGCTTCAGCGCTGGTGAGAAGAGTGTCACTGTAGTATCCTGACCCCCCCCTGAAATCTGCTGTGCACTGTGTGTGTCTGTGTTGTGTGTTTGTACCCTGTTGGGAGGGGGGCAGTTACCATTCATTAATTTTGGTTCAGTAAAATAGCCCCAGGGTAGTAAACAGCATTTGACATAGACTTTAAGTTGAAAGACTGTCAGTTTTTAATCTGGTTATCCATGAGGAGGGATGAGAAATAAGATTGCGTGGACTTTTGACCTCTGACCTTTGACTTTTGGAGGGCAGATAACGATCGGTGCCCCAGTAAGCAACATGCTACCAGCTGTACTTGCTTACTAAGCTTTCACTCTGTACTCTGCGGTCCGAAATATCATCACTAGCTTGTATGTTTAGGGTTAAGAATCATTATTTATAGACCCCATTAAAATCGAATCATGTTGTATTTGTGGTTTGTTTTTCCAAAAGCAGCTAAAAGGTGTCTGGCTAAACACAGCTTGTTTGCATTGGGGGTGAACAGGAGGAAATCCGACTCACTCCCTGATGCATCTCATCCACGAAAACCCAGAAGGACTGCCAGGCTTTGACAAGGCCCAGTTTGCAAAGGCCGAGGTCCAACTTTCCAGCTGTGAAATGGCGTGGAAGGTTGGGCTTGTCCTGTCCGCTTTGGGCAGAGGGTGAGGCAGTACAGTCTTGTGAGACATGTATGGTTTGTGTTGGGCCTTAACTGCTGCCTGAACCCTTTAAGCAAGGTCATTCATTTGACAGGTGGAGGTGCCCCATCAGCACCTTTCCTGGAAAGTACATACTAGAAGTTGATTGGCTCTCTGTTCTGGCACTTATATTCAGTATTCAATCTTTGCTTCACTGGAAATCCATGCGAGAAGCTGATTGGCTCTCAGTGCTGGCACTCAGACTCGGGGCCCTAACTTCATGTATGAATCTGATTAGCTCTTGATGTTGATATTTGCTCACAGTGACCTGCTTTTCTTTTCCCGGAAGCTGACTGGTTCTCAGTCCAGGCACATATGCTCACTGTCCTACCTTTTCCTCACAGGAATTTGACGTGAGAAGCTGATGGGCTCTGAGTGTTCACGGAGATCTCTGTCTCCTTTGCAGGAAGCGCTCGTAGGAAGCTGATGTGCTCCATCTGCAACAAGAAGTGCTCTTCATCAGTCAACCTGCAGGAGCACCGTAAGGTTGGCATTTTCCCACAAAATCGCTGCTCCATCTACACCGAGAGAAGACTCAGGAGAAGAATCAGAGCCTCCTCACTCTTGGTGGAGGATAAGCCATTCTTTACTCGTCCGAGGAAGCAAACAGACACGCATTTCATGACAGAGAAGCAGGGGCCAAGATTTGCTGTAGTTAACGGGTACATATACATGGGTCACCTGTCCAGGTTTCCTAGCAACATAACACGCTTTTGCCAGTACAGGGGCCTGTACTACGAGGCGGGGTTACTGGCTTATCGGGGTAACTTGTCAGATTTAAGGTAGTCTTAGCAAAATGTAAGCAAATGAATATGAAGTCCATTTAAACTGTGGTACCTTAAATCTGACAAGTTATCCCAAGATAAGCCAGTAACCCCGCTTCGTAGTACAGGCCCCAGGTCTTTGGTGTGGATCTCATGAAACTTCCTCATGAAGCAGCAGACCTCAACGGTAGGGGGTGCGGTAGGCAGGCCCCAGCGGTGTTGCCAGGGGTTCGCAGTGGAGGGTAGGTCGGGGGAGCGGTTTGATTGCGTACTCCCCCCGGATTTTATTTGGACTTGCTGAAGGATCTTTAGGTAGCAGATTTCATCCAAGAGCGACTTTCCTGGTGCCCTACGATATAGCCCTTGTTCACTGAAGGGGAGCCAGCTTCTCGATGTGCAGAGGATGGAGATGGATGCTGGCCAAGCCACTGTCCCTTTATTAAAGAGTCAGGCTGCCATGAAGGGCACTTTAAATACATAATCAACACAGGCCATTGAAACAGTGTCTCTCTCATCTAGTGCGACCAGCCATCGCACGGGCCTTATTTGAAACATTTAGAAAATCCCAGAATGTTTTTCCTCCCTGACCGGGTTAAGGTAATTTACCCCTCCTCCCCCCCCCTCCTCCTCCTCCTCGCGTGGAGACCCATTACCGTGCGGAGGACACATCCAATTTGCCCCCAGAATATGTCAATGGGAATGGATTTGAGACAAGGCACCGTAATGATGGAGGGTGACCTATTGAAAATTGGGCGTGAAGATGAAAGGATGATCCGTGGTTCCCTCGATGCCAGGGGCGTATACAGGTGCAGGACCACAGGGACACTGGCCCTATCTGAAAGCTGATTGGGCCCCCGGAGTGTCCCTCACCAATTCAAAACATTTGATTGGATAATGATAAAAATCGGCCACTTTGTATGAACTATGGCTCTCTTATGCCTCCCACATAAAAATCACCTCTTCTGGACACTGGGTCTGAAGTCTCAGTTTTTCTTGACAGGGTGCACTTTGTCTCGGCACCAGCAGAGCTCGTGTAAGCCATGGAGGGCTCTGGACTTTTTGAGGCCGTACTGAGGCGGGCCAGAATCGCCGCGGTGCCCTGACCCCTGTCAGTGGGCGATTACCCGCCCCCCCCCCAGCCCCAGTCTCACTGGCAAAGCCCCTGATGGGTCTGAGCGCCCTAATGACAAACAGATTGTTCTCATAATCGGCTCTTTTGCTGGCCGGGCCGGCTGAGAGCGGCCGCATCGAGCGGTGCTGTTTCGGGAGGCTAATCTGATTTGGCACTGAGAAGTTCCTCTCTCTCTCCCTCTCTCTCCTTCTCTCTCTCCCTCTCGCTCACTCGCTCGCTCTCTCCCAACTCCCCACATCGAATGAGCCTCGATCGTCCTAACTGCATTTTCATGCATTTTTTTTTCCCTGAAATTGACATCACACCTTGATAGTGCCCAGCATGGCTGTCTGTGAGCTACAGGGTTTCTTGTTAGAGTAATTAAATGGACATGAAGCGATGTCACCCTGTGATCCAGACCCTAATTAAAACATACTTCCCAAAATATCAACTCGAGACTCCATGGAGAGATCCGGAAACTTTCCAAAATCTCGACTTGACGCTGACCCAAGACTCTATGGAGAGGCCCGGAAACTTCTGTCTGTGAGCAATTCTGAAGCTGCCCAGGGATTGTTGGACAAAATCCGGCCAAAGGCTGCGCTAATCCTGTGTTTAGCCTCTCTCTTCCCAAACTAAAAAGATGAACGGCAGCGGTCGTTCCCGAAAGTGCTTCGGTCAAAGCCAGACTGCAGGGACCGGAAGTTTCCAGAAAGCTGCTGGCATGGAGGCTGATGAGGCTCTGGCGTCGCCTCTCCAGAGAGGGCGTCACAGATGGGCTGCCTTCCTTCCTCCAAGGCACCATACTGATGTATCACTGCTGCCCCCCACCCAAATCAGGATCACATGCCCCACGGAACAATCGCAAGCACCAGAGCACAGAGGTGCAGTTATTAAAAGTCTGCTGCCAGCTTAATTACATTTCCACCCCCCCCCATTTGCTTCACTCTGTCAGTGGGCTGGGCCTGGTGTGGGGGGGTACAGCAAAGAGCTTAATCGTTGCAGCTCGTCCCTCACGGGAGCCATTGGCGTTATCCGCTCTTACTGAGGTTCTCCACGGCAACTGCTAAGATGGGCTGGCTTCCTTATCTGGGTGGACCGTGGCATCTGCGATGTGTTCTGGAAAGTTCTGCCAGCAGA
Source organism: Hyperopisus bebe (assembly GCA_026777045.1). Taxonomy (NCBI): domain Eukaryota; kingdom Metazoa; phylum Chordata; class Actinopteri; order Osteoglossiformes; family Mormyridae; genus Hyperopisus; species Hyperopisus bebe. Next base: position 19,458,999 of record JAODJW010000081.1, on the reverse strand, counting down.
CAGCCCGCTTCGAATCGGGAGAGCGGCCGCTGGGTGTCCCACAACTGCGGTGTCTTTGCATCCGCCGGCAAAGACGATTAAAAGGAAAGTCGTGGCTAAAATGTGAGCGGAGATCCGGCTTAAATCTCAGATCGGCTTGACCGGGGCTTCTGACGTATCATCAGTGTGGCAAACTCTGCCCTGCTCTGGTGCAGATCCCTGTCACTAACTTGGCTTCTGCGCTTCACTTTGTCTTGGTTTCTCCCAGGTGCACGAGGTCTTCGACTGTCCGGCGTGCGACAAGAAATTCATCTCCACCAATCAGCTGAAGCGGCACATGATAACGCACTCAGGTACGGCTAAGAGCAACACCGCCTGTGATTCAGCCCCAGTCGGAGTGGGTGCAGGATGGCCCAGGGTGGGAGAGTTTCCTCTATCTGATTGGCTGTTTTCCCTCACTGCCGCCTCCCCCTCCGGGCTCGCAGAGAAGCGGCCGTACACCTGCGAGGTTTGCAGCCGCTCCTTCAAGCGCCTGGACCAGGTGACAGCGCACAAGATCATCCACAGCGAGGACAAGCCCTACAAGTGCAAGCTGTGCGGGAAGGAGTTCGCCCACAGGAACGTCTACAAGAACCACAAGAAGGTAATGCGAGGGGGCGGGCATGGGCGGGGCATAGGTGGAGCATGGGTGGGGTTGAAAAGGAAGGGGTGGGGTTAGGGTGGGCCATGGGGAGGATTGACACTAGAATGGGTGGAGCGTGTGTGGAAAAGGGGTGTAGCATGGGTGGCGTATGGATGGCAATGCGTGGGATGGGATAGAAAATGAGTGGGAAGGGGTGGAGCATGGGCAGGATAGATGTAGGAAGGAGCAGGGCAGAGGTAGTAGCCATTACATCATCTTGGATTGTTGGCTGCGATTTTCCATGAATAAATTACGGCAGTATGTCCCACACATGTGCGCGCACACACACATGCATACACTCACACATACATACAGATGTACACACACACACACAGACGCATACACACACACATGTACACACACACACGTGCACATACATACATGCACGCGCACAGAAACATACACATGTGCGTGCGCACACACACACACACACACAACCACGCGTGTACACACACATGCATACACACACAGGCTCTACAGAGCGGGGTGTCTATCCAGATGTTATTTGTCCGCAGGGAGTAAGAGACAGTAGAGGGAGGACCCAGGACAGCAATCCCCCAACCCCCCCCCTCTCCCCCAGCCCAGCTGGAAACATGACACTCGCTGAGACAGAGCCTCCCCAAATAATTCTTCATCCTACCTTCTATCTGTCTCCCCTGGGACTCCCTGATCCGGGGGGGTGGAGGGGTTGCTGGGCCAGATTAATTTAGTGGGGGGGTTGATTGACCTCTTGATTGAGGTGGGCTACAATCCCGTTATCCCTCCCTGGGTAATTATGCTGTCCGATTGCAGAGATAAGGGGGGTCTTTCTCTCCTCCCCCAGGTTTCCCATCCACGTGCCTTTTTCCCCATGATTTTCTGCTCCCTCACCCCCACACAGACCCACTCAGAAGAAAGGCCCTTCCAATGTGAGGAATGCAAGGCGCTGTTCCGCACACCATTCTCGCTGCAGCGCCACCTGCTGATACACAACAGTGAGTACCGTGTGTGTGTGCGTGTGTGCGTGTGGCTGCCTGGCTGTCTGCCTGTCTTTAAATAGTGACTCTCCAGGTGTGCAGGACAGCGCCCATCAGGTGAAAATCAGGCACCACAGTGACCTCCTTGGTCCTCCTGGCCCACAGGTGTGTCATTTCCTGTTCCTGTTTGGAGTTCGCAGGTGCGACATGGGGATGTATCTATAAGTTGGCATGTTCGCTGCTCCCTTGCTCTCTGTCTGCGGCAGTCGTCCCCGGATGGAGGCGTTTCAGAGAGCGAGGGGGGAGCTCTCGCCCCTTTTTCGGCTTGGGGAGTCAGGACATTGTGGAAATCGCATTAAAACAGAAGCCTCCCTACTCATGGGGTTTTACGGCCTTCCTGTCAGGCTTAGACGGGGCTGCGCTCTTTAACGAGACGGGCCTCTGGAGCGCGGTCTCGCGTGTCAGGGAAGGGGTATGCCTCTCTTCATGAGTCTGAGCTGTCTTTCAAGGGTAGAACACAAAAAATACAGAGTTGGGGGATTTTTAAAGCACTTGATCCTGTAGGTAGACTTTTCCATGCCTTACAGGATGATGAGTCTCCGTGAAGCGATTTTCTGCTTTGGTCTTATTTGAGGATGCTTGCGTCTCGTATTGGAAAGAGAGGACTTTATCGTTACTGATTTTTTTATTGGCTGACCATGTGACGTGCCCGTCTTTTCTCAGGCGAGAGGACCTTCAAATGTGACCAATGCGACGCGACCTTCAAGCGCAAGGACACGCTCAACGTGCACATACAGGTGGTGCACGACGGCCACAAGAAGTACAAGTGTGACCTCTGCGAGAAGGCTTTTGTCACACCGTCCGTCCTGAAGAGCCACAAGAAGGTAAGGTGGCTGACTCAGCAACCCCCCTTCAGGCGGAAGCCTGAATTACCGTTTCTGCAAAATGAGAAGTTCGTTCTCTAATTATGAGGTCGGCCGACTTTATAATCATGCCCAACTCTAGACGTCGAGCTGAACATGAAACACTGATGAATAAATGTTCCTTTTTTGATTTTTAATTCCCACAGTGAGAATTTTTGCCGGTGCTGTAAATCTTGGTGTGTTACATAAACATGCAGGCTTAGCCTTTGTGTTTTTCTGGTCCAGCCGGGATCACGCAGTACTTTTTATTTCGACCATAAATGCTTTAAAATCCCCCCCACCCCCTCCACTTTTACACGCTTCTCCCGTGACTGCAAAAGCCATCACACACATTTTTCTTCGTAATTAGAGACGACGTTTAGCCCTAGCGGGGTTTTAAGTCACTGGAGGGGTCCCGGGGTGGATCTGGGGGCCATAATGTGCCGGCGTGTCCTGGGGCTCCGGCTGAGAGCGAATCCTGCCTTGGCACGGGACCAAATACATTACTAACATGCTATCTTGCGAACCCTGGTGAAGACGGGCGGCTCGGCACTGGCGTGTGACAGATTAGTTGCAATCTTCTCTAGGGAAACTTCTCTAGGCAGAAACCTGCAACAGAAAAGAGCGCCGCCCTACAGGACATTATGTGCAATTTTGCTTTTCCCTCTGGTGCTCAGCCAGGATCTGTTGTTTAATGTCTGTTTATTCTGCACCTTTGCTTTTATTCTGGCCTCCTAGCAGTGCCGGGCCTTGCCTGTCCTTCCTGATAGTTCTGTAATTAGGGGCAAGGCTTGAGATCCTGGCGGACGAGGGCCTCGGCTGCAGGAAACCCTGCCTTCGTTGCCGGAGCGCCGCTCTCGGCCTGTGTGAGGCGCCGCCACCCTGCTGCTCACTGCATGCTGGTGTGGCGAGACCCGCACTCTCTGCGGCCCCTTCTGGGCGAGACAGACTCCTCACTTCACCATTTGGAGACGTCCTGCAGAACTGAGCCGTTTATTTTTTTTTAATCTTTGAAAAGACCGGAAAAAATGCCAAAAACTTGTTTTATTATTGAATTTCATCAGTTTTTTGGGTTTCATACAGCGAAGACAGATGTGAGGGAGGGAGTCTTTATTAGCAGGACAAATGTTAGACAGGGACTCCATTAAAAGGACGTATGTGAGACATGGATTGTATTACTAGGACAGATGTGAGACAAATTCTATCAAGAGGACAGATGTGAGACGTGAATTTTGTATTAGCCGGACAGATGAGAATCAGGGCCTCTGTCTTACTAGGACAGATGTGAGAAAGGGACTGTACTAGTAGGACAGATGTGAGACAGACTGTTAATAGGACAGATGTGAGTCAGGGACTCTTTTAGTAGGGCAGAGGTGAGACAGGGACTCCATTAAAAGGACAGATGTGAGACATGAATTTTGTATTAGTAGGACAGATGTGAGACAGGGACTATTTATTCATAGGAAAGATGTGAGACAGGGATTTTGTATTAGTAGGACAGATGTGAGACAGGGACTGTTTATTCATGGGAGAGATGTGAGACGGGTTTTGTATTAGGACAGATGTGAGACAGGGACTCTTTATTCGTGGGAGAGATGTGAGACGGGTTTTGTATTAGTAGGACGGATGTGAGACAGGAACTATTTATTCATAGGAACGATGTGAGACAGGGATTTTGTATTAGTAGGACAAATGTGAGACAGGGACTTTTTATTCATGGCAGAGATGTGAAACCTTCATTACTCTGGACTATGAGTGTAGCCCTGCTTCTGCTGCACATTCTTGTTATTTAAGAAGTGGGGCTTATTTCCATGTTCACCATCCTGCAGTTAAGGCTGCAGTGTTTTAGTGTCTTTGCTGGTCTGCTTCCTCATGGCACTCTCTGAAAAGCAGCACCCCGACATCCCGATGGGTTCACGCTGCGAGTAACAGTACGGCATCCTGTGCTGGCCGATCCCCCTGCTCCACACTGGCTCCTAGAGGCCAGCTGTGGTAGGACAGGTTTATGCCACTGTTCCCCCGTTTCAGGGGAAGCCGTACAGCGTCCTTCTGCGATTAATCTCTCCTTTTGTGTGTTTGCTGTCTGTTTCCATGACCTGCCGTTCATCTTCCCTGATATACACGTCAAGTTATGCGGTGCGTCGTGCTCTTACAGTGTCTTGTGGTGGGACGGCAAACGGAACCATATGACGGGGACTCGGTAACGAAGAAAGCTTTTACTGGAAAAACATCCCCTTTCGGAAGATTTATGTGGGTTCTGAGGGGGGTGGGGGGAATGGAAGGCTGCACCAGCACAACAGAAGCATAAACTTGAAAGCAAAGTGGCCAGTTTGCGGTAGGATAAAACAGAATCTGCCTTATTTAACTCTGGGGCCAAAGACAAACCGAGACAGGCGAGTCGTAAACACTGGCCCAGGTTACTGCGTGTGGGGTAAGGGTTAGGGTTAGGGTTAGGTTTAGGGTTAGGGTTAGGCAGAATGCGGCGTGTCATAGCTACGTCGGGGGCGGGGTGGGGATGGGGGGGACAGCGAATGGATCGGTTCACCGTACAGTGAGTGCATCCATTCCACCCTGACAGACTCACACGGGCGAGAAGGAGAAGATCTGCCTTTACTGTGGACAGAAGTTCGCCAGCAACGGCACGCTGAGGGTCCACATCCGCAGCCACACTGGTGAGTCCATCCCATCCCGCCTCACCCCTTCTGCTCTCCGGTTCCAACACCAGCAGCTTGTCGATTCTCGACGTCGGTTCTGTGATTCTGGGCCTGTCCACGTCTGCTAGCCTACAGGAAGAGGACCCCGTGTCACTTCCTGTTTTATTTCCACTCCTGTCTTGTCATTCGTTCCTCTCTGATTTGGTATGCCACCCCACCCCGTCTTAGTCTGAATACCCTGCACTCCCCTCCCTCACATTCAGGGATGCCGCTAGAAATTCTGGCTCCTGTAACAAAATGCCTCCTTGAGTCCAGTGAAATTCCGAATTTTGCATATTTAAGGGCCCCTGTGAAATGCTGTACCCCGTGAATCTACCAGGGTATCCATGCCCTTACTTGCATCCCTGCTCACAATACATCTACCCAGAATGCTCTGGGCCAGCTGATGGATGCTATATTGTATGGTATAACAGGAAGTGAACCTGCTGCTTGGGTGTGATTTTGGTTGTCCCTAGTAACTGAGCTGGACAAAGTTACGCCTCCTGTTTGATTGGGCCGCCCCCGCAGACATGTCCAGCTGGTTTTGCGAAGAAGTATCTGCACTTGGTGTCACCCCCTGGCAGAACCCCCAGCCCCCCTCCGGCTCTGTCCCCCTGCTGCCCCCCCACGTTTTCCCCGTCGTTTCTCCCTTTATCTGCGGACGCCGGAATACCAATGAGGATGGACAATGGCCACCCCCCCTCCCTGGCTTAGCGTGTGAATCTGCGTGTGGGGTGCACAGGGGTGCAGGGAGCAAGGCATGCTGGGAACTCAAAGTGACGGTATTTGCATTAGATAAGACCTGCTGGACAGTTTCTTTATCCACGTGTTATTGTGTCCTGCATTCATGTAACCAAAATCCACTCATCCATAAATCCATCCATTCATCCATCCTTACGTCCATACATTCATCCATCTATACATCCGTATATATCTAATAATCATCCATCAGTCTATGCATACATCTATCCATCCATCTTCACATAAATCCTTCCATCCATCCATCCATCCATCCATCCATCCATCCATCTCTCCTTTGTTTTAGTTGATGGTCACGGTATAAAACGTCTGCCTCTCCTGTTCTATTGTTCGGGTCCTTTTACTGTGTGCTGTGTACCTTCCATGCCATCTTTCGGGGGTCCTCATACACATGCTGAACCATCTGATGCACACAGCCCTTGTTCCTTCATCCTCCTCCTGAGGAAGACTCCTCACCCTGCAAGGATGTACCCTCATAAATCCGCGGAGACCTTTTTGCAATTGATGGCAATTTCCTTCACAAAATGCCTTCACTCCATCACACGCACGGGGCCTTTTACAGCTTAAACGCTCCAGACCCTCCCAGCTTTCATGTCCTAATAGAGACCACGCAACCCCCCAAAACGAGCGGGGGGCATTTTGGGGCCCCCCTTCTGGTAGATCCTGGCAGGAGCGAGGGCAGCGTGAGGCACGAAAGCAGGACCACACCCCCTGCAGAGATCGCCAGTGGGAGTATACATACAGGCGCCTGAGAATAAACAAGACACTGGGATTCTGGGAATACTGGGGGGGGCAGCTTGTTTGGGCATCTCAGAGAGGGAAAAACACCAGGAAGAAAGGCAGCGTCCAGCGGGGCGACCTCAGGGGTGGCGCTGGCCGTAAATCAGCCCCATCCTCTCTCAGGATCCACAGCTTCTTTTCTGTTTCTGTTTCTGTTTTGTTTCCCGTCATCGCTGTGGTGCCGGGCCCGGCCATGTGGGCCTGGGGAACCAGCCCGTTGCCGATCCATGACAGTCGGGTTCCGTTTCAGCAGATGCTGGCTCTGACACGTCACAGTAAATCCTCAATCCTCACTTTCTATGACGGCCTCCGTGACTGGCCGTTTGTTGATGGCACAGCACATGGTGTTCAACGCGTGCCGGGACAGCCCAGCTTCAGGAACTCTGAGAAGCCTCCTCCAGATCCCCCCCCCCCCCTTGTCTGCTATTATGATTTTTATGAATGTTTTTTTACAGGCCCCTAAATGTGATTAATGATCTCTGAAAATTTGAAATATAATGAACAGTTCCCATATTAGAGGGTTGGTGTGTTGAGTCTCAGAGGATCACAAGGTGAGGGGGGTGGACACAAAAG
>JAODJW010000081.1:19404225-19423145 GCA_026777045.1 Hyperopisus bebe | reverse complement strand
GCTTGATTTTATACACCTGTGGCTATGGAAATGATTGGAACACCTGAATTCAATGATTTGGAGGGGTGTCCCAATACCTTTGGCAATATAGTGTATAAACACAAGATGGAAAATGCTAATATTCCCATTCAATGCAGGAATTCCCTGCACACCTGGACCAACACGCTGAAGCTCATGTCTGCCATCCTCTGCACTGTGCAGTGCGGCACCCACTGCTCCCATGTTAATGATGTACTTATAATTACATCTGTTATGACTTATGGTGTGTATTTTAGACCCCCCCCTCCATCTATGGGTAAGTCTGGGAACCCCAACTTCTCTCATCATGTATCATCACCATGAAGCCTAGTGGACACCCCCTACTTCCTGCTCCCTCCCGGCTAAATGTCGTTGGGGCATCATGGGTAAAACGGTGGACACAGTGGTCCATCACTTCCAAGGCCCCCTTCCATGGGGTTGCCATAGCGATGCTGGTCCCTGCCCCCTGAAACAGCAGCAAGTGTCCCATACAGTTCAAGGGAACCACCCCCAGCCGGGATACTGGCTCCCTACCTGCTCAACACGTGCACCTGCAGGAATGAGGGGGGTGCTCACCGCTCCCTGCTAGGAGCTGATTTCTGGCTACAGGTCTCCTCCGCCCCAAACACGCTGCCTTCTGGAATTTTCCTACGATTTTCCTACCTCTGCAAGGTGGACAGACATGCATATGGACAAACAGACAGACAGACACAAATGCACAGACACACAGACGCACAGACACGTTTCCTCCCCTGTCTAACATCTGTCTGCCACACTCATCGAAAGCCGTGATGATACGAGACAGACATGTGCGGATATCAGCGTTCTGTTGCTGCATCTGGCTGTTTTGTGTCTGGCTTGCATTGAAGTCACCCCTAGGTTGATAACAAGCAGGACACCAACCGGACCACTGGGGGGCGCCACCACTCAGATCCCATGATTCCTCACTTCATTTGTGATGGATCCCCGTCACTCACATCAGCATTCATTTAGATAGAGGGATTTTCACAGATTCTTGACGGTAATGAGATAGAGGCCCTTCATACCGACACTGCGACGCAGGTTCTACTAGCGTGACGCGGGTCACGGATGCCCCAGCCAGGAGCTAGAGCGTGGCGGCGTTGCCATGGTGACGGCCATCAATCGCAGAAGCCAAATATGTTCCAGCTTTCCCGGCTCATGAATATTAATCATAGAAGCATGGCGGGATTTAAAGGGGCGGGAGGGATGTTTTGATGTGGGACGCCTCACTCAATGGCAGCCTTGCTCCTCAGACGTCGGCACCCCCCTCCAGAAGTCATCCTCCAGCTGGAGACTGAATGTGAAGCCCCCATGGTTTTTAAGGTGGGAGGGGGTGCATTTTAAAATGGGTTTCCTCCATAATGTGTAGATGCTGGTGCTGAAGGAGAGCTGGTGGCTGCGGGGGGGGGGGGGGGGGGGGGCAGGTTTGACACGTAGACATAGGGGGAACTATTGAGACTGTATGGGGAGTAGTTTGGCTGTTTGATGTAGTTGGATGTGGATGAGTCATTAGAAAAAGACATCACACTAGATGTCTTCTGAGAGAGTCCAGGTTCCCCAGTTCTGGAATCCAACACAGTTTACTAATTTCCTGGCTCAAACTTATCTTAAGCAGCTAATTACCCGGTTTAGTAGGTGTGTTTGAGCTGGCAAATCTGCAAACTGTGTTGGATTCTGGCCCTCCAGAACTGGGACTGGGGAACCCTGCCCTAGGTTTTGAGAGTCTAGACAACTGACACATGGAGTGAGAAGCCGAGGAGGATCCATCCAGCAGGTTCCTGGTCATCGAAGTCCCTAATATCTCCAGGACTGACGAAGTGCTGAAGTGCAGTCTTATACTCTTATGGTCCAGCATGCAGTTCCAGGCCATGCCCTCTCATACTAACATTCGCCCATAGTGGATTCAGCATTAGAGATGCTCAAAGCCAATGCTGTACCAAATGGTTGACTAGAATAGGGAAGGATAGGGTATGATATTGTAGGATAGGTTAGGGTGGGGTATGGTAGGGTAGGATGGAGTAATTCCTGGCCATTGGGAAGGGCTTTGTTGGGGGATGGGGGAGATCAGTTCAACAAATTGAACCTTTCTGTACCGTTCATTCTGTACCATTCTGACTTCATAAAATGGTAAGACCGATGAAGGAGCATTGATATTAATCAATTTTTACATTTTACATATATTTAGCAGATGCTTTTATCCAAAGTGACATACATAAAAAAACACCAAATCATGGTATGTCCCTACCGATATTGTGGGAGTACCGCGTGCTTTTAGGGGGGTGGGGGGTCCTGGGCTAATTCAGTACCTCCTAATGATGAAACCAAACGTTAGCCCTTGGTCAGATAGTTCCTGGAGCAGCTTGGATTAAGGGCTTTGGTCGAGTAACCAGTGGTAACATCACTTTGCTGACCCTTGGATATGAACCATCGGCTTCCTGATCACAGACCCAGCATCCCAACCTCATGAGCTCCAGATGTCGGGCAGCTGCTGAGAACCTCCTATGTGATGCTTTGTAGTGAGATGCTCCCTCAGCTCTAAACTGAGCTTCTCCAAGGCTGGTGCTGGAGGTTGGGCCTCCTGAACTTTAAGCCTCTGGTCTCCACACCAGATTCTGCTCCAGAGTTCTGCCGTATCTCACTCCTCATCACGCTGCAGTATAATCTGTTTTCTTAGGGGCTGTTCTCTGATGCTATCTATCACACCCGCAGCTGAGATCTTTAAACATCTCGTTCTGCCATGTTCCACAGTCACCCAGACAAAACCGGGAGATCCCCCTGTCCTGCTGTGAGCGTTTCATCACATCACGAGCAGGAATCACGCAGCTCGATTTTGCACGGCTGCATGGGATCGGAACCATCCTGTGTCTCCTAACATTCACCAGAAGATGGACTGGCACCGGGATTTTATAACGCTGCCAAAAATTACATCCAAAAAAAAACCTGTGGGGGCAAACTTTGAAGGATCCAGGTTCCCCGAGCGTTTAAAAGCCCTTTTCATTTCAAGTTCCTACCATTTAAAAACCTGAATACCTTAAAAATAAAAGCAGATGACCTCATGTGTCTGTAAGAGGGAACAGAACGAAATGTTTGTCTATAATCAAACATCAGAGAAGACGTTTAGAGGTCTGCTTGCATCAGCTGTAGATGGTTACCCCTAACCGAGACAAAAACAGCTTGTATTTTTTCTCTTAATGTCACGGATCTGGCTGATGTTTAAAGTCACAGGTTTGGAGGACATCTCGCGTAAGCAGGGATCCTGTGGACGGCAGCGTGTTTTCATGTTTTCCCCGCACATGAAACCTTGCTGAAGGCCATGAGAGAAGGAGGGTCGGAGGAAAGACGTTACTCCTCATCAGGTGCTAGGATTTAATATCGTTTGCTCCGTATTCAGAGAAGGCCAGTCCAGAAAAAATGTCGACTAACTGGAAGAGGAAGAAAAGCTTCTTTCTTTGAAATCAGATCCCGAAAACATCTGCGTGGTTTAATTGCTGTATGTGTTCGGTGCGTTAATGTGAGGGGTATGGGAATCCTGATTGTACTCATGTCGGGTGTATGGATGCAGACGTGCCTGATTACTTTCTTACTGAAAGACATAGTCTTGGGTCTGTCCATGTGCGCTTAATGTTTCCTAGTTTATATCTTTGTAGAAAAATCATTTCCCCAAACTTAGCTCCTGCTCTTGTTTTGTCTGGAAAATTATTTCAGGCCGATAAAGTGAAATATGAATATTTCTTCAAGCTGGAAGGGCAATCAGTGCAGGGAAAAGACTGCATGAGTTTGTCACTAAAGAAAGACTTTAAAATGGACCATTTTTACAATGGAGAGGTTTTTAAATAAACCAGCCAGTCCGTCGCGCCCAGCCAGAAGGGTGACGCGGTTTCAGGGGTGCACCTCCACCATCGATTTTGGCAACAGGGCTGTCCCTTTCTAAGCAAGATCGTTCTCCAGGCACGTAAGCGCTGGCTCCACATTGGCTCAACACTTGATCACTGGGTTTGTCCATAAAAGCTCCCTTCTGAGAGAAACACTTTTACAAGTGTCGCCGGGCTATGGAAAAGACCTAGTGAGATCTATAAATACATAAAATGTGTGATTTCATTTCTGTTTTTTTATATATGTTTTTTTCAAAAGGCACAGAGACCAGCTGTGTATTGCTCTGTGAAAGCTGGCAGTAAAAACACGGTTAACCCTCCAGATGCCTGATGGGAATTATGTTCCAGAGGCCGCTGAGGATGGAGAACATCCAACAATTATCCAGAAAAGTTTATCACCCTTTTGCCTTCCTTAATTTAATTTTTTTTTTTCAAGAAATTTGAGAAATGAGAAACAGATTAACTGGCCAGTGAATGAATTGGCATTTTATAATTTTCATTAAAAATCACCTATATCTTTTCTCAGCGGGCACCTAGACCAGATTGGTACAGAAAAGGCTGCAATTTTTATAATCCCAGTGGTGGGGCATATGTTGTACCTTTGAGGGTTGTATAATGACATGATTTACCTCTAGAAAACTGAGAAACTGGGTTCCAGGGGGTGAAATGAACACGGACCACTGTGTGAGTGTTTGCAGGACAGTAAATAATCAAGCGCTGTCTCACTGAGGCTTGGGGATTCAGCCCGAAACAGGTAAGTAAACAGAAGATTTCATTACACAGAGATCATACGTTACCAGATGGAAAAGACACATAAAAACGAACACAAACTGTCATAACCGTGATGAGACATTTCCGTCTTTTCTGCTCCCTAGCTATCAGATGAGACAATGAAGTTGATTTTCGTTCCCGTAGATGCCAACATGATTTCATCAGGTCTTTACCGTACTGAGCGCTGAGTGATTCCTCTGTCGATTTCAACTTGCTTTTCAGCGGCGAGACCCAGACAAGAACGAGGTGATTTTCCTGCACGAGAGTTGAAGGCCATCTCCGAAACGATACAGTTATTCACCTCTTTATTTTCGTTATCTCTGTTTACAGTTATGCCAGGCCGACGGCGCTGGCTGGGACAATCCCCTCGCTGTTTGAGCCAAGCGGCACCATGCTGATTTGATAAACTCCCATCCCGAGTATGGCTTTTCGTTTTTTTAGACCTGGAAACCATCCAGAAGAAATTCAGGTTAAAGCCCTTATTGAAGGATACAACTTCAAGCCTGTCTGAGACTAGAACCAGCTACCTCTGGGCTACGGGTCACTGAGGTACACCGGGAGGGTGCCGACTTACGTTCAAATGCCTCCGAGGTACTAACTCCCAAGCTGCAGACATGTAGATCCTAAGTCAACAGCCATTTTCCTGTTTTGCTCATAAATTAAATTAAAATGTAGTTGGTGTTGGAGTCTACAGTGTGTAGCAGGGATCAAATGGCAATGCTAAAAAGTATAAGGAACAAATGACAGACTATGACTAAATCTGCTGCTCAGAGATATAGTTCGTTTACCAATTTACCTTGACGGCATGGTGGCTAAGCCTATACCACTGCAGCTTCCCTCCCCAGGTCTGGGGCTCTGAATCCTACCTCCGCTGTGTACCTATAGAGCTGTCGGTTTCCTACAGATGCTCTGGCTTCCTCCCTCAGTTCAAAGACCTGCATTCAGGCTAATTTGGCTCTGTAAATTACCCAGAGTCAAAGTTTGTCTATATATCTTAAGATAGACTGGCAATCCAATCAAAGTAAACCTTGTGCCCTGTGCTGCCTGGCATAAGCTCCAGGCCCCACCCCTCATCTTCCCACATGACCCTGCTTGGGGTAAGTGATTGGTTGATGGATCAAGCTATAAGTATGAGTGAATTACTTCCTTCTCCCTGGGTACTGAAGCAGGGATCGTTTCCTCAGATTTTCAAATGCGATTTACGAACATGGCCTACAGTTCAAACATTTATAGACATTGTATCCTGTGGGGTGGGGAGTAGGGGGCAGAATTACACAGTTATCTTACTTATAACACAACAGAGAGTCACTCCTCATTATTTCCTCAGGAACATCAACGCCGAAATGCTTGGACTCGTGTTTAAGAAAATGTGCAATAGCAAATAAAATGCGATTGACTGATGAGAGTAAAAACCTCAGTGACATGTAAGACGTTCCTGTGGTGTATTAAGAGCTGTGGGTCTGCTAAAGTATTTATAGGCCTCTTGCTCACCATCGGGGTGAATGTGTTACGCACAAGGCTCAGAGGTGAAATGCATTCTGGGATAGCAGGGCGGCAAACATGTGCTGTAAAGCTTAGACAGCACAGGCACAAGGCCGTCCACACGAGCATGTAATGCCAGCATTTAGATTTTATTTCATTAGCAGATGCTTTTATCCAAAGTGACATATATTTTCAAAAGCGGGAGGCATGGCAAGAGCTATTGGGGGTTAAAGGTCTTGCTTAGGGGCCCAATGGTGACATCGCTCTGCAGACCCTGGGATTTGAACCGATGACCTCATGTTCACAGAAACAGCATCCTAACCCATGAACGCACACATGCAAACATGAGGAGGCAGGTAGCTGGGCTTGGCATCTAAAAATGCTACAAGTTCAATTCCTGGATAGGATCTTGCTGTTTTACCTTTGAGCCAGGGTCAGAATCAGAAAAGGAATTAGAATCTGTGTTATTGGCAAAGTAAGGTGACACTTACAAGGAATTTGACTAGACGTTTCACTTCAATACAAGACAATAAACATAAATAATTAAATAAAGTAGGAATACAAGACAATACTGCAATACTGGAAATAGCAAATCTACACACACATGCACACACACACTGGATGTCTATACAAACTAGTTATAACCAAAGTGAGACAGTGAGATAGTCTTAACCTGATGTCCAGATGTGTAAGTTGGCAAAACTGTAAACTACTGTACGTACATCACTTTGAGATGAATCACATAACATTCAGGCTCACATTAGCACTGACAGACATGCGCACTTTTTAATTCAGTCCTTAAACCCATCCAGCAAACCGCCCAAAGCACTAAAACTGATCAAATTACACGCTTATTAAAAACCTGAATTTTTCCTTCCTGAAAAGTGCGCCGTTAAAAATACTTTTGCGGTCAAATCTTTTTGTATCTGCCCTAATATGAAAAGACATACTTGTCCATGCAGACACCCACGCTGCAAATTGTGCATTTTGGTCAAGAGATCATAATCAATATCATGCCTCATTGCTCTTCTGCATACGTTTTGCTTTATGGAATATGTGGATATGCCTGGGGGGGGGGGGTATGTTTTTGAAGAATTATTTAAGTGGGGGGTCTGGTTCCACAGCACCAATCTGACTGTCCCTACCCGGATCCCTTACACAGAGGTGGTCCACTCATCAAAGGCGTTCCGCTCAAGACTCAGGGTACGCAAACTGTTTCGGACAGTTACCTGTGACCCTGCAGGAACATCAGCGGGAATGCAGACCTTTTACGGGAAGCACCTTTTGAACTTGTGACACGGCCATCAAACTCAATCGAACCCATGCATGAGTACGGGAAGCGCAGATTCAGTTTCATTCAAGTATAATTCAAAGTTTCTGGAACATTTCACGTCCGACACATGGCCTCTTTATTTAAAGAACGTTTCCCCCGAAACTCTACAGAAGAGAGCTTTATTTTATAACCCTCAAGGCCTGCGTTATGGCAGCGGTTGCTCTCCACAGCCATTGGCCAATAGGGGGCCTTTGTTTGAATAGCCGTTGTGTCTCCACCAGCCCTCGAAGAGCAGGGCAAGTGAGGGGGTGCAGTGAAGGAACGATCCATTCACCAAGCTGAGGGGGGAGGTGGTCGACGTCTTTCTCACCAGCCTTAACTGACTTAGCTTAATGCAACATATTCACAAAGGCACAGGGTTCTCTAGGGAGAATCTCATCTTCCATGTCCCACCCTCCCCCCCGGCCAAAAAACACATGCACCATGGAAGTGAGATGGCCCATCTGAACCAACCAGTTCGTGGGAACCTAGAACCTTTCATGTCATCATTCCACATCCAGCAGCCTGGATCATGGCACCCAGCTCCCCTGGCGTCTCACCCCGCTGCATCTTCATCGGCATCCGGCCATCCATCACCCGCAGACGGGGGGCTGGTGCCAGGGATGGGCCCTGTGACTCTTCCTGAGCATTTTGGAAGGTCTCTCACATCACAGCAGACCAGAGGCAATGAGCAGCAGCCCCACTGCTCATTGCTAGCAGCTAGAGGTTCACATACATTCACGTTACTTGTGCAGTACCAAGCACCACCTCACGCTCATGTCTTCAGACCTCTACCTGATCTCATACTCATGTCAGGAGATGAATCATGCAGGAAGTGACATCAGCAAAGTGCCAGAAGCACAAATTACAGCCTGAAATCCCCCCCCCCCCCTTTACAGCTTACACAGAGGAACACCTGTTGAAATATCTGATTTAAGTGGGAAGGTAGAGATTCACTTCAGAAAAGGTTTATTTTCTGTAGCTCAATATCATTAAACAATGTTCCATGCTAAAGCACTGAAGAAACTTGTTGGATGTTTGTCGTCCAGGGCAAAGATTGCAGGTTCCTGCTGAGATGAAATTGTGCTTTATTTGCCATTTATTTCTTTAAGAACAGGTACATTGTAAAGCTTCTTTTCGCATATCCCACCTTGATCTTCATTGTAACATAAACATACTGTACCATGGTCCTCCAAGACCAGAATTGAGGCTTCACCATATAAACAATCTAGCTAGAGAGAAATGTTCTAGAGTCAAAACTAAAGCATCAGTCTGTTTCATGGTCATAAATGGCCATGATTGTGGCGTATTATGTGGTCTATTCATGCACCTCTATGTTAAAAGACCTTCATATGCAGATTGATGTCCAAGCCTATGCTGCACCCTGTTGCAGAGGTGCCCCCCCCCTTGGGTGTTTATCAGCATGACCTGTTTGAGTGAAGGACCCAGTGTGACTCCACCTCACCACAGTACTGCAGATCAAAGAGGGACACAGCATCCACGTAGATCATGAAGTACCAGGAGTACCCTGACTCCACCAGCCATCCCACGCAAGGTCTTTCCTGCTGCCGAGGAAGATTTACTGGTCTCAGAACGGGGAAAGAGGAAAGAGAATGCACAGGAAGAGTACAGAAAGTTCCGGAACAGGGTACATGCGCTGTAAATTACAGCCCGGGCAGCGTCGACATGGGAGTCATGTTTTTAGCAAGACACGTGCCAAGCCTTGGTTTTCGCAGTATCTGTCCTTACATTGCTGCCACGTGGGCGGGGCAGACAAGAGCAGGGAGTGGCTTTTCACTGGCATATCAGAGGCCGCGGCCATGATTCCCAAACATTTTGGGCAAAGAACAAAGCGACTGTATGTTTCTGATTAAAAAATGCGGCTGGGCTCTGTGTTAGCATCAGGAACGCTAACGAGCGATAAAATGATTCTCCGGCTAGCGCCAACGCGGAATTAAATCAGGCCCCCCAGTCTGCTGGGATCTGGTGGCCCGTGGCAGCAAGCGAACCCGTCACTTGGGGAGGAGGGTCATGTACCCGGTGCGGCTGGATGGCAGCAGGAGCGCGGACAAAGATCGGAGCGAGATCAAGTCGTGTTCTGTCTTCTGGGGGCCACATGTGGAACCAGTTTACCGGTGGGCCAAGATTTTGATATAAGCCACAGCAAAATAGTAGTTCAACGTTTTGATTTATTAATGTGATCATTTATACGATTTTTTGCAGAATGATTAATCAGATGCTCCCTTGAGGAAAGAAAATAACAGATTCGCTTCCAAAAAAATGACACTTTGAAAGTCTATGTCACCGAGGCCTTTTATAAAAAAGAAATACATAGTGTAAAGATTGTTTTTATTCATTTCTTTTTAGTTTTCTTGTCATTCATGGAGCAAAAATAGCATTTTTCGACACCCACCGCACTTCAAGTGGTTCTCTGCTGAGCCAGCATGAAAGCTCAAAGATGGGGTTCCCCTCACGGTAACCCCGTGATGTCACTCTCCTGCTCATCCTCCTCTTCCTCAGCTTCCAGAATTCTCCACCAGTGGCCAAGTAAAGCATGTTAGCTAAAATAAATATTCCCTCTTTCTTTGGTAATGCAATAAAATTTCTATTCGTTGAGGATAAAATTAATCATTTGTATCACACTCTTCATTAAGCTATCGCTCTTGTCGGTTTTTTCACGGAAAGTGAAAAAGTGCGCTCACTCTGCTTTGATCCCACTATACAGAATAACTCTGTACAATTCAGTTAGCCTTAAAATCAGACTTGCTGCAAGGTCTTACCACAAGGGATGTGTGTGTGTGTGTGTGTGAGAGAGAGAGAGAATCAAACTCTCCAAGGTCTTAATATGTCTTTGAAGATGAGATGGGCTGAGGTATTATGTGCGAAGGGGGGTGGGGGCACTTCAGTACTTGGTTTAGGGCCCCGTCTGCTACAATCAGGGTGGTGGCTAATGCCCCCTCCTGGGTGCTGCGGGGGGTGTTGTCTCAAGTTGGGTAGGACCATGGGCAATATTTAAGCACTGTGCTCTGTCTGACACACCCTTTATGAGGGCAATTGATCTTTAATAATGCATGGCGGGGTGGGGGGACAAATGCTTTTTTGTTTACGCCGTAACCCATTGTTGTGGTCAGAGCAGTATGACTCTTATCGTTTTCCAGTAAAGAAAGTCCATTGTCAAGAATCAGATCCACTCAGAGGCGCAAGGAACATCAAAGCAATGCGTAAGAACCCTGAGCCTCACATTGGGACGATGCATTGCCAGACAGAGGGGCTCTCTACGGGCCAGGTTTCTTGTTTCTGGGGGCCCCCATTCGTGTACTGACTGTTTGCTGCCGATAGGGGGCGCCAGACAGATGCATGGCTTGAGTGGCGGTAAATACTGCTGCTGGCTCCAAACTCTTAGGCCATTTTCCATCTCTCAGGAAGAGCGTAAATACTTCCATGTCTGTATCCTTCCTGGCCGTGTTTAAATGGTGCTATATCATAGCAACTCATCCAAAATGACCCTTCATTGCCCAGTTGCTGGTGAGGCCCCTCGGTAGGGGGGCAGGGTGGCGCTCCACAGCTGGGTTAAAGTGCGCTGCTGGGCTGCAGAACATTTACAAGACACATCATAACGCAGCACGGGGTAACGCTCAGGCCAGAGGCTCCCTGGGTCCCTGGGTACAGGTGCTCGGGATTACGGTAACTGGCTGAAATTGATGGTGCTGATGTTTCGGTGGGTATTGAGTAACCGCTGTAAAGGGACCGGGGCCACGTTCCCCATGTCTAGCCATAAAACGAGAAGCTTTTTAACCACCAAAGGCTCCTCCGGAGGGACCGATGGCAGTGGTAGGGTACCGTCCAGTTAGTTAGCCTCCGATGCTAAAGGTACGTCACACGACATGAGGGGCATTGACATTTAGACAACCCCCCACCCCCCCACCCCAGGTCTCTCTGGGCTGTTCCAGGCGGCGTCGCAGAGGATCGTGGGAACACGTGTTTCCTGTTATCTGCCCTGAGAGCTATCTCAGAGGTCAGAGGTTAGAGGTTGCAATCCAGACCGCGTGTTGGGTTACAAATGAGGTGAGGCCAGGGTGAGGTGTTGGAGTGGAGAGGGGTGTGTGTGGGGGGGTGGTGGATACTCGAGTTAAAAAAGAAAAAAAAATGAGATTAAACAACCACCTGCTCTGAGATTAGAACCCACTGCAATATCAAAGGCTAACGACGGCTGTCATAATGACGAATGCACGTCTGATAAGAGGCCAGGAATTTCTGGGAAATGGTTAAATCCCCAGCTGGAGATTTAAGTGCGGAACCCAGACTGGCGGTGTGTACCCAGCTGTATAAACGGGCCGTGAGCTTCCGTAGCGATGCCGATGGTTGTGTACGAACACAATGGCGGGGACGAAGGAGTGGCTGTGTCCTGCCACAGGAGCCTATAAAGAGATGACCCTGGGTGTTATTTTTCCCAGCAGGCATTGGGACTGACACATACCAGACATGAGTAAGCTAAGAAATAAGGGGGAGCATGTGTAGGACGTGCTGGGCCACCTGAGGGAGCCGTGGAGCTCGTGCATGACTCTGGGGCAGGTGCCCCTCCCCCCCACCCCAAAGAGCTTTACTAATGTTGCCACCCTTATGATAAACCACACTAGGAGATGCTTAGGATCAGCTGAAGGCGGATTCTTCCACAAGAAGCCCAAATACCGGCCTTGTGAATTTATTAGAGGTTCCTGATATAAAGGGGAAGGGAGGTTATAAGCATGGAAGTGTAAAGTACATGGGCAAATGCTGCTCCTGAGAGTACAGACTGTGTGTTCCTGAGAACGCAGACTGTTCCCGAGAGTACTGTGTGTTCCTGAAAGTACAGACTGTTCCTGGGAGCACGGACTGTGTGTTCCTGAAAGTACAGACTGTTCCTGAGAGCAAAAACTGTGTTCCTGAGAGTACAGACTGTTCCTGAGAGCAAAAACTCTGTGTTCCTGAGAGTACAGATTGTATGTTCCTGAAAGTACAGACTGTTCCTGAGAGTACAGACTGTGTGTTACTGAGAGTACTGTGTGTTCCTGAAAGTACAGACTGTTCCTGTGAGTACAGACTGTGTGTTACTGAGAGTACTGTGTGTTCCTGAAAGTACAGACTGTTCCTGTGAGTACAGATTGTGTGTTCCCTGTCCATCACTAAGCCTCCTCAGATCACTCGTGAACATGCCTGAATCAGTCTCTTTGCACTGCAGCCCAACTTTTAGTTCACCGCCATGGAGCCAGGAGTCTGCAGAAAGAGCACTTGGGGCGCCTGACCTGTAATTCCGCCAGCACCAAGCGTGTCGCTGCGATCACTTTACCACATTGTTATTAATGGCGGCACTGCCATGTTCATACACCCCCAGAGAATCCCCATCACGTTTTTACAGATAAAACCATACGATCCACTAGCCGCAAAAACAACCCTCCTTTCCCTCGGTGTAGAACTCCCAAATTATTAAGTTCCCTCATATTTTCATAGTCATATTATGACATTATTGAGCTGCTTATCTTGGCACGTTTACACTTCTGGGTATTTTACTGCAGCCGTTCAGCTTATCTTATATAAATCATCTGGCGGCATTAATTGCCTTGCTTTGGCTGTTTATTTCTATTTGCGTATCTTTTATTAACTTACGCGTGTGAGAGGGGGAAGTTCTGTCTCTCTGTATCGGTTTGTTTATGGTTGTGTTGATTTGGGCCGAGATACCGTCTCTCACACTTGAAGAGGAGGTGATAATCCACCCCCTTCGGCTCCGCTCCTCTCCACCACGGCCCCCGACACCCCCATGGACCGCTAATCCCCCCCCGGTCTCTCTTCTGCTGGGCCTCTGAATTCCCATTTTAACTCTTGTCCCCTACCTTTTGCCCTTAAAAACACGCTACGGATCATGGTAACTGAGGAAAAATTTGGCACACCCGACATCCCAGAGTTAGCAACACAGTGTGACTGCACTTAGTTTTTAATCGGGAGGTGCGGGGCAGTTTAGTAAGTGAGAACTCAGCCTTATTGAAGCCACCTTCCTTGTGAGTGGCCTAGAATATTTGCCAACGAGACTCATTTTCTGCTAATACCTCCTAAAATATACATTGTATTTATATTGCATCATAAAAGTAGAGGCAGCATGTAGTAATAAAGGGGTCAGAAAGTAATATCCCTGGGAAAGGAGGGGGGGGGGGGGTGAATCTGTGGGCATGTCATCTCTCCCTGCTGGGCTAGAGGAAGAACAAGCAGCCGGTTACTGACGAAGGTGTCAGTCACTGATAATTCTCATAATAAAGCATTCATAATTGCTTAAAAGTTATGTAAATGATTGCAAAAATACACAAATGTAAATGTTTTCAGTTGATGTCTGAAACAGGCCAGTACCTTGCATGCATCTGTTCCCTGTGAGTGAATGTTGCTTTACATGGGTCTGCATCATGGTGGGAAGGAGTGGGTGGGGTTTGCATGAGCTGCCCTATAGTGAACAGGAGTGGGCGGAGCTTTACATGGGTCTGCACCATGGTGGGAAGGAGTAGGTGGGGCTTTACATGGGACTGCACTATGGATCTGCAATGAGTGGGTGGGGTTTGCATGAGCTGCCCTATAGTGAAAAGGAGTGGGCGGAGCTTTGTACACATGTTGTATAGTATAGTATTGGTGACTTGGGTCTTGTGGCAGTGGTGGGAAGGACCCACAGCCTACCACTACACAGCCCAGCTACGTCTGTCTGTGCTGCATCCTGGCTTAACCATTAGCAGCCCTCCTTACAGACCCTCAGGGTGATCAGCAGCAGGACAGAGTGGCTGAGGAAGACCAAGAGAGCCACTGTGTCCCTGCTGCTGCTTCTTACTGTCATTATTCTGCCGGCTGCTGCCCTATTGGGGTAACTGGTTACACGCGGAGGATGCTGACAGCATGGGATGGATCCCAGAGATGCCTAACTGGCAGCTTCACCTATTAGCATGTTCTATTTTCTCAATGATGAATAATAACAAAATACAGATGAATAAAGAGCATAAAATGAAGGACTTGCCCCCTAGGTTATTGACAGCAATGGGCCCCTCATTAATTAGCCTTCAATGAGACACTGATTTGTTTTGTATGAAGGAAATGACTGTGGTGGGGGGGTGGTATTGAATTCTTCCTGTTTGAAAGGGGAATGTCCAGAGGACATATCCTCCAATAAGGATATATCCCAGCTGGTCACCAAATGTGCAATGGCATGGTGTGGGGGGGGGCATGATCAGCAGTGGTGTTACTCACCACTCAAACCACACATTTGTATGTGGGACCCAAGTCCTGAGGGCCCCCTGTTGGTCATATGCAGTCAATACACTAGGAGTGGCCCCAAAGTGACTTTTTGAGTGGGGTCCCAGAACGACAGACCTGCCCCTGGCCAAATTACAGCGGAGGTGATGGTGACACTAACCTCCCAAACACGCTGTAAACGGGGATCCTGCTTCGACTGCCTGCAGGCTGCCGGGATGCATGTTTTCATGTCAGACTTCTCTCCATAGGCTTAGCTGATCTGATTAGCAGTTATTAGTCTTTACTATTTATATCCCAGCATTCTATCCCAGGGGATGGGCCAGTGACATCTTTCTCCTCTTCCTTGTGACCTTTGGCGGTCTCACTATGAAGTTGCCTTATTACAAGCTGAACACGTGATCACAGGTTACGAGCGTGTACGGGAGTCTGACAGACAGTCTGCATACAGAGTTGTGTTTGGATGGCGTGTGTCACCAGGCGGAGCTCAGTGCCCTGTCCGGAGTAGATAGTCACTGTAATGTGGGCGGAGTCTCGCCACCGCGAGGACCGTGGTCATGAGGCAGACATGAGCAGAGACCCGGGTGAGACTCTGAGGTGCAGGGCGAAGGCGGGCATGAGGCATCCCAGGCCTGCAGCGTAAATATAAAGAGGGGCAGGGGATTAACGCACATTTTGGCTCAGGAACCACAGTGGGAATAATGTGTCAGAAGTCAGAGTCATCGATTATTATTTCCCCTGGCTTATTACCCCCTTAAAAACTGCTTTTGAGAGTAAATAAAAGGTTTATATCACATTGTGGGGATATGTGGGCCCCTCCATGGAATATATACATAACCCATGCACTCACACACACACACACACACACACACACACACACACGCACTCACTCACACACACACACACCCTCTCCTTTCTGGCACAGGCACGCACTCGGCAGTGCCGGTCAGCAGTCAGTGTGGCTAAATGAATGACAGACTCATCCCCGCCCCGAAAACCCCCCCCCCCCCCCCCCCCCCCCCCGACCGCAGGCGGGCCCGGCTGCCATCTGGAGCCCCGTCTTCGCGTTATAATCCAACCTCCATTAAAATGTTTCTTGGCAGATTACAGCCGGCGTTGCCTGTACAGATGTGGGACAGATCTTCAGACGGCACAATGATCAAAGTGCTCTCTCCGTCAACAGCAGAGCGGGGGGGTGGGGGGGCTCTCCACCCTTGGGCTGCCATAATCCCATCCCAGCCTCCACAACATCTCTTACTCATTTATTCATCAGAAACCAAGATGATCTTTCCAGCGCGGTGCCGTTACCGTCAGTTAGGGAGGTGGGCGCTGAGAGCTCCACGCTCCCTGGCCCCCCTTCCAGGCGTCATTTTCACCCCCACAGCAATGATCTGTGCCACTTTAGTGCCTCCCAGGCCCTAGCCACGCCTCCCTGCTCAGCAGGAAGCTCACAAACGGGAAGCCGCCACTACTGGGAGGAGGGGCATATAAAAACGACGTCATAATCAAGCCGCGTTCTTAAACAAGCCTGCCTTCATCAGGGAGCCTAGCGGGGGGGGGGGGGGGGGGGGGGGCGGGGGGTGGCAGGTAATAAGACTTTGATGAGAAAGATATTTTCTCCGGTTTTCAAAACTGAAAAAAAGCAAATGTGATCTTGTTATACACATCTATAGCTTTTCGTTTTTTTTTTTCTTCTCTGTACTTTGAACATAATGCATGAATCAAAATCAAATTTAATGGATAGTCTAAGGGATCCACCTTTTTCTATCCACGTGAGACTGTAAAGAACGCTATTTCAATATCTTTTCAGTATTTTCACATGTAGTGTGTTTTGTTTCTCAATTTCTATATGGGCAGAAACGTAAAACCAAATTCATTCACCTCAGTCCTAGTAAAATGTGTAAAATACGTAATTGAATTTACATTATGGTTTGTTTGCCATCCATCCATCTTTCTGCTTATTCACTACAGGGTCACGGGGTACTGTTTATACTTTTATGCAACTCCCTTTCTGAAGGAAGATATCACATGTCTCTTTTCTGTTTAATAATCTACAGAAATATATATATATATATATAGATGTATTCTGAAACTTGTCATCTGGAATGAAACTAGAAGCAAAATATTTTAATAACTATAATCATTAAGTTCACAAATAAGTTTCCAGAGAGAAGTGTTTGGGTGGATGACATTTTCGTAGCCAGCTGATGTGGCGTAAAGTGTGGAGTTTCCTTTAAGGCTGTTACCTGCGGGCTGTAGGTAGAGGCCCAGACAGCCACCTGAAGGAGCCTTTTCTCGGCTGAGGTTGGCTTCATGTGGTTCACGGCTACAACCTGACTTTACTGTGGTGGGGCTGTTACACGTATATGCTTGTCAGGTCACATGTTTCTATATTTATGTTGTGGGGATCTGTGTGTAAGATATGCAAGAGAGGCTGCTAAGTAGAAAATTCCGCCAGGGTGTTTCGGCTGGAGAACCTTCCAGAAATAAATGAGCAACTTTATCCTTGCGTTCGGTGAGCTCAGCCTTGGTTAATTATGTTTTTGGCTCCAGAAGCCGTTTCTGTACACTCACTGAGTTTCTCTGCACCTCGCCTAAGTGTGCTTACCGGCAATGGCGTTGGGCTGTAAATGAGAAAAGCCGCCTTTGAGAGCAGCCTGACCACCTGTTTGGTGAGGAGCAGCTCATTTGTAGAGCATGTCCAGTTGCCAAGGGGACCAAGTCATTCATATTTCTCAATGACATTAGTAGCGGCTTATAATGTGTTATTTAGCAATCAAAGCATGGCATGAAGCACTCTAAACGCAAGTGTGTGGTCTACAAAATACCCTCTAGCTGAAGGACACCAAGACAGCGTCAAAAGGAAATTTGCACAGCTTGAATAGCAGCTGTATTACAGAATACGGATATCCTGTATCTTCATTTCAACAACACAGGACATGTTATGGTCGGCCAACAGCTATTCTTTCAGTGTTATTGTACAAAAACAACACAGCTAATGTGTGCAACTGATGCAGTGTCTCTCAGCCCATTTCGTATGGAATTGCAGAATAACTGACAACAACAACAGAAAATTACCATTAATGAAAATGAACCTTTCTGTGTTTTGTGCTATTATATGAAAAAGATTCTGGTCTCTTCTTAGCTTTGGTCTTTCCTAAGTGGCTATTGTGTTCCGTATAATTGTTTTTTTTCACATGGCACGTGAGGAGGAGAATTTCCCCAGTGCTTGTCACATCTTCTGTACTATGGAAGCTGTTGGAAGCCACAGGCTACTGTGCTAATTTTGGTTGACATCGCCTAAGTGGCTTAGTTAATTTTCTGTTTGCCTTTACTCTGCTGGACCATTCACCTAAGCTGACAACAGGGACAGAAGGGTATTTGATGATGGGAACGACTGGTATTTAAGAGAGGAGACACTGGCCCGTATGCCCGTTCGAGCGAGGGGGGGTAAATGTGAACGCGACGGAGAGATCTCCTCAAGGGGAGCCACTGGAGCTCAGCAGTGGACTTCAAAGATGGAGTGCCTTTGCGTCAACAAAGTGGAAAAGCTGGGTCAAAACAGCTTAAGGAGGGAGCCCAGGCCGTGAGCACCAAGTGTGAGAGGGATGTCACATCCAGAAAGCGACACATCCCTGGGCCAGCTCTCCGGCTGTCTCGTGTGCTCTTCCAGTCAAAAAGCGCGTCTGGGCCCTCAGTCTCATTGGGTTTAGCCTGCTGCCAAGCCTTTGAATGGCGTCTTATCAAGACATTTAACAGTCATAAGAGAGAAAGGTCACCACTGATTACAAAGTCATTAATTCACATTAGATTAGGAGGCTTTGAAGCAGTTGCTATTCATTCGCCGCTCACCCGTATACGGTTTTGAGGACGGTAGAGTTTAGCTGTGAATCTGACCATAACAAACCTCTTCTGTAATCTGTGGTTTTGGCTCACAGAACCACTTCCATTTTGTCACGGATTGTGTATTAAAGAAATATATGTATATTTTGAAAATGTTTTGAAATGTTGGACTTTTGTGATCGAGAGTGATGTGGAACATCGTGCTGGATATCTGTTTTTTTGTTTGTTGTTTACCACCAGCACCCCACCCCCATTTTTGGTGAAACAAATAAATATACACTCACCTAAAGGATTATTAGGAACACCATACTAATACGGTGTTTGACCCCCTTTCGCCTTCAGAA
>JAODJW010000081.1:19366968-19377407 GCA_026777045.1 Hyperopisus bebe | reverse complement strand
CCTATATAAATAGCTATATTTCCTATTTATTTAGCTATATTTCCTATTCAGGCTCATTTCATGTATGTTTTCATGGAAAACAAGGAAATTTCAAAGTGACCCAAAACTTTTGAACGGTAGCGTACATCCTACGTTTTTATGATAAATTGCTTTGAAAATGTTTGGCTGTAAATGTCAACGTCGCCTCATACCGGGACGTTTGGGAACAGCAGTAAGCCAAAGGGCCTCAGGGTCCAACCTCTTCAAGGACGAGCTGTTAGCTTAGCCACAGGGAGATGGTCCGCTGGTGAGCCAGACGCCATTAGGCCAAAGTCAGGCTGAATTAACGGGCTGGGTCGCTTTCATGCCTTGGCCCCGATCCACCATTCCCTACTGTGGGGCCACGGCTGGAAGCTTATCCTCCTGTTACATGTTGACGTCCCTCTGCGTGCAGAAATATAATTCCTCATATAATCCCTTCAGGGAAAATACACCTGGGTTATTTATTAATACAAGGTGATAAGGGTTCCTGTATTTATTTACAATTTAATTACATGTATCTCACCTCCCATTGAGTGCCTGTAAATGTATGTTTAATTTTGAAGGAATTTATTCACATTAACACATATGTTTTGAAACACTCCCTTGCTCTGGCAATGGGGGTGATTTTGACTCGCTTGTGTCTTGTGGTACATTGACGACCGCAGCATCTCGAGGGCAGTTTTTTGTCTTTTGGGCTGTTCTTGGACCATTGCCCACCTGGGGGAGGGGGGTCTTGTATCAGGTGAGCTGTCTGACTTTCACTCACAACAATATCTGAGGCACTAAAACAGGTGAAAGGGCCTGAGAGAGAGGAACGCGCCAGATAATTTAGCTAGCTGCCCACCCCTCCAACACTTTGGAGACCAAATTACAGATTTATGTCTTTAATGCTATTTTTTTGGGTAAACAGTTTTTACATGTCCACCAATCAGCTTTGTCGAAGTTATCAATGACCTCACTGGGTGGGTCCTCACATAGCCTTCAATGGCAGAGGTGACAGCTGGTGATTCCGGGGTTATAGACCCTAGTTGCCAAGGATACAACTTGCTGTTGTTTTCACTGCAGGCCAAAGGGAAAAAGCCACGTTTTATGTTGCATTACAGGCTTGTTTTACAAGACATCTGACTGCCCTTTTAAACTGTAGTTTACCATCCTATAGCAGGAAGTGCACTTAAAATTCCTTGTGCGTGTGATTCTTTATTTCTGTTGCTGTGTGTGTGTTACATGATCAGACTGAAGGAGGGTTTTTTTGACATGCCAGCATTTTACAGAAGTTCCTAAGTGATATACTGATGATGAATTTGTATAAACAGATGTGGACCTGATAATAGGGGACACTCAGAAATTTCCATACCAGGATGGTTCTGGAACTGGAGAAGAAGGGAAAACTTTACTTTACTATAGTGGCGTTGTGCACAAAACAACCAAAACAAAAATGCTTTATTTGTCTTTTGCATAAATACATCTACACTGGACTGCTTCTCCTGGATGGCACTCGGGAGGTGCACTGGTATCACTATGATCTGGTATCAGTGCGCCATCCGAGTGCCATCGGCCTGGTATCAGTGCACCACCCGAGTACCATCGGCCTGGTATCAGTGCGCCATCCGAGTGCCATCGGCATGGTATCAGTGCGCCATCCGAGTGCCATCGGTCTGATATCAGTGCTCCATCCGGGTGCCATCGGCCTGGTATCAGTGCGCCATCCGAGTGCTATCGGCATGGTATTAGTGCTCCATCCGAGTGCCATCGGTCTGATATCAGTGCTCCATCCGAGTGCCATCGGCCTGGTATCAGTGCACCATCCGAGTGCCGTCTGCTATTTCACCAACTGCCATTAGAAACAAACAAAAAGACTCTTCAAAACAGTGTTTCACAAACCCCAATGTGACCGCGAACTGTAGAGCCGCTTTGTTTATCCACCATGATGGTAATAATTTCATATCTGTGGCTCTCTCATCACGAACACTCCCCTCCCTCCTTATTAACATCCTTTCCCTTCGGGCTCTGTTCTCCTTGGACGTCATTTTCCACCCGATCAGCTTCTGCAGCTGTAAATACACCCGGGCCAGCAGTAAAGCAGAAACCACTAACAAGAGAGGCTCCCCACGCGCTGAACGCCAGTGCTGAGTGGGCCCAGAAGGCTCGTTCTGGAGCGGCTCGGCCAGACGCCGTCCAAACGTCTATTTGGATCGCCTTACCAGGGACCCCCTCCAAAAATCACGCTAGAAGTTGTTGTGATTCCAATTCAATTACTCTCCCCCCTTGTTTTTTTAATCATCTATCTCCACTGTGCGTGTGTCATAACGAGTAGCTTAATTGCCTCCTATGTTCGAGCCAAATTAGATCGAGACGTTCAGTCGGAGCGTTTCTCACATTGCATCTCGGCGTCCCGTCTTCACCCCATCTGCTCCAGCCCGGCCCGATCCGCTCCGTGAAATCAGCACAGCACTTCGGGGGGGTGTGGGGGATCATGTTTCAAACTTAAATAGGAAGCCCCGGGATCTATTGGAGGGCAAGATGTCCTGCTCCTAGCAATCCTGGCCCACAGAGCGCCGACCATTTCCACCTGTCATGAAGAAACACAGAGCCCCAGGATGGGATTGAGAAAAGTCGTAGGAAAACAAAGGCGAAACGCAAACATAAGGGCTGCTCCTGTGCATTTGTGCAGCCGCCAATTTCTGCAGAAGGCTGTTAGCCTCCATCACTCAGCTCCGGTTCTTGCGCAAGAACCACTGTTGCGAATTAATCATGGGTGACAGTCGCTCTCCTGTTCCCAGTTATGACGCGGCCGCACTTTAAAAAACACTTTGCGATGTGAGCGCGATGTCAGATCCCGCTCTGAATCCAACTTTCTTTCCAGAAGGGGGAATTTTTCTGCTTGAGCAAAAGTGGAAAGCCGGAGTAACAATGCTCTGTAGTAGGAGTGGTGTTACTGCTGATGGCTGAGGGTGTGGATGTTCTAGAAAGTGCCATGGCCAAGTGTCAAGCCCCTCCACATACCCGTAATTGATGATTAAGGATATGCTTTCTGTTTTCCTAGAGCGACAGAGACCAGAACCTAGATTCCAGCACTTCTAGTTTTTCTGCCAGTCGAGCTGTACTGGATGTTTACCCTGCACTCCCAGATACTTGTATCCTCAGGGTGCTACTGAATTTCCCCCTGCATGTGAATCTGTTAGCTGTCCTCACCAATGGAAGCCTTACACGGTAACCATAGTTACTGTAACCATAGAATTCCCCCTCCTATTGTACCTGGAATGAGACACATGTGACCTGTGGCATTTAGGTAATTTTGGGCCTGAACCCCTGCCATTTAAAGTACTGTAAATCAGGCGACTGCCCACAATAAACTCTTCTTTGTTTCTCATTTGCAATGGGACACTCTATCCCCAACCCATTCTTTGGTGATTTACCCTTGTGGGTGGAGCCAATTAGAGGCCTGAACATCCCTGTGACCGCTCCAGGGTGCTCGGGGTGGGTGACCCCCACAGATACACAAAGAGGCATTTTGTTATTTCACTAAATTTACTCACTTTAAAATTTGATTTACTTTCTTCATTTCCCCAAGGTGTCTTGCACTTAAGTGCACATTATTTGTACTACCAAGCCCATGGTGTAAAGTATTCCATCGCTACCCAGAATGCACCTGAAATTCTGACTGATGAAAGCTGCCAACTTCCTGTGCATAACTAAGGTTGACATCTGCCTGTTTGCTTAGTCTTTATTAATGTTCAGTGTGCCCTCTTGGAAGGCATCTATCGTGGATCTCTTGGGACAAGACCATCTGACACACTGACAGTGATAAAGAATTAAATCAATAAGATGCTATTATGGAAATCTCATTGGAGGCTCATGTGAGAGGTAATTGAAAAGTGAACATGTATTGCAGCCTCACATCTCTGGCGATACGAGTTCCTATCCAGCTGAGCTTTCCATGTGCAGAGCTGTCATGTCTTTCCAGTGCAGGTCTCCTCCAGGTGTTCTAGAATCCTCCTAAATTCTGCATAGGAGCTTAAAATAAAATTGAGCACAACAGACCACTCAAGAAAGTTAAGGTGTTTTCACATGTTGTCCTTTTTAAACATATCCAGCTCAGTTTTCTTAAAGTGAATCAAAAAGTGTACCAACAGAAAAGGAACTTTTTGTGTTCACACTATGAGTTCATTTGGTCCACTTGGGGGTCCCGGCGCAAGAGCATGTGATCTGTCTACGGCAAGCCTAAAGGGCTAAATTACAATGGCAACCAACAATGCACAGGTAAAGCAAACCCCAATGCAGACTTTAAGTGAACTATTTCAGAGGGGTCTGAGCCCTGGCGGAGTGAGGCATGGGTGACACAGACTGCCAACCACATAAAAAAAAAAAAAAATCAGAATGGTGACATTTGCACAATTCCTACCATTAATTTACATGTCCCGTCAATGATAACAATACAGCTTGTGGGTCATTAACCTTGTCGGAGTCGGCACCCTGATTCTAGCTTGTGAGATTGGCAGGCTACCACTCAAAAGTACGAGATGGGAAGAGGGGTGGGGCTGGGCTGAGCTGACCCCAGGTCGCTCCCCTGCTGGAAGCCCGACGTGCAACCAAATAAACCACAAATCAGTCTTAATACTGCAAATATACAATTTCACAGACATATCGTTGCATTTTTTTCTGGTTTGTCCTAAATCGTTAAGAATAATACGCCACCAAGGCAAATTTGTTTAGTTCTGAGTCTTGGCTGACAGTGTTGGGGGGGCGGGGGGGTAGTGTATTGATGCTCGAAGTACTAAATTAACACAAATGGTCTGAGCCATCAGGTGCCCAATTTAAAAAATGGAGGAAAGAAGAAGAGAAAAAACATATAAAACATAAAGGTATGTTGCTGTTCCATCTCTTTATGAGTATAATATTACGCATGTAATGAAATACACCAGTATAACACCAGTATGTTTGTTAGCCAGTAGAGTAATAGCATGATAATTCGATTCTCCTTTTTTAACTTATATACTGCAATTCAATTCTATTTGTCTCTGTTGCTTTTTTTTATATTCACAAATCTTATTTTGTGTCTATTTTTATATGTATATAGGCCTAGTTTTAAATGTTATCATTATTTACTCGCATCGTTCCAAATTTCCGTGCCAAATGGTGCTTTTTTGAGTGGAGGTTGAGGGGGGGGAGATAGACACACAATTTTTGTTTTTTGGTTGGTGGAGGATGGACGTTCTGAGGAGAGGGGTCTGTGTTCATTTGGAGTGAACACATATGCATAAAAAAATGCCGACTAATTGCTCTTTGAGTTTGTTTTGAGGGCTGAAAGGGACCAAAAGTGAACGCAGCAAAGATCTGCTTGCGACCGCCTACCGCTGCAGCACGCGCTGCGTCTCAGTATGTTTTGCCCGCTGCAACACCATAGGCAGGAAGGCCCTGCAGAGAATCATCAAAGCAGCACAGAAGATCCCCAAGACCCAAACGCTGATTCTGGACCAGCATCCAGCATCACCAGTGAGCCCACATCCCCCTGCCACCAGCTGTTCACCCTCCCGTCCTCTGGAAAGCGCTACAGG
This sequence comes from Hyperopisus bebe, assembly GCA_026777045.1. Classification (NCBI taxonomy): domain Eukaryota; kingdom Metazoa; phylum Chordata; class Actinopteri; order Osteoglossiformes; family Mormyridae; genus Hyperopisus; species Hyperopisus bebe. The sequence goes on along the minus strand of JAODJW010000081.1, from coordinate 19,371,831 downwards.
ACTATTTACTCCTGCTCTTCCGAACCGAGGAAGCGCTTCTACCCAAAAGCCATCGATCATCTTAACCAAGCAAGGAACAATGAACCTAAATATCCCTGCCACTCCCCCAGGAGCATTTCATATGCTGTGACCTACCCCCTGCCCCTCCCCCCCAAAAAATTTCTACAACTTAAGGTTACTGAAATAATATGGGGTTGGGCTACTGCACATTGATTCACCACTTTGTTTGATACTGTACATCAATGTAGTATATATTATTTTCTGTTTTATTTCTCTATATATTTTTATTTTATTTTACATATCTTTTATTGCTGCTGGGACGCACACAGAGTTTCATTCTACATATACAGTGACAATAAAAACATTCAATTTTCTTTTTTTTCTCATAACAACCCAAAACCAGATTAATAAGCCAGAGAGGTCCAACATCATCATTTGAGACTGAGGTAGAAGCAGACATAGTTAAGATGTTATGGCAGATCCGCTGTCTAACGTCAGGTATCCTGAGGAACCTGGAGAGGAGATTAATCGAGCCTTCTCCGAGATCCAGCGGAGATCTATTCCCCACATCCAGCTGAGCTTTCACTGGGATTTTAGAAAACGATTCCTCATGAGTCTCGAAACACTAAGTGTCATCTTCGCACTGCGGCGATCCAATTTTAACGACGGACCATAATAAAAACAGAATGGAAAAACCGAAGCTCTTCCTCTGAACTGTTTTCTTCCTCCAAGTGCTTCCAAATGCATTCGAAAACAATAAGTTTATTTGTCATGTCACTTGACGCTTGGTACAGTGCAGATGAGTGTGGCGTCCACAAACAGCGGCAGTGTTTGGATGTATACAAAAAGGTAAATATGCAACATTGTAATAATAATGTGAAATTCAGAAACAAATAAATACGTTAAATACATCTGCTCCCTGACTTATGATGGCCGTATGTTCCAATAAACCCACCATAAGCTGGAAATATCATAAGTCAAACATGAATATGACATAATACTTAAACACCTAAAGTTCAAACTTCGATGACTACTAACTGTGCATCGCTGTCATGCCGTTTCACTGTAAAGTTGAAATATCAGAAGTCAACCATGAAGCGAGGAGCGTCTGTACAATGAGCAGTAATACAGTAATACAGTAAATGCTGTTAAATGCAGTGACAGATACACATAGGCTATGACCAATGCAGTGACAGTTACATATAGGCTATGACCAATGCAGTGATAGTTACACATAGGCTATGACCAATGCAGTGACAGTTACACATAGGCTATGACCAATCCAGTGACAGTTACACATAGGCTATGACCAATGCAGTGACAGTTACACATAGGCTATGACCAATGCAGTGCGCTAACATGCCACATAAATATGAGTATGAATGTGACGTGGATATGGATGATAGCAAATAGTGAATAGTGAATAGTGATAGTGAGGTTCATTGAGCAGAGTTCAGCATTCTGATGGTCTGGTGTAAGAAACCATCCCAGAGCCTTGCTGGTTCCAGTTCTAATACTGCGGAACTGCCCTGCCAGTAGCATGTTATTAAACTCACCTGGATAATGGTACTTATCTGCAACTCAGGGCAAGATGCTGAAAGATTACAATATTAATCATGACAACAGAGATTGCCTCACTTAGCTCACTGCGGTATCTATTCCCACCCGACTGCCGCGTCTGGTCGCCTTATGGGACCTTCAGCCGTACGCCCGTAACATGATGCCTGGATAGAGACAGGCATTAGCTCAGCATAAGGAAGCAGTTATTCTGTAGTAATGAAGTCAACAAGGCGGCCTTCACGTGGACCGTCCGTCGGCTTAGGGCTAGTCATCTTCTGTCAGCTGCCGTTTTCCCGAATCTCCTGAGACAGAAAAATTTCAGACACTGAATTTTTGAAGCAATGGCCCTTAAGGGATGCAGGTGTGTCAGTTTTCATTCACTTACTCACCCCTATTAGGTTTATGAAGGTATTATTTAGACAGGAAATCTGCCCCCTCCCCATGCCATCTCCCCTCAATCACAGACTGAAAGTCAGGCTGAGAACCATCAAGAAAGTGGCCCCCTTAAGGACCAGACCTGGGTAATGCTCATGCCTAAGGTTAAGTTATTTTCTCCCTCTTCTGATGATGTCCTCTATCTTAAATCCCGCGATGTAGAAGAAGATCACACCTAATTTGATTATGAATCTCACAGCCGGGCGTTCCCCCTATCAAGAGCTGTTTATGACCTCACCTGTGCGAGGGGTTTTCCGGAATGCCTTCGCCATGGTAAAGGGAAAACGGGTGGTGGTGACTCAAGAGTCACTGTTAGGAGTTTGCTGCAGCCCAAAAGAAGAAAACACAAGACAATTTTTGATTCAAAACATTTCATGCTCGATTTGTAATCTGTCAAACTCCATTTGAGTTTGGGGGGGCTTGAAAGAAGCCATAGTTATGACGAAGACGGTCACTGTCTGTCTGAATGGGTAGCGGGGAGGGAGGATGAACTGGGCCAGATGCTTGGGGGAGGCTGGTGGGGGGGTGTCTTCCTTGGAGTCCTGACCTTGTCAGCCGGATGAGAGGAGGGCTCAGCTCCCAGTCTGGATCGGAATGGCGGCGCTTTCAGCGCTGGATGGCTGTCTCCCGGGGAATTTTGGAAATGCGAGACATTAAAATGTTGCATTAAAAAAGGAATATGGGACTGAAATCTCATTAATTTATGCGTGTTTTAAATGAAGTTTGGAAAAAAACGGCCTATAATTAGGAACAAATTATCTGTTTCTTTCCTTTCTTCATAATTTTTTCACTTACAGACCTTGTTGCCCCAGACAACACACACACATAACCTGCAAATTTTCTCTTTAATCAAATCTCACAAACGCTTTACTGAACCAGCTCAGATTAATTTAATCGCTCCTCTGGGGTCTGAACCTACAACATTTTGCTTGGAAATTTAGGCGCTGTGCCATTTGGTCTGTGAATGATGCTAAACTCTCTGCATTTTGTCACGGCACTGAGCATACAGGAGCACTGGCCCCAGCTGAAAGCTGATTGGCCCCCTCACTCAGTGATTCAAAGCATTTCATTGGCTAATATAAGCAAGTGGCAGATAAGGTTGGCCCCTTTGAATGAATTATGATTCCTCTTGCAACCATATCTTAAACAATCCTAGAATAGCCCCTACATCCCAGGCATGACGGAAACGCTGCATTTTCTGGACAGTCGGATTGGCTGCACCTGCTTCATTTGACACGCCTTTTCGGCAACAAGGCTGTTGCCGTGACGACCTGCCGCTGAACTCCTCGGATACACCCGCATCCCCTGGGGCTTCATTAAAACCGGATGTCCGGAGCTTTGTGAATCCCAAGCAGGAGGCCGGTCTAGTTACTCTTGAAGCGTGAAGCTTGTAGTCCGAGAGAGTCTGATTTGACATGTTTGAAGTCTTGCTTTAATAGTCCATTGGTCCAATGTTGGCTTTTAACTCGGTCTGTCTGGTCTGTCACCTGCCAGGGTTCATAGTTTTGGTTCTGTAATTCCTTTGTTTGCTTTTCCTCTATTAGTACCGTGGTCTCGTTGCTGTTTCCCCCTCACACATTGTTCCGGAACCTACCACCCAGTCAGTGGCCCCAATTTTCCCATAGGATCCTGTCCAGAGGACTGAGGGACCATCAGGCAGAGAAGCGGGCAGTATGGACGGGATGATCCGGTGCAGGGTGCCTGGCGTCTGTGGTCTCTTCGGTCTGAAAACAGTGAAACATCAGGTTTGCGAAATCCCTGCTCTGAACGGCATGGATAAAGAGGGCTTTTTACGAGACCCCCACTGTTTCACAGGCCCAGCAGAGGAAGTAATTATGGCACGTTTAATTGGGGAGGGATTCGGACACTTTTAAAATGGGAGATCTGTGAGTTTGTTTGCTTACACGCCGCCTCCTGAAATGTCATTCTGCACATGCTCGATCAGCCCACGGCTAAAGGCGAACTCACAGACACACCCTCATATAAAATCGGCCGAATCGGCATCATTTCATGTAGCTTGGAGAACACCTGGTACCATAACATCACTGCACATGTTCAGACATCGAGATCATTTTTGACCTTTATTTCAGGTCTACAGGAATCAAGTTCTTCAGCAATAACTAAATATAGCCTTCCTTGCAACAATGAAGTGCAATAATCTTCCACCCACTTATCCTGGTCAGGGTTGGGGGAACAAAGAACAATAACTCTTGCTTGAATTTTACAGCTTATTTTTTTTTAGGAAAAAAAGTCAAAAAATACCCTCTCTGCATCTGTCTCAGTGGGCACAATTTGAAAGCTAGCAGGCTAATTATATGGCTTTGGGTAGGACTCTGTAGTCATTTTTCGCAAATAAATCAATGCACACAAAACAGCTCCTTACGTTTTTCCTCTTGCGTTTACCCTTCTTCCAGTTAAGAGAGTATCGGTGTGTATTTTTATAAATGGCAAGTGCTGACAGACGAGATCAATCGCCTTACATCTTTTTCGGGATACTGTGGATAATAAATAGCTCTTCCCTCAGATCACTTCCTCTGCAGCCGTGGAAGCCCTGGGATCCGTATCTGGGCCGCTACCCGGGTCCTCAGCCCGTTTCTTGCCTGTCCCAGTTCTGGGAAGCCGGATGGGTGGGTGGCTTTCCGTCTGACGGGCTATATATCACCGTCCTCTCCGCAATGTCACCGAAAGGCCGCTCAGTCAGCACTGTCATGGCGGCGCCGATCAAATCAGCCAAGCGTCCTGAAACCCACGCCCTCGCCAGCTTGTCTTTCGTGTCCACGCGCCCGCATGGGGGGCATGATGGGATATGCGGTGCTGGGGGGGGGGGGGATGTTTGACCTGGATGTTGTCGTCCACAGGCTGTGGAGC
>JAODJW010000081.1:19305366-19316039 GCA_026777045.1 Hyperopisus bebe | reverse complement strand
AGTCGCATGTATAGTATGGGAGATATGAAGAAAAACAAAATGAATTGCTGAATGTCAGGAGGATATACTTGAGAGTATTCCAGATTAATATGCAGGTTGATATCATTTGATATGTAACAGGCTAGTTTTTAGGAACATCAAATGGTTGGCCTTCATGCCTGAGGTTAAGCAGTCCTAATGCTTGTTGCTTAGTCACTGAGCGCTGTGCTATTGCAGTTTGTGTTGTGGGAGGGGTGCGGGGTGTAACAACCCCACCAGCAGTGACTGCAGAGAGGCCTAGACCGTGTGCTTTAGTGTCCATTGGTAACCCGAAGCCAGGGTTTTACCTGCAAATCCGGAGCACAATCCGAGGGCAAACTCAGGGCCTTCAATGGCAGGAACAATGCTAGTCATTCACATCCCATGATGACTAATAAAGAAGTCCACCCCCACCTCACTCCCCAACCCCTCTACCTGCTCAAGGGCCCCATTCTTCCTGCCCCCACAGATCACTCGAGGGCCAAGCATGGAAGCCTTCACCTCCTCCTCAAGAACCCCACCCCCCACCCTGGGTTGACAAAGTGCCACTCGCTGTCGCCAGACACAGCTGAGTGAGGCTGTAATCTTAAGGGGAAAGCCTGTCCCCACTGACTTAAGGGGGTCTTAAATCTCAGCCACTGGCCTTGCAGTTTCTACTCAGGCGGTCCAACAACAGCATGTAGTTCCTACAGAAACAGTGCACAAGGAGCACTGTTCAACTAAGTGCCGTGTTCTTCACAAAATACATAAGCAAAAAATGTCAACAAATGAGCTTGTTCATTGTCCTAGAATGGTATAATAGGAACACTGCAGCACTGTGCGTCTGTTTCCGTGTGACATCATATGTTCTCCCTGGGTTTGTGGGAGATTCCTCAGGATATCCTGTTTAACAACCTGCCATTTAGGTAAACTGTCATCTAGTAATTGTCCGTAGTGTGACATCTGGTCCACATTGCCCCCCGTCTTGCTCTCAGTGTTTCCTGGGGTAGGTCACAGTCTGACTGCACCCTCTACTAGACAAGCAGAATGGAAAATGGATGAGAGAGAAACATGCTTTCCTGTGTTGGGTGCTAATTATTGGTCATTGAATATTCCATGGGACGTGATCATGTGACAGTCATGTGACCGCCTTGACTCCTCCCCCAGGCAAGCATATTTTTGCCAACACCACTTTGCCGGACCTGGCTGTGGGCCTCATCCTCCTCGCCCTGTCGCTCCTCTTTCTCTGCACGTGCCTCATCCTTATCGTCAAGTTGCTCAACTCTATGCTGAAAGGCCAGGTGGCCATGGTCATCAAGAAGATCCTCAACACAGGTGCGTGGGAGCTCCTTCTGGTATATGGGGACAAGGGATGTGTTTTATCACAAAGTCACCGTGACCCAGTGAACCGAATCATCTTTTATTAGCACCGGTAGGCATAATGGTTGAATATTAGTACAAGAAGATTGATCTTTAGGACGTTTGTGTTGATACTGGGACATGTGCATAGGTGGTGTGGTTTAATCATTAGCTCTGACTTTCTTCTGCTACCTGGACAGAGATATGCAGGTAAACATACTGAGCTATATGGTATCTATCACACTTATCATGCACATTTTAGTATTAATCCGTGACCAAGGGCATTTAGGGCACGAAACCCCATCCTCCTGAGTTTCTGTACTCAGGTGTAGGCGGTAAAATGGCCATTATCAGGGGGAAATGCGCATAATGTGAGCGTGTGGCTGCGCTCTGATGGACCCGCATGCTGTCCTGGTTGTTTTGCCCCATAAAGATACAGTACAGGTTCACCATGACCGTCCCCCACCCCAAAGATGCAGACTTTGCATTTACAATTACATATTTTCATTTATGAGTCATTCCTACCATGGGTTTAACTGCTCCCATTATTATCTAAATTCTAAACATTCCACCACCGAGAATGTTTGCATTGCGTGTTAATCTTGATGTACCTTGATTATTATTCTTATTTTGCACTTTTCCTGTCTGTCTCACTTGTCCTGTCTAGTACTTTATGTCCTGGGGAAGATTATTTCTTGCCACTATATGCAGTGTACAGTATATGATTAGTGTGACAATAGCCCTGCATGGCTTGACTTGGCTCTGTACTGGACAAGTGGTGATGGATGGATGGATGGATGCACTTATTATTCACTCATTCATACTACCGGTGTGCAACTCTGTAGCTTCCATTATTGCCTAAATTCTAGTCATTCCATCACTGTATGTGATGGATGGATGGATGGATGTATGCATGGATGGATGGAATTGACCAGGATGGCTCTCCTTGTCCCTTACACACAGACTTCCCGTTCCCATTCGCCTGGGTGACAGGCTACCTCGCCATCATGGTTGGAGCAGGAATGACCTTTGTGGTGCAAAGCAGCTCGGTTTTTACCTCCGCCATCACCCCTCTGGTTGGTGAGTCAGCACCGGGCCATGGGTGCAGGGAATGGACGCTGCCCGGCTCCCGGATGCGCACACTGACGAACGTTGTGCCTCTTTCCCACCACAAACAGGAATTGGTGTCATTAGCATTGAGAGAGCGTATCCATTGACCCTCGGCTCAAACATCGGCACGACAACCACAGCCATATTAGCTGCTATGGCCAGTCCCGCCGAGACGCTTGGCAACTCCTTGCAGGTCGGTAACCCCAGCAATGCAGTGAGGGACTAGAATTTTCGACCTCCATTGATACATAATGATTTGAGAATTCAACTTATTAAGCAGCCATTAGGGAATCATAACATCTGATGCTGGTTCACATGTACAGTGACAAAGTAACTATTGAACCAGTGTTACAATGGTTTTTATTTGTTTATTTAATATTCAAATTTCATTTGCAATCCAGTTACATTTTACTTGGTGTTCAATGTGGTGTTGTTAGTTTTATTTGTTTATTTGGTTTTGATTGTTATCAGTTTGGTGTATTACATATATTTTCTTAGATTTTATAAATTTTTAGTTTTGGTTTAAGCTTTAGTAATTTAGTTGTGAGGCTATTTTATGTGTTTGGTCTTTAAAGAGTCCTACAGAAATACATAGTGAACAACAATACATTAGTTATGTTCTACGCTCCTCAAAATGGGCAAAACATGTTCCTGGTACTATTAATGGTAATTAGGGAGAATAACAGATCATTATTTTAGCTAAATAGAGCGTGGCCCCGCATGTCCGTTCTGTTCTTACGATGCTGGGCTCTTTTTATACCTGTTACAACGCATTTTTTTAATCATGCTGCATTAAGTAATAACTTGAGTGATGATAAAAATATCAATAATAATGATAGGATAATGTTGCAATATAAAATTATTTTATAGTGAATTTGTAACATTTTGTTGAGTTGCATGGTGTGTGACAATGCATCATGTAATAACATGGCTTTACATGATGAACATTAGTATTTTGTTGTGTTATTACATAACGCCGCATTATTACATGACGTTTTGTAACAGGGACACCCTGTAGTATTTGAAAATGGCAAGAGAAAGTATTTCACATTTGTTTTTACTTCGTTTTAGTTTTGTGAGCAATTTTTATAGTTTTTGTTTAGTCATTTTTTAAATTTTATTTTTGCATCTCATTTCAGTTGACGAAAATGTTTTTGTTTTCATTAACAATAATAATCCTGAGCTGAACACACGCTTCCATCCCTAGGTTGCATTCTGCCACTTCTTCTTCAACATCGCTGGCATCTTACTATGGTATCCCATTCCATTCATGCGCATCCCCATCCGTCTGGCCAAAGCCCTCGGCAATCGTACCGCCAAGTACCGCTGGTTTGCCGCCTTCTACCTCATCCTGTGCTTCCTGGTCCTGCCATTGAGCATCTTCAGCCTGTCCCTGGCCGGCTGGCAGGTGCTGGTGGGCGTGGGGGTGCCTATCGTAGCGGTCGCCATCTTTATCATCATCGTGAACCTGCTCCAGGCCCACAAGCCCGGGTTTCTGCCGCCCGTTCTGCGCAGCTGGGAATTCCTGCCATATTGGATGCACTCCATGGCTCCCTGGGACCGCGTCGTAGTCACGGCGACGTCCTTCTGCGCCGCCCGCTGCTGCTGTTGCTGCCGCTGCCGATGTTGCAGCAGTACTGCTGGCGACCAGCAGGGGGAGAACAGCGGCGATGGCATGCTGAATGAAAAGGAAAAAATTGAAGCGTCCTACAACATGATGGAGATCCACAATAACCCAGCGCTGTCCTGGGAGGGTGAGCCAGAATCAGGCCAGAGGAATTGCCCCAGAACTGATCAGCAAAGCACACATTTATAATGATTTGTGTGTTCAGCCTTGAAGTCGGGCTCTAATATTGTACCTGTTTGGAGCCAGCGTTGCTGGGCCTGCTGGCTGTGCCAAATGTGCTCTACATCGATTCTCCCTCTGTCAGTCGTATTATTAATTGCTGTGGTGGCACAGGAGTGGCTGTGAGGCGAGAGACATATGCAAAAAAACGGAAATAGCAACTGCAGTGGCTGCCTGACAGAACAGGAATATACCTGATAAGCTTATATGTGCACAAAATATGAAACATTTAAAGTATTTAATGAGAAAATCATGATTTTCTTTCCACTTCTGATGTATTTTTCTTTATATATATAAATATATATATATGCAGGCTATTTAACTTTCTTACCATTTCTTACCTTTCTCTTTTACTGGGAAAATCTATGTAAATATGTATCTTTATGAATTTTGTAATTTTGAAAATTGTAAGATGACTGTAAGGAGTGCCCGTTGAATAAGACTCAACATGTTTCCCCCTGTTTTTAATGATGTATATAATGATGGTGAACAACTCAAGAAGAGTATGTCTATTATAGGAAGCGGGTCACATAGCTACTAATAACACATCACCAGCAGGAACACGTGAGACCGTGAAAGTGACAAATCTCTCAAAGGCAAAGTCACAGCAAAGATTTAATCGGCATGAGGAGCCTTGACAAAAGTTATTAAAAACCACAAACGTGAGCCGCAATATTAATGTTAATACCCCTCTAAACAAAGAGGTGTACGACCAAAGCATTGTTATTTTTATTGTAAGTTTTTGCTGTTTGAATAAAGAACAAATTTAAATTTATTGCCTGTGTTTGAGGAGGGTAATAAGCAGCCATGACACCTTTGCAAACTCTGGCGTTTTTATTGCAGCACATGACAACTTATTAGTCGGGTAGGAAGAGATCAGGCACAGAAAGACATCTAAAGCTAGCCTGAACATGGCTGGCAGCGGGTCTTGGGAATGATGAGGAAATGATGTTTTCTGTAAGCAAGGCAGTGATTGGTCTCATAGCCAATGGGTGTGGTCTGCTATACCTCAAAAAAGCTAAGATGATAATGTTTTTTTAAGGAAGGTACACTATTTGGACAAAAGTATTGAGAAACCTGGCCATTACACCTACAGGAACATTTATGACATCCCATTCTAAATCCATAGGCATCAATATGGAGCTGGTCCCCCCTTTGCAGCTATAACAGCTGCCACTCTTCTGGGACAGCTTTCCGTAACAATTTGGAGTGAGCCTGTGGAACTTCTGCACATTCATCCAGAACAGCATTCATGAGGTCAGGCACTGATATTAGACATGTAGGCCTGGCTCACAGTCTCTGTTCAAGTTCATCCCAAATTTGTTCAATGGGGTTGAGGCCAGGGCTCTGTGCTGGCCAGTCAAGTTCTTCCACGCTAAACTCACCCAACCATTCTTTATGGATCTTGCTCTGTGCACTGGGGCACAATCGAGGTGGAACATAAAAAGGCCTTCCCCAAACTGTTCCACAAATTTGGGAGCATAGAATTGTCTTGTTAGGCTGAAGCATTAAATCTTCCCATCACTGGAACTAAGGGGCCTAGTCCAACCCCTGAAAAACAACCACATAATATTATCCCTCCTCCAACAAACTTTACAGTTGGCACAATGAAGTCAGGCAGGTAACATTCTCCTGGCATCTGCCAAACCCAGACTCACCCATCAGACTGCCAGACAGAGATGCATGATTCTTCACTCCACAGAACACGTTTCCACTGCTCCAGAGTCCAATGGTGCCGTGCTTTACACCACTCCATCTGACACTTGGCATCACGCTTGGTGATGTGAGGCTTGCATGCAGCAGCTTCGCAGTGGAAGCCCATTCCATGGAGGTCTTGGCAGCACAGACTTTGTACTGGGGTTAATGCCAGAGCATTGGCAACTATTACACGCTACGCACCGCAGCACTCGGTTACCCTGCTCTGTTAATTTACGTGGCCTGGTACTTCGGGGCTGAGTTACTGTCATTCCTAAATGCTTCCACTTTGCAACAATACAGCTTACAACTGACTGTGGAATAGCTAACAAGGGGGAAATTTCACAAACTCACTTGTTGCAAAGGTGGTATCCTATGACAGTAACACGCTTGAATTCACTGAGCTCTTCAGAGCAACACAGTTTTTTCACAAATGTTTGCAAAACTGACTGCATGGTTGGTTGCTTGGTTTTATACACCTGTAGCAATAGGTCTGAATGAAACACCCGAATTCAGTGATTTAGAGGTGTGTCCCAGTACTTTTTTGTTTACTGTAGTTCTAGGTCAATGAAACACTATATTTCCAAAGGTATTGGGACACCCCTCCAAAGCATTGAATTCAGGTGTTCCAATCACTTCCATAGCCACAGCTGTATAAAATCAAGCACCTACACATGCAGACTGCTTCTGCAAACATTTGCGAAAGAATGGGTCGCTCTCTGGAGCTCAGTGAATTCAAGCGTGGTACCGTGATAGGATGCCATCTGTGCAATAAGTCGAATTGTGAAATTTCCTCGCTACTAAATATTCCATGGTCAACTATTAGTGGTATTATAACAAAGTGGAAACAACTGGAACAACAGCAACTCAGCCATGAAGTGGTAGGCCATGTAAAATCACAGAGCGGGGACAAGGCATGCTGAGGCTCATAGTGTGCAGAAGTAGCCAACTGTCTGCAGTCATTAGCTACAGACCTCTAAACTTCAGGTGGCCTTCAGATTAGCTCAAGAACAGTGCATAGAGAACTTCATGGAATGGGTTTCCATGGCCGAGCAGCTGCATCCACGCCTTACATCACCAAGTACTATGCAAAGCATCTGACGCAGTGGTGTAAAGCACATCACCACTGGACACTAGACACTTTCTCTGGAGTGATGAATCATGTTTCTTTGTCTGGCAGTTTTATGGATGAGTCTGGGTGCCCCTTAGTTCCAGTGAAAGGAACTCTTAATGCTGCAGCATTCAAAGCCATTTTGGACAAGTTCTTGCTCCCAAATTTGTGGGAACAGTTTGGGGATGGCCCCTTCCTGTTCCAACATGACTGCGCACCAGTGCAGAAAGCAAGGTCCATAAGGACATGGATAAACATCTGGTGTGGAGGGACTTGACTGGCCTGGACAGAGCCCTGACCTCAACCTGATAGAGCACCTTTGGGATGAATTAGAGCAGAGAGTGCAAGCCAGACCTTCTCCTCCAACAGTCCTATGCCACAGTGCCTCGTCCACAGATCCTGACCTCACAAATGCTCTCCTGGAAGAATGGTCAAAAAAATCCCATAAACACACTCCTAGACCTTGTAGACAGCCTTCCCAGAAGAGCTGAAGCTGATATAGCTGCAAAGGATGGGCCAACTCCATATTAAAACCTATGTATTAAGAATGGGATTTCATTAAAATTCATGTGTGTGTAAAGGCAGGTGTCTCGATACTTTTGGTGATACAGTGTATCAACACACAGTAAATACAGCAAATCACCAGTTCATAAGCGTACAACTTCTCCAGGTGTTAGAAAACTCACTTCCCACTTAAATACACGATACAGAAAAGAGGACATATGTACCCCATTGCATTTCTGGGTTTCAACATCAGAGAGCTATCTCCGTGTGGCGCCAGAACCTTCTAACCCTTCCAGGACCTCCGCAATACCCTTGGTGCCGGTCTCGTTCTCTGAATACAAGATCTCACATGGCGGGTAATAAAAAAGGAGGACAAAACAATAATTGGGACACGTGAAATCAAAACTGTGCATGAAGATGAACTGTGACAAAGATTCTGAGAATCAGGCACCTGCGGCCCCCCACACCTCCATTGGGTTGGTGTGATATTACACACTGCAGAACGGCATTGTTCCTCAGTCAGCCCAGCATCATTCCTGCTGGTGATCAGGTGACCTTCACCTCGACCCAGCAGGGAAATCATTCTTTAAACAAACACACTTTGTGGCTTAGTCTGTTTGATGGGAACAAGCTGACTCCATGTGTTAATCAATTACCCCAAAAGAGCTCCAGCCAATCTCCAGCCCCCCCCCCCCGCAACCTACACGGCTCCCAGTCTCTGCTCAGAAAATGACATAGTAATGTTTTCAGTATTACATAAAGCAAGTGTAATACTATGTAAAATTATACTGGAAAATTTGATTTTGTTAAAATGATAAGGAATGAAATTGAGTAACTGAAATGTTTACAAATAGTTACGGCACATATTTCTACAGGTTTAAATATTATTTTAGATATAATTCGATGTGTTAATCTTCCTCCGGACTTTTAAGGCCATAAATTATAACAGGAATAAACAATAAGTAGTGAAGCAAGATACTGGAGTTCAGATCAGAAGCAGAGAACCAATACGGCATTCCTCGGTGCACAGTTAACACAGCTGCAAACCTAAGCAACCAGGACTTCGGGTCAGAGTTTCCCTGGGCTACTGATAGCCGATGCCTGTAACAGCACAAGGTGTGCAATGCTGGCAGGGCTGTTCAGCTGCTGGAGTGCGGTACGGGACCACGGCGAGACACTTTCAGCACCCTACAAGAAGCTCTGCTGATGATCAATGCCTGGTTATCACTTTCATCATTTCCCAATTCCAAATCCAAGTAGCTTCGTATCAGCCGGTCGATTAAATATGGTATGAAGGTACAATGGTGTGGAATCAATCGCATACACACTCCAAGGAACCTTTAACTTTGAAGTAGCTAAATCGCAATTCCGCAGCTGCAAAGGTGACTCATATTAAGTTGATTGTCAATTAGCAATGCGTGTCAACTATAAACGAGGTCTGCAAACAAGCAAATATTGTCCCCTCGAGATGTTCTTATATTACAGAAAGATAATTCCCCCATAAAAACTGCAAAACAAATTCGGCAGTGGTTTCATGAACGGGCGTGTGAACGTCTCCCCAGCCACCCAGGCTAAACATTATTGAACATTTGTGGGACGTTCCGGAGTGCCGAGTGTGAAACACGTTTCCACCTCCTTCATCGCCTGAAGAACAGGAGGCTCCCCTTGATGATGAACGGCTTAATATCCCACTACACAGAGTAGGACTTCAAAGGAGAGCGTTTCCAAAAGAACTGAAGCTGTTCTGAAAGCGAAGCGTGGACCTTTGGCTTACACGATCCATAATGCTAATATATTTTTGGCCTGTTTTGTCAATCCACTGTGTATTGCAGTTATTTATAATAAAAAGCAACTATTTATACTGAAATTGGGGAGACATACTAAAAGAATCATAGTATATCCTTAAAAAATAACATTCATGTCTGAATAAGGTTTGAAACGTTCTTTTCTTCTCTTGGGAGTTTTTAAACGGTGTATGTGTCTCATTCTATTTATCCATTTGATCCAGTATTATTTCCTTGTACATAAAATACACCAGACACATAAAAAGGTGCAGTTTGTGATGTTTAATCTCAGGCCTTCTCCAAATTCACCATTGTACTACAGATGCAATAATATTCAAGAGATGTAAAACTGCAATTCATTACTTCAATGTGTAAAAAAACAGGAAAGAACATTTTTGAAAATGATACAAACCCTTTGACTCAACGTTCGTTAACGGTTTTGCTTGTAATGTGCTGTTTGCCTGACTTTTACGTCACTTTGGACCAAACTGTTTGCTAAATGCAGTTAATTTAAACATAAGACACAGTTGACATATAAAACACTGTCTGGGCAGAATTTCCGTGAGACGGGCCCCCGGCCCCTTGTGACCTTCCAAGTGACTGGAAGATGGATGGATGGATGGATGGATATGCTATGCATTCTGGATAAGGTTAGGTGTAAAACCCATCCAACTTAATAAATAACAACCAAAAATAATAATGATGATGCTGACATCAAAATCAAAATGCACATCTTCTACTCTGCTGTTCCATGCCTCCTTCAAGATGATCGCAGGCATTATAATATCTGTGCGAGCAGCACTGAGCCAACCGCGCATAGACAGGCCCCCAGCACACACCAGGTCCAGTCCCTGAGCAGCTGCAGGTCCTGCCAACCCAGGCCCGGGGTGGCTGTAGCCCCCCGGCCAACAGCAGCAGTAGCGGCTCCTCTGTGTTCACTTTGCGCTGCTGTAGGGACATGGATCAGTGGGTGAGGCGGGATTACTGCTCTGCACAATGTGCAGGTGAAACAACAGCACCACACTCAGGCCAAAAATGGAACTACATCTCCTGCTTGGGGAAAAAAAAGCCAACACAACTTAAAAGGCAATACCAGTCACCAAGGAAATATTAAATCTTACCAGAGGGAATCCCAGCACTGATGTCAGTGATCAGTAATTCTGGTTCTGAATTCTTATATTTAGGTCTGAATGGAAGGATACCCTACATACTGGCAATCAGGTTACCATTCTTAACAATTTGGCTGTATGATACAGTCAGACCATCA
>JAODJW010000081.1:19283343-19294429 GCA_026777045.1 Hyperopisus bebe | reverse complement strand
AGGTCTTTCAGTAACATCTCAGTGTTAAAGCCAGCTTAGCTTCAACACAGATGGTTCTAATACTGAAATGCTACTGATGTGGCGATGGATGGATGGATGGACGGACAGATGGATGAATGGATGGATACGCTTTTATTCAGTATGCAAGCCTGTTTGCCATTACCTCATGCCCACCCAGGCGGTGGTATGTGATTGGTCCAAAGTAGCCCTGGATGCCGGGCATAAACTTGCCACCACCAATCATGAAGTAGCCAGCAGTGTCGTCGTAGTGGATATCAGCCTGGAAACTGGAATGCAAACGATGAGCCTCCCACTCACACCACACAGGTCCATCGCAGGATGCAGACTGGGGGACGCGAGGGACAGTCATTGGATGACTGGTGTGTCAGTGAACACGAGAAGGACTTCAGGAACTCCCTTTAGCAAATATGTGTTAAATGCACTAACAAAAAAACAACAACAAAAAACAGTTTTTAAGGATCTCTAATGAGTTGGGTCTTAGTTTGGTTGATATCATGCGTTTCCATGGAAACTGATCACTGGTTGTACTCCAGCACAGTCCTTGACTAATGGAACCCAGCTGGTTCTGTTTGTCTTAATTGACTTTTTAGAGTTTTAAATTGGGTCTCCTGGGTGGAGAGAGAAGAGGAGAGGGGAGTACAATCATGGATGTTACCTGGACAACTAAACTTCTGTTTGAACTAATTCTTTTGACTTGTACCACTGGGATAATCATGTGACAGGTACCCACCCCACATTAACGTTCTCCTTCGCAAATGGCCACACACCAATGCCAGCGCAAGAAGCACCGTCTCAGATCGTGAGAGAGCGCACAGGAATATTCAAAATTCACCCCTGTAATCTGAGCTCAAGGCGACGTGACACACAGACCCTCTAGATGCCAAACACTAGCTGCTACCCACAAGAGTACAGCCAGGCATTGCATAATGAAGTTTCAGTCAATAACAGACCACATATGCAACAGTGGTCCCATTAGATTATAACAGAGCCAAAAAATTCCTATTCCCTAGTGACGTTGTAGCCATTGTATTGTCGTAACACAACGTGTTACTTATGTGTTTGTGGTGATGCTGATGTAATCAAACCTGCAAGTAAAGCACTCAGAACTATATACAGTACATAATACTTCATATAATAAACATCTATGCTACTGGTTTTTATGTTTATTATACTGAACTTTGTAATCATTACATAACCTAGGTAGGCTGCACCATCTAGAGTTACATAATTACACTCTATAATGTTTGCACAATGACAAAATGGCCTAATGACGCATTTCTCTGTACACATCTTTAGGCAAAGGATGACTGTAATATCAGACTGCCAGAGGAACCACCAGACATTCAGGGCCCCATGAAAGCATATCAAAGTGTGCCCCCAACCCAGATCAATCCAATTATGTTCCAAATTGGAATCACCCTAACTGCCCCCCCATGCCGCCCCCGGCAACCGCGTTCGTCATTCATGCAGTCGGCTTCAAATGTGGCCATACTGTTCGCACAGGTGTTTTCGCTTTTGTAAAAATAGCCTAACACAGGTGTGAGGAATGCAGCAGCTTACGTGTAGGGGTACGGCTTCCCTGCGCTCGCCGGCATCCCGCTGTGGGACGTCGCCTTCAGCATCACCTGGGGAGCACATGACCCATAGTAAGCGGCCAGGCCGGTCCGAGCCGTGACAGCTGTGTGGGACCGGCCACGGCGGGGACACTGAATTCTGAATGCCCATTGCCTGGGAGGGCATGTTAATAAGGAAAAATAAGATTCAGGACTTTGGCTGGCCGCCATTATACTGTAGAACTCCCATTTTCCCTGGAGGAAGAGTTCTGCGAGAGAAATTACCCCTGTGCCCTTGAGCTGGGTGCTTAACCGAACTGATTCAGTAAACACCCAGCTATATTAATGGCCAGTGGCGGAAAAGCGTAAGCTATAAAACACAGCCTGGGTTAGATCGTCGGCTAAATAAATAACCAATAAATAAGCAGGAGGGAGGGGAAAAAAGAACAACAGCAACTGGCGGTGGAATAGCTTTAGGACCCAGAGCATTAAAACCTAGGAATTAAGTTCATTAATTACAATTAATTATAATTCAGGAAGCAATAAGGATCTTCTCACTCTGCACTCACAGAAAAAAACACTCATTTATTTCAGTTTATCTTACTGTTAAAGATACAACCGGATGTGTGTCTGTCCGTGTCCTGATTAGCGGAAGGCAGATTATTTTTTGTTGTGGCGTTTCGCTGCGGTGAGGCGTTTGGTGATGCCAGGGAGCAGCAGAGTGCCTTCTCTGAGAGAGAGAGCAGCTAATGGCGGTGTGAAGCTGATGGAAAACTGCTGGCTGTTTTTGGTGCAAGGCTGGGGGCTGTTTCTATAGCTGGGGTCATTTGCTAAGAGGAAATGCAATGATGAACCGTTTAGTCTGTAGCATCTATGTGTCATACCTGGATGCACAGTCAGTAGATGGATGGATGGATGGATGGATGATTACCTTGGATCCATCCATGAAGATGTCCAGGCGGTGCCAGACTCTGAGAGGGAGGGCTGTGAACGACCGGAAGCTGCGAGCTTCTCCGGATACCAGTCTCACCTGGAAAATGATGTCCCCTTCACAAGGAGGGTACAGTCAGAGGCCCTGTCTAGCAGGCATGTGAGACACTTTCACTGCTAATCAGTTTGCGACTCGAATAGCGGATAATAATCATCTGTTAATGACATTGAGTGTGGTTCCTCTGCTTTGTATGAATTGGATGGATGGATGGATGGATGGATAGATGATACCAACAGCATAACATTTTATGCACTATGGGATCTTTTGTGCGTCACGGCTTTAAATCATTCTAACCTAATAACCCAAAGTACAAAAATTCTCAAGTTCATGTTTTCTCTAAAGGCTCATGTGTGCAGAAGAGGAATGTGGAGGTTAAAAGGGGGCAGCATCCTCCATGTATGGTCAGAACTGAAGGACGCACAGATCCACGGTGCCGCTAGAAGGACCTGTGACTATTTACCGCCGCTGTCCAGTCAGATAACAAGGAGCTGAAATCAGGTGTGAAGATGTACCCTAGGCGAGGTTGACCCTTGCCCCCGTTCTATCGAATTGGCAATTGCTCTCATCATTTATTGCATTATTCGCTGGGCGGTGATTTTATTCCGGGTGAGTTACACAGCACCGATTCAGCCAAAGGGGCACAAACAGCCGTGGGCGAGCGACCGCGACCGACGCCTCCGCACACGAAGGTCACGGCTGACAGATCGGCCCACTCACCCCGGCTATCGAGCATAAGCATGGGCGTGTCGAAGGCGTCGCGCCGGTCCAGGTGCTGCAGGATACCACAGAAGTCACGGTCGCACCAGCTTAACAGGTAAATCCACAGAGAGAGGGTGAGCCTGCGGGAGTGGAGACACAATGGGCTTGTGACATCACAAAGGCACGACTCATCAAGCCCAGCACCCTACCTTCCATAGGTTCACAAAGGTCACCTGATATATTTTTCATGCAGATTTAGCTCCTGTGTGGCTCAGTGGGTTAGATCAGGGTGCTTATCGCATATGGTTGCTGGTTCAAATCCCAGAGTTGGCAGAGTGATGTAAAATACAAAGTCCATGTCAGTCTATTGCTGCATTTATCCATCTTGGTTATTTTAAGTAATCATATTAAACAGGCGTAAAAGCCACACCTCACCTTTCAAAATCATCTGCATGCAGTACCCCTGTGTCTCGCATGCTGGCCCACTGCCTATATTTACCAATTTACTTGTTTATTTCAAGTGGCTGTCTACAATAAAAGCTGCTTTGACACACATCCGAGCTGGGCCTTCAGAAAAGCTACTTTCACGAAGACAGGCCAGAAATAGGCATTTTTTTTTTTTAAGTCTGCTTAAAAGCAAAATACCGACACAAACATGATTTATTCATAGACACAGAGTTAACGAGGATACCCGTCCGTCGGCTGATGTATACTTCGTAAAAATGTATATATTTTTTGATAATGATATGCCATTTATACAAGTACAAGTACAGGCACATGGTATTCTCTGGTTCCCACGTATCCTGCCCGCATCCTGTGAGATGCACACATGCGTACAGATGACAGCACACATGCGTACAGATGACAGCACACATGCGTACAGATGACAGCACAGGGCCCGGCCATTTTTCCGGCGCCCCTGGAGGGCTTGTTTGGAGCGAAAGGCCTCGCTGAAGAGCCTGCTGGTGACATGGTTCCACACACACAGGCTTACACTCCTCTCCCACAGAGAGAGCATTTTATAACCACAACAGAACAAAAAAAAACCTGAGGTTAAGGCATTCAGTGCAACATTTAGATGCTGTCAGAATGCAGCAAGCCCTTGGCAATTGGGGGGGGGGTTATCAAACCATAGCAACGAGATGATAGGAAAGATACTCTGGATTCCTGTATATAAGAAGTGACCCAGGGACAGAGGACTCCACAGAAGAGCAAGAGGGGCAGAGACCTGGGCTCCTCCGTGGTGCTGTTACGAAGGTCCTCCAGCTCTTTGTTGACGAAGGGCTGGAAATGACGGATAACCCCGAATCGTTCGCCGGTGCTCGCCAGAGGGAAGGTCAGCAGGGGCACGATGCCTGTAAAATACAGGCATCACAATCAGTGGCTGCTATTTACCACAACTCATACCAAACGCCCCCTGTTGGCTACAGACAGTCACTATGCTAAACACTGAATGAATGAGTTCCTTATCCAGGAGATACTGAAGCAGCATGTTCTAACCAGCTAGCTAGCAACGATCTTCTGACTATACTGGCTAGTCATTTATTTAGTTTTTGAAACATCTCAAAAACATGGTTGAGATCCAAGCCCTGGCACACTAAGGAGAAACAAAAGAACTTCCAATAACCAGGTCCAGCATCCAACAGGGCTCCTCCATCAAGGGTTCATCAGCCAAAGTCTTGGAGGATTTCAGGCTTTAGAGACTGAGTAATCCGATTAGCAATCCCCGGTGTTTGGCTTTGCCAGATTTATGTCGTCACATACAAACCCCACCAGTCAGAGCGACAGTGCAAATCCTGACCTGATTCATGAGGACACCAGTTGAGTCTGTTGTAGTTCAGCTTCCATAATAATTCAGGCCCCCACGAAAGGCAGGTTCTGTGCTGCTTAACCGGGCGCTCAGATGCAGGCAAGGTCCTCAGGATCCTGAAAACGTGGGTGAGAGATGTGTGGTATGCATTAAGACCACCTATGCTCCCATTGGTCCTCCCGAGGTGGTCTAACCAGGACCTCAGCATGACATCTTGGGCATCTATAGAGTGCCTGACATAAAAGTCTGTCTGGTATGCCATGGCAGCAGGGAAACGCAGGGGCAGCGAGCGTCTTCGAACTGAGCCAAGATGGTGCTGGTTCGTCCATGTCTTCTGGAAGACCAATGGCCCAGTCCTCCACTCAGTGGGGGCTACCACCTCCACCCCCACCACACAGGGGCGTGAGCACAGGTAACGAACTGACAGGCTGTAACCATCAATCACCACACTGGGCTCCTTTTCGAACTTCACGAAGTCGTCCCCTTGCCAAATTTGGCTTCCGGCTGGCAGAGATGGCGTTGTGCACGAAGTGTTCTTGCTTTGAACCTTGAGGAAAGCACACAGTGTTTCAGAAATAAAAAAAATTAAAAATTAAAAAAAACATGCGTCTCACTGAAGCCTATATTTAAATTTCACAGACACGACATCTGTGGGCTAAAATTGAAAACACATTTTGCTGCGACTATAAACAGAAACAATAGCACAGCCGTCTGGATTTAAACCAAGAACACTTTGGTTACAAGCTTGAGGTCATTTTTAGTCCAATAATACAAGCACTAATTATCGATTCGACATGATAGTTTATGTCACGGAAATATTCACACGTTTATCCAGGAAGGAATAGCTATATAAGGCTTCCACGGCTGCTCGCTGTGGTTTTGTCTTTATATACTATGATTGCTATACTATTATTGTCAAAGAAAAAAAGAAACGCGGCGGTATTTGTACTGTGGTATCCTAATTAATTTAATAGTAGTCAACCGTGAATTACTATTAATAGATCTACTGATGACAAAAGTGGGCCACATTAAGTTTAATACTCCAACAGTAATGATGCAATTTTATTCGTCTCGAAAAACACTGTGAGCTGATTATACTTAGTTATTTAAACAGCGCGATTCAGAGGCAGTAAATGGTCCTTCGTTCATACGTAGGCCTCTATATTACACTTTTGAGCGGTTTAATATATGATCATGAATGTACACAGATTTACAAATGTCCCGGAAGTATTTGGGAAAACACGGTGGCTGCGACAGATCGAATGGAAAAGGCACATTTAGACCTTTTTTGACTTTTTGGCGTTAATTTAATTAGCAGATCGCTGCGGAAATAACTCACCGAGCCTAAAATCAGAAGAGAAAGCGCCGCGTATCTAACGAAGCGAAAACCCGCATCGGGTTTCGAGCGCAGGCAGCCCATGGCAGCTCAGCATGTCAAATCCCTCACTCGCATTTTAGTTCGCTTGACGGTACTGAATAACAGCAAAGGCAAAGAAATGGGCTACTGCCCAGGCTTCAGCCAGCTTTCACATTCGGGTGCGAAATATGGAAATTTCTTCCTGAGCCGCACAGATAATCCGGGACAGGTGCGTCACCTGGTCAGGTATTCAGCGCAGGTATGCAGATACGCCTATTTATTGCACCAGTATCTACACTATTTACAAAAAGCAGTCATTGTACATAAACAGAGATTAATCAATTAATCCTAAATAATAAAATGCATGCGTATGATTATTGTTGGCATTGTCATATGGGTATTAGCTTACATGTAGACTGTAGTTCACGCGCTTACACATTCATACACACAGCAGTAAACTCGTCATTAAGGCAAGTTTTGAAAAGCAGTTTCATCGATTGGCTTCAGTGAAATCACTAACTCGACGCTTTCAAGCGTCTGTAAAAGCGCTATCATATTGCGTTGGTAGTTAGAGACGGCAGACATGAAGGGTATATAAGATCTGGCTTTCATCATTCTTTCGATTTATTTAGGACCTCGAGCAAAGACTAGTGGAGTTACAGTACTTCGTCTTTCGATATAACTAGACAAATGCAATAATGTTGTTTTATTTGACTGACTTGTTCTTTATAGGGAAACTTTGCAGCAGTTTTATTTAAGGGAGTTCGTTAAGGTCATATCGTATCCTCTTCACTTCTCTCAGCAGTCAGCCATCTACTTCTCTTGAATAGGCATTTACCATTGTGTAGACAGCAGTGTTGGGATGGCTTTACAAGACGTGTGCGGTTTCCACGACACTCCTGCTTACCCCAAATGGAACTCTCCAGGGTTGCTGTCCTTGCCAGTGGGAGATACCATTTTGCACTTTCAGAGGGGATTCGGAAGCAGCACGTATTATTTCGGAGATGCGCGCTCTGCTGGAAAAACCAGTGGGAATGCACTGGAGCTCTATGTACCGGTATTGGACTACCTCAGCCAAAGCCCTATTAATTTTGGCCAGATTGCCTCCAACACACTACCAAGCCACCCTCCGCTTTTCCAGTCTCCTACTCCATTGTCACCCTCCTGTCTTCCTGTGTCCATTCCTCTGCTGTCCTCACCTATCCCTCCCAGTCCTTCTGTCCCCTTACCCTTCCCGCTGTCCCACGGTACCACCACGCTGGCCTTTGCCTTCCAGGGTGGGGCCATCGCCGCGGCCGACACCCGGTCCAGCTGCGGTGGTCTCGTCGCCTGCCCTGCCGCCCACAAGGTCCTGCCTGTGCACTCGCATATGGTGGGCACCACGTCCGGCACATCTGCCGACTGCGCACTCTGGAAGCGCATCCTGGCCCGCGAGTGCCGCCTCTACCAGCTGCGCCACCGCCGGCGCCTGACAGTAGGGGGCAGCGCTAAGCTGCTCTCGCATATGCTGCACCCCTTCAAGGGCACCGAGCTTTGTGTGGCAGCCACCTTGTGCGGCTGGGATGGAGAGGTTGAAGAGGGTACAGAGGACAAGTCGGGTGGCAGGGATTCTTCCCTGGAGCAAACCGGCCTGAGAAAAGGTGGGTGGCCCCAAAATATGGGCAATCCTGACCAGACACTGGCCCTTTCTAAAGATTCAAGAGCAGCAGAGGCGAGCAGTGCATCCCGTGAAATAGATCGGAAGTCAGTGGGCGGAAATGTTGATAGGGCACCAGGTGGCCCACCAGCCACGGCAGCAGAGGGAACACAGGATGGAGGATCTGGAAATGAGAGTGGCACCTCTCCAGCTGCTGCAGCCAGAGCCCCAGCTTGGGCTCCGGGCCCCCGGCTCTGCTATGTGTGCAGTGACGGCACTCTGCTGAAGGGTGGGCTCTTCTCCGTGGGTTCCGGCTCCCCCTACGCTTACTCCGTGCTGGACGCAGGTCTTCATTGGGAGCTGAGTGTACCAGAGGCATGCTCCCTGGCCCGGGAGGCCGTGTTCAGGGCCACGCACCGGGACGCATACTCCGGGAACTGCGTGGACCTCTTCCACATCACCGCGCGGGGCTGGAGACGGCGGGCGAGGGAGGACCTGAAGGAGGAGTACTATAGGGAGAAGGAGAGAGAGAGGGAGAGGGTGGAGGAGAGAAGGAAGGAGAGGGAGAGGGTGGAGGAGAGGAAATAGGTACAAGAGGGAGAGAGGGACAGGAGGAGGGGAGGAAAGGAAGTCACTAGAAAGATGAGGGATGTTAAAAATGTACAGATTGGAGAAAACAAATACCAAGATTTAGTGTGCAATGGCGGAAGAAATGCAGAAGACGTTTAACTAAGTATATCATTTGAATAGGTTATAATT
The DNA here is from genome assembly GCA_026777045.1 of Hyperopisus bebe. Classification (NCBI taxonomy): domain Eukaryota; kingdom Metazoa; phylum Chordata; class Actinopteri; order Osteoglossiformes; family Mormyridae; genus Hyperopisus; species Hyperopisus bebe. The sequence goes on along the minus strand of JAODJW010000081.1, from coordinate 19,285,603 downwards.
CAGTGTTATAGCTGTATGTAAATGTGAGTTCCGCTACCGCTGTATTTGCGTGTTTTTAATAATTTCTCTAAATGCTCGGCTCCGGTATCACTTTATTCACATTGAAGTTGCGGAACAATCTAACTCTGTACTGAATTTAATCTCATTTCCATGCTCAGAAGCCCCTATTATCATAATGAATCCGCGTTTTATCACATTTGCCTCACCTTATTCTGCAACTGCTCAGTTATTATTCATGTAAAACCGCCCCGTTAATCGCAGCTGCGGGGGCGACGTGCGTGTGCGCCAGGGTACTCCACTAGGGGGAGCTCTCGGAAAAGCGTCCTCTCCGGTTCCAGCGGGCTGCCCTCTTAGTTCCTGTTTGAAAAAGGCCGCTCGAGCTCGCTTCTGCAGACATGGCTCTCAGTAGCATCTTGAGTAGGGAGCCTCTGGGGCTTTTCGGTTCTGATGCCGGGTCCGTCGGGGCTGGTTTCAGCGACGGTCGGACTGGGCTGGGCTTCAGCTCGGTTTCGGGCGACGGGCTGAGCTTCGACATAAGAGCGCCGCCTTACACCGATGACGAAGCGGTCCCGGAGTCCAAGATCGAGTTCCTCCATGGGACCACGACTCTGGCCTTTAAAGTGAGTAACATCATCCACCCACAGCCCTCGGGACCCCGCACCCCCACCTGACCCCGCGTGCGGCGTGCTTAACTTGGCTAGTTGTGCTCGATAACAAGCTTGATAAGTATTTTTGCTTGGTCTGGTTCTCGCAGCGTCACGGTGCCTTTGTTCTGAATGGAGGTACCGCCCCACTATCCCCCAAGCGCTGCTCCGTTTATTCCCATTATTTTTTTAATGATTTTTTAATGAACGCTTAGTTGCCTTATAGTTGACTTGCTGTCTGGTTACAGAGAAACGCAGTAACAGTCGCTACGTAAATTAATGCAGTCTTGCCCTTATTCTTATTTTTACCGGTTTTTGTTTCCCTTCTTTGTGATTTATTTGGGCTTTTTGATCAGTGTAATTCAGATTTCTACCCGGCGCATCACTAGCAATCATATATTCTTTTAACAAGTGTCCCAGTGAGTTAAAAAAAAAAAAAATCAATGTCTGTGGTTTTTATGGGCTTGGCATGGTAGATGGTGTGTGTGATTAAGGACATGTACAGATAACCAGAAGGCTGACCTTTTTAAGGCCGAGCCCTTTGGTATAACGTGCCAGGGCAGCATTTTTTGGCCAGTAATTGGCAAGGGGAGGGCTGCAGGATTCTTAATACATGTGAAAGGATAAACATAGCAGGGAATAGCCAGCGATTCTTCAGGCTTCTCTCATCATTATCCATCGGATCTGATGTTAGATGCCAGTGTTGACTAAGCACAACTCATTAACTCCCCGAATAAACAAAACCAATGTGATTGCTTCATAAATCCAGCTGTGAGCTAAATGAATGGATATTGAGCACTGAGTTCATGCAGTCTTTTGTGCATTTAGTGATTCTTTCATCTGTAAAAAAAATCCCATAATGAAATGGAATCGGTGCACACCCCCGGGTCAGTATAAATGTGCCAGCTCTTTCTTCAGTTTCCTTACAAAATAGGCTTGGAAAGTGATCAGGTGGTTATGGGATCCAATTACACAGAGCGCACGTTGCCATGGAGAATGTCGCCTCCCCACAGACATTATATCGAGTTCGGTTGTCTGTTTAACGTAATGTAGTTCTCCTGCAGATGGATCAGTGTGAGTTTTGACCTATGAATGTTTAGCTGAGGGAGGATTGTTTACAAGCATGCAGTGAGAAATGATCTGGAAATAATGGTGTCGAAATTGCGATCAGTCACCCCCACCCTCACTCTGTGCGGTGCTCCTGCTCTCCACGCTTTAAAGCCAGCGTTATGGGAATCCAGCGTTTTCCCGGGAGGTAGCAGCAAGCAGGAGAAAGTCTCCAGATTGTCTGTTAATTAGTGGCGGTTAATTCCTATAGGACCCTGTGGTTCTGCTCACCTTTTCGGGTGAACATGGCTGTCTTGTCCGCTGCAGGGTGCGGAACGTGTACGAGTGTCTGATTAATGCCCCCTGGGTGGCACTGTCATGGCACGGTTAGTCTGCGCAGCAGATCCGTGCGCGTGGGACGGTGGCATGCTCTCTCTCCTTTGGTCGTGTCTCAGTTTTAAGTAAGACTGGCTCACTGCGTCCACTCATTGGCATGTTTTCTGCTGTATGGTATTATCAGAGAGAAACCACCCACCCCCCATCAGATATTACTCCTCTTTTTATTTTTT
>JAODJW010000081.1:19262066-19273223 GCA_026777045.1 Hyperopisus bebe | reverse complement strand
GGGGGGGGGTGATATGCTTTCATGGGGCCCAAAATCTCTGGCGGCTCTCCTGGTGGTAAGGCACCGTCTGCAGTTCGCAGGAAGGATGCTGTGCCGTGGGCAGCAGGTGGTGAGGATGTCAGCATTCCCCTTGCAGAGATCTCCGCCCTCCTTTCTCTCCACTTAAACACTCAGATAGGCACATATACTCACATCCATCAACCACATATCAGGCTGAGGCTGTCATGTAACCTTGCCATACTTACAGAAAATGTTTCCGGTCCCTAACTGGCACTTGTGCTCTCACCTGTAGTGTCTTCTGGTGCTGGGGTTGGGGTGCGGTTTAGGGACTGAAATGCTGGCTGTTCTGGGTCAAAATATCCCAAGATATCGCCACTGGTGAAGCTTGTCTGGAGCGCCACCTGGCCATCGGCTGATTAAAACCACTTCAGAAGAACTCCCGGTAAAACTACTGATAAATTAGTTATGGTACATCATCCTGTCCCTGTTGTTTTGCCCTCCTTCACACCTGTATCTGTTGTGGAATGTCTTAAATGCGTACAGTTAGATGGTTAAAGCGATCGGAATGATAACAGAAATTACTGTGTTCGTGATCATCAGCATGATATAAATGATACGGTACTAATCGACAGCTGAGGGTGTTACCATGTGTTGGCAGGGTTTGGCGGCAAAACAAACATTTTTAGCGAGGAAACGAGGAGGAGGAGGAGAGAGAGAGAGAGAGAGCGCGACTAGGGGAGAGAGAGGCTGGGAGAGGCGGCGAGGGAGACTGGGAGGATGATGGTACGTGACGAGGGATTTTAAGAGTCATTTTATTAGCGGGACGAGAGAGGAGAGAGTGGGAGCTTGTGTGAGAGGCGTGCTATGCCCTAACGGCGTCCGCTGCTTGTTTCCCGCATTGACAGGTCGCTGGCGGAAGCCAGGCAAACTCCGACGCCTGTCAATAATAAGGTAAGCCTTATTAATACTCTCGGGGTGTTTGGAATGGGCCGATCGCCTGGTAAAGGTCGGCTTTTCTCTGTATAGGGTGAGCTTTTAGGATGGATGGGGTTTCGTTAGCGGATGTGTACTGTGAATGTTTTTTTTCTGGATGCGCTGTGGAGTATCTCCCTTCCCTTACTCTAATCCCGAAAGTGTGTATCAATCTTTTATTTTCCCGTCCATGTCTTAAGTGTCGACGCTGCGATCACACGGGGGCAGTTTTCTAAAGCATCGTGAGGACATTGCTCTGTTGTGGTTTTAGGTCTATTAGTGTCTAATACAAATGAGTATTATTCAAAATACGTAATATTGGCATTAGGGCGCCTTGAAATCGGAAAGTTGCCTGTATTAAACTATCCAGACAATCGTTTTGGAATGTTGCAATTACATTTGAAAATATGAACGAAACTGTTTTAAATTTCCACGCATTCAACAGTGCGCGTCATTTGCTTGGTCAACAGACTGTGAATGTCAAGTGTGTGTGTGAGTGTGTCTGTGTGTATGTGAGTGTGTGTCTGTGTGTATGTGAGTGAGTGTGCAATTCCTACCTAGTTTTGGTCACGAGAGAGGGTATCATTCCCTACCTCAAGTGTCTGTGCATGCACTTGTTATTGCGATGGTAGTTCATTTTTACGAATGAAACACAAACATACGATCGCGGAGCACTGTGTGCAGCACAACAGGGAGCGGTGATCCAGGTGCCGGGACCGGGCTCGGAGCGGGGCCAGATGTTCCCGCACGCACCTCTGTCTTCCAACCGGGCGCCGGTCCGCCGAGGCGGAGTCATTCACCCGCAGCCGGCTGCGCATCCGTCGCCCTACGGTCAAAGCTCAACGACCTGCGGTTACGGACTTAACCCACCGAAATCTGTGGTTGTAACGGGTGTATTTTGGCCCTTGGTGGGGGGCGGGCCGGGGGTCATGGCCGGATTGTTCGTGGGTGTGAGAAGCGTCACCCCAAGGCGACACCCTCACCGGTGTGTTATATAGGGAGTGTGTCCTCGTAGCGGTGCTATGCAAGCGGCGATGCTCTGCGCCCTGCGACCTGCGATGACAGGCTCCGGAAGAATAAGTCACAGGTAAACGGCTGTACGAGTATAAACAGGCAACCTGTGACAAGGGTGCAGGTGTTATAAGTTAAAAAGACAGCGCGAAAAACCTTTCCAAAGCTCTTCATCTTTCCTGTAAATGGAAGGGGAGCAGAGAGGATGGCAACATGCGTGTGGGTGTGTGTGTGTGGGAGGGTGTGTTGCATGTCTGCTCTGCACACCACGATGTTTTTCCTCCCTGCGATGCTTAAATATCTTACAAGTAGCACAGAATCGGTTTTCGGCTTTTCACACGTGACACCGCCTTTCATTTGCGTCTCCCGATAACCTGGAGCGATGTGCTCCACCTGCCTGCAAAAGGCTGTCACTCGGAACGCCAACGACTGCTTCATGTTTATGCATCAGTTTATGCAATTAGGCCTAGCTGTAAAAAAATAAATATGTTAAAAGAATAGAAGTAAGTGAGAAGTGGGTCAATTGGTGGTGCATTTTGTTTTTTAAAGCACTCACAAACCAGGATCCCGGGTTTAACTACTGTTAAAAACAAGCAGATTGACATTTATGCCAAGGAAGCCGGCTATGGTAGACAAAATCGCAAAAGTTCATTAAAAAGAAGCGTCCCCATAGCCTGGAATGAATGCCCGGGGGTCTTGTAAATTTCGAGGCGGGGATGGTTAAACTCGTTATTTTACTACCTGGCTCTCTGTCAGCTCTGGAGCAATCGAATTTCAGACGGGGATTGCACACCTGTAACATTACTACATGGGTACGTGCCTGAAAATAATTCAGTGCATTGCGTTTGGGTGCTTGCGGACACAAAGATGGCCCAACAGGTTCTGTTTGCATGTGACGGACATGTCGTATCCTCTCTCGCCTTCTCCTCTCTGCTATTGCATCTGAGGAGACGTGGTTGTGTCTGTGTTACCTGGAGGGTTTGTTCGCTTTGTGCTTAGGTGTCATGTACAATATCTGTGAGCTGCCGTATTCGGGTTTCTGTGAGGTGTGTGTGTGTGTCAACAAAATGGCAAAAAGCGCAGCGTGAAGCCCCCACGGTGACAGGTTAAAGTGTATGTATGTGTGTGTGTGTGTGTGTGTGTGTGTGTGTGTGCGGGAAGTTCACAGAGCTCCAGTCCAGCCGAACGCGCCTGACAGGTGAGCGCGCCAGGAGCCGGAGACGCGCCGTGAAAGGTGTTACTCAGGCTGAAAGCGGCAGGAAGAAAGGAGAGGCGGCTCTGTCGAGCCGGAGGAAAGAAATGCGCGTAAAAGCGTATGTGCGCGTGGAAACGGTACAGCTGTGGAAGGGCCCGCCATGCAAAAAACAACAGCAACAACAGGAGAGTAAGAATTACACTCTGGCCTCATTAATGCAGTCAAATCCAGACTACGCCGGGAAATGGCTCTTTCGTTAATTCACAGCAGTGAAAGTGAGTAAATGAATGCATATGGAGGTAATGCATGTGCTTTCCCCCCATTTATGTTTTGATCTTTAACATGTCTTCACCTGTGGTGGAAAATGTAATCTCTTTGCTGGAGCTGTTTGGTGTATAAATGGGCTGTTGGTGAGTATATTACCGTCATTTTGTGTGTATGTGTGTCTTTTTGTTGTCTGTTTGTCAGCAGGTATGTCTGATATTTAGGTCACTAGCGCTGTCATCTGGAGTCTTCGTGACGAGAGCTGCGCGCGGAGTCTGCTCTCCTATCGCTAATATTAATGTAGAGGTGCATTGTGGGTAATGTTGCGTTATCTCTGGGTCATAGGGCCTAAGTGTTACCCTTCCGAAAATACAAGCATTAAAAAACACATTTTCTGACTGGACTTAATTCACGGTTTCTTGTATTGATACCTAATCTTTTAATTGCATCTAATTTATGCAAATTCATTAATTACCAAGGCGGAACTGTTAAGTTTAATGGGAATACAACCTTAATCTTTTTTTGACCGGGACACCCATCGCCAAAACTTTTGACAGTGGTTCAACATTGGTTTAGACGTTATCATCTTCAGTAAACAGCACAGATAAAACGCTCGATGGCGGACGTGATTCTCCACGGATTTGTTTGCCTGTCTGAACAAATATGTCAGTGTCCTGACGGGTGTTTGATTTTACCCTTGTGCGTGTGCACGTGCATGTGCATGGGTACGTCCTTCTCCTTGAGTGTGTGCGCGCGTGCGTGTACGCGTCCTTGTCCTTGTTCTTGCGCGTTGTTGTCGATGGGAATGCTAAGCCTTAACTTACGGTGTTTACAGCGAACGTGGATTACAGCCAGGAACTATTAACATGATTCATGTTGTAATTAATTAAGGCTATCTCATAATTCTTCATTTTCTCTGCCTCATTGCATTTGATTCCAATGAAACGCGCTTTTTTTTAACGCTGACATAAGACAAAACTCGCATCTTGAAAGGGTTGAAATCAAATTTTTGTTCTGCGCTTTAATCGAAAATTTAAATTTTCATACATAATTAACGGTTTAGACTGAAAAGAAAAAATAGAGCTAATTTCGCAAACCGCTGAGACTGTTCAAAGAAGAGAACTGTATTTGCCTTTTCATCCTGCGACTGGCTTCTACGAATATTATAGATTAAGGACCAAGGATTTGACAGCCGAGGACTTGTATCCATTCAGTTGTGCGACATTCTGGACCTCGTGGAAATCCGTGCGCGTGGCGGGAGTGGTGCTGTCTAATGTGTTTTGGCCCGGCGCAGCTCACGCAGTGAGTGAATGACTTTTGTCATTCTCGCCTGCGGTGTTTGACTGGCCAGGCCTGAAGTACAGCCAAGTGGAGGTCCTAGGCCAATAAGACCAGCTCAGCGGAGCTGGATCTGCAGAAGCTGGCGTAAAAAGAAACCCCCTGCCATCCGCCCCAGATTAAAATAAAAATTCTGTTTTCTCCCTCCATGTTATGGTGGTGCAGAAGCCTGTTTGTCCCAAAACATCTCCCTGCTTGGTGGGATTCCACCTGTATGAGATTTGCCCCGGGGGCAATACTAAAAATCGGAAAAGCAGGCTTTATTTGTGGTCTCATTATTTAGTGAAATATGCCCTGTGCACCTATTCTCTGCAGCATCTGTAGCTCAGAGGCATTTCCAGCCTCAATGCCTCAGTGTACCATATCCTCCTACACACTAGGGGGTGCTGTTACCCTGGAGCGAGGTATTTGCCTCACCACCGTTTTATATTCACGCGAAGATGACTCCTGACTGTGGATAGCTAAAAGTGCTGCCCTTTAATGAAGATTCATGCTGTCTGCCACAAGAGTGGCAATAGTGGCCAATTTAATTGAGGAGAGATGAAGCTGTGAGTTCCAAATTGGGTGGTATTTGCCACATACCATCCTTTGCAATGGAATGCAATGAAGTAATTAACAGGATGCTAGCTGAACCAATCAGCGATTGACTTGCCTCTGTGATTCCACAAATTGCAAAGCTGACACCCTGCCATCATCAAAGTGACAGTGGATTTCATCCCATTGTGTGACACAGGACAAGGGTCCCCAAGTCAGATCCTGGTGGGCCAGTTTGCAACACAGTTATCAGATTTCCCTTCTTAAACACACCCACTAAATCTGGCAATTAACTGGTGTGTTGAATAAGGTGTGTTTGAGCAGGGAAATCTGGAAACTGCGTTACAAACTGGCCCTCCCAGTCTGGAATTCGGGGACCCTGTACTGGTAGAAAGGACCCCCCCCCCCCAGCCGCTCTCCCCATGCTGCATTCTCAGTGAGGTGCATGAACTCCCTACCCACACTCAGCCCCTCGTGTGCAAAGGTGTGATTTGCGGCAGTCTTGTCCGGGGAAAGGCATACCCCGCTGGCGTGTGGAAAGCCCTAACAGCTGTAGGAGCAGACTGCTCCCTCTGCAGGCCGAATGCATTTAATCGCATTGGTTCTGCTTTTCCACCGCAGAGTGAATTATGCCCCTGATAGTCTCTCTATAGCCTGGAAGTGTTCACGTGTGGGCTCTGATCTCGGCGTGTTATATAAATTGCCCATACGCCAGCGGAATCAATACGGCCTCTCCGCGGACCAAATGCGTTTAGTCACGTAGTTTCAGATCTTTCTGTGCACTAAATCATATTATTGTTGCTTTCTCTAGACTAGTATATATTTAATAATTCTAGGACTGACATCTGTAGGCTAAATTATGATGAGGTTTCATAATTGTATTATGTTTCTGGTCTCTATAGGTTAAGTAGATTTAATCCCATGGTTGTGATCTCTCGGTGGACTGTTTGCTCTGTAATGAACCGGCTTAATCACGCTGATAAGGGTCTCACTCTTACGCCATGTGACCGTATTGTTTAACCTCTGACTACTGCTCACATGGGTGTCTGATGAGTCACACCAGTGGGAGCCCCTGCCCCGTGGGTGGGGAGCGGGTGTGTTGGCATGCGGGCAGGCGGGTGGAGGTGGCTGAGGACATGCCTTGCAGGCGGCCGCTGTTTCGCGCACCCCATAACCAGTGTGCACGGCGGCTCGTCCCTGGCACTAATGATGACAGCCGTCGTCACACCAGACTGCTCGTGTTACTAGTGTGAAGCAAGTGTGAGGGTGAGAGAGAGGGGGATCACGGGCGAATGACAGAGCAGAGCAGGGAATGAGACGACCGACCGACCGACCGACCGACTGACTGACCAACCGACTGACCGACCGATGGACGATAAAGCAAAAGGTGTGAAATACAGATGCAGTGAACAATGAATTAAATGCTTGAGATAGAGGTGGCTAAACTGTGTCATTGTGTTTACATGCATGTGTTCTGTGTGTGGTTCTGTATTTCTGCAGTGTCCTCCACAGCACAGTTCGTGTGACATTGTACCATGTGTCAGATATCACTGGCTATGTATGATTTCCTGATATTTCCGTTTTCACTGCTACTGTTTTTGTCACTTTTAAATGGTATTCTCTTCACAGAATGGTCACTAGCACCCCCACTGTTACCCTGCAGACTTTTTGCCCACCCCCTCAGGCCAAGAGCTACTCTCTGTCACACCTGTAACCTGCAGCCAATAACAGCTTCCCTGAGCACTGGTATAATATAATGCAGAATGCTCTATATGACACAATCGGGCTGTTTGGCAGCAAATTAAGAAATTTGGCAGGAAGGAGAGTAATTCCTTCCAAAATACAGGGCTGTCAGCCATTCAGATGTGTTTAAACGTATTAATATAATTAACATTAAAATCCAGCAAGGGGGTGGTGAACAGCAGTTGGGTGGGGGGGGGGGGTTGTCCCTCGCTAACAGACCAGCTTCTCACACATGAGAATGCGGAATACGCTTCTTGCTTCTTTCACCCCCTCCTCCCTCACTGTCCACCACCTCCTGCACCATCCATCTCCGGTACACATCGGCCGGCTCCCAGCTCGATTCTTTCTCTTTCCCCGTTTCCTTCGCTCTGTCCGTTTCCTCTACGTGTTCCCCGAACTGCTTCGCTTGCCGATTTCAATTCAGCCCCATATCCATTTGAAGTGATTCGGTTCAATCCCATCCAGTGCAATTCAATTAAAAGCAATTGAATTCAATTTAGTTCCATTTATTTTGCTCTGTGGGTGCTGTGGCTATACAGGGATGTATTTTTGGCATGTCTGTACTATAGGAGGTAGCGAACATTGTTGGAAAACAGTGGCATGTCTGTAGTAAGAATGCCGGTAGTCGTAGATAAAATGCTCGTCAACATTCTCGTTTATCGCGAGCTGTTTGTGAAGCAGTGGCAGGTGATGATGTACGATGCTACTAATTCCAGGGTTTTGCTTTTATCCCTGTGAGAAAGTTAAACCACCTGTCTGCAGTCTGTGTATCTGCTCTCTTTTACCTGTTTTCCACTAGTGCTGGTGCCAGTTCCGGTGCTGACAGGAAGCCGGTTCTCATGTGGTTCTGAACTGGTGTGACCTGAGAACTGGCCCGCGTTCCCACTGATTAAAAACGACATACATACAGTAACAGATGGCCATGACGCACATAGCAATGGGCATGTAACATTTTTGAGTTTGTTAAATGTGTTTTTTTTATTTTGTTTTGTTTGTTACATAAAATATTTAGGCTGAAGCTAACTTATGGACTGCTTCTTAAGTTAGCATTAGTCAAAATACCTCATTTATTTATTGATTTAAACGAGACATTAGCTGCTCCTATCACTCTGTGCTCTACCTGTGCTGCTCATCCCTGTGCTGCTCATCCCTGTGCTGCTCATCCCTGTGCTGCTCATCCCTGTGTCCTGCCTGCGGTTCCCATCCTCAGAGGGGCATGTTAACACGCTCAGAGGCCCCTGGGCTATTTGAGTTGGCAGCAGGGTTGGACTGGGATGAAACATCGGCCCTGGACATTGGAACATTTTGGCAGGTCCCCCCATGGACACTCTGGGAAAATGCTGGCTATGCCAGTTGGCCATATACTATTTTCTATGGTGGCGCAGTTTCGATTGGGTAGGGGGGTTAAGTTATTCTGTAAATAAGGTTGGTTGAGGTGCCATTTTAGCAGAGACCCCTGGTCTTTCTGTAATCTATGGCTTCCCCCCCCCTCATTGATCTGTTTGGCCGCCGCACACAGCTCCTCCTTCATGGGTCTTTAAATTCTCGTCTTAATATGTCAGCACGGCCCGCCGGCGTGGATACCTCTACTGCCGTTTCTTTGTGGGCAGATTTATTTTCTCTTTAATATAATTCGGTCCGTCCTGAGGATGTGTCCTGCAGGGGGCAATTAGAGGAGATTATGCAGTGCACCGGCTGTTTGTGGGGCCTGTGTCCTGGGTGGCGTGCCCTCACAAATCAGCGATTCACATCCATACGGGCGGGAGCTGCCGCCTCAATTCCTATCCGAAATTTCACTTCTTTTCACTCCATCTGGTCTCTCTTATTTCTACTTGACGCCGCTGCGAGTGAATTAAGGTTTAAGTCACTAGATCGGTGATATTTTCCCCCCTCTCACATGCCACCTGTTTTCTTTCTATCGGTTTTGGCTTGATATGTGCCCTTCAACTGGCCTGATGTCCAGTCATACAGCACGTGGGTCAAAGGGCAGATTGTGAAGGCTTCTGAGGCAGGCAGCCCGGCGGCACTGCCTGGAGGAAGCTCGCTGTCAGTCCTCCCAACCCCCGACATGTCCCCTAGGGGGCGCCGGTGAGCTTGAGCTGAGGAATCCTGGAATGATACTTGAGATATCTAGAGAGCCTGGCTTGGCCTTCATTGTGCCGCTGGCCAAGTTGTCTGGGAACCTGACTGGAGCTGTCGAAGCAGGGCTCCCTACACATGTTCTATCATGGGGTTGCTGAGGCTTCCTTCAGCTCCCTTCAGCGTCTGGGTCAATTGCAGGGTCCCTAGAGGCACTTTAGGCAGCGCCTCCCGCTCTGGAGTGACAGCCGGCTACACGCGGCCCAGTTTTTCCGGGACCTTCCATTCCTCCCATCAGACTGACATCTCATCCGTGCCATTTGAAGCAACAAGCCCATGGAGCTACTGGTATATTTCTTTTTCTTTAAATCTCCCTTTTAACCAGGGGCGATTGTGGGATGTTTAAAGGTGGCAGTGCATAAGAGGCGCTGATCTCTTCATTAGCCAATGGTATGATTTGAATCTGTGAGTGACAGGGGAGGGGGCACTATAGGACCAATCAGCTATGAGCTGGAACCAGTGTTTCTGTGGTCCTGCACACTGTATATACCCCTGCCTGTAACAGCAGCCTCCCAGCGAGATGACGGTAACCGACGGTAACGGCATTGTCCCGTGTATAACGGGATGGGATCCTCCCTAAAGGAGTTTCGGTGGTTTATTGATACTGGCTGGGCGTCTTCGGGACACATTTAAGACATCGATCAGCCGCTCTTCCCTGCCAGACGTGCCAGCTTCTATCATTAAATTCCCCATCTCGTCGCAAAAAGGCCCGATTAGCATAAATCTGCTTGTCTTATTTTTTCCTGTCTTTCTCTCCTTCCTGTCAGACGGAGGCTTTCAAAGGCGTATATCACCCGTGTTTATGTGAGGTAAACTTGACGAGTCTGGAGGCTGTTCTGACCACTTGGGATATGGGGTGTTGGGGGGGGGGTGCTGGTATGTAATTTACAGCCTGGAGGGGAGGTCCCTCGCCTTCTCCAGTGAACACTCAACGGCTGACAGGAAATGCTTCCCAGGTGGGTGGGAATACTCTGTCAATGGCCGGTAGAACCCAATCCCCCACACCCCACACTCCATTGCCGTGGGTTTGGTGTGAAGTAACATTAAGTCCACTCCACTTTCTCCCCATCTCTCTCTCTCTCTCTCTCTCTCTCTGTTTCATGCTTAGTCGGCTTTACTGGCATTGGAATTGAGAGCAAGCCAAAGAACACGAATACTATAATCCACAATGTCTTAACAAAGACAAAGAATAGCTATTGTATTCAGGATGATGATTATTATGGTTCTTGATATTATGAACATGAGAACAGAATAAGCAGTGTCTGTGTCATACAGTGAGATTTTTGACTGTTGTGTTCATTTTCAGACACAAAATGCTTGAATATGCGGTTGGTGCTGGATCTTTGTAATGTCTTTGTGTTTATTAAAGCTTGAGCAATTTCCGGGGAAGCTGGCCCTTTCTCTGTAGGGTCAGTTGGAAGTCTACTTGGCTTTGAAGGTCTAAGAATTCCGGAATATTGGTGGTTTTGTTTCGGATTTGTTAGAACTGGTGTGTGTGTGTGTTCCCACAATGTGATAAAAAACCTTGTGGGGAAATCATTTCGATCCCCCAAGGGGAAACTCAGTTTTATAAAAATCTGTCAATGCAATGAAAAAACTAAAAAAAAAACTTTGTACTTTGTTTGATTACTTCAAGGTTCAGGTATGGCTGGGTAGGAGTTAAGGTTGTCATAGTTAGGATTAGCATTATGCTGATAGAAATGAATGGAGAGCCCCCACAAAGATGTGAGTACAGGTCTGTGTGCGTGTGTGTTTGGGTATGTGTGTGTGTGTACGTGTGTGTGAGTGCGTGCGTGTGTGAGTGTGTGTGTGTGTGTGTGAGTGCGTGTGTGTGTGTGTGAGTGCGTGTGTGTGTGTGTGAGTGCGTGCGTGTGTGAGTGTGTGTGTGTGTGTGTGTGAGTGCGTGCGTGTGTGTGTGTGTGTGTGTGTGTGTGTGTGTGTGTGTGTGTGAGTGTGTGTGT
>JAODJW010000081.1:19242995-19257407 GCA_026777045.1 Hyperopisus bebe | reverse complement strand
GAGCTGCCGATGCTGGTGGGTTTTATGAGCCGCTCCGGGATTGGGGGGGTGGGGGGGGTGGCTGAGTTATGGAGCTGATGATTTCCGCAGGGTTTTCATACGGCTCGCCGCAAGGTTGCCTCCGGGAGGTGGGGAGATGCCCACTGTGGACTGCTGGCGGCTGCTTCTGCTGCTGTTTGTGTTTGTTCATCCTAAGCCCCTCCCCCCAGACCCCCCTGCCCTGTCCTGTCCTTATTCACACCTTTTATATGTGGAGCTGGTGGCCTTGGTGTATGGTCATGTCCTACAGCTCACCTCAAGAGGCGGGGCGGTATGTGAGAGGAAAGGAGATAGAGAGGATCGTTAAAGGGGTGACTGACGGACGGAGGGAGGGAGGGAGGGCAAATGGGACAGGTAAAAAGATGGAGAGGAAGGAGGGAGGGAGTGAGAGAGAGAGTGAAAGTAAAGAAAAAGAATGACGGCAATGGGTTGGAGAGAATCTTTAAGATATGGTGAAAGAAAGAAGGTGATTGGACAGGTAAGAAGAGGGAGATGACCTTTTAGGGGTGATGAAGAAGGAAATAAAGAAATGAAGGGAGGAAGGAAAGGAAGAAAGATGAGAGCGGTGGAGGCAGGAGAATAGATGGAAGTGATGTTGTGAAGGTGATGGGGCAGGAGAAGAGACAGAGGATGGCTGTGGTTGTGAAAGGAGGAGAGATGGAGAACGAGCAGAGGGGCGAGGAGGAGAGAAGATGGGGGGAAATTGGAGTCGGGGTATAGGAGGATGGAGAGATAGAGAGGCGATGGGGAGAGAGAGAGGCGAGTAAAAGTTTGACAGGGAAAAAAAAACAGCATCAGCCCTGCAGACCAGATACGAGGCGGCGGAAGCCTGTAAATCCAACCAGGAATGATCATTCTCCACTATGGGGGGTGTGTGAGGCTAAATCACCTCGTGATGAAAATATAAAAACATTTTCTGGGTCCCAGAGGACTAGTAACAAGCAAGATGCAATTAAGAAGATGAATGTAAGTTTTTAGTCTTTGTTGCCTCACTGGTAAACATTACACTCTAGACCAATTAGCCATGGTAACGAGTGTGAGGGGGTATTTTTTATTAGCTATCCACCAACCCCCCCCCCCCCCCTATTTGGGGTTGCTTTGGTAAGTAATGGGTTTTGAAGTGAAATGGCAGAAGTTTTAATTGTTTTCGGGAGCGGAGTTCACGGGATGTTAATTATTCAGACAGGTCCTTTAAAGTGCGGGCCGATTGGATTTTTTTTTAATTAAAGAGGCGGCTTTGTTAGGAAGAGGAAGAAAGCGTTTCCGTTTGATTCTCTCCCTCCGTCTTTCTCCCTTCATCTCTCTTTCCTGCCTGTGTGTCGTTTTTCTTTTTTTTTTCAGCGTTCGAGTCACAGCGGATTACGCAGACTCTCCAGAATCTCTTATAAAGTGCAAAGCCGTAGACAGTGAGGTTTAACTGTCGTTTTTAACTGTGTTCTGGACATTGAATTAGTAGTTTAGCAGCAGCGCTTGGGTTTAATTTAGTGGTTTTTATTGGCATGAAGGGTATGTGTTAATATTACAAAGTCGCCTTCATGACGCAGCTGAGGATTGCAGGCATTATCGAAAGGTGATTTATGCCGTGTGGGCGATGTTCATATCCAGAGCCATCTTAATAGGCTCATGCTGTGCCCCACCCCGTTATTGGCAGCTGGGGTTAAATGTCATGCTGGGATTTTTTAAATATGGAGGGCATAAGAGGGGCCATCATTTATACAGAGGGACCAACCAATGATATGTTTTGAATCGGTGAGTGGTAGGGGAGGCGGGTAATCCAGAGGCCAATCAGCTTTCAGCTGGGGCCAGTGGCCCCGCCCCTGGACAATAGAGCCTCAGCCTGTTGGATTTTAACTTTCAGCTCCCTGACTCCAGATGCAGTTCTTTCATCCTTAATCCTTAAAGCACAACTCTGGCTCTTTATATTCTTTTGTCTTTTTGGCTGCTTTTCGTCTCTTTTTATTCCTTGCCACATATATTTGCTCCTTCGTTTGCAGTAACAGACCCCCCGGCTTCTGATTGTGATTATGATTCTTTCTTTCTTTCTTTCTTTCTTTCTTTCTTTCTTGTCCCTACACTGTGTTCTGTCTATCTTGATTCTCCCTCTAAAATCTCTCTCTTGTCTTTCTTGTCTCTCCTTTCTCCATCACCCCTTAACAATCCTCTCCACCCATCCAGTCACCTTCATTCCCCGCCCAGGTCTCATCTCCTCCGATTGCTGTAATTAAGACGCGCCATCATTTCTGCACATGATTAGCGAGTGGCCAGACGCTCGGTGGGTGCGATTCCAGTGGGAACAAGCGCGCGGTAATTAAGTGCTGCAGCAGGGCGGCCCTCCTGGGTGTGCCGGGTAGCGGAGGGGACCGCCGCGGGAGCGGGGATAGGCTCCGACACCTCTGTCTGCATCCTGTCACTGTGGCGAGATGGTCGGGGGAATGCAGACGCGTCCGTGGGCGTATGTAAGTCCCGCGGAGCGGCGTCTGGTCGACGAAAAAGCACTAATTAGACGCCAGCTGGGGAACCAGCTTTTGGTCACCCAGCTTCAAAACGGAGCTCCTGGGCGCCAGCGGGAGGCCTGCCAGCGCCACGTCTGCAGCTCCCGCGGCAGGCCTCCCTGGATTTGAAGCACACGGACGCTCCCCTGCCGCAGGTTCCTGCCAGTTTGGGAGCGGCTCTGTAGAACTTCTATCTAGTCACGGGACTTTCATTCGGCTGAGGATTTTAAGCTCATCCCGGGCAGGAGGGGGTACTTTTTCATTACTTTTCGCTCTCATTCACTCACAGGCGTCGTTGGCCAAAGTGGCTTATTGGCGTTATTCGGGTTATAAACATTTTTTAAAATATTTGTCGGGGGCACAGTACCTGCTCCCCGCCCCCACCCCCCCAATCGTGACCCATACACCTCCAAAGTGTTGGGGTGGGGGGTGTCACACGTGGCATGCGGGTGTGCCGCCCTAACCTTCCCTAGTTACCATGTAGCACCCTGAGATACACTGGCTGTCAGTATACAATCGGGCATCTCACATGACCTAATGGACACTATTCACTTTGGGTGCTAGGGTCAGGGGTCAAAGGTGAAAGCCTGTCCCACGTTCCTGGCTGACCCACACGGGTTAAACCCGCACCATCTGCACTACATGGTACTCCTTCTCCTCCACGTTCATTAGATCTCTCCTAATCTCCCCTCATTCCCTCTCACTTTGATTCAGCGCAATTTAATTTTTATTATTATGTTTTTCTGTCTCTCCCAGTCATTATTCTGCAGCCTTGGGCGAAAGTCGTGTGTGTGTGGTGTGCTTTGGTTTTCAAGGGTTCGGTCCTTTTCAAGGGTCCGCTTCGCGAGCCCGGTGATGGAAGATTGATGACACCAAGCCAGAAAACTAATTCCGATTTTCCTCTGTGCCTGAAGATTAAGGGAGATTAGAGAGATAGCGTGTGGCAGGGATGCGCTGGCCGGAGATGCGTCCCAATCTAATGTGACTTTTCTTGCTTGCTGCAGAGATGCATTTACACGCGGCACCTTGCAGAGACGGAGAACTCGGAAAATCCCTGCCTTACCTTTTGGGTATGACGTGGCTTCTATATCATATTTGTGTGTGTGTGTGTGTGTCACTGGTATTTAGCTGGGGGCATAAGAGAGGTCATAATTCACACAAGGGTGCCAACCTTATCGTTAGCCAATGATATGTTTTGAATTGGTGAATGACAGGGAAGGGGGCCAATCAGCTTTCAACTTGGCCCAGTGCCACTGTATACACCCTTGGTGTGTATAAATCCATATGAGCCCCCTGTGGACAACAAGCCCTCACCACCACATTATGGCTGTGGGTCGCGCACTCTGAGCCGTGTGCAGCCCCAAGCTGCCGTTCTCGTGTTTGTTTACACACCAGTCCCCCCAGTTGCGGATATAGACTCACCGTGGGGGTTTACATCTCAGGAAGGACAGCCCTGTTAGGTCCGCGAGAAACTCCCCATCCAGAAATTTGCACTGTGAAAAATACTGGCGGAATAGAGGCTTAAAATCTGAACGTTGCCTTGGGTAGAAAAAAAAACCTAACAGAACAGAAAAGGTGGGAGGTGGTGGAATGGCACACGCGTCGTGCGCAATCATGTGATGCGCGCACACATGGGAGTCACCGTGGAAATGGCGAGGAAGCCCCTTTTCCCTTATGATCCGCCCCACCCTCGTTGTGGCGTTTCTGAGGCTGGGGTGGTGCGCGCTGCACACAGGTGCTGTTTAATGTACGCGTAACCCCCCCCGCCCCCTCCCCCCCAAAGGCATGTGCGCACACGCATGGAGGACGCAGTCCGGCTCTGAGTAACTCGCCTTGGCCTGCTGAGGACACCCACATCCCATCTGGCCTGCAAACACGGAGGCTGGGCGCGTGCACACACACACGCGTGCGAATAATCCCACGCGTGCGTAAAAAGCACGTACGCAGAGATTCACACGTACAGACGCACACCGACAAAGTGTCTTTAAAAAAAGACCCTTCTGGACAGTACGCACATGGATGCAAAGGTGTGTGTGATCGCAGACCGGCGCTCGATCGAGTCTGCGTCCTAATTGGTACAAATTTCTCAAATCTGCTACATATCTCAGAACCTGGGAATCGGAAATCCATAGCAGGCATGATTCCGCACAGCATGTCTAGGAGGAAGAGGAAGAGGAAGTAGAGGACGGTCTGCGGAAGGAGTGAGATTATTCCAAGCAATGACCTTGATGCCTTGTACCTGGAGTGATTCGGCAGGGTTCAGTGTGAGGTCACGCATGCCAATCGGTTGGGCAATGGACTTCCGGGTAGCAATATCCTCCCAAGTGCTACTTGGGTTAACCAAAGGTCATTGGGTAGGTGTACGGGGGCTGGACGAAGGGGTTAGCGTGGTATTCAGGAGGGTAAGGGCTACACGAAGGGTTTGTATGGGAAAGTGAGGCTGGGGGGTATGTGGGCAGCGGACGTGGGGGCATGAAGGGGATGGGGGGTTTGGGTGGGGATATAAATGGTTCCAATGTGTGTGTGTGGGTGTAGGCAGACCCCTGGCACAGTTGGGTGGGGGCTGGTGATGTGCCCACAGGGAAGCGTTCGTCAAGGATGCCGCCAGCCTCCCTCTCTGTCTCTGCGCTCTCTGCCAGCTGCCCCCCCCCAATCCCCCAGTGCCGGCTTTATACACCGTCTTCCTCCTCATTGTCTCTTACATCCTTTATATCTGTGCTTTAACTCCCCCGTTTCTTCCTCTCGCTACTGTCTCCTCTCCCAGCTTTTGTGTGTGTGTATATATACACACACACACACACACACACACAGGTTTGTACTGTATCTTAGTGGGGACTTTCCATTCATTTCTATAGGGAATACTGTAATCCCAACATGACAACCTTAACCGCTACCCAGCCTTAACCTTAACCATAAGTAACCAAACCAAATACAAGAGTTTTTGCATCTTTTGTTATTTCATTGCAGTCACAGGTTTTTATTAAATTGAGTTTTCTGGAAACTGGTCCCCTTAAGGGAAAAAAAAATGGGTATTCGTCACATTGTGGGGACATTGTGTCCCCATAAGGTAAGGCATACCCGCTCACACACACACACACACACACACACACACACACATATACATCTAAATATAAATAAATAAATACATTTTCCCATCTGTCCTGCCCGCCTTCCTCCGTTCTGCCCATTCAACTCATGCTTAACCACCCCTCCCCCCGCAAAGATCCCCTCCAAAGCTGTGAGGATCGTCCTGGGCCGGATTGTCCAAAGAGCTGAAGAGCTGGGGGGCAGGGGGGGCTGGGGGGGCTAGTGGAAGTTAGGAATGATAGTGACTTTATTTGTGGGGGGGGTCGGGGTGTGGGAATTTGTGTCAAAGGCCCCCGCCCCCCCAGTCCTGGGCATCGCACCCCTTCTTGCTCTGCCGCTTGTATCCCCACCGCCTTCGCTGTGATTAGCCATCTCACACACTGTCAATACAAATATGCATTTATGAATTAGAGTAAAGCTGTGCAGTGTAGCGGTTTCCTTGGGACATTGTGTTATGGAGGGAATTTTTTCTGGGCGTCTGCCGCAGGCCCTGTGCATTCTGGGACTTTCCGGCCGCTCGTCGTCCTGTGGCGTTTCTGGAAGCCCAGGGGAACTCTGCTGTGGGGGGCATTATGTAAATGACTATGATTTGAAAATTATACTGTGTGCGTGTATGTGTGTGTGTGTGTGTGTGTGTGTGTGTGTGTGTGTGAAAATACTCATACTCAAATCAACCTACTGCTCGCAAAATCTGCTGGGCGCTAAATTCAAACAGGGGCCCAAGGTGACATTTTGTCTGAGGACTCAAAATTTCTACCTACACCTTTGTATTTGTGTGTGTGCGTGCATGCGTGTGTGCATGTGTGTGTGTGTGTGTGTGTGTGTGTGTGTGTGTGTGTGTGTGTGCACAAACTTCTGTTTGGAAACCTGCCTACGTGCCTGGTTTACTGTGTGGGTGTTTGAGCATCTGTGTGTGAGACGGAGAGATGAAGGGAATTTTTATTTGCTAGCCTCTGTGTGTTTCAGTGTGTGTGTTTCAGTGTCTTTGG
Source organism: Hyperopisus bebe (assembly GCA_026777045.1). NCBI lineage: Eukaryota > Metazoa > Chordata > Actinopteri > Osteoglossiformes > Mormyridae > Hyperopisus > Hyperopisus bebe. Next base: position 19,250,800 of record JAODJW010000081.1, on the reverse strand, counting down.
GAGCCTGTGCTTTGAATGCACAGAACCCCTAGACTTGGCTCCTCATCAGTAACCTCATGATGCACTCGGAAGGCCTCCTACATGTACTTTTCCCAGAAGCTCACCCTCTTTTCAGGCAGCGTCCATCCCTGTCGCTGCTTTTATTAGTGTTTGAAGCAGCAGCCCTGCCTGCCGTGTGACCGTGTGAGTTACAAATGTAGTTTCTGTCTTGCTGAAATCTTCAGCGTTGTTGTCGGAGTGACAGGAACACAGTTTAGGGCCCAGGTATGCTGTCAGGGTCCAGCGCTGTCACTCAACCTTGACCATCTGGCTGTCTAATGTGCATCTGTGTCGCCTCGCTGTTTACAGGGTCGTATGCTGTATGACTCTGTGTGTGTCCCTGCATCGCTGTGTATGTGTGTGTGTGTGTGTGTGTGTGTGTGTGTGTGTGTGTGTGTGTGTGTTCCTCTGTGTTCAGGTTTCCTGGCTTTCGTTAGATGCTCCCCGGTGACATTATGGTCTCCCAGCAGCACTCCGGATTCATCAAGGAGACGAATCAAGTCGATCCTGGTCTGACAGTGAGGATGGAGATCAGACGAGATGAGGTGTTCTATCTTAACAGATGTCTTTAAAGAAATCGTCTGCATGCATATGCGCGGAGATGAAGTCATTTGCAGGCAATGTATCCATGAACATATTAACATGGGGAAAAAATGACTTTTAAAAAACTTTTTCTTAGCAGAACTTTCTGTCATTAATGGACTTTTTTTACTTCTGACGGTCAGAGCTGAAGCACAGTGAGTACCTCAGAGTGTGTGTCGCTGTATATCTTTGCCTGGGCCTGTGTGTTTCCATGTGAGACATGAACAACAGAGTAGTAGAAGAAAAGAGGGGAAAAAGGGGGGGGGGAGACCAGGGGTGTCTGGACGAATGACGATTAGGACCCCCTTTGGGATAAGCTGCAGGCTCCACCCCCTATCTACCTGCTCCCAGATCAATGGTGGACATCAGTCATTAATGCTAAGTAGCCCGAGTTTGTTCACATTCGGACAAGGATGACAGCCGCTAATTACAACTTCCAACAGCTGAAATTATCCTCTGCTGCCAGAATGCAGACCTGGACCTTTCTGGAATGTGGTTGTGTCGCTGGGGTTCATCACTGAGCCGTTCCAGGAGTCAGTAGAGGGAGGGGCTCATTCACTCATTTATCTGACTATTTAGCTTTTATCCAAAGTCATTTACAGTAGAGGGGCAGGTTAAAGTTTTATGCGTCCTCCATGGGATTTGAACCCACAACCTTTGCATTGATGACAAGTGCTCTACTTGTTGAATTACAGGAGCTCAAAATGAGGGCAGGTTCAATTCTTGGAGCGATTGGACTTAAGGACCTTTCACGATGGTTGAGTCATTCTGCTGACCTGGGGATCAGAACCAATGACCTTCTGATCACACAAAGACCTCTTATGTGATATTCGCCCATTCAAGCCCAGCCCATTAGCATGCCCCCTAATGGTTTACGGTGGATCTGAGGCCTGGTTGCAGATTGAGTGGTTTGCATTGAGTGCTGAACCTGAGACTCCAAAATAGTCGCTGCTAAAGACGCTGTTGCCACAAATCAATATTGGATGCCTTCGGATATGGGGGGACTGAGTTTAAGGAATGTTACAGCAGGTGATCCCTGCATGGGTTTGTGAGTGTCTCCGCATGCTTTTGTGCTTGCGTGCATCTGCTGGAACCTGAAGGTGCTTTTGTGAAGGTAGTTGTTTGGGTGCCTTGGTTACTTATGGGTTTATGTGAGGCAGAGACCGTAGGTGACACATGGAGAAAAGAAAAGCAACAAAATAACAGCCTGCGATGCTCCCCGACCGCTAATGGGGAAGCAACAGCATGCACTGAGTCACCCGGATCAATAGCTGTCAGGACCCCCGCAGAGCGCCAGCCTGTCATTGCCAGTGACAAGGGGCCGTCTGAGGATCCTGCCTGATTGAAACGTGACATTTAGTGTCACAGATCTTGTCCTCCCTAGCTGTCTCTACATGACACCCTCATTGCATATTTGTAAACAAAATTCACAAATTACACTCCCGGAGAACTTCTCACAAAAATCCACGTAGACAGTTTCTACGTAATAAATCTCTACAAGAAACATTTCTGTGTCACGTGGTTCTGATCATGTGACCCTGTCTATCCATTACTTATTTCTCCTTGTTACATCCTTTTATTGCAAAAACAGGGTAGACAGCATGCATTATATGTCTGGATGAGAGCAGAATGCATGCATTCAAATACACCGCGGTGACCATTTTGCATATTACCTCACCCAGATCTTTACCAATGATGTAGCTTGGCCCCTGCAAAAGTCAAAAAACTGTTAAAAACTCTCAATGACAAAAATACATATTTGAGTCAATTTATGTAACTGGCTATTGTTTTTTACTTAACGCACCAGTGGCCTTGTGGGATAGTGTCCGCTGGTTGCAGATTTCAGAATTTCGCAGAATGTAGTAGTATGTCATCTGGCTACCATTCACCTACTGTTTTGCATGCTATATTTCACCTACTACACAGCAAACAAGTATGTGGTTTCGGACACACCCATATTCTCTTCAAAGGACACTGAAAGTCTCCAGTCACCAGTGTATAAACCTGTGCCATGCTGACCCTCCAGACAATGCTTAACTATGTTGAGGTGGCTGGTTCTGTGGGCTTGTTGGGTTTGGGGAAAAGGCATGATTTTGAATGAGCCAGCCTGATCGATAGCTGCCAAGCCTGTCTGATTGACAAACTGTCAACTGGCTCAACGAGGGACAGGTTAAGCTACCCAGCAGGACCAAGTGAAAGGATTGTATGGGTGGAAAAAGACTGATAAAACACCCACAATGCCACACCAGTCCTTTCTGTTGCTTTGAATCCTTTACACCATGAGCCAATGCTCTTGAACTTAAGAAACAAGTGGCCTTGTGTCTACAAAGGCAGAATGTAGGTTTTAGGCAGCTGAAAAGTAAGAGATCTAACAAGTCACCAAGGTTGCAAGGTCACTTAGATAATTCTGATTACAGGATGAATATAAAAATGGGCTAGACTTTATGAAGAGAAACTAGAGGACAGGAGTTACGATAGAGCTAATCTCGTTTGCCTGTCTTTAGCGTCGTTGTCGTTGTTTCTAGCATATCATGTTATATTAAACGCTTGCCGCCTTGTGTTCACGTGCTCCAGCATTCGTCAAACACGTCCAGGCTGTTTTTGCCTGCCTGTGCTGAGAGAATGTGGGCTTATTAAATCATCAGGTCCATCTGCTTCTTTGGAAGGATGGTGATGCGTCCTGCTTCATCTTTGCTTCACTTTTTAATGAGGCTGATGCAATAATGACTTTCTCTTTCTCATTTCTCATTGCAGGATAGATCTCTTCACCTGGGAAACTCATTCGGTCCTACGTCTAGACAAAAGACCAGAGGGAAGGTGTGGTTTGGCTTTTAGCTCTGTGAGTGAAACAGTATGGCATTGTGGGAGAAAGATACCAAAAGGACGACTAGGAGGGAAGGATGAAGGAAACAAGAGAAGCATTCTTCGTGCCAGAGTTTCATTCTTGTAGTGTCTTATAGCGCCCTCCCCTGTCATGTCTGCCAAAATCTGTCTATTCCTGGCCACCCTCTGCATGTGGGAGGGACTTGTGGGAGGGGCCTCTCTCACTAAGGTTCTGAAGAGAAGGGGTCTAGGGTCCCATGGACCAATGACAGTCGAGAAGACACCTGCCCACCAATGGGAACCAAGCTTTAAGAACGATGTCTTTCTGCCAGTCGAGGTCAATGACTCGATTGATCATACATCACATGCAGAATCAAGTGGCTCCAAAGAAGCAGCCCGAAACAGTTCAGCGTCTGTGTCGGCCGGCACAGGAAGCCGTCGTGATCTGAATCTAACAGTTCCCGCACCACTTGGGAAAAGCCAAATTTCCCTGGATTCAAGAAAGGCCAGAAACGCCTCTAAGAGTGTCGACTCCTTCAGGTCAGGTTGGTTCGATTATAAGGCTTATGCTCTCCACCGTAAACTAGACCACACGTCTCCCTACAATAAAACCAGATTCAAATCCCTCTTCAAATCCATCGTAAGCTCAGACCCAGCTGTCTTTACGTTAGGGGCTCAAGAAAGGAGGCTTCTTGTGGATCATAACAGAAGATTAAACCTGACCGAGAAACCGGCAATTAAGCCACATCCCGATCGAGAGGTAATTGCACCACCGCAGAGAGAGGTGGTGCAGGAGCAGGGCGCTGGGGATAAAACAGGCTGGGACGTGAACAGGAAGCAGGATCCGAATCAGAACGATGGGCAAAAGTCGGCTATTAGGGAGCCACAGGAGCCCAGAAGGATGAAGGTAACAGATGTGGATGTTCCCGATGTGGGCAATGAAAGCACTTTGATGGATTTGAGCCAGAATAAGAGGCCACATAAGAATGTTCACACTAACAGCAGTACAGGAAGCAGCATTACTCAGGAGAGCCAGAACCCAGATCTTTTCATGAGCAGAGAGAGTTTAGGGTCTGCCACTGGATCTCCATCACCTGTGCCCCAAGAAGTGAGCACAAGTGACAGAAAGGCGATGGAAGATAGGACTTCTTTGGTTCCCCAAAACAAGCCGGGAGATGAGACAAATTCTAGAATGGGAGCAGTTCTGGAGAAAGAGCAGAGCCAACCAGCTGTGAATACTCCGGAATCCTCCAAGGACAGCCTAGATCCCAGGAGCAGCGACATGCACGACGATAGCAGCCACCTGCTGAGACTCCAGCCCGACATGGTTCCTGACGTGGGACCCGACGGCGGCCCCCACCATGACATGGGACAACATGCCTCTCCAGATTCCCCTCTCGGGGGCCGGGGTCTGGTTTTCCAGGAGGCTGAGGATGGTCGAGGGCAGGGAAGCGAGGGAACCCGCTCGCGTAGCAGGCGGAGTTGGATTTGGAACCAGTTTTTCGTCATCGAGGAGTACAGTGGCCCAGAACCGGTGCTGATCGGGAGGGTGAGTGACCCGTAGGCATGAGCGATCAGAACGCGATTATATGCACAGCTAATGGAGGTACGAAATCCTCAATGAGGTATGAAGTCCTCATATTCATGCTCCTTCAAAGTCATCCACTGGAAACACTTATTTTTTTTGTTCAACAGTCTTTTAATTATTGGTCTCTAGGCCCTTGCCAATTAACGATATATAGATATTGAAACCACAAGTTCCACTCTGCGTGTTAGGCTACCGTATTGTTTTGGCTCATTCAGGGCATACCAAACAAAAAATACAAATTTGTATTTGCCTTCATTACTGTGAATCAGTCATTTAGCTACCTAATTGTTTTGGGATTAAGTGAGGTTTAAGTAATCAGAGTTGTAGAATGCTGAATTAATCACAATTTGTGCGTATTATTATAAAGGCCTGGAGAAAAATGCTTATTTATATTTTTGTGTAGGGTTCCTGAGAGTGTAGACGTTCCTCTAAAACAGAATTGATGAGGGGCTCGTGCGAATTAAAAGAAATGCAGAGGCGGTGGACTGCAGAATTCCGAGAGCAGAGTCATCCTTTGGAGTCTGACGTGACGGGAAACAGCAGAATTTAAACGCAGTTAATCCGCACGCTGTCACAATGTCGTCGCGTGACGCGAGTGTGCCTGGGGGGGGTGGCTTCGTCGCATCTGCTGCGATGTGGGTGTTTGTTTTCTTTTTATCTCGAATCGCAGGGCAGTGCCTTAGGAACGAAAGCCGATTGATGTGCGTCAGATTGAGCGAATGGGGATGTTAATGACGGGTTCTTCAGGAGTCGGGGCAGGTGCAGATATATCTGGGTGATCAGATGAAACATCTCAGGGTATATTGGCTGGTGCTCAGAACCAGGGCACAGGATATCGCTGTGCATATCAAATTATCGCCTTCTGGAACATGCCGGATCTTTCTGCCCCCAGCGCTCCCCCCACCTGACATCGTGCCCTGGCACCTGTCCGAGTGCTGAATACATCCTCGTAAATGTTTCATCTGCTACCTGGACCATGGAGAATCGGGTCGCTGCGGAGACGGGCGTATCGCTGTGGAGACGGTGAGGTCAGGGCAGCTCGGATTGGCCGAAGCCCCGGTCATGTGAGTGAAGACACACGCCCAGCTGCCAGACAGGCCACGTGCTGACCATCAGGGAACTCTTAGTGGGTTATCGACTCAATATGTCTGGCCAGTCTGAGGCCCAGCTATTCCTTCCAAAGCCTCTCTCCACGTACCCAGAGAGTCAGTAACTTTTAAACAAATGCTTTACTTTTTTTTTAAAAAAAAAACCTCAGTAGTCTGTTGAACTGATGCAGCATCTGCTTTGTCTTCGGCGGCGTTTCTCAGCTGTCAGCGGAAGAATTCATGGTTCACTGATATTTACTAATCTGGAGCACAAGTGAGGTCCTCCTGGTGCATGTTGTGTCTTATGCGGCACCTCCGAGGTAATTCCCTCAAAGCTTATCCAAACCTAGATGTTAATCTCCCGGAAAAAAAAGGATTTCATTAGACCTTCAAAGCAGGCAGACTGTTACTCATTAGTGTGGACCTGCTTCTTGGGCTTATCGGCAGCTCTGCTTAAGTAGGCCCAATCCCTGGCCGGAATATGAATATTTATGGGCCAGACGGGCCCTCGGATGCCGCTCCCGATCCGAATGATTAGCGGTTACAAATATTCTGAAACAATCCTGATTATATTCAGCCCCGAAACAAGTGGCGATCTTGCAAGTGCTAAATATTCATCAGCACCTGTCTCTGCCGTAACTCTCGGCCTCGCATATGGAGGAATGTGTCTCTGTGATGAAAACTCACATGCCCTGTTGTCCTTCGTGAAGGACCTTTTTGGTACAGCGTCACAGAGATCTTCCAATATGGCCACCCAGGCAGTTAGCATTCTGTGTTTTGACAGCACTAGGGTAGGGGCTGCTTTTAATACAATTTGTCAGGTGCCGTTGCTGCATTTTATTTAATTCATTTTTTTATAGATCTGTTAGGATGTCCGAATGAAGACAACGCGAGCTAGCCGCTGAACATAGCTAATGTTGGGGCGATAACCTGAGCATTTCCGTGGTGTCTTTGCTGTTTCCGTGGCGCCTGGCGACAGGCCCTGAATTCCAATGCGGTGGAGACACAGGCTCTGAAGTGCATAAACACACTGGCAGAGGAGGGACCCCAAATATTCGATGGGACAATGATTTAAATTGGCTTCCTTACCATTAACTGGTTGCAAAATTGAATAAGACCACATAGGTGATTTACGCATTTGTGCTAACATTTAAAGGTAGTAGTAAGTCCTGATCAACTCATTAGGTAACAGGCAGCCACCTAGGGTGCCATCTGCTTTGGGGGTGCCAACTTAGCCAGCCTGTTTCACGTTATCTCAGACAGGGGGCGCCAGCGGTGAAGTTTGCCTAGGGCGCCACATGGTCTTTGATGGGAAGATAGTGGTTGTAGGCAGGAAAAAACCAAGAAAGCATTGAAAAGGGAGGTGGGGGGTAAGGATGCAGGTATGAGGAGGTGAATAAGGAGAAATGGCAGGAAACAATGAAAGATAAGTGAGGAAAGAAACAAAGGAATGATGAGAGACCTGCAAAGGAAGATAAAGGAGATGGAGATGCCAATAACCGGGGTGGGAGGGAACCAGCTGGAAATGTCCTTTGTAATCATCTCGAAATGTTTACTTTTTACCGTTTTTTCTTATTTTGTTCTTTCGTCTATGGATTTTATCTTCACAGCGAAGATCATTTAGGCTGGAGGCGGCTGCGCGGCAGGAACGAGGAGGCAATTAAAAGGGGAGACGGGGGGAGAGC
>JAODJW010000081.1:19211141-19222563 GCA_026777045.1 Hyperopisus bebe | reverse complement strand
CCCCCCCCCCCCCCAAAAAAAAAAACACTCACACTCACCCCATTATCCTTTGTATTTATTCCTTTTTATCCCACACTTATCTCTGTTTTGATCTCATGTAATGACCAATTCGGTCAAAGGGGGGCACCGCTGAGTCAGATGTCCAGGAGCAGTACTGACAAGGTCTTGAGGGTCGGGGTTGGGTGAGGGGTGTGTGCCTGTGAGGGTGGGTGTGATAAGTCTGCCTTTGAGCAGGGGCTCCTCCGGATTGATCTCACACACCTCCCCGAAGGGAAGGAATCGATTCATTGCTCACTATCACTGCACTGCCCCAAAATCTAAATAGACATAGAGAAGAAGAGAGTGCGACCAAAAAGAAAACAAACAAGGAAATATATAAACATAAGGATCCGAGCTGAGTCCTGCTTTTGATTTCAAAGCACACGCTTTCATTTATTTTCTTTATAAGAAAACGCCGCTGTCGCTTACCGTGCTCCCGGTAGATGTGCGAGCCAATCACGGTAAACTGTGGGGGGTGGGGTGGAGGCAGGGGGCCAATCAGCCGGCTGCAAATGACTGTGTTTGTAAAATTGATTCTGTTATCTCGAAGGTGAGGGGGGAAGGTGACGGATTTAGAGGTGCCGACGAGAGTGGTTCTCTTTTTTCTATTTTGAAGGCCTGAATCTTCACTGGCATGAAGACCTTGACTGTGTAGGACTTGTAGGATGTGTCTTCTCTTTTAATGAGGGGACCTAAGGGTCTCCTGCTTATTTAGAGATCCCTACAGGAAAGAAACCAAAACCAGAGGCACAATTTGTTTGTGTTTTTCTTTTTTTAAAACACACACACACACACACACACACCAAATGCCTGTACGTGCACACAGACTCGTCTACGGTGAATGTGTTTGTGCATGCCGGTGGTGGTGATCCTGTGATTTTGATGCATTATTAAACTCTGTTGCTTTGAGTTATTATTTTTTTGAATGTTAATGCTCATTGCCCTTTTGAAGTTTTCTTTTTTTCTTTTTTTTTTTTTACAGGCGTGATCCTGAATACAATAAATTATTAAGTCCGTATAACAAATGGGTTTTTAATAATGAGGCTTTACTGCACTTTGCTGAGGAAACAAGTTAAAGTTAAAATGTTTTTGGGTCTGGGAACGTGCACTAAATTTATGCCACTCCAGGTCATTAGTTAATTACAAGGCAGCAAAGAATTTCGCTAGTTAAGATATTAATTAGAAAATAGTTTAAATTCAACACAGTATTTATTTTATAGGCTTAAGCCTCCAGGGGCAATATGCGACTGAAGATTAATAATATGAAATTATGAAAGTAATATAATAAAATAATTTATGCCACTACTTGAAGTGCAGTACTGTGATTTTAATTAGCAATAATAATCAGCATCCTCACTGGGAATGGAACAGGTATTCGCAGTAAATTAATCAATAATGAACGCAAATGACAATAACATACATAAACATAAATGTCTTATTATGCTGCTACTTTTCTGTGTCCGTGTGTGTGAAGAAAAATCCTGCTTCTGTGGGCCGAAGCCGTTTTAGATCCAGCTTAGATCCAGCGTCCTGCTCCCTTTGCCCATGTGTCACGCTGCAAAAACTGGGAATCTCACTCCATCCTCAAGGGGCCGGGGGGTGGGTGGGGGTGCGCCAAAGAGAGTCGAGCGGGAGGGAGCGTTTACCGTGAGCTTGCCTTATGTTCTCGTAAGATAAACCCTTCCAGAGCCAGGCGGCCAGTGCCCAGTCAATTAGCAAAAGTGTGTGTCACCATGGAGACCAATCAGCACAGACATTCACCTGGGGCGGTGCGAATAACACATCTTATGTTCCCCAGTTCCAGCTTGATGTCGAACGCAGCTGGACTGATACAGAGGCCAGTACTGATGACAAGCCCCGCGCTGACAGAAGCTGCCAATTCACTGCAGCCTGCTTCTACAGCCTACACACCGTAGACAGATGGTGTCAGGGGCCGAGTTCAAGTTACAAAAAAGGCCGACTTCAGCTTGTTTATTTATTCATGGATATTCACCTGGTTAATGGGAAATTAATGTCATGCAGACATATGGGAGAGAAATGAATCTAAAAAATCTCTGGGAGTCCAAATGGCATTGTTAGCTACTCAGACTTCCCATCCTGAAAAGAAATGAATCTTTGATCAACCTTTAACTTAAGCTCAGCCATTTCTCAAGCCAGTCTCCAATGTGGTATTTGATCAGCACTTGGGAGGATGTTTGCTATAGGAAAATGTGCTTCTGATTTGATATCCGTGCCTCGTCCTCACAGCTTCCTGGTCTTTCTCGGTGTCGGAGCTGGCCTTGCCCGGAGCAGAAGTGGGCCGACTCTCGGCGACTGACCCGGACCTGGGGGAGAACGCCAAGCTGGAGTTCAGCATCCTTGACTCCGAGGGGGGTGACACCTTTAACATCACGGGGCTGGAGAGTGAAGCCATTATCACCCTGAACAAGGTGGGGGGACAAAGACATACATATTGTGTCTCTGATAGGCCTACCATGCCATGTTGTGTGTGTGAGTGTGTCCAAGTACCACTATGTCTTCCTTGACACATGGACATACTGCAGACATAAGAACATGGACACATATGGAATGGGATGGATGGATGGACACTATCAGTTTCAAAGGAAACTGCAAAGAGACAGATATGCATATGGAAGTTGGGCCAAAGGAATTTAAACACAGACAGGGTCTCTGGAGGGTGGGAAAGAGTGGGGTCCAGACCGTAGCTAATGGGCACTAGGGGAACAAAAAAATAAGCTTTATTTGTCACAGTTGTACTTGGTACAGTTTGCAGTGAAATGCTTGGTCGCCCGACTCCAAGACCAGTAACAAGGGACATACAGTAAGGTTAAAAAAAGATAAAGGAGGATGATGAACATTTAACAGAGAGTAATAATAAATTATCCTTAAATAATGTGCAAAGAGATAGCAGTACAATGACAGGTGGTAGTGTAATGTTTTCACACATGTATAATTTACAGTGTATGGAGGGAGTACCTATCAAGCTGGATACATATACTTTATATAGGCTGTAGAGGAAAAGACAGGCTGTGCACTCCTAAGGTGTTCATTAAACATCTGATATTGTGGGCTTTGATCTTTCTCTCACTGCGTTTGTAAAATGAGCAGAACACTTTAAAGGCTCTCTTCCTGGGCCATCTCTTCCAGCAAAGGATTGTGGGTCATACAGTTACTGTGGCTTTAAAGCACCTGGCGTATCTGTGGGGGAGCCCCAGATAACAGTCTGATATGCCACAGTGATCGGTGGAGCAGATGTCTGTAGACTACAGTGGGTAGCACTATTACCTCACACCTCCAGGGCAAGGGATTAGAATCCTGCCTCTGATCAGAGTGTGTAGACTTTGTTTGTTTTCCCATGTAGCGATCCTCCCACAGTCTATAGATATTCATTTACGGTAATCGGCATGTCTGATTTGCCCATAATGTGTTATTGCGTATGTGTGTGTGCGTGTGTAATGAACTGGCATCTTATCCCAGCCTTGTGCCCTGTGTTGTGCCTGTGATTGGCTCCAGCCACCCCATGTGACTCTAACCTGGATCAGTGAATACTTCTGAATGGGGGGCATAAAGACATCTCCGCCTGCCTGTTTGCTTTTCAAAATCTCAGATAAAAAAGATATAATTCAAGATTTTGTTAATAAAATATGATTAGTTTGCATTATATTAGTTGGAAGTAATTTTAGTATGATTGTTCATGGCTGTATTCTTAAGGACAGTGCCTCCCAATCCAGGGATGGATGGACTGTTCTTACAACAGTATGTGTAGATCGGTTAGATTTTTAATAATTCCATGGAGTGCTTGAGCGTTTGGACATTTCCTGCTCTTGGTTGACTGTCATTGAATCAATTGGCCTCTAGAGGGTGGCCTTCAGCACTCCTCAGACAGCATCTGAGCGGAGTTGGCCTGGTTGACGGTAATGTCATGAAGGGTCCGGCACCGAAATGTCATCGCTGATTGAAACATCAGTTTTTCGTTCAACACACCTAATCTGCTTAAATGCACATGAAGGCGCTCAGTCGTGAACCATGTAGCACACATTTTGCTTAACCCTTGGCTCCTGAATCCAAAGCAGCCATTCCTTCCCACACATTAAATTTAGGTTTATAATACATCTGCCTGCCTGCCTGCCTCTTCCCAAACCCCATTTGTACAGCCGGCTGGCGGCTTTGATCAGAGATGTGTCCACAAGGGTTTGCCTGCAAGGTGTCAGGTCACATGAGCCCGCCCCCCCAGCCAGTGTTATTTATAATCCTTTTATTTAATTTATCAAACAGACCATTTAAGCGGAAATCAACCATGACCTGCTTCTGATTTATGAGTCTGACCAGTAGCCTCCTTGGGCAGGATTCCAGAGTGAATCGATGTGTGTCTGTGTGTGTGTCTGTGTGTGTGCGTGCGAGCGTGCGTATGTATGTGTGTTTATATTCTTCCTTTCATACTGTGTATACAGCGCCCCCCACAATTATTGCCACCCCTTGTAAAGATTTGTAAAAAGGGTTAGAAAAAATCTACCTTTTGGTGAAATAGCTTTATCTCACATTATGAAAATGAGAAAAATCCTACCTTTCATTGAAATTAATCTATTCAAAGAAAAACAAATCCTTCCTCAATAATTAATTGTGTCCAGTAAACACATGTCCCACAATTATTGGCACCCCAGCATTTAGTACTTTGTGAAACCTCCCTTTGCCAGTAAAATAGCACTGAGTCTTCTCCTATAACATTTTATAAGGTTGGAGAATACCAAGCAGGACATCTGAGTCCATTCCTCTTTACAGAATCTCTAAAGATCACTCAGGGTCCTAGGCTCTCTCTTGTGCAGTCTCCTCTTCAGCTCAACCCACAGGTTTTCAGTGGTGTTCAGGTCAGGGGACTGAGATGGCCATGGCAGAAGCTTGATTCTCCGGTCAGCTAACCATATTTGTGTTGATTTGGACATGTGCTTAGGATCACTGTCCTGCTGGAAGATCCAGTGATGGCCCAGTTTTAGTTTCCTGGTAAAGGCAGCCAAATTTTGATTTAAAATGTTCTGGTATTTCATGGAGTCCATAATGTCACGTTAACATCTTAACGAGGTTCCCAGGGCCTTTGGAAGATAAACAGCCCCACAACATCCCAGAACCTCACCATATTTTACAGTTGGGATAAGGTTCTTTTCATTAAAGCCATCCTTTTTTTTTACGCCAAACCCACCTCAAATGCTTTGATCACAAAAGACCTACGATGTGATTTACAGTACTTAGATTTCCAGAAGGCCTTTGATGTTGTCCCCCACAAATGGCTCCTGCATAAGCTCAAAGCTGCAGGGATTTTAGGAAATGTAGCAGCTTGGATGGAAAACTGGTTAACAGACTGGAAGCAGCGAGTAGTTATTAGAGGCACAATGTCACAGTGGGCCTGCGTTCATAGTGGGGTACCGCAGGGTTCAATTTTAGGACCATTATTGTTCCTAATTTACATTTATGATATTGACACCAATACATACAGTAAACTGGTTAAATTTGCAGACGACACCAAGGTGGGTGGTGTAGCAAATACTGATCTAGCAGAAGCGAGGCTACAACGGGATCTGGATTTAATTAGCGACTGGGCTGATACTTGGCAGATGAAATTTAACACAGATAAATGTAAGGTAATACATGCAGGGAGCAGAAATATAAAGTACAAATATTTTCTGGGTTCCACTGAAATAAAGGTAGCTGATGATGAGAAAGACCTTGGTGTGTATGTTGATGCTTACATGTCCCACTCTCGCCAGTGTGGGAAAGCAACAAAAAAGGCCAATAGGATGTTGAGTTACATCTCTAAGTGTGTAGAGTTGTGTGAAGTCAAGGGAGGTGATGCTACGATTATACAATTCCTTGGTAAGAACCCCCCTAGAATATTGTGTGTAGGTTTGGTCACCATACCTTAAAAAGGACATTGCTGCCTTGGAAAGGGTGTAACGTAGGGCTACAAGAATGATTCCTGGTCTTAGAGGAATGTCTTATGAGGAGAGGTTAGCTGAGCCGAATCTGTTTGGCCTCGAGCAAAGGAGACTAAGGGGGGACATAATCCAGGTATATAAGATTCTAACAGGTCTGGATGCTGTTCAGCCAAATGTCTACCTCAATATTAGTTTAAATACTAGAACTCGTAGCCATAAGTGGAAATTAGTAGGAGAATATTTTAAAATGGATTTGAGAAAGCACTACTTTACACAGCGTGTAGTTCGAGTATGGAATAGTCTTCCTGTTAGTGTAATACAAGCTAAAACTCCGGGTTCCTTTAAATTAGAGCTAGATACGATTTTAACAACTCTGAGCTATTAGTTAAGTTCTCCCCAAATGAGCTTGATGGGTCGAATGGCCTCCTCTCGTCCGTAAATTTCTTATGTTCTTATGTTTATTGCCAAAAAACTCCATTTTTGTTTAATCAGACCACAGAAAATGGTTCCAGTCAAACTTGTAGTAGTGTTTTGCAAATTTCAGGCACTTACATTTGTGGCTAACTGATAGACAAGTCTTCTTTCTGGTGTACCTTCCAAATAATCTGTTAACGTGAAGGTTGTGTCGCATTTTTTTCATGGTGAGATGAATCATTGAATTCCGGTGTTTCAATCACCTCCATAGACACAGGTGTATAAAATCAAGCACCTAGGCATGCAGACTGCTTCTACAAACATTTGCGAAAGAATGGATCGCTCTCAGGAGCTCAGTGAATTCAAGTGTGGTACCACCTGTGCAAGGCCATGCATGAGCGCGTCTGGTATGGGAGATCTTGACTGGCCTGCCAGAGCCGTGACCTCAACCCGATAGAACACCTTTGGGGTAAATTAGTGGCCTTCTCACCCAGTATCAGTGCCTGACCTCACAAATGCTCTTCTAGAAGAATGGTCAAAAATTCCCATAAACACACTTCTAAACCTTGTGGACAGTCTTCCCAGAAGAGCTGAAGATGTTATAGCTGCAAAGGGTGGGCCAACTCCTATAAAGCCTATGTATTAAGAATGGAATGTCATTAAAGTGTGTGTAAAGGCAATATAATGTATATATATATATATGTGTGTGTGTGTGTGTGTGTATTGCCTACTATAGATGCACAACTGTGGAGGGAAAGTGTATGCATGTGTGTGTGTATATATATATATATATATATATATATATGTGTGTGTGTGTGTGTGTGTGTCTGTTCATTCAGCCATTGTTTCATTGATTTAGCTTTACGTACCTTCTGGCATTAATCTCTGTTATGGATAAAACACAACTTACTTCCATTTGCTGATTATTAAAACCTGTGTACCATCCCATTTAGGCATGTTAAACAGAAATTTAAAGTATTACTGGCATCAGTGGCAAACTGACCTCCAAGATTCAGTTGTAAACCTTATTTATTTTGTCTTGAAGCAGCCTGGTTTTGACCTACCAAAATATGGAAATTACATAACTGCTTCAAGTAACCTTAACTTTGGTGTAAAAATTGAAGCCGAACTCTTTAAAGAGAATAAATGCAGTGTTTTGTTACTGAAACATTTACAATTTTTTTGCATATTATAATCAGAACCATGAATTCATAGGAACTGGATTTGATGAGCAGAGTCGGAATCTGATATGGAATCGATAAAATATAATTGATACCCAGTCCGATGGGTGTGTGTGTATGTAGATAGAGACAGAGTATGATTAGAGTGGAGAGCTAAGGCGAGGCTGTCACCATCACAGCAAGGAGAGTTGGGGTTGATCTTGAGGATCCTTTACAATAAAACAATACATTATTATTTCTGTAAATCATATATGTTTTACTAAAATGTTTATCAGTTAAACAGTCAGGATGAGAAAAATATGAATGTGTTGCACCGAATGTCGATTTAAGTGGTGCACCTAAATTTTCTGCTGGAACCCCTAAGATTTGTAGTAAGGGACCCCAGTGCTACTATACATCTGTATGTATAGACTCACAAACGGAAGAGAGTTTGCTCCACCACCTTAACCTGCGGCTCCATTGCTGCTCCCCCTAGCAAACACGAGCACACACTCTCATGTCATGTGCAAAGCCATGCTTGATTAAGAAAGGGATCTTACCCGGGGTACAGAGATACCCCACATCTCTCGGCTGACTGGTGGTGATGCTGTAGTGGCACAGGAAGAGAGGTATCAGATCGCTGCTGGGGGCTCCGTGTGTTTTGTGAGATCAGAGGGTTGCAGGTTCAAATCCAAGGGTGGGCAGACAGCAAGACTGTTTAATTCTGGGAACTTCTGATCCTGCCTTATCAGCTGTTTTTGCCTAAAAGCATCTACTGAAGTTAAAAAACATGAATGTAGCAAGGTTTTACTTTCCAGTTCAAGGAGGAAATTTGATTGTAAAATTAATTTGAAAAGATCGGTCTCCAGCCGGACAGAGAGAGGGTGTTATAAGCAAGAGAGAGTTGGCTCTAAGTAAAGAGAGTGGGATGTGTTAATTTGTGCTCCAGTGCTAGAAAATTCAGAAAATTTGCTTGGGCATTATTGCTAATTGGATCGATATAATCTGAATGTGTTCCACTAAAGCAGTAGTGGATTGAAATTGGGATAATTAATTGTAAGAGGGTAACAAGTTTTTGTTAGTGAGGTAGGAGGGAGTTATGATTGTGAGGCAGAGACAGAAATGAATTCCTTCAGCAGGATGACGAGCAGATCATGCATGGAGATGTTGAGATTGTTGATGCGGAAGCTTTGAGTGACTGGAAAGTTTGTGCCTCACGTCTTGAACAAGGCGGTCGATGTCTATCATGAACCATAAGAAGCAGAGATGAGATGCTGGTGGCAAGTTCTAGGAAGCAGACATGACACCTGTCATTTGGACCCTCATGCTGTCCTTATACTGAACACGGTGTCTGAGAACTAGCAAGCCACTTTACTTTCTTTATACTGTACCAGAGGTCTCCAACTCCGGTCCTGGAGAGCTACTATCTAGTAGGTTTTCTATCTTACTTGACTTCTGATGAGTCACACCTGTTCTCAGGTAAATACCAGGATCAGGTGTGGCTCATCAGAAGCCAAGTAGGATAGAAACCCTACTGGATAGTAGCTCTTCAGGACCGGAGTTGGAGACCCCTGCTTTATACTATCCCACATCTTCATTTTACAGCTACTGAATTCCTTGCTTTTTATTATTTTTATTTTACTGATTTATTATTATTTTTATTGTTACTATTTGTTTTTACACAATACTGTCGAAAGTCTTTGGCTGTCCAAGAAAATGTTAAAGGTATTTATCTGTGCAGTAAGTTCGTATTTGCTCAGAAAAAACACAATCTAACGATAGAACAGTGGAGATCGATGTATAACGAAACGGATGAGTAGGGATTGTGAGAGAGGGACAAGTTTATTGATTGTAAATGTGAGATGAGTGTGGATCATGAGAGGTGAGAGGTGATTGTGAGAGGTGAGCCCCGATTGTAAGGGAGATTGATGAGCCCAGACCACACTTGGCTGCGGACGCTGAGAGAGGACGAGATGCAAGGGGCAATCATGACTGAGCTCGGCTGTGACAATGGATGAAATGAGGTGGCCCAGTGCTCTGCCCAGCCTGGGGAGAGTGGATAAGGAGTGTGTGTCTGCAGGGGAAGCGACAGCCCCTCTATCCTTCTTGGCCTTCCAGCAGGGGGCGCTGCTCGCCCCCCATGCCTCTCCTCCAGGGCAGAGTGGGCTCATCAGGACTCTCCTGCTTTTAGGTCAGGGCTGATTCTAGGATTTTTTTTAAAGGTGAGGAGCCATAATTCATACAGAAGGGCAAATATCATTAGCCAATGATGTGTTTTGAATCAGATTGACAGGGTACTAGACCAACATTCAGCCGGGGGCAGTGCCCCTGCGACCCCACCCCTGGATGCCACTGGTTTTGTGTGATTTGCTTGCCCTAGACGATGACCTCAAACCCTGTGTGGCTATGTCTTCAAGGTATCAGCTAACTAACCTGCTGCCTAGGGCCCAGCAGCCACAAGGGGCCCCCGGTCTGATCATCTAGGTTAATCGAGTTTTGCTTATGGCCATGAAGAGGGTGGGGGGCAGCCCTGGCACAGGCTGCTTGTGTGTTTGCCTGTTTCATCACCCTTTTCCTCCTGTTAGACCCCCCTTTTACATTGTCCCGATTCGTGACCCTGTCTATAAGGCCTGGGTCATCACTTCCATGTGTTTTATTTATTGATTTTGCATTCTTGAACCCCCCCAGGTGGTGGACTACGAAAGCCGGCGGTCGTACTCCTTCTCAGTAGAGGTGCTGAACCCTCTTGTGGACCCCCGCTTCCTGCGGCGTGGCCCCTTTAAGGATCGGGCCGCTGTGAAGGTGCAGGTGCTGGATGCCGACGAGCCACCCCGCTTTGCGCGGCCCACGTACCTGCTGGATGTGTATGAGAACTGCCCCCCACCGTGCCCCGTGGGCCGTGTGGATGCCGTGGACCCCGACACCGGCCTCAGCAGTAGCATCAGGTGATTGAACTGAATTCAGCTACTGTAGTACTCAGTGAAGCCTTTTTTGCTGCCTTCATCAGTTTCGACCCTATTCTTTGTCATAATAAAAGTGGTATTGACCGCATTTTCCATCATAATAAGAGTCCTAGCATTCACTGCATTCTGCTGGTGGATTTCTAACACTCCTTAATATTCGTCTTCCTCAGATACTCCATAGACCCCCAGACTGACCCGGAGACGCTGTTCCGCATTGCCCCTGACAGCGGCCTCATCACCACGGCAACAGAGTTGGACCGCGAATTTGATCAGTGGCACAACATCACTGTCATCGCTACACAGAGAGGTCAGGGGTTGTGATGTCATGGTGTTGGTGATTGTGCCCACAACACTAAGCCACACGCCTAATTTTTAATATTAATGGCTGCCTTTCGGATAGAATGTAGACTGAAGATCAAATGCCTTTTAATGGAAAACATGTATGGTCTGGTGAAGGTTGAAATGATGTTCTTGTGTGGCTGTGTTGATGTTGCAGCCACTTCTTGATGCACTGTGTGGTCAGAATGGGTTTAGGTGTAGTCACAATGACCTTGTGGTGTGTTCTGGACCGTTTCCAGACAATCCCAGTCAGGTGACCAGGGTGGTGGTTGCCATAGAGACCCTGGACGTGAATGACAATGCTCCCGAGTTGGACAGACAGTACAGCACCGTGCTGTGTGACTCCACTGCTGTCGGCGAGGTCAGCACCTCCCCAGTCTGTCAGCACTCTCCCCTGTCTGTCAGCACCGCCGCTGTCTGTCAGAACCTCCCCTGCCTGTCAGCACTCTCCCCTGTCTGTCAGCACTCTCCCCTGTCTGTCACCACCTCCCCTGCCTGTCAGCACCTCCCCAGTCTGTCAGCACCTCCCCAGTCTGTCAGCACCTCCCCTGTCTGTCAGCACTCTCCCCTGCCTGTCAGC
>JAODJW010000081.1:19194465-19211041 GCA_026777045.1 Hyperopisus bebe | reverse complement strand
TCTGTCAGCACCTCCCCTGCCTGTCAGCACCTCTCCTGTCTGTCAGCACTCTCCCCTGTCTGTCAGCACCTCCCCTGCCTGTCAGCACCTCCCCAGTCTGTCAGCACCTCCCCTGCCTGTCAGCACCTCTCCTGTCTGTCAGCACTCTCCCCTGTCTGTCAGCACCTCCCCTGTCTGTCAGCACTCTCCTCAGTCTGTCTGCACTCTTCCCAGTCTGTCAGTCTGTTGCTTCTTCACTACTGACTGCCAATGCCCACATATTTCTGTCTCTATATCTAAGTTACTCCTCTGTCTGTCTGACTGTCAGTTATTCTCCATTTCTGTCAGTCTCTTTATGACAGTCTCTGTTCCTTCCGGTGTCTGTTAGTCTCATTCAGTTTAGGTCTGCGTCTCTTCACCTTTCTTAGATTCTCGTCCTATGTGTGTGTTCAATGTGTTATCATAACTGCATAGCTGACTGGTACATGGTTATTTAGTAACTTACAGTGGTTTAAATTTCCATGCTAGGGGATCATAATTCCTTCCTCTGAGGATGCAAAATCACAGTCAGGTTGGGTTTCTACAATCAAGCTTGATTACTATTCAGTGTTGCTTAAGGGCATACTTATACTTAGCCCAGTTGCCTTGTACCGTGTCCGAGCACTATTGCCAACTCCCCCCCACCCCCGTTGTCTGCACTCACATTGCACTTCATGAGCCTGGCCCGAGCACGCTTTGGTCATCACTGTATGACTTTTTTTGCATGGAAGAAAACAGGAATGAAAGCGCTATCGCACAGCAGAATGTAATTCATGATTAATGTCCTTAATTTTGTGCTTTATTTGGAGTCATTTTGGGCATGATGACACACATAGATTTATCAAGTATACAGCACAGTGATTTTTCTTTATTTCTGCTGCATGTATAAGAAGATCCCAAATATTAGGGCCAAATATTTTAGAGTTTACGCAGACTAGTGTTGCACAGGACACCAGTAATGAAATATTTGAAAGCTGTTCCTTATTACATTTCTTTAGTACTAATTACACTATTACAGATATCAGTAACGCTAATATCGCTAATGCTAAACATCGAATGAGAACCAACGCAATATGTCTGAACCACTGCCGAACCTCAATTATACCCTGTTAGAACTGCACGTATGCTGTATAGCAGGGGTCTCCAACTCCGGTCCTGGAGAGCTACTATCCAGTAGGTTTTCTGTCCTGGCATTTACCAGAGAACAGGTGTGACTCATCAGAAGCCGGGTAGGATAGAAAACCTACTGAACGGTAGCTCTCCAGGACCGGAGTTGGAGACCCCTGCTGTATAGAATACTAAAATGTCAGCTAGCTAAATATGATCTCCCTTGCTTGAAGTTTATTTGAGGGGGGCAATCTGTGCAGTCCTTTCCTTTGGGGTTCGGTTCATATATTGTGTACATGTGCACACACATGGGTCAGTCGCATCATTGACATCAAATTTGTCTTCTGTGCCACGTCTGGGCACGGTACGGAGTGATCACATCACTCAAATGAGCTTGGGCACGGTACAGTTTGGCTAGTGTGAGTACACCCTAACACTCCCCTGATTGTGCATTCAGCTCCCACACACACAATTAGGTTCTCTAGTAAGAGCATTGCTGCCATGATGCCGCCAATCATGGCTCCCCCTATAGGTGGTCCAGGAGCTGCGCGCCGTCGATATGGACCAAGGAGGGAACGACTCTACGGTGCACTTCAGCATTGCGCCTGAGTCAAGGGCGGCGCAGAACTTCTGCATCACAGAGACAGGAGGTGGGTATCTCTGCCTCCCTTCACTCCACCCTCTCACTCTGCCTCCCTTCACTCCACCCTCTCTCACTCCACCTCTCTCTCTCTGCCTCCCTTCACTCCATCCTCTCTCACTCCACCCCTCTCACTCTGCCTCCCTTCACTCCACCCTCTCTCTTTGCCTCCTCACTCCTGTCTGCCCTCACTCCACCCTTTACCCTGCCCCCACGCTGCCCACACTTTGCCCCCCTCCCTTAGTGTAGTCGCTGGCAGACTGCAGTAGGCAGTAATGGATCAGGCTGATTAATGTCATGATAAATTTAATCGCTCGTCACTGCAGCACAGTGATGATAATAAGAGACTAACAGCCGGCTCTGTCTTCTCAGAGTCATCATCATTTCATCATCTGTCCTTCTGTGGCCCCCCTGCACCCCCTCACTCTCCTCATTCTCTCTCCTCATTCTCTCTCCTCATTCTCTCTCCTTCCCTCTCCTCCTTTGCTCAGGCCCCACAGCCAAGGTGCTGCTGCTGTCCCCCCTGAAGACCCTGCCGCGCTCCCCTGCCTCCTCCGTCACCCTGCAGGTGCCCGTGGTCCTGCGGGACAGCGGCTCTGGCCTCAGCAGCACTGGCACGCTCACCGTCTCCGTGTGCCCCTGCCTGCGGGGCGTCTGCCTGCCCATGCCCTCCGCCTCCCCCTCCCCAGGGCTCAGCACCGCCGCCCTGCTGGCCATCCTGGCCTGCGTGGCCACACTGCTGGGTGAGGCCACACACACACAAGCATGCATGACTGGCATGAATGTGTGTAAATATATTCTGAGTGTTTATATTCCAGCCTAGAGCAATTGACAGGTCAAATAATACTAATGATGATGATGATGATTAATGCATTAAACAACAGACACAGAGCATCAACAAAAGCAGACAGTCAGAATGATGAGACAGTTGTGTGTATGTCTGATTATAATGTGTATATTTGACCTATGCTTGTGTATATAATAGATATATCACCCCCTTCTCTGTCTCTCTCTCACCCCCTTCCTTCCCTCCCTTTCCCCCCTGCTTCCCTCTTCATACCTCCCCCCTCCCTCTCTCATTTGCGTCTCTATACCTCGCCCTCTCTCGCCCCCTTGCTGTCTGGTGCCCCCTAGCTGTCAGCGTGCTGTCACTCTCGTTGCGGCGTCAGAAGCGCGACTCGCTCTCGCCGCTGGAAGAGGACGACGTGCGAGAAAACATCATCACCTACGACGACGAGGGGGGTGGCGAGGCCGACACTGCTGCCTTCGATATCGCTGCACTGCAGAGCGCCCCCCAGAGCGGCCGGCGGGGATACCGCACGCTGGACAGCAAGAACATGTGAGAACCTGTAGGGGGCACTATATGCTAACCATGTGGGACTCTGTTTGTGTCTTTAACTGGTAGTGTGTGGACCTGAAACCCTCCCCCTCTCCACAGACGCTATTCCCAGCAGAATCGGGACCAATCCCAGGCTGGTAACTGGGCCCAGAACGCTGGTCCAGATGCTCAGTACCGGGGCCCGGAAGCCTCGCCCTATGGGCCACTGCGCTACGGCTGCCACACGCTGCCGGTGCTGCGGGCCGGTCGCTGTCTGGGCTTCCCTACCTTGCACAGCTCGGCCCCAGACAAGCCCAGCCCTACAGGGGGTGCTGTGGAGGCCGAGGCGGGGAGCGCGGACTCCGATAGCGGCTCCACGCAGACCGGCGAGCCGAAGGATAACAGCGACCTCGGCGGTGACAGTCAGAGGAACCAGGACTGGGTAGGAGAGTATTTGTGTGTGTATGTGTGTGTCTGCGTACCTCGCATAACGGGGACCTCTACCAGTGTCATCCTAGTGCTGATGTATTTATTTATTATTTCCATATATTTTTTTCATTTTTCATGTGAAATCCAGTTTAGATTTCATTGTGTTTTATTAGTTTTATTTATTCATTTTTATTTTAAAGAAATATTTCTGTTTAGATTTTACATATTTTATTTGAAGTTTAAATTTTATTTCTAGGGATTGTCTGAAAGTTAGAGCTATTTTATTTGTTTGATCTTTAGAGAATCCTACACGAATACACAGTGCATATTATGTACTCAATATGGGAAAACATGGTCCGGGTATTATTTGTGGTCATTAAAGATAAACAAAAAATTACTTTAGCTAAACAGTATTAAAAACAGGACCAGAAAATATCTGATATTTGCATTTTATTTCAGTTTTGGAAGCAATATTAATAGTTTTCGTTTAGTTTAATTTTTAATTTTCTCTCTTTTTTTTTTTTTACAAAAAATTTATGGAAATGTTTTCTTATGCTTTGTTGTTAATGATAATAACCTTGTCCCTTACTGACCTGGCTGCCTTGTCCTCCATCCAGCCTATAGATCCAAGGCTTCCCTCACCGGCCAGACAGTCCCCAAAGAAAACTGGCTTGGCGGCCACAGGGTTAGCCGGCGCCGAGTCCAACCGCAGTGTTTGTGACAGTCAGACCACGGGCGGCATCACCCGCAGTTACGGGGAAGACCAACAGGGGGAGGCCTTGGGCCCAGCAGAAGGCACAATGCACCTGGAGGTGGAAGGCAATTTTTTGGTGCAAAGGTCTGAGATGGAAGGAGGAATATCAGTGAACGGGACTGCGTGCAGCCTGTACCAGGAGGGGCTGGGCTTCATCGCAGACTGGCGTAATCGGGCAGGCATTGGAGCATACACCTTAGAGCGCAGGGATATGATTCCTCAGATTTTGCCCTTCACAGGGCAGCTGGGGTACATTGAGGGGCGGGGTCTGAGGGTAGAGGCAGGGGGTGGGGGGCAGGGGTCCTTGGCCCTAAAGGTTGGGGAGTTTTTGAGGGTTCGCCTGGCCCAAGTGACCTTTGACCCCTCTGTGCCACCTTATGACTCGGTACAGGTGTACGGGTTTGAGGGAACAGGGTCCCTTGCTGGGTCACTGAGCTCCCTGGAAAGCGAGGGGGAGGAGAGCTGGGGCGTGCAAGGGGTTTGGGGTGCCCAGTTCCAGAGGCTGGTGGAACTTATCCAAGAGAGACGACTGGAAAGAGAGCGAGAGGAGGGGCGGCAGGGGGCAGAGGGGGCTGAGGAGGAGGCGCAGGTGACGGATGAGGAGGAGGGAGGGGAGAAACTTAGGGAAGAATGAGGGAGGGGAAGAAGGAGAGGCAAGGAGAGAGGGAGCGAGAGAGGGATGCCAAGAGAAGAGGCATTGCTACGGTAATTGAAGAAGAAATGCTGCGTGGGATACAGAGGACAGGAGCTATGGTACGTGATGAAGAGGGAGGGCGAGGGAGTGAAGCAGTGGAGAGCAGGATGGAGAGAGAGGTGGCCCAGACCAGCATGGAGGGGGGAGAGCCAGCGCTTCACATGTGGGGGCCCGGATCCGATCCCATGTGGAGTCCCAGATGGGGTCACAAACAAACACACACATGAATATCAAAGTATGTACAGTGACATACACATACACACACGCTAAGATTCACGGCACATGGAGAGACAGACCGGCCTACGCGAGCTGCAGATGGCCCCACAGAGTGACAGAGGACGAGCGGGCTGATGTGCCAGAGGAGACGGGGGGGGGGGGGTGGCGAAGGGCCAGAGGGACGGAGCGGAGGCGGACGTACAGAAGAAAAGACCCATCACTTTCGGCTCTGCTCCATAACGGACGAGTAAATTATTCAGCTAGCAGCTTCACTCCAAACCAGGCCCAATGAAACGATTCATTCTTGAAAAATTGATTCATCTCCCTCAAACCTCATGCCGTCGGAAAATAGACCTCGTGAAAAATTGAAACGATTAGCAAGATATTAATGCGTTGCCCCCCCCCACCCAGAGGTGTATCTGCCAACCGAAATGCATTAATAAGCAGAGATCAGATACTACTTAATATCCATGACGGTCCTGTTGTGGTGGGCTCACCTCGGAAGCTCCCAGCATGCTTTTCACTGACACACCAAGCCCACTTGGCCCACTTAGTCACGTCTCAGTGGAAAAAGTGGCATTATTATTTTAATCACTGCTTTCAACGTGTTTTGTATCGACACTGAGCCCCATTTCTGTGGTGCTGGCTTTGTGCCACGATGGATGGGGGCTGGTTTTCCAGCCCCACCCCTCTAACTCAGATCACATGGCCCACCGCAGTTTACTGGTTTCACTTGCTGACAGCTGCAATACAACCTGCGTTGGTTTATCCTAGCAAAACCTTAACACTGTGGATAAGGGCTGGCCTGACGTTAAAAATTAGCCCTGGACTTCAGGGTCATGATAGATTTTGCTAATGGGGGGGTCCCCATGATGAATTTTTCCAGCTCACAAACATTAATTTCTAAAGCAGTTTTTCTCAACTCAGTCCTTGGGGACCCCCGGTTAATGCACATTTTAATTCTCTCCCAGTACATTCATTTACATTTAACATATTTCATCAGTGCTTTTGCACAAACCAACATACAAACAAAGCAAACAGCACATTACAAACGTTCATGCTGCCAAGGAGTGAGCAAGTCCTAAGTGAAGCAAGGCTAGAAGTGTATGCAGTATTGGAACAGGAGCTACAGAACAACCTATAACTAAGTAAGAACCTAATAAGACTCAAAGGCCAGAAGTGCAACATAAGAATGTTCAGGGAACAAAAAGAGGCATGAAGTTAGCAGAGGTGTTCTTGGAGCAGATGAGCCTTGAGGCGTTTCTTGAAGGTGGAGAGGGAGTCTGATGTGGTTTGGCAGCTCATTCCAGCCACACAACTGAACTGCCTGGGTTAACCCTTCTCACGTGGTGGAGGGAGCTTCAAGTCGTCTTGATTGTTTGGTTTGTTTTTGATTATTTGGTTAATTTTCGATTGTCTGGTACAGGTGTCCTGTGAGCTGAGGGAGCAGAAATGTGGACTGTCCAGGGGTCCCTGAGGGCTGGGTTGAGAACACTGGTCTAAAGCACCTCCTACTCTCCTGGGTCTTTCTCCTGAACCCCCACCCCCTCCCTTATTAGTTCACTAAGACATGCCTGGATCTTTCCCAGAACTCCATTCAACCCCCATGGCTCACCAGCATCCCCTTTTTGGGACACGGATGAGTTGAATCCGTAAGAGTCGAGGGTGGGGCTAGATTTTCACAGCACCGGTGCAAACCTTGCCCCCCCCCCTCCCCCCGACGCTCCCTTAACATGCTGGCTAGCGATCTGCTGTGCTGTACAGAATCTCACGATGATGGTGATGTGTACACGTGTCAAATGTAAATATCTCTTATCGCCATGGCGCCCATAATGGTTATTGATGCTGTCATGCTGAGAAAAGTATAGGTTAAACTGAAGAGGTGCAATGGGACCAATTATAAGTGTTTCAGATGAACTGAACTTGATTTGAATGGACTGGAGTCATTTACTGGATTTAACCTGACATGTTACCTACATCCCCCATATGGAAAATACTGGATTCAGCTCGACAAGCTGGACTCCAGCTACCAGGACAGGGGTCAGACCAGGACCAGATTCAAACTGGGACCCAGTAGTACTGCTACTGGGCTGGAGCCAGCAAAACCATATGTGGACATTTCCATGGGAACCACAGAGAGGGCGGGCGGGTTCTCTGGTGAGAAACAGAACCTTCCCATGAGCATGGATCTGTAATACAGTGCCAAAATGAAGGACAAAGACCTGGAATGGACCTAAGAAGATAGTTCTGAGTGACGTCCACACTTATGCTTCAAAGTCCCGACATCAACACAGACTCATATTCAATTTTAATTTTGTAAATTTTAATAAAGACAGTACATTTTGGAGACGAGTCCACAGCGTTATGCGTTTCATTTAATCTTATTGGGCTCCTCCTCCTGTCCATCACTGTGTGGGTGGGGCTTAGAAGGTATGAAGCACATGACAGAATAATTTATCAGTAATAGAGGACAGGGTCTGACAGGCACACACATCCATTCGCTGACCATGAAGTCAGCATAAGTGTGTCACAATGATCCGCAGTTTTCCTGCCTCTGTCACCGATGAGCCTTTTTCTTACCTTGATCGCTTGGAGGACACTTCAGTTGTGGTTATATTTTTTTTATTTGCCTGACAGATTTCATAGATGCCATTAATTTATCCTAATTAGAACATGTATCGCAGCATTCACAGACAACCAATAAAGAACATTAAAAGGCATTCAGGGGAAGTTACAGTGATGTACACCATTGCCACCAGGTGGTGCTACAAATCAAATGACCAAAATAAAGGAATGTACTTTTGCTCCCAAAACATTATATTATATATAATTATGAATTATATGAATATAAATTATATCCAAGTGATCATTTTCAACTCCCAGGTTATTAGTGATTGAAAACCCTCTTTCTAGTGACTCAGCTAAATTATTATTTTTTTTGTTCATCAGCTTGTGCTTTTCTGAGTGGCCTGTGGAGGGAGCCATATTTCAGCAGGTTGGATGACAAAATGGTAAGGTGAATTCAGAAACAGCAGCCCTTCTCTGCTCATGAAGCGTCTATCTAGTGGCATCAAGCTATCTGAAGTGATTTAGTTTTATTGAAATATCTTTGACATTTTTCCCTTTCCCAAATTCACACTGGAGAATCTAAAGATGGTATTCCTTCACCCATCCCCACACCACAGCGGGCCCCATGATCACTGCTTCATTTGAAGTGTGGAATTAAATCTTCATTAACAATCTTAATTAGTCTTCGATTTTCTCAGGGAAACTTGACAGAGAATCTTTAGTGCGGTGGAGAGAGAAATTAGGTGTAGGAGAATGGGATTGGCTGGGGAATAGGAGAGGGACAGAGCCTGGGCAGATGGAAGAAAGAAAACAGGAAGGAGGAGGGCCATAAAGAACTGACAGCAAATCACGAGTAAGAAAATTACATGACATGCTTGCTTGGCCAATCAGAGGGGGCCACTGCAAACACAGGCCCAACGAAAAGCGTGACAAGCTGTGATTGCTGGGCTTGCCTGTTTGTCCTCAGTAACTGAACAGTCACAGTTAGAAACGACACTTAGTGAAGCGATGTGTGGGGTGATTTACAGAGATGGATAGACCACTGCACCCATGCAGCAGCAGAGAGCGACTCTGACCTGGAACTGTCTGAAACTGCTCAGACAGATCCTGTTAATTTCAAGGACATTTCTCAGAATCACAATCCTTTCATTCATCAAATACAGGTATGAGGAACCTGATTTGGTCGATGAGGCATACAAGTAAACATACAATCAAGACAGAAATAAATTAAAACATGAAAAATAGAAACAGAAATGTGCATTACCTTAATACTGTTATTATTATTTTATCCATCCCCGTAACCGCTTAATGCCAGCTGGGGTCACTGGAGCCTATCCCAGGAACATTGGGCACGGCGGGAACCAACCCTGGGCAGTTGCCAACACACCACTGGGCACACACACACAACTACAGGGCCAATTTAGACTAATCAATCAACCTATCCTGCACACTTTTGGACTGTGGGAGGAAACTGGAGCCCCCAGTGAAAACCCACACAAACAGCATGCAAACTCTACACAGATAGGACCCAGGACCAAACCCAGGACCTTCTTGCTGGGAGGCAAGATTATTAATCATTGCACCACCATGCCACCCTATTATTTTATTTAGGACCAAAATATTAAAAATCAGGGATATTATAAGAAGTTTAGAATGCAAACGAGAATGTTGCATGCTGACACATAGCATTTCTGAAATAAATGAGTTTTCAGTTGGAGCTTGAAGATATTAACACTTAACCTCTTGTAGATTGTGAGGAAGTGCATTCCAGAGTATCGGCGCTGTCACACAGAAGGCCCTGTCACCCACAGAGGATCTGAATTTAGATAAAGTAAGAAGGTTGGAGCCCAATGATCTTAGTGTGCGGGCTGGTGTGTAAGGAAAAAGAAGATCAGACAGATGTTGAGGGACAAGTCCATGGAGAGCTTTGTAAGTCATTAGTAAATTTTTAAGGTGCAAGCAACCAGTCATAAAGAACAGGAGTGATGTGGGTGAATTGTCTTATATGCGTAAATAAATAGGCGGCACAATTCTGAATATACTGTAGTCTGTTGATAAGTTTGGACAGGAGGTCAGAGAGCAATGAATTACAGTAGTCAAGGTAGGTAGTGATGAAGGCACAGGATAGTGTTTCAGAAACAGTAACACTGAGGGATGGACAGAGGTGAGTGATGTTGTGGGGCTGAAAAAATGTTTGCAGCCTGTACCAAAAAGCTAAAAGGTGACTGAAAGGTGAAGAACTGATCGAAAATTATGCTCAAAGTACGGACTGTACTTGATGGTTCTAGTAAAACTCCATTAACATTAATTTGTATCTTAGGCAGAGTAGAGAGAAGTGATTTAGTACCAGAACAATTTCAGTTTTATCAGAGTTAAGTTTTAAGCCGTCCAGTGTTTGATTTTGCAGAGGCAGTCACTGAAGATGGTGGCATGGATGTGCTTGTGTCAGCACTTACATATAACTGAGTGTCATTAGCATTGCAATGGAAGATGAGACCATGGTGACGTATGATTTGACTTAATGGGAGCATATAGACAGTGAAGTGGGTTGGACCTAGAAGTGATCCCTGTGGGACACCCTGTGTGAGAGGAGCAATAACAGATCTGTGTGACTTGATGGAAACAAAACACTGTTGGTCACTGAGGTGTGATGTAGACCAAGTAAGAGCAGCATCGGAAATACCAATATCTGAAAGGCGGGAGAGAAGGATTTTATGGTTGACAGTGTCAAATGCAGAGCTTAGGTCAAGGAGGAGAAGAATGCTGGCCTTATCAGAATCTGCAGCCACGAGGAGATCGCTTATCACCTTAACTAAAGCGGTTTCTATGCTGTGTAGGGTTCTGAAACCGGATTGAAATGGCTCGTGCAAAATGCAAGAGTTTAAGTGATCAGTAAGTTGAGCAGCAACAACCTTTTATACAGTAATGCCTTAGCCATGAAGGGAAGATTAGAGATAGGTCTGTGAAACTTTCTGGTCCAAACCAGGCTTTTTGAGAAGAGGTGTAACAGTAGCAATTTTCAGTTCGGGTGGGACAATGCAAGTAGCAAGATTACAGTTTACTAAATGGGAAATGGGTACCAAAAGAGTGTCAGAACAGTCCTTTGTAAGTGCAGTGGGGCAGAGTCCAGCTGACATGTAGCTGAACTTGATTTTGAGATTAATTAACAGAAGCAGGAGAGGAGAGAACAAATTCTGAGAGCAAGTAGACAGGAGGTTGTGGTTGAGGCGTCTGTGTGAGGTGGGTGAGGGTTAGCAGGAAGGGGTTGATACAAATGTACGATTTTAGATTTAAAATATTTCATAAATGAGTTGCAGAGCTCATCAGAAGCAGCAATAGTTTTAATAGGAGGCTGATAGCTTACTTATGGTAGAATAGAGTGTTCTAGGTCGGCATGAAGCACTGTTGGTAAGATTGGAATAGTATGATGAGTGGGCAGCCATAAGGGCAGATCTATAAGCCTTCAGGTGTTCAACATAGACTCTCCATATTGCTTTCAACCTGCCACATTCATTCATAGCTTATTAAGGACCATATAAGCCTGAATGAGGTAGGGTTCGAATGAAAACATTCTGGCAGAGAGGGCAGCAGGAACAGGATTGAGAACCACTGGGCTAGGGTATGGACTGTCAGACCTGTTTTCTTACACAGCTTTTCAAGATGGTGGCCCACCTGTTTCATGCTGCAGAGCTCCGGTGTGAACCAGGAGGTGATGAGAGTGGTAGGGACTAGCATGGATGTAACAGGTATGTGATTCTCCACAACTTGTAAAGTTATGAGATTAGACGGAGGATGTATCTGCATGAGGCATGATAGCTCGAGAGCATCATGGAGGCGAGAAGAGGAAGAGAGTCAGAGAAGGATGACAAATCAGTATACTTATTTTTGCGATAGCTAATCACAGTTTATTTAGTATTCCTGGGCAGAGAGTAATTAAACCAGAATTCAGTTAGTTTGTGACCTGAAACATCAGACAGAGCCAGAAGCAAGAACATTTTGCAAACCACAACAACAGATAAGATCCAGTCTATGACCCTTAGTATCGGTTGGAAAATCAACATGCTGTACAAAATTGAAACTATCCAATATCGAGTACAGGTCATGAGCAGATGGACAGTTTCCATATGAATATTGAAGTCAACAAGTAACGTAATTGCAGAAGACATGACACAAACAAGAACAGGCAGTTCACTGAGGTCAAAGAAAAAATTAGGATGGAGCTTGGGTGATCTACAATTTAGTATAATACATAGAGATGTATGGCCAGTGATTTTAAAAAATGAATATTAAAACGATGAGATATTTTGTAAATCAGTAACACTTGGTTTAATGCTGTCACGATGGACCATCACCAAACCACCAACCCTGTCCATTAAACGGGGCTTAGCCCGAAAGCCATAGCTGGGAGGTGTAAGGCGACTCAGGTGCAGTCATTCGGAGTTCGGCAAGTTTCAACAAGCAGTAGCATGTCCAGATTTTTCGTGGGATGCCTTGGTTATTCCGCTCCGTAGCGAATGGCAGGTGTCTCAATGAGCTCCTTGATCTAGTCCAGTTTCTTTATGAGCTTTTAGAAGAGTAGGGTCTTAGAGACTAAATTTTCTGAATTGTGATGGAGGACGTATACTTCCTATAAAAACAACGACGTGGGGAGCGGTGAATATATTGCAGGTGATCGAAGTGAAGCTTCGGACACAGTATATGGCGTCTCTCTGAGCCGGGAGCGAGTGCGTCAGGCATGGAGTTGCAGTGATGAGGTGATCATACTCGGGGACAGCACCACCGAGCACCGCATTAGCCAAAGCCCACAAGTTACACCCAGCCGAACAATCAACATAGTAAACGAGAAAGTGGCAGCTAACTCCCCGACTATGCTGTCACTGGGGAACCATATAGAGAGAGGGAGCAGGTGATATGACCAACGGAATGAGAGAGAGAAACTGAAAATACCCAAATTAAGACAGATAAAACGCCAGACACAACTAATAAACACCGGTGAAAAGCGACAGCCAGGACACGCACAGCGTTTTCTCAACCGGAACCGGAAAGAATTTCATCGATTGAATAAGACAAACCATTCAGGAAGATTGATCCTTAGGGATTGATCGGTCTCCTATGCATCAGTAAGTGGGGGTGGGGTGGATCAGCCCTGATGTGATGTGGGAGCTATGGCTCCCATTGAGGAAGGAAGATTGAGAGAGATAGTACCCTATGGGGTAACTCAGCAGAACTGCCCTTCTCCTCTAAGACCGAATTCATCTTCAAAGACAACTGGTCTTTGGTCCTTATCTTATCTGTTGTAGGGAGAATATTCCTGAAAATAAAGTGTTATGAATTATAATTATAATTATAATTAAAATTTAAATGTACTTTGAGACGAGAGGAAAAAGACAGGAGGCAGATGCTTAGTCCGTGAAAGGGATGATGCACTTTTTTATTAACAACAAAAAGAAGAAGAAGCAGAGAGCAAGATCCGGTTACCGCCAAGATAACCAAAAACTATAACCGGAAGTTGAACAAGCCTTCAGAATACGAGCACCTCCGCCCTGAGAATTCTGATTGCTTATGAACCCGCTACAACTTAGTCATTGTTCATGCGACTAATAACACTGTTCGGTATATATTGTCTTAAAGACAAAAATGCTTTCTGTGACACTCAATGGTGAGAAAGAAGTTTTCTTTTAGCATGCTTCCATCTGGTGGTCAAAATGGAGTATCTCAGTTTAATAAAACAACGATTAAAAATGAGCAGTGTTCTTCAAAGAACAAAAAATGGATGTCGTGAAAAAATCAACACGTAATAATCTTTTTTTGATAAAATAAAAATTCGATGTCAAAATTAACCAAAACTAATCTGTAACTACATGGTATTGGCTTTTCTAAACCATAGATTTCCCCCTACCCATCCCTAACCTTAACCATAAGAAACCAACCCAAATACAAGACTTTTGGGATTATTACTTTTTTGATTGCATTCACAGATTTTTTTTTATAAAACTGAGGTTATCCAAATGGGGACCTCAAAAGATGTCCCCAAAAGTAGGGAGATTTCAGGTTTTACTACACTTTGGGGACAATTTGGTCCTCAAATGTGATCTATGAACCACACACACACACACACACACACACACACACACAATGATGAAAAAAACTCCAGGAAGTGCCTGGTACATAGCAACAGCAATAAATGTGTGCAGCTGTCAGCTTACTGGTTCCCCTTCACGTCAGTCCCTGGACGTCATGGTTCTTTGGGCTTTAATGGCAAGCCAGTGGTTCAAAGGTTTACAGCAGATTTTCATTTTCATTAAAAAAATAATAATTGCAAGTAGAATTCTTGCTTCTTTGGATGCCAATGTGGCATTACTGAGTACTGATTTGGGGATTAGGTTAATAATTCCTACTCAGGGATGAATAAAGTTAATCCATAGACATTAGATGTGAAACGAAGAAAAATACATAGTTCTGTATTTCAGGACAAATCTGCCTCAACTTAACTCATCTGATTGGACCGCTCCTCCTATCCATCATTGTGTGGGTGGGTCTTAGAAGGCATGAAGCTCATTGCATAATAATTTAGCAGAAAACACGGACAGGGTCTGACAGGCACACGCATCCATCCACTGACCATGAAGTCAGCATAAGTGTGTCACAATGACCAGCAGTTTTCCCACTTCTGTCACCAATGAGCCTTTGTCTTACCTTGATCGCATGGAGGACAAAGCGGTTGTGCTTATATTCCTTTATCTGCCTGACAGTTTTTATATGTCATTTGTTTATCTTAATTACAACACACATTGAACATTCACAGACAATCACAGTGAACAGTGGACGGCACTGAGGGAGGCTAAGGCGTTGCACACCAATGCCACCAGATGGTGTTAAAAATCCAATAATTACCGAATCAAAGGAACCCATGACTACCCCCCCCCCCCAAAAAAAAAATAATGTACACATTTCTTCAAAGGTGATACACATGGGTGGGTGTCAGAGGTGGGTGGGGGAGTTAAAGGCTCAAAAACCACCTCTCTTTTTGACCTGCTTACTAGGGACACAGCAGATAATACAAGACGCTAATTTACACTCAGGTGCGGGAAGAAGGGATGTTTAGTGACAGAAATGATATGATGATAGTGTGATGCAACTGAGCAAATGGCAAAGCCGTAAGGTGAAAATGGAGGAACCAGTGTCAGTGTAAAAGTGACTGCTGGCTGCATAATGTGTTATTCTGCAGCCAAGGGATCATTTTCAACTCGCAGGTTATTAGTGATTGAAAAGCCTCTTTCCAGTGACTTGTGCCTGAATTCTTTCCTTTGTCGTTCACTGTCCTGCGCTTTTTTGAATGGCCTGTGTAGGCCCAAGATAAATACATCGTTCTATATTTCAGGACAAATCTGCCCTAACATGGGAATCATATCAAATACACACATGGCATGACAAAGATAGAACATCAACATAAGAGGCTGACTGCACACTGCACTGCAGGTGGGTATAAAGTCCCCCTCAGCCTTGTGCCCTGGGTGCTGTATGACGGTCCAGTCTGGCTGGAGCCCCGGCTGGGCCTCTTATACACACCCGCAGTGACAGATGTGACCCGCAGCTGTATGTCTTCCACATGTAATTACGCCTCCACTTTGTAAGGGTTCCTAGTGCCGGCGGTGGGTGTGAAGCTGCTTGACGCCGCACTGGTAAGGAGGCGACGACCCGTTATGCCCCCCAGCCTCACGGAAGCTGTGAAAAACACATTCCTGCTCACTCTCTACCCTGAAGATAAGAAGTTTCACAGCCACATTGGGGCAGCATTGTGCTTATTTACTAAAGGCTGAGAATTCAAAGGGGGGAAATCAGGAAGAAAGTGTTTATTTTACTGCTCATTGTGTGTGTGGGGGGGGGGGATTGAGTTTCTTAAGACATTTGTACTTGTGTTATTTTTATCTGTTTTTGCTTTATAGGAATTTCATGAATCAATTTCTTTAGATAAACTGATTTATATGCTCCAGCTGAATGAACTGCATTTCTTTGTAGTAATTTGCTGTGATCTGACATTAGATTATTAACTTCAGCTTTATTAAATGATGGTCAGTTTAACTGAGTGTTCAGCAAATATCATTTTATGTTGTCTGAAAATGTTGTTTAATGCAAACCCAGAATAGAGGGGCTCAGTGAACGTGGTCTGGACCCTGTGCAGGAGGGTCATTGTGTCAAAGACGCTGTAGAAGGACAGAATTCCTGCCCTGTAATCCAGGTACACCCCTATCCTGGAGGAGGGGGGGGCAGAGACCGCAGTGTACTGATTATTGTGCCGGAATGAGTAACTATGAGGATCGCAGTTCAAACACCAGGACTTGTCATTGTGTCCAAGTGTGCTGTCATTACCCTGTCCATTCCTGCTGATTCCCTTATATGTGACGCCTATACCGACCCCAACGCCACTGAGCTCAACCTCCCAGTAGCAGCGCCCAGTCAGACCCTCTGTACACAGCACTTGGAACCATGAGTCAAACCTCTCCCGGTGATCAGGATATGACTGTGTCTCTCTCTTCTATGTCACCACTCTGTTCCCCTCAGACAGATGGAGGTTTCTGTTTGCTGCGTTGGGGTCCAGAGTGAGCCGACAGGAATCTGATGGAGAAGAACATAAGAAGAAGATGTTTTTATCTTATTTATTCATTATATCTGAGTGCCCAGCTTTTGTGAAATTTTATGTGATTTTTTTGTAATGCACACTGTATTGTCACTCTAAATTAGAGTTAGGGTTAGGACACTGAGGCTAGGGTTAGGATTAGAAAAAGTATGGCATATCCAGACATCAACATGTGTTTTTATGACAGTTCTGTT
>JAODJW010000081.1:19165353-19181874 GCA_026777045.1 Hyperopisus bebe | reverse complement strand
CCTTACACCAGGGAAACCAGACAAGGTTTTATAGATACTGGGGAGACTAACTTCAGGTGCTCAAAACTCCAGTGAGGCTGACAGAATTACCTGGGCTTTGGGAAGATCCAGACTGGTCTGCGGACCAGGATCTGTGATTTATCACAACATGAAGTCTGCCCCCACCTGTTACACCAAACTGATATGTTGTTATACACAGTTTAATAATATCCAGCATTATTTAGCTGATGATCAGTCAAAATTGTTAAAATGTGCTGTATAAGCCAGCACCTCCATTCAATGTATATTATTTCCTCTTAATAACAAAGCAAACCCCATGACCTCATAAATTATGTTGTTAAATTACATTTTGTCAGAATCAGACTCAGACACCCAAAGACCCAAAATGCAGAGAAGCAGAGTTTATTCAATAGATTGGACAAACAGAACTGAAATCAGTAGGCGAGCGGGCAGGTGGCCACAAGTCCAGAGGGTCAAAGCTGGGGAAGTCAAACCTATGAAGGCACGAGAGACAGGGGATGATGAAACCGGGCTGGTCTGAGGGGAACAGGAGTTGTAAGGGTCCATCGCAGATGTTCATGAAGCATGAAATTCGATTTTAAAAAATGTGATGCAGAATCATATGACTATTTGTGTAAGTGTTTATTCCCTGCTGATCCCTCAATGATGATCAGGAGAAAATTCAGTCATTAAACAAAAATTTTGAGTTTGAGCCCAACTTCTTTTCCCACTGTTGGGTGGCAATATATATCAAGGTGGACCTTGGTTGTGGAAGATGGACCTCACTCACTGTGGAGACAGTATTAGGGTATTATCATTATGAGGGACAGTAACATGCATTTAAACAAAACACCTGTCATTCCACGTTAGCCATAATGCATAGTTCCCATGGTTTGTGGATTGTGCCTGGTACTGGGGGTGTGGCCTATTCCATTACAGCAAGAGGTGGCCTCTTCTGGGCTATGAACAGGAGACCCTGGCGAGGTGGTTTTCTCTGGGCCAGGCACTTGGGACTCAGTGGAGGTCTTTTCTGGACCTGGTACTGGATGCGCGGTCCATTTAAGGCAGGGCTATTCAACTCTGCTTCCTGCAGTGGGAGAACTCACTTCCTTATTCACGGGTCTGTGGACACAGGGAGTGACACCCACCAGACGACTTTACGACACATCCGAAACCATGCCAGAGATGCAGAGAACTCATCCCTTTATCGCTGAGTCTGCGAGACTCCATATCCCAGGGTAGAACCAAACCATGACTTCTGGCTTCATGACCTATCTCCCTGACCAGTGCACCACTGAATCAGGTGAGGTGATGTTCTCGTTTGGAGAATCGAGGATTTGTTAGGCTCACCCAGGTCCACAAATTGAAACAGAAACAGACCCTTCCCACGAGCGTGGTTCTGTAATACAGTGCCAACGTGAGGGACAAAGACCTGGAATGGACCTAAGAAGATAGTTCTGAGTGACATCCAAACTTAAGCATCAAAGTCCTGACATCAACACAGACTCATATTCAATTTTAATTTTTTTAATTTTAATAAAGACAATTAGGACATTTTGGAGACGGGTCCACGGCATTATGTGTTTCATTTAATCTGATTCGGCTCCTCCTCCTGTCCATCATTGTGTGGGTGGGGCTTATAAGGCATGAAGTACATGGCAGAATAATTTATCAGTAATAGAGGACAGGGTCTGACAGGCACACACATCCATTCGCTGACCATGAAGTCAGCATAAGTGTGTCACAATGACCCGCAGTTTTCCTGCCTCTGTCACCAATGAGCCTTTGTCTTACCTTGATTGCTTGGAGGACACTGCAGTTGTGCTTATATTACTTCATCTGCCTGACAGTTTTTTATATGTGATTTATTTATCTTAATTACAACACACATTGCAGCTTTCACAGACAACCACAGGGAGCAGTGGACAGCACTAAGGGAAGCTACGCCGATGCACACTTATGCCAGCAGATGGCGCTAAAAATCCAACAATTAGCAAAATAATATACACCTTTCTTCAAAGGTGATACACATAGGTGGGTGTTAGAGATTGATGGAGGAGTTAAGGACTGAAAAACATCTCTCTTGTTGGCCTGCTTACTAATAATAAAATACTAATAATAAAAATCGCTGATTTACACTCAGGTGCGGGAAGAAGGGATGCTTCGTGACAGAAATGAGGATGGAGGCAGCTGAAGATGTGACACAGTGTAATGCAACTGAGCAAATGGCAAAGCCATAAGGTGAAAATGGAGGAACCAGTGTCAGTGTAAAAGTGACTGCTGGCTGCATAATGTGTTATTCTGTAGCCCAGGGATCATTTTCAGCCCCCGGTTATTAGTGCTTGAAAAGCCTTTTTCCAGTGACTTGTGTACTTGAATTCTTTTTTTTTTGTTCGTCGTCTTGCGCTTTTCTGAATGGCCTGTGGAGGGAGCCATATTAGCAGGTTGAATGACAAAATGGTAAGGTGAATACAGAAGCAGCAGATGGCCCTTCTCTGTCCATGAAGTGTCTATCTAGTGGCATCAAGCTATCTGAAGTGATTTAGTTTTATTGAAATACCTTTGATGGTTTTCTCTTTCCCAGATTCACACTGGCGAATCTAAAGATGGTATTCCTTCACCCACCCCCACACCACAGCGGGCCCCATGATCACTGCTGTGTTTGAAGTGAGGAATTAAATCTTCATTAACAATCTTAATTAGTCTTCGATTTTCTCAGGGAAACTTGACAGAGAATCTTTAGTGCGGTGGAGAGAGAAATTAGGTGTAGGAGAATGGGATTGGCTGGGGAATAGGAAAGGGACAGAGCCTGGGCAGATGGAAGAAGGAAAACAGGAAGGAGGAGGGCCATAAAGAACTGACAGCAAATCGCGAGTAAGTAAATTACAGGACTTCCTTGCTTAGCCAATCAGAGGGGGGCGCTGCAGACACAGGCCCAATAAGAAGTGTGACAAGCTGTGATTGCTGGACTTGCCGGTTTGTCCTCAGTAACCGAGCAGGAAGTCACAGGAAGAAATGAAACTTAGCAACTACATGGTATTGGTATTTTAAAAGTATCAATTAACCATGGATTCTCTCTCTCTCTCTCACACACACACACACACACACACACACACAGCGGCAATAAATAATGCCACAGAATTATTAAAAAAACATCACACAGAGCCAACAACACCAAGTAAGTGTGTGCAGCTGTCTGTTAGAGATTAATCTTCATGTCAGTCCCTGGACGTCACAAACTCTGGACTCTCCTGAGTCAATATTTCTGTGGACTGGAGGTCACTGCTGCAGATATTTTATGTTTGTATTTCCCTCTGAATGAAATTAAAATCACCAGACACTGTGTATATCTGTCACGATCGGCACAGGGAACAGCTATAGGCGAAGGAAGCCATGGATACAAAAAAGGGATATATTTGCGGGGTAACACGCCAGAACACACGCAACGTTAATGACAGGACTGGGGAAACATACTCGAACTGAAATACGCAGGATTAATCACAACAACGAGAAACAACTGGTGAACACTGGGAATCCACACGCGGTAGATGAGGGGGCGTGGCCGACGAGAGGGTAGCATGAGTGGGCCATGACAGTACCTTTCATAAAACAACACCAGTTGTTGTACTTTGGCCCCACACATCAATTCCCACCCCAGGCTCTCCCATGCAGTATTTGAGATGATTTCCTCCCCCAAGCCAAAATGGTGGGGCTATGCGAACTGGAATTTCTTAACTGCTTTCATTAACCAACACTGTTTGGATATGTGGTCATGGACGGCCGGTTGATAAATGTAAAGTGTTAAAAAAGATTTTGTAAAAATTTTTCATAACATTTTACAGTAACTTTAAAAGACGGTAATAAACGCTAATTCCAACGTCAACCACAAGGGATTACGGAATGGCGTAAACCTGCGAACCATAGTGTGAGGCGTTTCGTTCACTAAAAACTATTCTTATTGAATTGAAATTATGTCTGCACTGACAGCACTTATGGGGAAGTTAAAATCAACGCGCTGGGACCAGGGGAGGGGGGGACTAACACTTAATGATTAAGTACAACATTAGGCTACCATTACATTCACCAGTTTGCGGGGTGTCCGCAGGGCATTAGAAAAGTCTTAAATTAATAAGGGTCTTAAACTCATGTTGAACCAGGTAAGGCGTTGAAAAGTCTTATTTTTTGAGGTCATAAACATTCACGATTTCAGTTGCCCATGGTCCAAAGATAATATGGATAATTCCAGAAATAATTCCTAAGTTTTAAATTGCACGTCATTCTGAGTAGCGTGATGAAATCTCGTTCCCTCCTGCCTGGGGTGGGCGTTTCCCGTACAACGACGGAGGTTAGTATTAATGATGCATCCTATATATTATGTTAGTTAAAATGAACCATTTCCCCAAACCACTATACATGTTAGTACCACCGTGGATTGAACCACGCCAGTTCGAACTACAATGGTTCCAGGTGTATTTGGTCTTTCACAGCGGGTCGCGTGCAAAAACTCACGAGCTTCGTAATGTTATTTATAAGTAGGATGGTTGTGCCGACATTACATTATTAATTTGTGTCAGTCATAAAACAGTAATAGCAATATTAAAACTCAAAAATAGCAAGGGCGTCAAAATGACACGCTTCTTACAGTGGAAAAAATAGAACTTTTAGCTATGACACTGCATTTTGTGAAAAAATCTGTATCTGTAATTACGCTGATTATTATTATTTCATTGTGTTTCAGTCACATTACATACACTTGCAAATTCCTGGTCCGATGTTGCCTGTGTAGTAATTGGAATCGGTTTTATTTTAGTGAAGTGGCAGAGCACCACATCAGCAGGGGGCGCTAATGTACGTGTAACATTAAGTGTTGTAAGCTGCTGAGCTTTTTCCTGCGGTATTGTTGTCGCTGGGAATTCTTTGCCTGGTTGTCTGTCCTGGGTAATGGTGACACAATAAAAGGGTTGTTCAGGAGCGCATTTTAGGTCCCTTACCTCCAGTTATTACAGCTTATGGTATGTTAGTGGCTCAGTGGAACAGGCGCGTGAGCATAACACCCAACCATAACAGATGTAATTTCTCGAGTACACAGCAATGGGTTTGTATCCTACTGCTGATATGTTTCTTTCTTCTCTTTCATTATGATAACGACACCTGTCAGTGATTAAGGATTGATTAGTTAAAGTGCTGTAATGTTTCCTAAGGCATCCGTTGTCTCTTTGAAGGTATGTGTGTAATGAAGACACTGCACAGCACCAAAAGCTCTGCATAGGGCTAGGATTACACACATGTGCATATTGAGGGGATAGTAAAAGTTGTCCCTCATCATGCTCTGTTTTTTTCCTTTACTTCCAGATGAATACTTAAGCAAATTAGGAAATCTGGCACAGGTGGGAAATCATGTGCTCTGGAGAAGCAGTGTTGCATAGTAATGAATGCATTTCTACACCTGTATCCATTAAAGTGACAGCATACAGTAATTTACCACTGATAGAAGCATTTTTGTTATAGTCAAATAGTATTACTATCATTCTCAAATTAATTGTAATGGTATATGGTCATATGATGGATAGAAACACACCTGTGATCCAATTAGCCACCCAGGCTATGCACCTTGCTGGTCTGTGGTCTGGGTCAGACTACCCTGCAAATGTCATCAGCAACTCTCACCAAAACACTGCAGTTAGCATGGCAGTTAGCATGACAGCTAGCACGCTACCAAGCCTTTCATCAGTGCCATCTGTGCTGTTGAAGTTTGTAATAATGTTTTGTCCCTTCCTGATGGTTACTTTGAAGGTTGCATAGTGTGACTTTGATATAGCGATGTCAATATTCTTTGAGCAACTTGACATTACGTATTTGACTCCACCCTTCCACCGTGGTACAGGATTACAATTATGGGCAAAACATGTAGGCCTAGGTAGGAAGCACTTTCAGATAGATTCAAGCAGAAGAAGCAATAATCTTGGGAGAAGATGAGAATGCTTCTGCTTTTCTTTCAAAATGATCAGTCACAGTTCAACAACATGATCAAGTATTTAAACCAGATCTACTGTTTCAACAGGTGTTAGAAATTTGTCAAATAAATGTCTATGTTAAGTGACAAATGCCTTCCAATCAACTCCAAGTAAGTGTGTAATGGGTCATTGTAAATGATGTGGGAACATGTGAGAGCTGTAGGCCAATGGCAGTATTGCATATTGTATTGAATCTCCATTGCAGGCCAATCTTCCTGTACCTATTGCATACTGTAAAGGTTAGTACTGTACTTCTACTAACAGTCTTCTGAACTGGCCCCATGGTCACTAAGAGCAGTGCTCTTTTAACAAGGTGAGCAGTTGAAAACACTGTGCGCATGTTCAACACACTTTCAATAATGAGCGGGCAATAAAATGAAATACGTGGACACTGTTTAGTGAACATCATTTAATACAACTTAAATTTATTGGCTTGTCATTAGGGCAAAATTTAGATATTAAACGTTTGTGTTATGTGGGGAATGGGCACGGA
Organism: Hyperopisus bebe; assembly: GCA_026777045.1. Classification (NCBI taxonomy): domain Eukaryota; kingdom Metazoa; phylum Chordata; class Actinopteri; order Osteoglossiformes; family Mormyridae; genus Hyperopisus; species Hyperopisus bebe. Next base: position 19,175,367 of record JAODJW010000081.1, on the reverse strand, counting down.
GCGGAGACAGAGGAGTGGGAATCCAGGAAGTTGGGGAAGCGAGGGATTTATTGGGGAAACAAGGGTTTTACTGGGGAAACAGTCAGGCACACAGGACAAAACAGGTAGTAATGTCAATGACAGGACTGGGGGAAGACGAACAGGGAGGTACTTAAATACACCAGACTACATTGAACGAATCTAGACACAGTTGGTGATATGGGGATTCCACACGAGGCAGCGAAGGAAGGTGTGGCACACAAGAAGATCGGACGAGTGGGGCATGACAGTTTGAGACCACTGTTTGAATTCATTAAGCAAGTAGGTTTGTGTGCAGTTTCACTGATGAGTGGGATGCTGCCCATACAGTGTTTTTCAACCTCGGAGGCTGAAAGCCAGTGCTGGGAATGACGTCACACCCAAGTTAACAACCTTCCAGTACAACAAGTCTGAAAGCCATTTAGCAGTACTACCTCTAGTCAGGTTCATTATTAGGTGTTCTTCAAAATACCGTTTCATGGTATTTTGCGTATACAAATAGCGTAGCAACCTGTCCACAGATAGAGGTTAAGGTTCACAACCACCATGAACATGTGGCCTTGGCAAGGTGTTTGCTTGTACTTTCTTTGGAGACTTGTGAAGACCATGCACATCAATGACATGGCCTAAGTACTCAAGCGAATCTTCAAGGCATTGAAGGACTGCATCCAAGATCTTAAGATTTTGTCCCATGACCAAAATGTCATCCAGATAAAAGTGGACATTTGGAAGACCTTGGAGAACCTGGTCTGTGGCTTTGTTGAAACATTGCTGGTACTGATGTGATTCCAAAAACAAGTTCATTCTAGGAGAACAGTGTCATGAATCCGGCGGGTTTGGGACGGGGACGAGGCATGGTGCAGGCACAAATGATGGACGACCCACTTGCAGCTCCAAGGAACAAAACGGGGTTTATTAAATTAACTAAAAGACACAAGAAAACACTAACAAAATAAAGGACCACAGAGGGGCCAAAAGTACACGGGAATGGACAAGGCTAATGACAAAAACAGGGCAGGTAAGCAGAATACACATCCAACACAGAGAATCTCAAACATCTAACAATGAACCACTCGGGAACTGTACAGAAGCAGGGACTAAAATACTAAGGGGTAACGAAACTAACTCTGGACATGTGAGGCTAATTAACAAAGACTGGGAAAACAGGGCACAGATGAAATGAATTAACTCAAGAAACTAAAACAGGGAAACTAAGAGCTAAGCAAGGAAACAGAGAAAATGTACATAAAAAAAACAAATGTACATAAAAGCACTAAAAGAGTTTAGTTCTTTTGTCAGTTGTATGGAGTTCAATCATTAAAAATGTTCCTTAAAAGGAAACCCATGAGTTGTTCATTTTAAGAGACCTGTCTATTTTTTCTTTTTTGAATAGTTATTATTGCTCTTTAATAAGACAAAAGTATTTCTTACCCATTTACTCGATTAATCGATGGTATAATCGATAGAATACTCGATTACTAAAATATTCGATAGCTACAGCCCTAATTCACACCAGTCAATCTACATTTTCTGCAATCATTCTCGACCAAAAAGTGGTGGCAAAGTGCCTAGGATCACATGCAATGGTAGCTTTGCCTTCTCTTTATTTATTTCTACCGAGATTGTGATGACCCCTTTTGGTGAAATCACCTCACCTGTGTACCTCTTTAGTATGATATTAGCACAATTGCATCGCGTACAATTCTTTGGAAATTAGAGAAACTCTAGCACCAGTGTTAAATTCTGTCTCAGTTCTCTTCCATTCAATTTTTGGATTAACACAAATGTGTGACACATTTTCTAACTACCCTCACTTGTTTCCTATTACACGTGATCCCTAGTGTTTGGCTAATTGCTATAGCCCACACCTGTCCCTCATGTAGCCATTGTCATTAGTATATATACACTACATGGACAAAAGTATTCGGACACACCTCTTAATCATTGAGTTCAAGTGTTTCGTTCAGACCCATTGCCACTGTTGTATAAAATCAAGCCCCTATCCATGCAGTGAGGTTTACAAACATTTGTGAAAGAATGGGTCATTCTGAAGAACTCGATGTATTCAAGTGTGGTACTGTCATATTCAATGGCCAAATGGGGAAAATACATATGAGGCAGGGCCAGATGCACACTGACACTGGGCTCTGTCTGCTATTGAATTTCCCAGCTAGTAAGTGTAGCTCAATAGTGTTCAATGCACCTGAAAATTGACAAAAAACTTTCTCACTATGCTGCCTGTGTTGTCTAGATGTGAATGGCCTCTATACGGCAAATGCTAGCATTATTCACTCCGAAATTGGTCTGATATGCAAATTGAAAGAGATCATTTTTAGGGAGAAGCACCATGCTGGTTAAGCCACTGAAAAAGACTGGACTATAAGCAACTACTCCTGCTGACCATTATGTTGGACCTGGAAATATGGAGTATGATGTCTGTACTGGGAGAAAACACAAAGCTGTCAAGTCCTGACTGGTGTGTCTGGCCTCTTACTGTGAAACTCACGTCCAGCCTCACTATGAGTCTCCAACTTTTAAGAAGCACCAGCTGACTGATTCCACTGGACATCTGCAGGACAAGGTCTGTTCCCACTATAACAAACCCCTGGAGGTCTACTGCCGTACCGACCAGCAGTGTATATGTTATCTCTGTAAGATGGATGAACACAGAGGCTATGATACAGTCTCAGCAGCAGTAGGAAGGGCGGAGATACAGGTCAGGCCAGAAACTCTTATCTTAACTGCATATTATCGGCTTTGACTACAAACAAATTTTTCTTTTACTTTCATTTTACATAACAAGATCAAATCTGATTATGTGAAATGAAAGTAAAAGGAAAAAGCACAGAAACCCCATCCATCCATCCATCCATTCATTTCTTGCTACTTATCCAGGGCCAGGTCATGTGGGGAGCAGTCTAACCAGGATGCCCAAGATCTCCCTCTCCCCAGCAATCTCCTCCAGGTCCTCTTAGGGAATACCAAGGCCATCTGAGACATTTAATCTCTCCAGTGTGCCCTGGGTCTGCCTGGGGTCCCCTCCTAGTTGGACATACCTGAAATACCTTTACAGGGAGTTATCCGGGAGAGATCCTAGATAGATGGAACCACCAAAACAGGCTCCTTTCAATGCAAAAGAGCCGTACTTTGACCTCCTCTCAAATGTCTGAGCTCCTCACCCGACTTCTAAGACTGCGTCCAGACACCCTTTGTGGGAAACTCATTTGTGCTACTTGTATCCCCAATCGCATTCTTTTGGTCATTATGTAAAACTTGTGACCACGGGTGAGGGTAGAAACACAGTGAGGGTAGGAACATAGGTTGAACAGTAAATCAATAATGTTACACTCTCTTTACCATGACAGAAAGATATACTGTAGCGTCCGCATGATGCTGATGCTACACCTATACACCTCTCAATTTTCTGTTCCCTTCTTCCGTCACTCATTGGACAACAAGACCCCAAGATACTTAAACTCCTTTGCTTGAGGCAGTAAGTCATCCCAAACCTGGACTGGACAATCTACCTTTTTCCAGTTGAGAACCATGACCTCAGACTTTGAGATGCCGATCCTCTTCCAGGCCATTTCATGCTTAGCTGCAACCCACCCCAGCGCATGCTGCAGGTCACAACCTGATGAAGCCAACAGGCTCACAGCATCAGCAAAAAGCAAAGATTTAATCTGGAGGTCACTGAATTGAACCCCCTCCACCCCTTGGCTATACGTAGAAATTCTGTCTATAAAGGTTATGAACAGAATCAGTGTCTTAGGGGAGTCCAACACACACTGGGAATGAGTCTGGCTTACTGCTGGCACTGGGAACCAAACACTTGCTCTGCTTATACAGAGAAATAATGATCCATAACAAGGAACCCAACACCCCAGTCTCTCAAAGTGCACCATCATATGCATTTTCAAAGTCCAGAAAACACATGTAGACTTGTTGGGCAAACTCTTATAAACCCTCCAGTGTCCTTGTGAGGGTGAAGACTTGGTTCACTGTTCTGTGATCAGGACAGAATCCACATTGTTCCTCTTGGATTCAAGGTTCAACCAATGGACAGTCCCTCCTCTCCATACCTTGGCATAGACCACAGGTGTCAGACTCCAGTACTGGGGGGCCGGAGTCCTGCACAGTTTTTGGTTTCCCCTCGTTTAACACACCTGATTCAACTTCTTGTGCTAATTACCACATAGCTGTTGAGCTGAATCATTTGTGGTGGACCAGGGAAAGAACTAAACTACACAGGGCTCCGGTCCCCCAGGACTGGAGTTTGACACTCCTGGCATAGACTTTTCTGGGGAGGCTGAGGAGTGTGATCCCCTTGAAGATGGAACACATCCTCCGGTGCCCTTTCTTAAAGGTTGAGATCACCACCGCAGCCTGACAATCCAAAGGCACTGTCCTCAACCTTCATGCAATGTTGATGAGGCATGTCAAACAAGACAGCCTAACAACACCAAGACCTTTAAGGAACTCAGGGCAAATCTCATCCACTCCTGGAGCCTAACTACCCTAGTAATGGGTAAGTCCACCTCTGATTCTTCCAATTGTACTTCCTCCAAGGAAGGCATATCAGTGGGATTCAGGAAGTCCTCAAAGTACTCCTTCCACTGCGTGACTATATTCCCATTTGAGCTCAACTGACAGTTAGCTTCATCGAAGTGTCCAAGACATGAGGTCGTGGATCCAATGATATGATTACAAAATTGAGCATCGACATGTGGCCTGTGGTGCTCTGGTACCAGGGGTACTTATGAACAGCCTTATGTTTGAACATGGTGTTCATTATGGACAGACTGGGGTTATCACAGAACTCCAAAGCTGAGCATTGCTTGGGATCAGATCAGGCTGGCCATTCCTCCCATTCACACCCGTCTAGGTTCCACTGTCATTACCCACGTCCGCATTAAAGTCCGCATTAAAGTCTCCCAGCAGAACTTTGGAGTCCACTGCGGTGCAAACACATAGACAACAGTCAGAGCGTCTCCACTGACTTGAAGTTGAAGGGAGGTGACCCTCTCGTTCACTGGGGCGAACTCCAATGTGCTGATGCTAAACCAGGGGGCTCTGAGAAGACCCACACTTGCCCAGCCCCTCTTCAGGAGTTTGGTTTCAGAGCCCAAGCTGTGCATTGAGGTGAGCCCGACTATATCTGGGCAGTATCTGTCTACTCTTACACCAGCTCAGGCTCCTTTCCTGGTGGTTACATTCCATGTGAGAGGTTACATTCCATGTTCCTAAAACCAGATTTGATAGCCGATGATCAGTCTGTCTAGGCCCCTGCCTTCGACTGTCCACCAATTTGCAATGCAGGTGCTGGGCCCACAGAATGGCAGACCCGTGTAATTACCTTCACTGACCATTAGCTAAATAGTATTGATATTATTAAACTGTGTATAATAACATACTAAACTTCATGATGTAATGAATCACAGAACCGGATCTATAAACCAGGCTGGATCTTTCCAAGCTCGGATAACCTTCTCCAGTCAGCCTCACCATAGTTTTGAACATCTAAAGTCAATTTCTTTGGTACATTGGTACAAACTCGTTTGTCAGGTTTTTCCAGTGTGAGATCAGGTACCAAGCATTTTTTCCTGAGATATAATCTGTTTTGTGATCTCCCATGTATTTTGACCCTTTGCCTGCTATTACTGACTTAGATTTCTGGATGCCTTTGTATTTGTCCCAATCATTATCATAATCATCATTCAGAGAATTTGCATGTGAGATTTATCTGGGGTAACATCAACCACATAAAAACTGACATTCTACACTATATATACTGATTTTCTTTTACCAAACATAATTATCCTTGGTGAATCATCTAAACATGGGATTTGAATGTCGTTTTTTTCCCTAAAACAAAATTTTACTAACACTCACTACATAAATACATTCAGTCTGTTATCTACAGGCAGGCCCCATGTTACAGTCTGTTTTTAAGTCAAATTTGTAGGTAAGTCAGAAAAAGGATATTGCAGTACACAGTCATAATGATAATAATACAGTAATAATTTAAATAACTAATTATGGAACTGTACTGTACCTTGAGTTGATGAACTGCAGAAGCCACGCATTGTTTTCACAAGCGTCACAAAGTAGAGTGTGCATTTATTATGAATCATTGTATTTAACCCAAATTTTTAATATAACAGGCTTTATGGCAGTACAAGTTGTCCGCAAGTCAGATATTCTTAACCTGAGGACTGCCTGTATGTATTTTGTGTAATGTCCTATAGTGATGTGCCACATGACGATGTTTCGGTCCCCAACAGATCGCATACATGACGATGGTCCCATAAGATAATGGAGCTGAAAATTCCTATTGCCTGCTGATGTCATAGCTGTGATAATGTTGTAGCGCAACGCATTCGTTACTCACACGTTCGTGATGATGCGGGTGTAAACAAACCTATTGCACGTACAGCAGTAAAGCACATACAATTATGTATATTACCTAATACGTTACAATGATAATAACTATGTTACTGGGTTATTCATCTACTATATTGTACGTTTTATTCATTATACAGTATATAGCCTTGGTGATAGCCTAACGGTGGCAGTGGTGGCCTAATGGTTAGGGATGTGCACTTGGTTTTAATCCCCAACTGACAAAGTACCATTGACTTGTCCTGAGCAAGGTACTGCACCCTGGGCGCTGCATTAGCTGCCCCCTGCTATGTCACAATGCGACATATGGGTTAAATGCAGAGGACAGATTTTGATGCTGTGCTCTGTGTGCAGTGGTGTATTAACAATGACAATTAATCACTTTCCCTTTCCCTATCCCTTGGTGTGTAGCCAGCGATACCATCTAGGATTGTGTGAGTACATTGTATGATGTGCACACAATGACAAAATCGCCTAATGATGCATTTAGAGGAACATATCTCTGTCGTCAAGCAACGCATGACTGTTTTTAACTTACACATTCCAAATTCAGTGTCCGGTTTGCCCAGTCTGCTCTTCTCAGTTTGGCCTCAGTCCAAAACCACACCTACTGCAGCTGAGGATTCAGCATGTTTCTCCCACTTTCACACACAGATAAATATTAGAAAAAGCAAGCTGAATCCTATCAGTCTTCGTGTTATAATGGCAGGAGCCAGTGTTGCAGTGGATCGGAACCTATTTAGCTGTCCAATCTGTTTGGATCTGCTGAAGCATCCAGTGACTATTAACTGTGGGCACAGTTACTGTATGAACTGCATAAACAGCTGCTGGGATCAGGAGGATCATGCCGGAGTTTACAGCTGCCCCCAGTGCAGACAGACCTTCACACCCAGACCTGTTCTGGGCAGAAACACCATGCTTGCTGAAGTGGTGGACATACTGAAGAAGACTGGACTACACGCAGCTACTCCCGCTGACCATTATGCTGGACCTGGAGATGTGGAGTGTGACGTCTGCACTGGGAGAAAACACAAAGCTGTCAAGTCCTGCCTGGTGTGTCTGGCCTCTTACTGTGAAACTCACCTCCAGCCTCACTATGAGTCTCCAGCTTTTAAGAAGCACAAGCTGACTGATGCCACTGGACATCTGCAGGACAAGGTCTGTTCCAAGCATGACAAACCCCTGGAGGTCTACTGCCGTACCGACCAGCAGTGTATCTGTAATCTCTGTACCATGGACAAACACAGAGGCCATGATACAGTCTCATCTGCTGTTGGGAGGGCTGAGATACAGGTTAGACCAGAAACTTTTATAAATTACATGGTATTTTTTAAAAGAAGTATACATTAATGTCTTCTCACTTGTTGACTGTTAGTTTATTTGCTTTAAAGACACAGAAATTATACCTGGTCGGATTAAGATTTATCGCGGGGCGCGCGGGTGGACCAGGCTCCGGGCTCTATCTGTGCCTGCGCGGCCAGCCCCTGGGGGGGGAACCGGCACACTGCCGCCTGTGGCCATGGGGCTCCTGGCTCGTGCTCGCCGGTGGGGGGCCCCCGGTGCCTCCCCCCTCTGCCTCCTTGGGCGAACGCGCAGCCCTCCGGTGGCAGGAGGCCCGGGTACCTGGTCACTGTGGGGCGGCTGGGTCCATGATCACTCGGGGCTCTCCTGGCCGTCTGGGGGGCCCCAGGGTGGCGATGTTGTGGCCTCGCACACTCACTGGGAATCATTCCATGTTAACCTGCACACTCCTACATACACTCACAACACACAAACATACACACGAGCGCACACACACATACACATAGAACATGCACACACATAGACACACACGCACACACATAGACACACACGCACGTGCGCGCGCACACACAAGAGAGCCCAGGGCTTTCTTGCCCTATTTTATCCCTCTCCTTGTCTGGGTGTGTGTGTGTGTGTGTGTGTGTGGCCTCCATCCTTTCTTCTCAGATGCAGATACTGGTGTGGTGATATCCAGACTGTGTTCCTGTTGGTCTGCTTATGTATTTTTTTCTTTGGTATTAATGTATTCAATTCCAGAAGCAGATACTGGCACAAGCGTATTCCCTGTCATAATGATACCATTGGTTTCTTTGTATGTATATATAACCCACACTGTGCCTGCTGCCTGCTGGAATCCTGCTGGAATCCCTCTACACCTCCCTGGTACTCTGCGTTGTGTTTCTGATGTGTGTTGGGGAGTGTTGCAGAGGGCAAGAAGCATCGGACGCAAGGTTCCGGATTGCAGCTGAGACTCAAAATGGCACTTCATTTACTCACAGGCACCAGCGGTCCCCCTTACTTCACAATAGGGGCCTGGCTGGCTCTGGCACCTTACAGGATAGTGCAAAATGAACATCAAGACACAGGGCGTCTTGCGCGCAATGAAGTTTTGCGCTCCGGTGTCCCGTAAGGGACGAAACAGCCGAAAACGCTAACTGCCATGTACAATACATAACCCCGCAGCAACACTTAGTGGCTAGTTCGAGTTACTGCCCTACATCCACCTCACCCTTAATTGATGGCGACCCTGCCATCACATCAGTCCAAATATAGCAGAGATCAACCAACACCGAACACACACAAAAAAAATGCCAAGTGAGTAACACCCCTACATCTGTGTTCTACATCTGTGCTGCTAAATGAGGCCTGCAGCTCTTCTGGCTTTGACTCTCTGCCACAACTCCCACCCCCTCTGTATCTTCTGCTGGTGGCTCTCCAACAGCTTAACCTGTGCTTCATAGAACAGCCTCTTTGGTGGTTGTCGGTTTCTTTGGAGGGTTTTTTTGTTGGCGTTGTGGAAACCCAAGGCAAGATGTCGCCACTGGCAGTTTCATCCACCTCTGTCCCTTCACTTGTTGACCCTGTCCCCCTGTCTTCAGGTCCCGTCTCTGTGGTTTCCGGTTCAGCCCTCTATGCCCGTATCTCTGTCTCATCCAATTCCCCTTCCTCCGCTGGGTCCAACTCAGTGCCCCCATCACTTTCCTCCAATCCTGGCCCAACATCCATGCCGGCTGCTTCATTTGCTTGCTCCACTGGGAGGAACATACACTGCGTGAGGAGATTTCAATGGGCTACTCTCTCTGTCTCACCGTCCTCTGTGCGGACCACATACACAGGAATGTCAGGCTGTTTCTTGACCACAACGTATGGACGAGACTCCCATCTGTCTCTCAGTTTCTGCCGCCCCTCAACATGGCACACTTTAACCATGACCCTGTCCCCTAGGCTGAAAACTTGGTTCTTCGCTTTTCTGTCATAGTACTCATTCTGGTGCCCCTTAGCCTGCCGAGACATCTTGTTTGCCTGAGCGTAGGCCTGTGACAGGCTGTCGTGCAGAGTTTGGACATAATCACTGTACTCACACCGCTCGTTCTCAGTGGACAGTCCAAAGATTAGGTCGACTGGGAGTCTGGGGTGTCTGCCAAACATCAGATAGTATGGTGTGTATCCAGTCAAATCATGTTGCGTACAGTTGTAGGCATGTGTCATCGCATCAACGTACTCATGCCAGCGGGGTTTCAAATGCGGCTGTAATGTCCCCAACATGTTTAGGAGTGTCCTGTTGAACCTTTC
>JAODJW010000081.1:19107232-19120227 GCA_026777045.1 Hyperopisus bebe | reverse complement strand
TATGCTATTTCTTATATTGGATTTTCTTGCATCTAGAAAGTACCCGGTGGTGTTACGTCACTGGTCGTGATGTCATCTGACCCTGTGACCGGGTCATGAATTATTTTCACATAAGCAGCAGAATCCTTTTACGCTCTTCAGTTTCTTCAAGTATCCCCAGATTCTTAGTGCATGGCTTATTAAAATGTACATTAAAATATGAATATGTTTGGGACCGGCAAACAGAAACAGGGGTGCAGAGTTTCTTATATACACATAATTTACTCAAACACTAAAAATCATCAAAATCCAGAAGTATATCCAAGAAAGGAAAATCCTGGGCCCAATAATATCAGGTCAACAAAACAACTCTATGCAAAACAAAATCAATAAACCTAATAACATATTTGGGACATTAAATATACGATTTCATAAAGAAAAACTAAATAAAAAATAGTAACTAGAAGAAACTAAACAATTATGCCCAAAAACAACAACCCACCACACTGCTGTGGGTCCCCATTGGTACCGCCGATGGGAATTTAAAGGGAACCACTATGACTCAGACCGTTTTCCCGTCAGACTGGAATGACACACACACCAACCCCCAAGCTGTTATGCTCTTCCAGCTGGTAACTGCAAATTAAGAGAATGCAAACCAGAACAATACCTACATATATCACTGCTGACATCCTGGTAAGTAAAATGATTCAAGTGATGTGCCTTGTGTATTTAATGATAATAAGGTGATGAAAAGTAAACCAACCAAATAATAATCAATAAAATGCACCAAACAATTGGCCAATATGCATGTATAAATGTAATATATATGTATCTGCATAAACCTGGATGAAGACAGGCAGTATATATATATAAGGGATTCTTATTTGTCACATGCAGGGTAATCCTTATGGGGAAGCTGACTACCTATCGGTCCACTGCAGGCTGGGTAGAATGAAAGGCGGTCAATAGATAGTCTGTAACGACAACAAAAACAAAAAATAAAAGAACAAATTTGTAATACATAAGGGATAGGAGGTGAAACTGAAAAAGAAAGAAGAAGTGAAAGCAGAGGGGGAAAAGCTGAGCATTTTTTGCAACCTGCAGCTTTAAGTGGACAGACATGGTACAGTAGGAATTTGCTCGAGGCTAGGGCTTCCTATTATGTCACTGCAATGTTTAACTGCCTGATGACACTGGGCGCGGATAGCCCTGTAACTGTTTGTTCTTCTGCAGATGCTTGCCGGATCACACTGGACTCCAACACTGCAAATTCAGGCCTCGCCTTATCCTGCGGGAACCAGAGTGTCAGCACGGGGAACCAAAGGTCATACCTCCGGCACCCGGAGAGATTCACCTCCTGCCCCCAAGTGCTGTGTAGAGAGGCTCTGTCTGGCTGCTGCTACTGGGAGGTGGAGTGGGATGGCAAGGATGGGGTGGATATCGCGGTTGCATACAAAAGCATCTGCAGGAGTGGAGTCGGTGAAAACTTCAGGCAGGGGAGCAAGTCCTGGAGTTTGCACTGCACTCAGTCTGGCTACCAGTTTTACCATAATAACGAAAATACTGCTATTTTGGGTCCATATGCTCCCAGGATTGGGGTGTATCTGAATTATAAGGCAGGGATTCTCTCCTTCTATAGCATCTCAAACACAATGACCCTCCTGCACAGGGTTCGAACAACGTTCAATGAGCCCCTCTATCCTGGCTTTTCCTTGCATACTAAATTATTTTTCAGCCAATTTGCTTCTGGAGAATTAAATAGTATTAGAAGAGCTACAGTTAAAATAGTAGATATTTGCTGATGCTGTAGTCAGTTTTCATTAAATATTGCACTGTAAGTATAATAAATATATTATTATTATATAATAAATATAGTAAATGAAATATACATTTAGGAATTGTCTTTAACAGCTAACAGAAATATATTTGTTCCATAGGGGTCTCTTTCCTATACGGAGCCCCTCCAAGTCCCTAAGGTGAAATTTTGTTGTCTTGTAGGCACGTGTTACTTATCTGGTAAATAATCACCCTATGAGACTTTATCGGCTTCGTTGTTTCGAGACTTAAGGTTTGCAAAATGTTTCCATGTTTAAAACTTCGTTTCCGTAAATTCCAACTTGTAAAATTAATTAGGAGCAAAACATACATATGGATGCGTAGGCCTATAAAAGCAGGACGTGAAACAGTCTGCGCTCTGTGAGGTATTTTCTGCGAAAAATAAAATGAAAATTATAAAATGAAAATACAATCTCTACTTTGCCATTTAGTTTTCAAAGTCTATGCTAATAATCCTGTTAAAATGAAAATTAAAACGAAATAGCACTATTTGCATTTTAATTTTCAAGTCATGTATGAGTCAGATCTGGAAAATTTTAAAATAAAATTAAAAACCCTTTTTATCTTTTCATTTCCCAGTTTGACTTTTCATTTTCTACTTCGCCTTTTCATTTTCAAGTTCAGAACATGTAAATAATTATTAACCGGAGCGGGCCGGTGGGCGGAGCTACGGGTCACTGCTGCGCTTTCTCAGTGAGGATGACGTTGTCGCTGTATTCCTTGCGCACGGTCGCCTATGTCGCCCGAACTAATTGTAAAGTCGCACATGTCCTAAGTTAGGTACTCATTTGCAGTTTCCGATCCATGTAGCTTCTTATTCGTAGCGTCTTATTTTATGGCTTAAGGTATTCTCAGCCTCCTTAAAGGGGAATATTCGCAGCCGCACGTGCCGCACAGTTTATAATTAAGGCGTTTTGAAAATACGAAATAAAATATGAATAGAAATATTAAGCTGTAGCACGCATGTTTATGCAGGTATGCCATCGTAATGAAACAATGAAATTAACCTGGCCCAGACTGCCATGTTTCCAGCTGGGTAACCTCTAACACCTTTCTGGCCAAGGCTAATTTCAGTGTCCTTTGAGTTCCGTGCCTGCTGTGTACTATGCATTTCATATTTGACTTACCCAAGATTGTTCTGTCATAAAATCCTACCTATCGAGACGTGCTATCGAACCTTTCTGCGCATGTGCAGTTCCACCGTTTTGGGATTAGGGTTAGGTTTTAGAGGTTACGGTTACGGTAAGGGTTTTAGGGGTTTTTGGGGGGTTAGGGTTAGGGTAAGAGTTAGGGTTACGGCTATCGATTAGCACTACGACAGCATTTTTCGACAAGACAGCATTAATCGACAGAAGAAAGATGTATAAAATCTCCGCATTCCATTTGGAAATGTGGCTTATTCAAATCAATGTGTACAATTGCTCAAAGTGTCATGCGCACTGTAAGCCTGGATAAGTTCAATTTACTTAAAAAAATGAAAGGAAGCCGGTTGCCTTAAAAAAAGTTCACTGTAAACCTGATTAGCTTCAGTCAACTCAAAAGTTTTGAGGAAACTGATTACCTCAAAACTTTCAAGATATTCAACAAATAGTTTTAAATAAGTACATTAAAACATTTACGTAGGCTAGTTCATTTTTTTTTCTTTCAAATATAGTAAACATTGTTGAATTTTGCAGTTTTATTTCACAATACTCAAAATTATTTGAACTTAAAAAAAAATTAAAGTACTATTCACTAATGATAAACATTAACTAAACTGTCATAATTGATGCATTATTGATACCTGCGGGTGAACTGTTTTCTCTCTGTAGATAAGAGCAAGCTGGCTGTGAAGCGTAGTTACCCGCTGCAGCACCCAGGGAGCTGGGGTTTAAGGGCCCGCAGACCCACAGACTTGTCAAGGCCAGGCTGGAGCCAGCAAGCTGCAGCTTACAGGCATAGAGGTTCAGTCCACTAAGCCAGAAATTGCCAATCACTTTCTTTAAAAGTTTTAAATTGACTGAAACTCGTTTTTAAGCAACCGGTTTCCTTAAATTTTATAAATAAATTGAACTTATCCAGGCTTACATGCAATACGACCAGTTTACTGTCACGAAAGAAAAATCATTTTTTTCTGCGTAATCTCACCATTTTCATTATAGGGAGACTCGTGAAATTCTTATTTGACGTACATATAGGCCTAGGTTAAACATTTCATTCATACGTTATTTTGTATTTGCAAAATGTCATGTAAAAACTCATTTCAGTGTTGCCTTACAATGGCATGCCTGGGTAAATATGTGTGCTGCGGTTTAAAAATTCGATTGATATTTTGTTTCATATTTTCAAAATATCTTAACTATATATAAACTGTGCGGCACGTGCCGCTGCGAACACTCCCCTTTAAGGAAACTGGGAATAACTTAAGCCGTGAAATAAGACGCTACGAATTAGAAGCTATAAATGAATGCAAGATGCAAATGAGTAGCTAAATTATGCCATATGTGACTTTGCCATTAGTTTGGGCAACATGGGCGACCGAGCGAGAGGAATACAGCGACAACGTCATCCTCACTGAGAAAGCATAGCAGTGACCCGTAGCTCCGCCCACCGGCCCGCTCCGGTTAATATATATTTACATGTTCTGAACTTGAAAACGAAAAGGCGAAGTAGGAAATGAAAAGACAAAAAGGGTTTTTAATTTTATTTTAAAATTTTCCAGATCTGACTCATACATGACTTGAAAATTGAAATGCAAATGGTGCTATTTCATTTAAATTTTCATTTTAACAGGATTTTTGCATAGACTTTAAAAACTAAATGGCAAAGTGGAGAGTGTATTTTCATTTTATAATTTTCATTTTATTTTTTGCAGAAAATGCCTCGCATACCTGTCTGATATTAGGCTATAAAGCGATGCAAACTGAATCTAGGCGTTTAGATGCTGATCTTTAGAATTTAACGCTGACCCTCTGAAATTAAAGTACGTAATACCTCAATGCAGTATGTGTGACTGGGGGGTTTATTTAGGTTACATGAAGTTCTGGTGTTGGGGACAGCTGCGGATACACGGGTGAACACTGACTATATGACGAGAGCAGCAAAAGCCCTGTTTTAAAATCAGTTAATATCTATTTTTGACTATTTAGCTACTTTTTTATTAACCTTCTTTTGGTCAGTCATTGAAATCATTAAGCACAGCAGCCGATTTATTCTATACTGCTATGGAAAGTAGGAGCGATCGGCTGTTGAAGCCTTACAGTAGCTATGTCTTTTGTCCTTGCATTAATTCTTTCTTACTAAGTTTAATCATATACATGAATAATACACCTACCTAGGTCTGATTTACAAATCCAAATTTCACACCTTGGGGCAGGACAGAATTATCCCCTTCCCAATTTCCCTGAATTGCTCCGTATCACTAGCCCCGTTCTCTAGTGAACGTTAACACGGGTACTTAAGTCCTAATTTCGCAAGGCTGCAGTTGTGATTCTGCACTGGGGAGTACTGCACTATCCCTAATAACTACCTAATACAAGTTACTCTGAGAAGTCATTGCGATTTACTGCGAAACGTACATACGGGTCTCATGAAGGTTTACTATGAAGGTTTAAATTGCATGCCTTATTGGATTTAATTCTCTAACCTGTGCTTGTAGTTAAGAGGAGATTAATTAAAATGCCTTGTTAGATTAAATTTTTGCAGAGGTTTCATGCATCCTGAAGTAAAGCTCAGTGCTGTAGTGTTAGAGGGTTACGTTGTCACTTTTAAGTCTAATTGAAACGAACACCTGTAGCCCACGTGCGATGTCTTTTTCCAAACCTGTAATCAGAACGTGTTATCAAGCATGCAGTCTTGCCCATGTAGATTAGGTGTTTCCTCAACGATCTCATACCGGCGTACCGTACGCTCTTCTAATAATGCATGATTAAATAAGACATCTATATGAATGAACTGGGAACTCGACATTTCCGAAATGACTCACGAGCAGAATCGAACTAACCGCGAAGGGAAATGCTCCACGGCTTCAAATGCTGCTCTTCAGCGGCATCTGCTGGTCAAGGTGTTGACGCATCTGTCTTCTCTTTTCATCCCTCCTTCCTCATTTGCCAAACCTGTCTCCATTCCCGTCCCCAAATAAAGTTCACCTTCCATTCCCCATCGCATGCTTCCGTTTATACTCTCCAGAGCAAAACCTATATACAGTGTCGACGTTACAAGCAACGCACAACTTTGCCTACACCGCATTTGTAGTTTTGTAGAGAGTAATTACAAATAAATGTGATGTAAGGCTATAAAAGGACATAATTGGTATAATAACACATAATAATTTATAATGTGCATTCAATGGCCACTTTATTCTGTATAGCTGCAAAGTAGTGCAAACAGTCAGCCCCTACAAACAGAGGGTTATTTTGCGGCAGCTGAATGCTTAATAGCACACAGACAGGGTCAAGAAATTTATATACTGTTTGGCTGAGCATTAGAAAGCCCAAGAATTGTGATCTATGTGATTTAAAATGCAGCATGATTGTAACAGCATCTCAGAAACAGCAATATTCTTAGGATTTTTATATACTACAGTGTCTGTTAAGGAGCAGCATGATAGGACGGATGATCCACAGCGCAGCACCAACACAAAGGGAATTTACTGCAAACAGAACACAGAAAGACAAGAAACTGAAAGGGACAACAAGGGGTCCAAACACAGTCAGACAGGCAAAATGAGAACTAAATCAAAGCTACGCTAAACATGAGGGAGAAACACACAGGAACAAAACACAATGACGGACTGAAGAACAAGAGAAGGGCAGACACATTAATACATAGATAACAAGGGTTTCAACAAGGGAGAGGTGCGGACTATTGGTAATCAACTAAACAGGACTAGGAGGATAAGAGGTGAGGGTGATAAAGAATCACTACAGATGCAAACAAAAGGAGAGACTAGAAACATGGGTTATAGAACATCACAACAAAGGGTTATAGAACATCACAATAAAGGGTTATAGAACATTACAACAAATGGTAATATAGCATTACAACAAAGGGTTATAGAACATCATGACAAAGGGTTATATAGCATTACAACAAAGGGTTATAGAACATCACAACAAGTTTTATAGAACATCACAACAAAGGGTTAGAACATCACAACAGAGGGTTATAGGACATCACAACAAAGGGTTATAGAACATCACAACAAGTTTTATAGAACATTACAACATAGGGTTATAGAACATCACAACATAGGGTTATAGAACATTACAACATAGGGTTATATAGCATTACAACAAAGGGTTATAGGACATTACAAGAAACTAGATACTCACAGGTAGAACTAACAAAGGAACAAAACAAGGATCCATGCTGACAATAATACATAATTATCAAGGGTAAAGAAAACACAAAATGTCCAAGACGTGACAATAGGACAGCAGGGTTCTCAGCTGCACGCTTTGTCCATTCATCCATGTGGCAGCTCAAGGAGAAGGGAAAGACAATAGGGAATAGAACAATGCAAGCCTAGGGGAAATATCAGGAAAATGGGATGGCCAGCATCACCTGCCAGCCAAACAGGGAGATGACGGACTGAACAGGCAAGACAGGGACCAATCTTGATGGTCTACAGTTCAGGGAGAATGAAGAACATGTAGCTAGTGCCTTTTTTGTGGCTGAAAACACCTTGTTAATGAGTGAGGTCAGTGGAGAATAGCCAGTTCTAAAGCTAACAGAAAGGCCACTGCAGTGCAAAACCAGCAACAGAGGTGTGCAGAAAACCTTTTCTTTTTCAATTTATCCACCTTTGGGGGGTTTCTGAAGGCAAAGTGGGTCCCACCCGGTGTTATGTAGAGGTATCTAACGTGATGGCCACTGAGTGCATGTATTTGGTAAATGTATTTACTGAAGAATTTACCAGAGTGGATCCATTTACTATATGTTTTTATCTACCTTTCAGCGTTATATGATGGGTGTATTTAAAGTAGTTTCCTTCGCAATATATGCATGTGGAATAACAAGCCGAATAGATGCAGAAACACTGCAATTCACAGGACCCCTTTAGACTGCAATTCACGGGTACCCCTTTAGACTGCGATTCACGGGACCCCTTTAGACTGCGATTCACGGGACCCCTTAGACTGCGATTCACGGGACCCCTTAGACTGCAATTCACGGGACCCCTTTAGACTGCGATTCATGGGACCCCTTAGACTACGATTCACGGGACCCCTTTAGACTGCGATTCACGGGACCCCTTAGACTACGATTCACGGGACCCCTTAGACTACGATTCACAGGACCCCTTTAGACTGCGATTCACGGGACCCCTTTAGACTGCGATTCATGGGACCCCTTAGACTACGATTCACGGGACCCCTTAGACTACGATTCACAGGACCCCTTTAGACTGCGATTCATGGGACCTGGTTACAAACAGGTATTAAAAATGCCACGAAGAATTCTGCTTGGCTCCTTGAGGCCATCTATAGCTCCATCCTGTGTATGATGTCTGGGTGAAGGGCACGAATCTCCTGAAAATGGTGCTTGCCTTGATAGTCAATTGTTCTTGTAAAACTGCTTTGGTTTAAATCAACATGTTAATGAAGTCATTCAGGTGAGGTAACATCTCTGTCTTATGATCAAATTATCATCTTATTTGCACACTGACCTTGACGTCTGGGGTTCTCCTTTTAACTTTTTTTTTTTTGCTGAAGTCAAATCTTCACTTATTTCCCTCCTTTGCTTGTCCCTCCCGTAATAAGTTTTACACGCAGCTGTATCTCGCTTAACACGAGTGCTCTAATAACTTGTTATATAGACGAGCAGCTAAGGTCGTCCGCTTTGTATTGTTACCTCGGCAGGAATATTTGCAGCGCAATGTGTACCGCTGTTACCAAGGGAACCCTTGCTTGTGGTAACACGTTTGCACCACGGGTGGCGTTGTTGCCCCGCACCTCCTGCACTACACGTGTGAGTACTATCCCTGTTTCCAGCATCCCATTTGAATGAACAGTATTCCTGCAAACACGGGATTTACTTTATTTCTTGTGATCATAATGGAGGTTATAGTGTATTCTGTCAGCTGTTATATAACGCATATAGCATCCCAATAACAGATATAACGGGCATGTTGCAACGTTGTAAAAGTACGGGTTTGACCTCCACAGAAATGTGTTTCTGGCTACAGGCCTGTCATATAATCCTGATTACTGGACGGGCTGGCTGACTTCTATCTGACTCATTTGCTAATCCCTTTAATTTAAAAAGGGGATTTTATCCTCCACAATACTTAAAAAAAATCTTTTCACGTGTTAGGTGATTTTGACATCGATTGCTTTGGTGACATAGTGCTCACAAAAGGTTGATCGCTTGTGGCAAGGAAAACAAGATAAGCTTCCCGTCGAAGGTGGGTGGCGGGCGGGTAATATATCTGGCATATTGCATGAGGGATCTGAATCGCCGGGTTATCCTCTGTAACGGAGAGCGCTGCAGTTTAGGAAACACCAGTCTAACCAGTCCAACGTGCTTTTCACGGGTATAGGTATAGACCTATATCCGTTATACGCCACCTATAGTTAAATTGCAATGAACCGTAATCATTACACTAAACTGAGGTTGAAATAGCACCTGTACACGACAGCAACAGCAAGAACAACAATAATATCAAACAACAATAATATTAAATAATAAGATGGAGTGAGACGTATTTTGTTATTCATAAAAATTATTAAGGCAAGAGCTTTTAATTATCCGATCGCCTGAATTTTAAAAAGAGGGGAAAAGCCGCAAGACTAAAAGATCCCGTCATGTGCATCATTCCCCACCCAGCACTCATCATCTCGGCGTGTTGGCTTTCACATGACGGGTAAACATGCCATTTAAGGCAGACCTCGCAGCAGCAGGAGCCCCAGCGCCATCCCGTCTCCTGTGATGTGCATGTGCGCTCTCTCTCCGGGTTATGGTGGCATCGCGGGGGCCGCTCGTGAAATGCCTGGGAGGCGGGCAGCCCGCTGACTGCTGAGCAGAGGAGAAAGGGGGATCGCACGGGAGACATGGCCTCTAAAGAGACAGCCGTCCCCTGCTTTGTCAGTGTGAGCAGGGAAATGACAGGTAGGACAAGGCGCATATAGAAAACGGATTTTTTTCCCCCATTCTCCGCCGCAATCATTCTCCCTTAACATGCAGCGCAGCGCGATATTAATCTGGCGTTTTCACCCGTCCAGTATTCCAGAGGTGTGTGCATGCATGCATTTTACATTAGATAACTTGCTATATATGCAACAGTGATTTCTGGCCGCGATTTTTTTTTACGTTGCCGTATTTGTTTTTTCCTTTTTTTCCTCTATGCAATCATATACAGCTGCAAAGTGTAATAATCCATGCTCGGGCCTTTTGAATCGCTATTCGTTACTCACACTTTGATTTCTGTTGCTTTACACATCAGCAGATCAATTCATTAGCCCCGTCGCTGCACATTAATGCAGCGCTGTCCTCTATATTGGCGCGCCTATCTCGGAATCTCGTGTAATTGCACATGGTTTATTTCATTGCCATGCAGTGTTGTCGGTTCGTGTGGCATCGCGTACACTCATGGGCGATGCATCTGTGCGTGTTATGCAAACTAAAAGCACGGCATTTTCCTCAGCTGCGCTGTACGCCAGATGCTGATGGCAGCGCAGGGAGCCCCGGAACATCTTACGCCCGCAAGTGCGGGTCTGCGGACGCGTCTCACTCCCATACGGCGGTAGCTGCTGCTTAGGCGCTCATTCACGTGAAAACACACTTTTATGCCCGCTGATACGTACGAGACACGCTATCGCAAAGGTGGCGGCGTGAGCGTCAGGGAGCGGTCTTTCCGCGGTTAATTATTCCAACAGAACCCATTAGCAGCTTCCACATAATTAATAACGTGGAATCGAGTCCTTTTCAATTTATTTGCTAGCGAGGGACGCCCTATCAGACGCAGCACGCGCGCGCACACACACACACACACACACACACACACAAAATCCCTCTCACTCTCTCTGCATACCCACCACCCTTCCTTAATGTGTAGGGAGCGTTCACCCCTATCCCTTTCCTCTGCCACACTAAGAAATGGCTGAAAGGCTTTTTGATTGGAGTTTCTTGAGATTAAAGTTCATTACAGCCGCATGCATTTTGCTGTTTTTCTTTCAGTAAGACCACCCCCCGCACCCTGCCCCCACCTCACTTTCTGTGAACCCTTGTACTTGGGAGCAGGGATTCTTGTGTATTTGTTCCTGCCAATGTGAGGACTTGTTTAATCTGTGGTAACATCTTGGGTAAATAAGATACAATGAATAAGTTAATCTTTGAATGTAGGTCCAAGAAGTGCTTTGAATGGTGGTACTTTTGTAAGGCGTCACAGTGATGCTGTAGTGTGTTGGCGAGTATTTATGATGACCTTGTACAGCGTTAGAGTCTGAACCTGTGGAGCATCGTGTTGGCTTGTGGGCATATGGATGGAAAGCTTACAGGCTCCTTGAGGAACAAACTGACTTTTTCCCACAAGACTGAAAGTGATACTTGGAAATACTACATCCCTGACATACGGGGATATAGCAGAACAGCCTACAGTTGCATAGTGTGATTATTGTTGTTTGCTAATAACAAATAATGAAGATGTCACCAGATAAATTTCCATTGTGACCTCTTGCCTACTGGGTGGCCAATCAAAGCCAAAGGAAACACAGTGAGCTGTCATTCCTCCAAGCATGACACATACAGCTTTGAGTCACATGTTCCTGATTGTGCCAGTCACTTAGAGAAATTTTCCTTGAAAATCTCACAGACGGTTCGCCTGGCTCCAAAAACATACCTCCAAGGATCTTGGAGATTTCTGGCTTCGTCTTCATGTGTCTAAGAATGCTCATATATGACAATGTATTAGCTTGTTCTCCAAACCTCTGTCCATCATACAATTCAGTATAGACTTTCAGTCATTTCTATTGTGATTCACCGAAGCCTCATTTAATATCTGTGTCCAGAAATAAATCAAACCACAAAGAAATGCAATTGACTTATAAATAAATAATACAGGTATTACTTCTGAAAAATAAAAATATACACAGCTCTGAGAGCAAAAAAAATCCATAAGTTTTGTCTGAAGAGCCAACAATACTTTGAGAAAATATTTGCCGGTCCAATCAATTCAGCTAATGAAATCACATTGTTCAATGACATAAGCAGTGTTTTTCATGCAATAATACAACAGTAATAGGGATATATACCTACAGTAGATATTAAAATCATCTGATTTTTAAAATGTATTTTTAGCTGATTAACAAAACTTGAAAGTGATATAAAGAAAGTGTTCTGTGATATCACCGCAAGAATGTACAAAAATCTCAGCATTTGTTATTTATTTCTGGAATGTTTAATGTATGCTCTGTCACTGTGTGCATGCAATGAGGTCTGTGAAGAGTGAGTATGTATTTTATCTATAGGGGGATTGTGATGCGGGCAGCATGGTGGTGCAGTGGTTAGCGCTGTTGCCTCACACCTCTGGGACCTGGGTTTGAGTCTCTGCCTGGTCACATGTGTGTGGAATTTGCATGTTCTCCTCGTGTCATCATAGGGTTTCCTCCGGTCTTCCCCAATGTTCCAAAGACATGCTGCGGCTGATTGGAGTTGCTAAATTGCCCATAGGTGTGCATGTGTGAGTGAATGGTGTGTGAGTGTGCCCTGCGATGGGCTGGCCCCCTGTCCAGGGTTGTTCCCTGCCTCGTGCCCATTGCTTCCAGGACAGGCTCCGGACCCCACGTGACCCAGTAGGATAAGCAAGTTGGAAAATGGATGGATGGATGGATGGGATTATGATGAAATAGCCATGGATATAGTGAGTTAAATTTTCCAGGGTGAAGTATTTTTGCTTTAGTTTTGTCTTTTGTACAAACACATATTCATATACATGTATAGTGTGACATGGCGCGAGTACACGGACTCTGCATGCATGTGTGAGTTCAGCGATACCTCCGCTTCTGTGAACAGACAGCCTCTGGAGGATCATCGACAGATCGACGGTCAAGTTCGCGCGCGGCATCAAGCTGGACGCCAAAAGCGGCAAGTCGGAGGACAAGATTCTGGTGAGGATGTTCTTCTGCTTCAATCATTTGCGTTTTATTCTGCAGTCTGGAAAGATGGGTCAGGGTGGGGGGTGGAGGGGGGGGGGGGGG
>JAODJW010000081.1:19091996-19103896 GCA_026777045.1 Hyperopisus bebe | reverse complement strand
GAAAACCCCCCCCCCCCCCGCCCCCCACACACACACACACACACACACACACACTCCCCATCCGCATGGGGTTATTTAAGATCTGGAGATCAGAGATGACAAGGAAGAGAGAAAGAGAACAGAGACGAGCAGAGGGCTGGATTAGGAGAGGAAAATAGGCGTATGTGGGGGGATTAAGCATGTGGGAGTGTGGGAAGGGAGCGGGAGGATGGAGAGGTTACAGGTAACCAGGAAGAACAGAGGCACATTTCCATGGCCAGAGTCACTGGGTGGTCAGTGGCCCCCTACTGTTTTATATGATGGTGTAAGTTGTTGTCGTGAGGGGATGGGGGTAACTTTTATTAAACAAGGTTAGTTGAGGCCCCTTATTACTGAGCCCCCTGCGCATCCAGCTGAGTAAGCCCGAGCATGAAAGCACCCCCGAGGAAGAGGATAATATGCACATTTTAGCTGTGCAAATGAAATTGGCTTTACAATTTATTTATATAGCAGACAACTTTATCCAAAGCAATGTGCCGTTGAGAAAGCAGGGTAGGCCAGTCTCTAGAGCCGGGAGCTGGGAGATTAGGGGCCTCGCTTGGGGGCCCGATGGCAGAATCACTCTGCTGACCCTGGGGTTCCAGCTGACATCCTTCTGATCACAGGCAAGGCATGGAGACCCACTGAGCTACACTGTGCTTCCATGGATATGTGACGTCTTACTAATATGTACCTCCTCTGAAATAGTTGAACATTTATTCATGTATGTGATGACAAAAAGTATGTAAACCTATAATTAAAATTATTAATATATCCTCACCCACTCACTGTATTTCTTCTTGTACAAGCTTTGAAATGTGACAGAGAGAAGGAACGACATAATATATGCATTTATGTTAGTGATTTATGTTTTAATGGTGAAACAGGGTGATGCAGAATGATAGGGGAGAAGTATAGAAATTGTAGGCAGAGAATTACATAGTGAAGCATGGGGAAAAGACAGAGATTAAAAAATTAGAATTGAAAATTTGACTCAGTTTACGCAGAGCTTCTTTCAGCTGGAGTTTATCCTCCTTGTGCTTTTCTTAAAAGACACACAAAAATAAGCAAATTCATTATATAAGCTGCTGTTAACACTATAGTACACGATGTACATATTGCGGTCATTGTTATTCTTGTTATTCTATCGTGCGTTTTTCCCAGAGCTGCAACGCTCAGTCTCAAGTACTTTACAGTAACACACAGCATTATTGAACTGGGATATTTTTGTGTTTCAGCAGTACCTGTGAAATGGGCCGCCCCACCTCCAAGACTGTCGGGTCAGGTCTTGCCCCAGGCCTGCTTGTTGAGTTTTTATTGGTCTTATACTTTTTATTGGTTTTATTGGTCTTATACTGGGTGTCCTCAGTCATCTGCTCTGTCCATCCAGGGATAGACTGCAGGCTGGTATGACCCAGTAGATGTGGAAGGTGCTGGATGGAGTTTTGGAGTCTTGTTGAAGAATATGATCCTGCCATATGTAGGTGGAAGATCTTTTCCCATCAATCAGCTGGCTTTTGTGAGATTTCTGGGGACCACGTCTCGTCCATCTGCTGTAGAGGCTCGTCCAACCTCCCCCTCTTACGCGCACGCACACACACAGCCACGCGTTTGCTCCCAGCGCTGCTGGTCAGCGATACTTACGCAATCCTTCAAAGCTGCTCAGTTAGTCAGCGACCTACTTTGCAATGCAGAAAAGTCATTTCCCCGTGTTAACGAGCACGTCTGCCTTGTGCAGCCCAGATGTTGTGCTGAAAGTTCACGTACCGTACAATCTTCACGCAGAAATGCACGCCGGTTACCAGGCGACGGCGGGGGAGCTGAACACTGTGCTTTTCCAGATGCTTCTCCTACATGGTTCTGTTTGGATGTGTGAAAGTACTTTTGTGCTTTTCCTCTACCCCTCTCACACACTTTGGTTTGCTTTCCTTTCACGTTTCCCTTCTATTTACATTAATAATAATCATTGTTATACAAATAATAAGAATGAATAAAAGAGCGAAAGAGAGATTTTAAGAACTGACCTGATTATGATGAATTGTGGTGCTATAATGCAGTGACCCCGGCTATAATGCAGTGACCCCGGCTATAATCCAGTGACCCCGGCTGATCTCCCTGGGTGTATTTTCAATTTTTCTCTCATTTCTCAGACAGCCAGATTCATTGAATCTTTTGGGGCTTGTGTTGTTTTCCTCTCTCTCTTGCCATCTCAGGTTCTTACGACGTGGAGATTCTACCTTCTGGCCGCCAAGGTCCCAACCAAGGTGAGGCACCCGGCAACATCTTTTCAGACCTGCCTCGTTGGCAGGAGAGGAAGACGACATTCCCCTCTAACGCTGCCATCTCCCTCTGGCTCCAGGTGGAGCTGACCTTCAACTTTTTGGAGATTCGAGCCATGAACGCCTACCCTGAGCAGCAGGTGAGAGAGAGCAGGTCTGGACCGGCCATTGGCAGCACCTGGATATTTCCCGGTGACCTGGAACACTGTGCAGAGCAGACTGTTAAACGATCAGACGCTTTAGTGCGAAAGGTGCATGCAATCTGCTCTTGTGACAATGCCTCCCAGGTAGATAAATAAAGCACTCTGTATAGTTTAGCTATATAGCTTTTTTTAAAGAATGTTAATTAACTTTAACTATTGATGTATCAACAAATTCCAAGTAAAATTGATCACAACTCTGAAACATCATCATTATTATTATTATTATTATTATTATTATTATTATTATTATGGCGCTGCACTTTACGGGACCATCCCATATTGGAAGCTGTAGCCCGTTTTCAACAAATATTATTTTATACCCCTCCCAACCACAAACCCCCTGGCAAATTTCATCGTACCCTGTCTTGTAGAAGCCATCGTTAAGAGATATTCCAGTTTCTGCCCAAATGCTTGAAGATTTTTTCTTATCTCCTATTGCTAACATAATGGACATCTCATAAGTCTGAAAGTCTTAGGAGTTGTGAGCTTTGTGATCTACTGTAATTGTAGTACACAGTGCATTTTGGGATATTGAGTCCAACAGCAGTGTGTGTGAGATGACAGGAAGTGTTATGAACAAGGTATATGAACCTCCGACACATTTGTCTATTTTTTAGTAGAAGATATAGAGGAAAGCATATGCCTCTGGTGTTTTTATGACAGTGTGGCATGTCTGTCCCGCTCAGATCGTCATCGACACGGACAGAGCCTCCTACTCCCTGCACCTTCAGACCCGCGATCACCTGGACCACGTCATGAACTACATCAGCTTCGCTCTCTCCCGCATCTTCAACAACTCTATTTTCGCGCAAGTGTCTCGCCTCTGTCTTTCCGACGCAGCGCAAAATTTGGGATCTGAGCACAGGGACAAAATGCAGTCAGGTTACATAAATCTGAGATGGAATCACTCTGTTCCAGCTTACATTTAAGTTTTTGAGGATTTTGTAAAAGAAAAACGACAGACTTCATCACCTCTAGGGGTTTCTAACTTACACACTATATGCTTCTTATTTACTATCTCATATGATTTTAATTTATATTTAAGATACAACATATCTGTTTAAATTGTTACCTCAAACTGAATCATTGCTTATGAGAAATGAGGCAGAAATGTGAACACAGGGACCACTTTCAGCATGTGCATCTGACAGACGTACAGTGACATTTTCACTATGAGTGTGTCTTGGCGCCGGGGTTTCTTAATTAACTTCTTTTTGTAGGGCCTAAATTAAATAAATTGTCACTTTCCTTCTACAAGAGTTACTGACATGAAGATCAAATCACATCCCCTCTCGTTCCTGCAATTTGATTTAGTTCATTTAATCTCAGTTCATTTTTGTTAATTTCACTTGAGATCAATTCAAAAGTGCATCAGTGAGTAAGTGTGTGATTTTCCAGAAGTGTTCATACACTCTTTTCATTAATGTTTTGTAGCTCCTATCTTCTCTTCCAATCTCACCATTTCTGTCTTCTGTAGTCCCTCAGTCTGTCGGTCAGAAGATGACCTGTCCAGCGGGAGCCAAAAATTCTCGCCCAGCTCAGAAACATCTGTAGAGACGCAGAGAGCCTGTGGTGAGACATTGACACACACTGACACACACTGAGACACGCACACACTCTCACACACACACACAAACACGTGCACTTGACAGTTAGCTATATTCTGTATCTTAGTACAGTGCTCCCTTGCTTCATAACCAGACTGATTATTTGTGTTAAACTCTTTGTTTAAAGGGTATTATTACCAAAGTGGGCTTAGTTTTGTACGTTTTTTCCCCGCCCAGGGGGGTTTTCGGAGACGTATGCGGCTCTATGTGACTACAATGGAATCATCTGCAAGGAGGAGGTTCAGTGGGTGAGGAGAACAGTGTGTGTGTGTGTGTGTGTGTGTGTGTGTGTGTGTGTGTGTGTGTGTGTGTGTGTGTGTGGGCGACGATGGCTGTGCGTAGACTGACTTGTCATTTTTTTATAATATCACTGTTACTTTAGTCATTTCTCAGGTTTGGTGTCAGCCAGCACGGTGTTAAGCACTCTGCAATGTCGTCAGTCAGTCTGGTGTTAAGTGGTCAGTCCTCATTTACCAACACTCTCTGTTAAAGTTCCTCTACGAGCCTGATGCCTCTTTACGTTCCAGGAATATTCCTAATGTTACGCCTCTTGCCCTTAAGTAGCCTTATTAGGTCAGTGGTTTGTTAGAAGCTGTTGTGACTCCTGCTCCAGTCTTGCTTACCTGGTCATTCATTAGAAGCTCAGCTAGTCGGCTGCTTTACAGCACGTGTGTTTGAAATGTGCTATTTGCCTCAGTTGAATGTCGCTTTGGACGCTTTGTCGCTATGTAAATGCAAATGTAAAGTGCTGAGAAGCCACCTTAATGTCTCCCAGGATGTAGATACCATCTACCATTCACAAGATAACAGAGAATTCAATCTGCTGGACTTCAGTCATCTAGAGACCAGGTGAGTCACTAGCAAAGTGGATCAGGTACATATAAATGCACAAGTGCACCTGAAAACTGAATATAGATTTGATTTAATTTTGTCTGCTGTGTGCTGCTTTTCTCCCCAGGGACCTTGCAGTGATTGTAGCCTCCATGGCATACAACACATGGTTCACCAAACTCTACTGCAAGGACATGCGCATCGTAACTATCCCATTACCCCATGGCCCATGAATGTCTCCGTTTCCTGGTGCTGGTCCGTGTTGCCGTGACAACCTGCCCTCTTCTCCACCCGCAGGGCTCTGAGGTTGTGGAACAGGTCCTCCATACCCTCAGCAAATCCAGCAGCCTGGAGGAGCTCACGCTGGAAAATGTGGGCCTCAAATCGTGAGTCTACTCTCAAGTTCTTGCTCCTCCACTGGTTTCATGCCTTTGTTACCAGTGATTGGTTCAAACCCTGGGCTCTGCTCTCTCTCTCTCTCTTTCTTTCTTTCTTTGAACTCCCCATCTCTCTATCTCCTGTTTCCTTCTCTCTGTCCCCTCACCAGTGACCCTCTCACTCATTCTAAACATCTATTTGTACCTGAGAATGGATTTATCTGTTGGAGACTTGAACCTGTTAATCTTACTTTCTGCTTTACCTCTGGGCAGGAGGTGTTAATGAATTATTTCTGAATGGGTCTGTCTTTTTCGCAAGGATAATTTATTTAAATATAAAATAACTCCTAATGAGGAGTCATCATGTGGAATGTCTTACAAGTTTTGTTTAGCGTAATATCATGCTACCTTCTGCTTGCTGCCTTCTTGTATTGCCTGCTGACGTCCATCCACTGACTCTCAGTGTGCGATGCTGAGATGCAGCCTGTGTGCATGACTCTTTACAGGGACTTTCCTCAGAAGCTGTCTCTAGCACTCTCGGAGAACCCCTCCTCCAGCATCCACTCCCTCAACCTGGCGTTTAACACACTGGACAACCAGGGTACCGTGTCCCTCCGCTGGCATTTCCCATCAGCCCCGGCGTGGCCTGTGCCGCCCTTCTGTCGTGTTCTGTCATGTTGCCTGTGACCGGGGTTTTGACGTTCTCTGATGTCTGTCTGACCTCCTTGTTGGTCTGTCATGCCAACATTACACTTGCAGCTGCCCTGTTCTCTATATCTGCCTGTCTCTCTCATCAGAGTGGCATTATCCTGTCGCCTGTCTCGCATACAGATGTACTGTATTCTAGTATTATTATGCTATTTTTTTTTTAGCTTAAATTTTTGATAGTATAGTTTGGTAGAGCATAGTTCAATATAGTAGTATAGTACAGTACAGCACAGTATGGTACAGGCAATTATTTAATAATGTAAGTAATCTATTCCACAAACCCTTAGGCAAGTCAGATTATTCTGTCAGATTTATTCCCCAAACCATTCAGGAAATAACAAATAATCCAGAGATATACTACTAATACCTGTAAGCTGAGAGCTGCCTGTATGTGTCATTAAGCTAAATGTAGCATCATTAATAGTATAGTATAGTGTAGTATAGTATCATATAGTATAGTATAGTGACAATGCTAATAACAGTAATAGTAGTAAGATCTGCCTAGTATGTACCATATTTGTAGTGCCTAGCTTTCTAGGTACAGTATGTGTGTATTATATATATTTAGGTTTCTGTCACATGTCACAGTGTCAGCACTGTACTCCATGTGTCCACAGGAGTCTCCAACCTCATTCAGCAGGTCTGCCGCCTCAGCAAAGGCCTCCGTTTGCTAAACCTGTCCAAGACCTCGCTCTCCTCTAAGGGTGAGAGAGTCAGCCTACATTGACTTGATTCAGCTGCCTCATGGTAAAAGATTGCTGTAGGTCATTAAAAGTTACAAAGAAAAATCGAATAAACTGATAAATAAACACAGTGAGCAGTATGGAAGAGAGAAGACTGCCAGAGTAATCAAAAGCGGCACTTTGCTAGCAAAGTGACAAACTAAGAATTTGGTCTTATTGATAAAAGTTCTTTAGGGCAGTGTTTCCCAATCCGGTCCTCAAGGACCCACAGACAGCCCACGTTTTTGAGGGAGCAAAATTGTGGACTGTCTGGCAGGGAAATCAGAGGGAGCAAAAATATGGACTAACTGTGGGTCCCCGAGGATGCTGATTTATTTCTTTTTTTTTTAATTGACATTGTGCGAGTTTGCTTGCGACCATGCACTCTGAAAGCAGGCAAGG
The DNA here is from genome assembly GCA_026777045.1 of Hyperopisus bebe. Lineage (NCBI taxonomy): Eukaryota > Metazoa > Chordata > Actinopteri > Osteoglossiformes > Mormyridae > Hyperopisus > Hyperopisus bebe. The sequence goes on along the minus strand of JAODJW010000081.1, from coordinate 19,096,749 downwards.
TAAAATGCTAATGTAATCTCTCCCAATCTCTGTCTCTCTCCCCTGCCCCAGGCGTCGTGTCCCTCTCTCAGGCTCTCTGCTCCACGGATGAGTACTCCAACTCGCTCCTGCACCTGGACCTCAGCAGGAACCCAGGGGTGCTGTCCGGAGAGGATGCCTCGGTGGGAGATGCGACCCCGCCCCCGTTCTTCCTCTCTGCACACTCATGCTCCTCATAGTGTCTCCTCATAATGCTATCATCTCTCTCTTTCTCTCTCTCTCTCTCTCTCTCTCTCTCCAACTTCATCCCCAGGAACATCTCACCCTCCTCGTCATCCTTCATCTTCATAATCTCGCGGGAAAATGTACCTCACCTTCCCCTTACTGCCTCGCCATCTACTCCACTCACTCCTAGTCACCCTCAGCATCCCTTTCTCCTTGTCTCCTTAGTAACCAGCTCCTCCTCCTCATTCCCAAACCTCATCTTCATCCCGGTCGTTTTCCCGGCGTCTTACCTTCATGCACCTATAACCCCCCGTAGCATCTCACTAATCCTGATTTATATTAACGATTCTCTTCATCCTGAAACTTCTTGTCCTCTCCATTAACTCATTCTCATCTTCATTCCTTCAGTCTGGACAGTTGATTAAATATGTAACCATTCTCCTACCTTAGACATTTGTAGCCTGTCAGATTGTTCAGGGCCACTCCTGAGTATGGTTTTACTGTGCAAAGTGTTACAGTCCCTGTAAGGGGAGCATATTTCAATAAGTAGCATATTTCAGCTCTATGTTGTGGTTCCCTGGAGATAAAATGTAGTGTTTCTGAGTGCTTTGGTCTTTCTCGACAGAACCTGTACCTCTTCCTGTCCCAGCCGAACTGCCTGGTCCATTTGGATCTGTCCGCTACAGACTGCGCCGTGGACTCGGTTCGTGACTTAACGAACACTCTTCGTTCATATGGGTGCAGTGTTGAACCAATCACACCCACCAGCTCCTCTCTGACTAATCCTAAAAATGTCTTTAATTAAATGTCTAATAAATGTTTAAAAGTTGTCTAAATGACTAATAGTTTATATGCATATCCAAAGCCTGTAATCGTGTCCAAATTACACAGCTAATTTCTTGAGAAATTTTAATAAACACCGTAATAAAATAATGTTGTCATCAACTGACATTGCCATTGACATTTATGCATTTATAGAAACCATTAAGTAATCTCACTTTCACTTCATTTCACTTCTCTCTCTCTCTCTCTCTCTCTCTCTCTCTCTCTCTCTCACACACACACACACACACACACACACACACCCCTCCCATCCAGCTGTTTGGGCCTCTGCTCCAGGGATGCTGTGCCGATCTCTCCTACCTGAACCTCTCCAAAAACTTCTTCTCTCACAGGTCAGTACCAGCTTCATATTTAACAACAACCATGAAGCAGTTTGCCCTGAGGATACTGGCAGGACCACAAAGTGTCTCCCAGAAACCCAGAGAAAATAAAATTTTCAAATATAGATGAAAATGTTGATTTGACAAGAAGTTGGCAAAGTCACACCCCCACACCACTGATCTTAAAGCCATATATGTCTTCTTTAAGCGATAGCAGGACTTGTGGGATGTATAGTATGAGAGATATGAGCAAAAACTTCTATAAAGGACCAAAATTAATTGCTGGGTCTCAGTTGGATTTCCATGCCCCGCCCTCTTCCTACTCAGCCAATCACTGTTGTTTTCACTGTCAAATTAAAATGAAGCTCTATTTGGAGAAAAACGATTGGGCTGAACTGCCCATGACGGTAGTCATAGTGCTATGGTGTCGACTTCCTGTCGACGGCATGAGCAAAGTCGCGCCTCTTCCTGTCAGGAAGGGGAAGGAGGCCCTTCCCACGTTCCGGCAGTTCTTCAGCTCAGCCTTCAGCCTCACACATATCAGCCTGGCCTCCATGAAGCTCCCGCCTGAGGCCCTGAGGTGAGTCAGCCGCCACTCGCCAAGATGGCCGCCGCTGGTTCGCATGGTGGACAGCAAATGCAGGGGGGGCACCTGGGCCAGTGGGCTAGTATTGCTTGGAGCATCATTAAGAACACAGTGATGAACAATAACTTTTTTTTTTTGTGTTAGACTGTATATTTAATGTTACGACATCAGCAGCATTAGCCAAATCTCAGGATGCTTAGCGAGGCAAAAAAAAGTGCAAGATGTGAGTGGGCATTGATAATTTAGGAAAGGAAGAAGGAAAACAGAGAAAAGGAAACAGAGAAACTGTCGTGATGTTCAGAGGCATCCTGTGGGTCACGTGCAGGATGATTCAGGCTCATACAGACTCATACATTTTAGCTTTATAATAACACAGAGATATATCGGCTTAAGGGGAGATACATGCGAGGCTGATATTATGTAAGGAAATATATGGGTAACAGAATAATAGTTTATTTTTGAGTGTTATATAATCATCTTTCATCAAAATATATGCATGGAAATTGCTTATTAAAATCTACACGCATAAAGAAATGTGACCTCTTCTTGCCCGCCCCCCTTAGGGCTCTGTTCCTTGGACTGTGCTCCAACCCCCACATTAACGACCTGCACCTGGACATCAGCGGCTGTGAGGTACCGTGAGGTCACCCGCCCGTGGGGGATGTGGAAGGTGCAGATGTTCCTGTTAGATGCTCGACCTCCTCCTAACTGTTCGAATTCATCATTTTCTTTCATAGAGCTCAGATTAAAGGCTGCCATCCATTCTCCATCCCGCTTCTGCGCTTTCTCACCTTCTACCTGCCTGCCTTCCATCTTCTCCTTCGTACTTTCCTGGTGAACGCCCCCGTTGACCCGCATTTTGGTCCGCAGCCGCGATCGCGTTTAGCCAGACGGCCGCTCACACCCACATGCTCGCTGAGCTCAGAAGTCCCCCACACTCCCACCCCCCTCTCTCTTCCAGCTCAGGTCGGCTGGAGCGGCAGTAATTCAAGAGCTGCTGCCGGGGGTCTCCTCCATCGCCACCCTGGACATCTCTGACAACGGTGGGTTGTGTGTGTGCCCGTGATGAGAGGTGCAATGGGTGGGACTATCCTGGACTGCCAATCACTGTCTGGTTTAACCATGTGGGAGCCAATGTGAAGAGCATTAAGCCTTTGATTGACAGGTAAAACATAATTTCATCCACACTGGGTTCTAAAGCCACTTTCATAGCTTGGTATGCCGTCTTGTGTAACTGATACATGGATGTTATAGTCGGTACTATACAAATACATACTGTAAGAGGGACATTTAATTCATACAGAAGCTTATCATCAGCCAATGATATGTTTTGAATTGGTGAGGGACAATCCAGGGGCCCAATCCGCTTTCAGCTGGGGCCAGCGCTCCTGTGGCCCCGCCCCTGTATCTGCCACCAGTTGAGTATCACTGTCATATGGATGGAGTATGGATACAGTAAGGTCGTGTGATGTTGCTCTCTTACCAGGCTTGGATGCGGATCTGCTTGCTGTCCTCTCAGCCTTGTCCCGGCACCCTTCGATCAAGCACCTCTTCCTGGGAAAAAACTTCAACATCAAGAACAGGTACAGGCTGTGCCTGTGTGTGTGTGTTTGTAATTATTACATTGTAGGGGCCAGATTACCCCACAATGTGATAAAAAACCTGTGACCTTTTGACCTTGTGGGGACAGTCCCACAAGGAATGATAACCTGAGTTTTATAAAAATCTGTGGTTATAATCGAAAAACTATAATAGCCAAAAGTCTTGTATTTTGTTTGGTTACTTGTGGTTAAGTTTAGGGCTGGGTTGGGGTTAAGTTTGTCATTGTTGGGATTAGGATTTTTCCCATAGAAATGAATGGAGTATTCATACATGGGCTATGTGCATGCGTACACATTTTGGTACCTTTTTGGGTCACGCAAAGACAGCGCCTTTGGAAAATCAGACTTGTGCTTCTCCCTTTCTTTGACTTGGCAACGGCAGAATGAATCATTTGTCGCATGCAAACCAGTGGCAGGAAGAAACAGAAATCCCCGCATGTGTCTCACACTAGTAAAGCATCAGGTGCAGCAATTTGCTATTAAAATGACAGGTTTAATCAGGCAGGTAAGAGGTGAACTCCAATCAGCCAGTCATGTGACTATCAAGGGCTGGATCCACCCACTTCGCTCTCGTTCTCTGCTCTGTCTTCACATGCTCAAAGGCTCTCTTTTCTTCCTAGAGGTGATAGGTCTGTTTTTATCCCACGTCTCGAGACATTTGTATCAGGATCTATACTGCTGAGAATCCAAAAAAAACTTTACAAACAGGTTTATTTCCTCTTTTTAATTTTAATTCAGAATCAGAATAATTCAGAATGAGTGTGAACATACTTGGCCAATAACCTGGATTCTGATTCTGAGCAATTTTGTCTACCACAAGGGGCTTTGTAGAAACCTGCTTGCCAAAAAGTATGCTTATAGGAAATGAAAATTTCATTGACTGATTGGTTTTCTCTTTTGAACATGAGAGTGATACACACAAAGTGTATCGTTGTTTTATGAGAAGCTGACATTCTGTACCGGGATTGGTCAGTGTCCTCAAAGACCTCACCCACTGATTGTCTAAAGCCTAATCAGTATTGTCCCCTATGGTCATGGTGACTGTGACCTAAACACGGTTCCGTCGGCTTTGCCTGCAGGGTCCTGGATGAAGTTCTGCAGAACCTGGTTCAGCTCATTCAGGAAGAAGAGTGTGTCTGAAGGATGCATCTGATGGAGAGAAGATAGGCAAAATGATTCATGTTGCAGGACAGGGGGAG
>JAODJW010000081.1:19068872-19091896 GCA_026777045.1 Hyperopisus bebe | reverse complement strand
AGCCTCACCCCCTCAGACACACCCCCTTTTTTGGTTCACAGCATCCCATAATAAGCGCTCGGAGCAGAAATAGAGGACTATAAATGGAGGATGATTTAAATAAACACAGGGTGTCTTTGTCATCTTCCTTGGTCGCGGTTAAAGCGGCGTGGCAGAAGACGCCTGTTGGATGCTGAATTCTGCAAGATTGTCCTCCTCTGCTGTGTCAACAGCGGCCATTGTTAAGCTGAAAAGATTCATTTGAATTTTAAATTTCACCATGATTGCTACAGCGGAGAGCTAACAATAAAGGCAATTTGAATAAATTAAAGTGACCCCTCTTGCTGCATCTCTTTCTCTCTCTCCATCATTTTACATACCTACACTCCAAACTCTGTTTTTTCTTCCTAATGTAAATCCCTTCCTTCTTCCTTCTCTCTCTCTCTCTCTCTCTCTTCGTTTCTGTCATGACGGCCTCCCACCTGCAGGGGCTGCTGTCGCTCTCGCTGGCAGACTCCCGCCTCCGCTCGAGGGGCACCGTGCTGGTGAACGCCCTGGGCAGCAACACCTGCCTTCGCAAGGTGGACCTGAGTGGGAACAGCCTGGAGGACATGGGGGCCAAGATGCTGGGGAAGGCCCTGCAAATCAACACCACACTCAGGTTAGGGGGGAGTTAATCCACACGGCGTATTCCTAAGGCCCAGAGACCCTGTTCCGAACATGTGGTTGGGCAATGAACAGATCGAAAGTCGACGCCAATTTTGTTGTCATTGTGCACATGTGCAAGAAATTGAGGTAGTAGACTCGGTTCATGAGGTAGAATAGAATTGTGGTTAGCAATGTTGCCTCACACTTCAGGTGTTTGAGTCTCTGCCCGGGTTCCATGTGTGGAGTTTGTTTGTTCTCCATGTGTCATCGTGGGGTTTCCTCCAGTTTCCCCCCATCTTCTGAAAACATGCTGAGGCTGATTGACATTACCAATCTGTCGATCGCTGTGCTTCGGTGAGTGAATGGTGTGTGACTCTGCCCTGCAATGGGTTTGCATCCCATCTTGGGTCATTCCTTGCCTAGCGCCTGGTGATATTTACATGTACATTTATTTTTAAACCAGTAGTTGAATGTGAAATATACGCAGGGGAGTGCAATATCATATTCACGCTATTTTCTGCAGGATGTAAACAGTATGGTTCCGTCTTTAGGAGCGTGACATGGGACCGTAACAACACCACGGCCACGGGACTCCTGGACATCGCTCGAGCCTTGGAACAGTGAGAGTCGCTCCATCACCTGGCGGCACCGTCACCGGCTGCTCATAGTGACACGTGAATGCATGTGCACGGGATATAGGTGCTCCGTGCTACACGCCACGTGCTGAGAGTATGACACAGGAACACGGGAGGGTGTCTCCGGACTCGCATGCAAGCCAGACTGAGCTTTCTTTACAGTTTTACAATGTGCTTCCCTCTCCCTCTCTCTCTCTCTTTGCTTCTCCCTCTCTCTCCATCCCACTCTCTCTCTTTTCCTCCCTCTCCCCTGCTCCCTCTCTCCATCACACGCATGTTTTTTTTATACACTGTTAAAGATGCTGAAATCACAATATAGAGACACAAAGGCACGGGGAAACTGTCAGATGAATGTCATGGTAGCCAAACTGAGGTTTCCTTACAGTATGCTCTCTCCGTCTCTCTCCACTCTCTCTCTCTCTCTCTCTCTCTCCCTCCTTCCCCTGGCTCCACTTCCTCCCACAGTAACTTCACCCTGCAGTACATGCCCCTCCCCCTCAGTGATGTCACCCAGGCGTACCGCAGCAGCCCTGACAAGACAGAGCAGGCCCTGGCCAAGGTTGCAGGGGGGGGGGGGGATGCTGGGATGTCGGCTGCAGGCCGCATCGTGACGGCCCCCTGCTGGCCGCTGACGCATCTGCACCTTACCGCCTCATACATCACTGTAATAAGAACCTCTGCCCCCCACCTCCTTTTTTTACTCTCCCATCTCTCCTTCCCTTTTTCCCCCCCTCCACGATGTGGGGGAGGCAGATCCAGAGGGCGCTGCTGAGGAACAACCAGACGCAGCGCTTCTCCCAGCGGCAGGCCCTGCGCCTCCACCAGGGTCTGGTCACCAGCACGGCCGAGCAGGTGGGCCTGGATACATCTGCTAATGCATAAAGAAGCAGAGCCGCTGCCCTGTCCTTCTGCGGGAAGAGTCATTAGACAGAAATAGTAAATACGGGTGGCGCAGTGATGTCACAGTGATCTTTGCTGGTTCATCGCCCCCTTGTGGGCGTCCTGTTACCTGCACGGCATTTGCCGGCAGGGAGGGGCTATCCCATGGCTTTTCCGTGTCCCACCCTGGATCCTCCACGCCCCCCGCTTCCCTCTGCCCCCTACAGGTGATGGAGCGCCTGTGTGTGCGTGTGCAGCAGCAGCTGTGCGTGCTGAGGGGGGCGGGCCGGGGGGAGGAGCTTCAGTCCGCCAAGCAGGTGCTGAAGGAGGCCCGTAACTCCCGTGCGGTGAGTGTGTGTGTGTGTGTCTGTGTGTGTGTGTGTGTGTGTGTGTGTGTGTGTGTGTGTGTGGGTGGGGGGGGGGGGGGGGGGGGGTTCGTATATATCCCCACAATGTGATAAATACCTGTTACTTATGGTTAAGGTTAGGGCTGGGTAGGGGGTAAGGTTGTCATGTTGGGATTAGGGTTTTCCCCTAGAAATGAATGGAGAGTCCATACAAAGATACAATGACAAACCTGTGTGGGTGTGTGTACACACACATGTGTGTGTTTGTGTGTCTGTGGGATGCATTTTAATTTATAATGATGGCTCTTCCCCTCCCCCAGCTCTATCCCTCCCTCTGTGAGCTGGCCCACGTCCTATCAGTAGACGGGCCGGTCCGTCAGAAACTGGACTCGCTGGCTGGGGAGCTGGCCAGGGCAGCCGACAAAGAGCTGCAGGTCTGTCTGTCTACTTGTTCGTTTCTGGCTTTCTCTGTCACTCTGTCCGTTTCCCCACTATTTGCATGTCTGCCCTCACCTATACCTAGGGCAGGGCAGTAGGGGGCATAGTGATTAAAGAACTGCACTTGGAAATGTCAGCTTGCATATCTGTATGCTTAAGGAAAGTGTTACATTTAAGTAAAAACAGAGTTTGTATTCTTGTAGATGCTCTGAACAATTTGTACTTTGTACTTGTTTTACGGCTGAATATTTTCTTTTTTGGGTTATTTTGCTAGTTTTGCAATATTTGTGCTTAATATTTCAGAGCTTGAAACATTATCATGAAAATCGTCAATTCTTCTCAGATCTGGCTGATTTGTTTTCTGATTGGTTGACTGGCTGGTCGTTCGTTTCACCGTTAGTGTCATCTGATTGGCCGGTCGGTTAATTAATGGCCAGCTGTATCCACTCAGGTGATTGTGGACTCCATGGTGTCCCTGTGCCGTGAGTTGTGCCCGCTGTCCTCCGGGGCCGCCGAGCGCCTGACCCCGCCCCTGTCCTCCGTCGCCGAGCGAGTGTCCGTTCCCCGCTCCGCCATCCGCAGTGCCCTGATGGAGAGAGCGGCGCTGGACATCCACCGAGCGATGGAGTGAGAGAGCCAGGGAGTGGGGGCAGGTGGACAGCACAGAGTGGAAGGGATGGAGCAAAAGAGGGTGGGAAAGAATGAGCGATTGATGACAGGGAGGAAAATAATAAGAGCATAATGATGAAGAGGAAAGTGAACGATGGAAAGTGAACGATGGATGAGGTAGAATTAGAGGAGGATGGGTGTGCCAGAGCTCTCTCTCCCTCTCTCTTATTTCTTCCTCTCTGTCTTTCAGGGAGGTGAAGCTGTCTGTGGTCTCCTACCTAACAAACTCCATAGTAGATCAGATTCTTCAAGACCTGTATGCCACACACAAGACCCTGGTATGGCCCCTGTCCCAAACACGCCTCTTTTACGGTGCACTTGCTGGCCTGTGCTGATTTCTCTCTGTCACTCGCAGAGCCACCAAGTGGCTCAGGTGCGGAACTGCGATGAAGATGGGGAGCCAGGAGTGGGCCGGTGCCCCCATAAACACCGTGACTCCTTAGACATCACCGACGAGGACCTGGGACCCAGCATAGTGAGTGTGTGTGTGCTTGGGGGGGGGGGGGGGTACTGCCCTTTCACGACCGCATGGTGACACTCATTGTTGTTGACACAGAGTCCTAATTAAAATTTAAATAGGCTATATGACCTTGGCAAAGGTAACATATTAGAAGGCTTGTACTGGCTTGTAGTGGCATATTGTAATAACTACAAAGCAAACATGGCCATGCATAATCATCCACCTTCTGTCCAGTGTTGAACCTCACTGTCGGAAATGCATCTCTCTGATGCTGCAGGACACACTAGCGATCAAGAAGAGGAGCGGCAGAACCAGGCGGATCCGTCCCGTGTCCACCAGGCTCAGTGAGTGCATCCCCATCAACCCCTCAAACTCAAAACCACTTGTCTCTCGTTGGCACGGCAACAGGAGCACCAGTACAATGCATCTCGTATTAGACTCTATCACCGGTTGGGGAACTTAGTGTGAGATCACAGAGAGCCTGAGAGCACAGGGTGCCCCGAACGGCCATGGCAGAATATATCCCCCCCATCCACCCCTTGGGGGGACATAGAAAGGGGCCGTTCATTGGAGGCAGGGGCATGGATACCCTGACAGATTCAGGGACCCCAGCACTGTATAGGGGCCCCTGAAGATGAAGGTGATAAATAATACATTCTGTCTGTATCTCTGTATTAATGGGACCTGTGTTTCTTCTGATTAGCGAGGGGCCTGAGGTGACAAACGCCCCCGTCTGGAGGAAACTCGGCATAACATCAGGACATGCAAACCCCACTTGTGCTGGGCATGGGGTTCGAATACTTGACTAGGACAATATAGATAATAAATACACACAATTTTACAAAATACTGTCCCGCTAGTAGTTGGAAATCAAACGCATGAAATGTTTGTCCACCATTTCAGATAATTTTATATAATTTGTATTGTATTTTAAATAATTTGTATAAATTTGTATAATTTTCTTTTTGTTTTATGAAAACATAAATTGTAGCATGAAATCAACACGCTAAAGCGAGCCTTTGAATCTTGAGACAACATGAATGCATGATTCATGATAGGAGATTAAACGGCACTCGGCCCATGCTAGTGCACCTGTGTGCTGAATCATGGAGACCCCGTAGTCATCTTGGGGGGGCACTGAACGGGTCACACCTGGGGCCTGTATCATGAGAATCACATGACGAACTGCCCAACCCCCCCCATGTCCATTTATTCCCTAACAAGCCAACAGATTCGATTGGATTCAGCTGGGCCACATTATCTGATCTGTTCTCCAAACCCTAACCCTTTTGTTTTTACAGTTTCTTTCTCTCTCTTTTTTTTGCTGTTTTCCCACAATTCATATCAAATATTGATGCAAATAAATATTGATAGAACTGATTAAACACAGTGTCACCATTTTATCACCTTTTCTCCCTCATTAAATTTGACTTCAGCTCAAACTGGGTATTACCTGACTATTAACCGTTGTATTCTAATAATAAATCAATAAGACTAAGACTTAGTGTTAGACGTTAGATGTCATATTAACAAATAGCATCTATAAATGCTAGAATATTATCAGATCCACTAATTTTCCATACCCACTTACAGCACAGGGTCACAGTGACCCTGGAACATTTCCAGTCCCTGCAAAGGCAGCATATGAGGCAGGGGACACCTTGGACAGGCAAGGGACACCTTGGACAGGCAGGGGACACCTTTGACTGATAGGGGACACCTTGGACAGATAGGGGACACCTTTGACAGGATGCTAGTCATTCGCAATGAGTACAAACTCATGTGTAAAACCCAGGAACCACCTGCATACAAGAGTGGGAGTGAGATTCCAGCCCTATATCAGGAACTGAGAGGCTGTGTTGCTAAGGACTTGGCCACTGTGCCACCTAATGGTGATGTTTCTGCCCCATACCCTCTTCTCTCTGTCCCAGGTCTCTGCGATGATTCCAGTTCCTCAACCCCACCCTCTGCACCGCCCCTATCATCTCCTCTATCCAGCTCAGCATCATGGGAATGCCTTGCTACGTTGCCTACCCAGGGTGCACCACTGCATCATGTGACCCGAGTCAGACCAAGGCCACCACGGAGACACCGGGGAGGACACGGCCCCTTGTACTCGGTGAGGAGGTGCAGATATTACAGTCAAATCTCAGGAAGGAGGGCAGACAGGCAGCAGTCATAGTTTGGAAACGCACATCATTGAGATCTAAAATGAGCCATTTCATCGGAAAAGTACTCTCCATATTGATGGCCTTTTAGCTTCCTGGAAGCCCTACTCCCTCTCTAATTCCAAAGATCCCTCACCAATTCTGCCCACAAACAACATTTTTAAGCTAATTTAGTAACTTGTGCATAATTCAGACGACGAATCTGACAAGAGGTTCGGCCGCAAGCCGCACCACCCCCCCCCCCCCCTCACCCTCGCTTTATAAATTGAACCTGGAGCACTTCCAGACAGGTCCTGAAGAAGCCAATTAAACCAGAAAGGATGACTAATCGCTTGGATGCGTGTAAAGAGCGAGTCGCGCTGATTTGAAAGGCAGGGCGTTCCCAGGGGCGTAGGCTTAGATCATGCACTGATGCGCCGTACCTCGGCTGGCTCTGCACTCCAACGCATCCTGTTCCATGTCCACAATGCTGGGCCTGCTAGTTCTGGTTCTGTCTCCACTTAGTCTGTCTCCCTAAATCTGTATCTCCTTGGCACATCCTCCAGGCGGAAAAAAGACGGTAAGAAAAAAAAACAGCCAGACAGGAAATTAATTACACGATCGCACCCCCCATTATCACTTATCACTCTTTGAAGACTTAAAAGAACTGAGATATGGAGATTGCGCCGTTATGCAAAGGATGACTTTGCTTTTACTTGGGCTCCTGTTCTCCAGCACTGTACGGAGAATGGTGTGGCCACGCCCCTCGATGACGGACTCCCGGATTTTTACACCAAAAGGGTACTGCCAGACAGGTACGGGGTAGAGATGGAGCACACACACACACACACACTCACACACACACACACACTCGTTATGGGAACTCTCATTTAATTTCTATGGGCATAACTCTAATCCAAAATATGACAACCTTGACCCTTACCTGGTCCCACATGTAACCAAAAGTAACCAAACAAAATACCATAGACTTTTGGCACTTTCAGTTTTTTGATTGCAGCAACACATTTTTATAAAATTGAGGTTATCTTTATGGGGACTGAGAAAATGTCCCCACAAAGTAAAAAGTTACAGGTTTTTATCACATTGTTGGGAAATCTGGTCCTCACAATGTATTTATTGCAGAAACACACACAGACACACACACACACACACACACACACACACACACACTCGTTATGGGAACTCTCATTTAATTTCTATGGGCATAACTCTAATCCAAAATATGACAACCTTGACCCTTACCTGGTCCCACATGTAACCAAAAGTAACCAAACAAAATACCATAGACTTTTGGCACTTTCAGTTTTTTGATTGCAGCAACAGATTTTTATAAAATTGAGGTTATCTTTATGGGGACTGAGAAAATGTCCCCACAAGGTAAAAAGTTACAGGTTTTTATCACATTGTTGGGAAATCTGGTCCTCACAATGTATTTATTGCAGAAACACACACACACACACACACACACTGGATTGCTCACAATCACAGCCAGGAAGGCACATGTTCATACTCTAACTGAATGTGCTTGGCTGCATGTTACCCATCTTGTATCACGTTGAAATGTTTTACGGGCACAGGTGTTGTTGAGCTTATTGATTGTGTAGTAAAAGCTCCCCTCTCTCTGACGGCACTGGGTGACAGGAGGTGTAGCCTAGCAACGGCTCTGTGTTAGCCCTGCTGTAGGCCGTGGTGGTGGGGGCACAGGGGCAGGAGCACATGGTGGGTTTAGGGAAGGGATCTGTTGTTGTGATTCACTGGCTTGGCTGGATGGTGCCTTCTTAAGCTTGTGCTGGAAAATCGATGTTGTACCAAACACTTGTCTCTGTCTTTCAATCCTTTTCTTTAACCCCCCTCCTCCCCCATCTCTCACAGTCAACTGTCATCAATTCACAAGGCCCAATCCCTAAGAAGAAAGAAGCGGCGGAACATGCTGGCCATCTTCAACTTCCGTAGGCACCGCCACTCTGCACTGGCCAATCAGAGCACAGATTTGAGTGTCTGGGGCGGAGCTTGTGGGGACGAGTGTCGGACAGTGGCCACAGCGCCCACTGGGTAAGAAACTGAGATGTAATTCTATGACGTGAGAACTGTACTTGCCTAATATGCAAAATTCATCTGTTTTTATTAATATGCTGTAAAAACTACATCTCATTACCTGTACACGGTATGATTTACCTTATTATCTATTGAGTAGATGAACAACGCCTGAATCTACATGTTCAGTACATGTTTTGGACCAGTAAAACATCAAACTTGACTTGAAGACAAATGTATTTGAGATAATGTAGCTATGTGGGTGGATTATAACTACAGACTCAAGCATCTGAGGTTGCTTGGAAACACCTTCCATGCCTTTCCTGTCAGCATTGCCACGGAAAACGTGTACACACTGCTTCAGCCTCCGAGGCAGCCCGAGCCGGTCGGCGAGGGGACTGACGGGAGGCTGGGACTCCAGAGGGGGGAGGATCTGGGCGGCCCGACAGAGGGAAGCCGACCTCTGTTCCTATCGTTCAAACCGGTAGGACATTATCCCAAGCGTGTGCTAGAGCCACAATGTTTTTTTAAAAAATGGACAATTTCTCAGTTTTTATGAGTAAATATTTTGCTTTGCATCTGTTTCTTCAGGACTTTTGAGCCCAGGCACCCTTATGTTTAATCGCAGTTGTTAAGCCAAGATGAATTTCATACCGTTAGGGCACAGACTTTGCTTGAGAAATACAAATAAAATGTTGAGGGGAAGGATACAGTTGATATTGAACATTGTTATGCTCCATTATGTATGTCAATTTTTGTACAGCATCTACTGTATCCATTTTGATAATCAAGTGGGGACTCATTCTTGTGAATAAATGTGCTTTTCTCTTTCAGCGGTCTGAATCAGCCCAGGAAAATGAGAGGCCAACACAGAGAAAGGCAGAGCCAGAATCAGTGACAGAAAGGCAGTCAGTGGCTGACAAACAGGCACTTAAACACGCAGAAGTGGATCAAGCAACGGACAAGCAGAGAACAACACACAGAAGGTCGCATAAGTGGACGAGGAAAGATACAATGTCAGACAGACATTTAGGAACTGAGAGACAGTCATTTGAACATGCAGAGGTGGACCCGGTGAAGGATGAGCAGCTTAAGACGGACAGACAGACACCTAGACAGGGGGCATCAGATCTAACAATGGAGAAGCAGCAGAGCACAGAGAAGCAGCCAGAGGGAGTGGAAGTGGTGGACAAAATAAGAGACACACAGACAGGTCGGGAGACACAGGCAAGGGTGGAACCATCAACAGACAAAGAAACAGGGGCTGAGAGACAGAGACAGACACAGAGACAGCCAGGCATGGGACCTACAGTGGACCGGCAGTCAGGAACAAAGACACAAAAACAAATAGAGGTCATCTTAACAATGGAGAGACGGCCAGGAATGGTGAGACCGGCACATAAGCAGGAAAGTTCAGACATACCGACAGGAGCAGACAGACAGATACATCATGGACAATCAGGGCCTGATGGTAGAATGGAGAGACAGTTGGGAATACATACACTGAGAGATTGGGAGGGACTGCCAGAGAAGCCAGCAGACAGGCTAGCATCCCAACGGGTAGAAAAACACTTGGTGTCCATGATGACAGACACATTAGACAGACATAAGGACATACAGAAAGGGGTACACATGCAGACAGACAGACAAAGCATGACAGACATACAGATGTATATGCAGACAGATGCAGAAAGACAGGCGGACAGGCAGACAGTTTCAATGGCACAGGTGAACAGGCTGACACTTTCCCTCACTCATGCAGGAAAACCCAAAGCCCCAGAGGCATTAGGGTGGACAGGGGCAGAAGGACAGGCAGACAGGCAGATGGTTCCAGAAAGGGAGACAGCCAGGCAGATGGTGCCAGAAAAACAGACTGACAGCCATGCGGTGCCTGAAAGACAGATGGACAGGGAAGCAGTGCCAGAAAGACAAACAGATAGACAGACAATGTCAGAAAGGCAGAGAGACAGGCAGACAGTGCCAGAAAGGCAGATAGAAAGGCAGGCGGTGCCAGAAAGGCAGACAGACAGGCAGACGGTGTCAGAAAGACAAACAGACAGACAGACAGTGCCAGAAAGGCAGAGAGACAGGCAGACAGTGCCAGGGCAGACAGACAGGCACACAGTGTCAGAAAGGCAGATAGACAGGCAGACAATGTCAGAAAGCCAGACAGACAGGCAGACAGTGCCAGAAAGGCAGACAGATAGGCAGACAGTGCCAGAAAGGCAAATAGACAGGCAGACAGTGTTAGAAAGACAAACAGACAGACAGACAATGTCCGAAAGGCAGATGGACAGGCAGACAGTGCCAGATAAACAAGCAGACAGGCAGACAATGTCAGAAAGGCAGATGGACAGGCAGACAGTGCCAGATAGACAAGCAGACAGGAAGACAATGTCAGAAAGGCAGATGGACAGGCACACAGTGCCAGATAAACAAGCAGACAGGCAGACAATGTCAGAAAGGCAGATGGACAGGCAAACAGTGCCAGATAGACAAGCAGACAGGAAGACAATGTCAGAAAGGCAGATGGATAGGCAAACTGTGACAGAAAGTCAAACAGACAGACAGACAATGTCAGAAAGGCAGATGGACAGGCAAACAGTGCCAGATAAACAAACAGATAGGCAGACGATGTCAGAAAGGCAGATAGACAGGCAGACAGTGCCAGATAGACAAGCAGACAGGCAGACCATGTCAGAAAGGCAGATAGATAGGCAGACAGTGCCAGAAAGACAAACAGACAGGCAGATGTTGCCAGAAAGGCAGATGGACCGGCAGACACACCGACAGACAATGCCAGAAAGGCAGACTGACAGGCAAACAGTGTCAGAAAGGCAGACAGACAGGCAGACATTGTCAGAAAGACAGATGGACAGGCAGATGGTGCCTGAAAGACAGATGGACAGGCAGACAGTGCCAGAAAGACAGATGGACAGGCAGACTGTATCAGAAAGACAGACAGACAGGCAGACAGATTTGATCAGACATGCAGAGAGACACACATCGTCAAACATACATACATACAGACGGACCATGTCAGAAAGACAAACAGATGCGCAGATAGGTTTGGTTATGCAAACAGACAGACAGGTTGCATCAGACACTCATATGCACAGAAGGACCCTCTCAGAAAGATATACTGATGGGCGGATGGGGTTTGTCACACAGACAGACAGACAGGCTGCATCAGACAGACATACACACAGACAGACCTCATCAGAAAGACAGATAGACACACAAATTGTTTTGCTTAAGCAGACAGACAGACAGGCTGCATCAGACGCTCATACATACAGACAGACCCTGCCAGACAAACTAACAGATGGGCAGATGGGTGTGATTACACAGACAGACATATCAGTTGCATTAGATGCACTTACTCACAGACGTACTGTGGGAGGCAGACAGACAGATGGCCAGATGGGTTTGGTTATGCAGGCAGACAGACAGGCAGCCTCAGACTCAAATACACACAGACGGACCCTGTCAGACAGACAGATAGATGGGAAGATGGGTTTGATTGTGCAGACAGATAGACAGGCTGCATCAGACTCACATACACACAGACGGACACTATCAGAGAGACAGACAGATGGACAGATTGGTTTGGTTATGCAGACAGACAGACAAGCTGCGTCAGACTCATATACACACAGACGCACACTGTCAGAAAGGCAGACAGATGGGCAGATGGGTTTTGTTACACAGACAGACAGACAGGCTGCATTAGATGCACATACATACAGACAAACCCTATCAGAAAAGCAGACAGATGGGCAGATGGGTTTGGTTATGCAGACAGACAGACAGGCTGCGTCAGACTCATATACACGCAGACGAACCCTGTCAGAGAGACAGGCAGATGGGCAGATGAGTTTGGTTATGCAGACAGACAGACAGGGTGCATCAGACTCATATACACACAGACGGACCCTATCAGAAAGGCAGACAGATGGGCAGATGAGTTTGGTTATGCAGACAGACAGACAGGCTGTGTCAGACTCATATGCACACAGACGGACCCTGTCAGAGAGACAGGCAGATGGGCAGATGAGTTTGGTTATGCCGACAGACAGACAGGCTGCATCAGACTCATATACACACAGACGGACCCTGTCAGACAGACAGACAGATGTGCAGATGGGTTTTGTGATGCAGACAGACAGACAGGCTGCAGCAGACAGACGTACATACAGACGGACCCTGTCAGAAAGGCAGACGGATGCACAAATGGGTATGGTTATGCAGACAGACAGACAGGCAGCACCAGATAGACATACATACCGACAAACACTGTCAGAAAGGCAGATTGAAGCACAGATGGGTTTGCTGATGCAGACAGACAGACAGGTTACATCAGACACTCATACACACAGACGGACCATGTCAGAAAGGCAAACAGATGCACAGATGGGTTTGCTGATGCAGACAGACAGACAGGTTGCATCAGACACACACACATACAGACGAACCCTACCAGAAAGACAGACAGATGCGCAGGTAGGTTTATTTAAGCAGGTAGACAGACAGGCTGCATCAGATACATATACGTACAGACGGACCCCATCAGACAGACAGACAGATGCCCAGATGGGTGTAGTCATATGGGCAGACAGCCAGGCACCATTGGACACTCAGCTGCAAAGAAGGGCAGTTTCAGAAAGACATGCAGATAGACAGATGGTGTTGGTAACGCCAACGGACCAGCAAGCTACCCAGGACCTGCAGATGAGTAAGCAGACACCTGCATTCACCCAGATGGAAAGACAAGCAAATTTCCATCCTTTGGGAGAAAGGAGGAAGACTGCAGAAGGTCTGGAGGGACCAGTCCCATATGGGGTAAAACCAGACCCCCCTCCTCAGAGCAGCAAGCCCAGCCTGGCAAAACTGAGACAGCGCCGTCTGCAGGAAAGCCCCGGTACTGCAACCTGTTAGTGAGAGTGCCAAGCAATACACAAATTTGTTAGGAAGTCGGTTGTTCAAGTTTTATGATGTCTTTTCACAATATGGAAGTAGATCTTTATTATTAAAAATACCACATTAGTGTGGGAGTCCTTTACATTAGGGGGTGCTTTTATAGCAGTTTAAGGTCTCGGATAGTGAGATAATTTAGGTGAGAGAATAAATGAGCGGGACAGCCTGATGCGAGTGAGTCAATATCAAGCGGGGGCCTGTTTCCAGCCAAGGTCATGAGCGGAATGGCAAGAGTTTAGCAGAAGAAAAGATGCTTGTTATCTCAGCCATCAAAGAAGCAGAGACAGCATAGCCAGGTGCTTAACAGGGAACACAAACACCTTTGATTTCAGAACCCAGGCCCTCGGAAGAGAAGGTACAAAAATATTATGGTGCTTAGAACAGGGTGTCTTTAAGACCAAGAAAAGGGGGGAAAAATGGAAAAACAGTCCTTCTGGTATGCGAGATCTCTGAGCAGCATGTGCAACAGAGTTATTAAAGTGTGGGGGTGGGGGTAGCATGGAGAGGAAGTGAAAAAAGTCAAAATAATGGTGGGATGGAATCAAAGCGAATGAGGAAAGATCACAGTGAGAAGTTCAGAAGAAGCAGCTGTGGGAACCTGAAGAGGACTGGTGAGCGTGAATAGGATCTGTGTGAGGATCACGCGCGTCCTGAGAACAGGCAGCGTCTTGTTCGCACTAAGGATCTGAAAGCCATTCCGCATCAACATCGACCTATTGGCATCGTGCACCTTCACAGTCAACACTGAATAAAATGGCTGCCTAGTCATTCAAGATTCAAGAAAATTTTATTGTATGTTTTGAAGTCATAGACATTCCTAGTAGACAGTGGTGTAGGAACCGGGGAACATACCCCCCCCCCCCCCAACCTATTTAATGTGTCTTCTTTCTTTACTCCCCAAAAAATAGAACTTTGCATAAAATTACTAAGCTGCATCCTCCACAGTTTCAAACTCTCTCCTACTTTGTTGCTCATACATAACACAACACAATAAGTAGTCATAAAAAATAACCAATAAAAATCCCAAAACACGCAGTAATACTAATTTTGAACCTGAAATTTGAGGAAATAAATTACTTTGGGTAGAGGCTACTGGCTAGAGGAACTCTTTAATGGTAGCTATTGAATAATTGGTGAAAGGGATTAGTTGGATCTTGTGGTATAAGAGTCAATTCTTGATAGACAGACAGAGTAAAACAGGCAGTGAAAGCTGAGCTGATCCTGTTATCTTATTGTTCTGATTAATAAGCTTTGACTGAAGTCTAACAGTAAGAGTTATCCGAGTTATACTACAATGTGATATTAAAGGTGAGAACAGTTTCAAAAAGTGATCTATAGACCAAAGTTGAAACCCGCAGTATACAGTCTGAATGATTCACCTGTATACCCCTCCAACTTTCAGGTGTTGAAGAGGAGGCCAATGTGAACGGTGAGAGAGAAGAGCAGCGAAAAGACATAAGAAGCAAAGACGAGGAGGCCGACAAAGGAAGGACAGGCGTACGGCCTTCTCCTGTCCCCGAAAAGGTGCGTGTGGGTGTCCTGGTGCTCTTTGTGTGTCTTATTTACTCCTGTGCATCTGAAATGACGGACACGAGTGTATGTTTGTCTTAGTGTGTGTTGTTAGTTCTCGTGAAATGTTGTGTCAGTATCAATGTGCTCTCCGGGTTCATTTCCTCCGCACACAGCCAGTCACGCCCACTGCAACTGAGATGGCCAATGAGAGAAAGGTCCCGCCCTCCTCTACCAAGCTTGGCCCTGACGTGTCGATCCCCCAAGGTAGCTTGTTCAGATCTACAGCCAGTGTTAAAAACACTGGTTCATTGACTGTTTAAAGAGGGTTTCTGTGAAAAATTATTTTACGAGGGGAATTTTTTATAAGGATGAGTCCTCAGGGTTTTAAATATATCAAAGTCATTAGTGAAAAGTTCAGATTTTGGCTTTCTGAACAGAAGTGGGCCTTGCATGAAGATGCTGAAGATTGAGATGTTTACAGCAGGAAATGTTATGGTCACGTCCCACGTTTTGTTGGTATGGTTGCTGAGAGGTGTTGGTTTGTGGTGCGTGTGACAATTGGATGAAGATCTCGTTGAAGACCATATTTATCATGATGATGAAGAAGCTGATGACGATAATTATGTTGACAATGGTGATTGGAGTAAAAAGACACACCAAATCGAGAATGAAGACTATGATGATAATGGTGAGTGATGGACGTGATGCATTCTGTGGTCAACAGGGGAGACATTCATTAGACCTGCAGCACCTGTAAAGCCACAGAGGAACAGGAAATTACTTTCCATTGACACAGGTATGCCCCAGAAGCATTTGCCACATATGTTCTGCATGGCAGCCTAGAACTTTCTAGAAACATACATGTGGCCCACATGCTTTCCACTTGCAGCTTTATGCATCCTTGTTTTGACCTCACTGGGTCCTCATCTGTCTGTCACCCCCGCTGATGGTGCGTGTGCTTCTGTGCCACTGCTGACCTTTCCCTTCAGGCACTGACCGGGACAGCCCCGGTAATGCAGAGAGGCCCCCGAACCGCAAACCCCCTGTGAAAAAACCCAGGCTCCCCCAGAACAGGGCCAAATCGCAGGAGCTCCTTGGTACTGTGTCTGTGTGCCATGTGTATGCTTGTTTACATTTGTTCGTTCGCACATCCCAGAAGTCTGTGGCAGGCTTTGCCGTCTTTAAGGTTTGCTATCTTGAGAACTTTTGGTTCAGGTTCCAGGAGGGGTCTCGCCACTGCCCCTTTGGGATACTAACTCTGAATTTCTCCAGGAAAACATCCGACTGTATAAATGATGATGACGGTAAAAGTCAGTTTTGAAGTAGGATCATCTGGACACCACAATCATTCTGATCCAAGACTGAACTGACATTCCGGCATTTTCCTAGGAATACGTGGTTTCCATACCTGACCGCTGGTTTTTCTTACACAAAAAGAAATGCACCTTGCATCTGTGAGCTAAACCTGTACTTTGCATGGTTTCGATGTTACAACCCCTAGTGCAGTCTAAACGCAGCTTACAGAACATGGATATTTTAGCTTGAAAGGTTGATACGCTATGGGGCACAGGCAGCGGTGAGGACACAGGTCTCTTCAGACCAACATTGACGATATTCCTTTTTTTCTCGCTATAGGCTATGAAAACACGGTGCCTGGAAGCAATGCCCCAAAATGAACCATGGAGCTCACTTGGTGCTACAGGGGGAGACTGTTGCCAAGACAACTCTGGGATGCTCTGCTCAGTGAGGACAAAGGCGTTAATAGGAGAGGAGTAGGGGAGGCGGATGGTGTAATGGAAACGAGAGCTGTTCAGTGTGGATGCGACGAACACCGTTTTATGAACTGCTGGATAGTAAATCCACAAACACGTACATCCATCCACCAACACACTACACCCCACCCTACAAAGTAGTTACTCCACTCACCACGCCCCAAATGCGTCGTTTTTAACGTTTTTCTCTATAGGGACTCACAAAACCGCAAACTGTGTACGCTGCTGTTCATTTTCTTTCGCTAGTTGCTGAGACTTCAATCATTATTATGATTCAGATTATTATTATGATGATGATTATTATTATTACTATTTGTTGTTGCTGTTGCTTTTTTGTATGAATATGGCAAACTGACCATCATACTTTAATCTGTGTTTTAACCGTTAGCTTTATATGGTTGTGGATACTTGTTAAATGAAATCAAACGCTATTTATACCCCTTTCTGCTGCCCTTCACTGAAATGTGATATATTTTATAAGAAAAATCCTCTGAGAATATATTAATTAATAAAGAAATATGCTGAGAGAACTAAATGAGTCTTTTTTCCCCTTTATCAGGCTTATTTATGAGTTTTTATTGCTTTTTACTGAATTGATAAAAAAAAATGCAAAGGACTTATAGACAGTTCATGATGTTGAACAGCAGGGGGAGCCTGTGGACAGTGAATAATGTTGAACAGCAGGGGGAGCCTGTGGACAGTGAATAATGTTGAACAGCAGGGGGAGCCTGTGGACAGTGAATAATGTTGAACAGCAGAGGGAGCCTGTGGCCATCGCATAGGAAATCCACTAAAAGGATAAAAGGCCACAGGAGAAACAGAATGACAAAATTCTACATGCTTGATCCTACTGTTGAATGGTGAGATCTCATGATGCATCATTGTGACAACTCATGCTTAAAGAGTTTAAGGGTCACATTTCATTTTGAGCATATGATTTTTGCGTCAGCCTAGGTCGAGTTATAGCTACATTTCAGAAAATAAAGTTCTGTAGGACTTCTCATCACATTTGAACCATTTAGTTGCAATTTTCAGTACTGACTGACACTGGCATTCGGTTCCATTAGTGGCAGTAGAAAAGTAGGCCAACCCCCCACCAAGTCCCCCCCCCCACGCCCTCTGTACAGGTATCCCTGGGCTCACGGCTGGTGGGCGGGCGCATCTCGACACCACTGCGATCCGGCTGCCCGTCTCCTGTTACTAAGCAACATCCGCTCGGATTACAAAGGTAAAGATGGAGGGGGACATGGATGGCGGGAGCAAGATATCACTGGCTGGAGAACGAAATCTGGGATGTCCATGACCTGGAGGGCAGCATCTTCCATGCCTGAGGCTTATGTGGAAGATCATGTAGAGTAACAGCGGCTGTTCACACAGCAGCAAAGCATTGATGTGTCCTTAGGGTGTCTCAGGGACATGTAAGAGTATGACTCTTGTTAGCTGGAAATCCTATCTGACATACTCCTGTGGGAAGGGTGGCAGTCTGTATGAACTACCCAGCCAGCCGTTTGCCTGTCTGCCTTTAAGGCCCCGGGGGAGGAGGTCTGTCGAAGGTGAAGTGTGTGTGTGTGTGTCTGTGTGTGCGTATGTCTCTGTGTGTGTCTGTGTGTGCATGTGTGTGTGTGTGTGTCTGTGTGTGCGTATGTCTCTGTGTGTGTCTGTGTGTGCATGTGTGTGTATGTGTGTGCGTGTGTCTGTGTGTGTGTGTGCGTGTGTCTGTGTGGGTTTCTGTGTGTGTCTGTGTGTGCGTATGTCTCTGTGTGTGTCTGTGTGTGCGTATGTCTCTGTGTATCTGTGTGTCTCTGTGTGTGCATGTGTGTGTCTCTGTGTGTGAATGTGTGTGTCTCTGTGTATGCGTATGTCTGTGTGTGTGTCTGTGTGTGCGTAGGTCTCTGTGTGTGTATGTGTGTGTCTCTGTGTGTGTCTGTCTGTGCGTATGTCTCTGTGTGTGTATGTGTGTGTCTCTGTGTGTGTCTTTGTGTGTGTATGTCTCTGTGTGTTTGTGTGTGCATCCAGGTGTGTGCAGAAATTCATGCACATCTGCATACTCAATGCCCCAACCACAAAATACCAGTGTAAATTATCTCTAATGGATTCAAAGGATTCAAAAGCTTTACTCTCATTAGTACAATCGCAATGAAATACGTGTTTCCATTTCTCACTTAGACATCAACACATACTGTATAACAAAGAACAATAAATAGCAAAAAAAAGAATAGCAGTCAATAACATAAATAGAATATATACAATTTATAAACAATACATGATAAACAGAAAATATGCAATAACAACATGGTGCTGAGGTTGAAGATGTTTCTAATGTTGTTACATGCTTATACATGCAAAAAGAAGCGTGGGTCAGTATCAGCGCTATAATGTGCATGAGCTTAGTCATATCAGGATATATTTGGGTATGTATTGGAGTATATCTGCTGTGTGTTAACCATCCAGCTTAAACGTGGTTTATGAGTACAGTGGATAATACGAATAAGAATCCTGTGCTCTATATATAGAGTAGAATATGTTTATTGTTAGTGTACAAACGCTTTTCTCCAACAGTGCTACATATAATAAAATAAATAAAATGTTTTAAATGATAATAATATACACAATAGGGATATACAGCATAAAGCTGAAAAGCTGAATAGACTGATTCAGGCCATCAGGATGTTCGGGAATTTTCCGTATGGGCCAGTATTGTATGGGCCAGTAAGCCCGCATTACCAAGGGACCAGCATTGGTGTTTCATACTGGTTGGCTAATGCAGGGTCGTTGGGGTCTGGAGCCTGTTCCAGAAACAATGGGCACAAGGCGGGGAATTACCCAAGCCAGGGTGCCAGCCCATCACAGGGCATGCACACACTTCACGCTCACCCTTCACGCACACACATTCAGCCACTGCAGGGAAACAAACAGGGAAACCAGGAGGGAGTCAGGTCCACATATGGGGCAACCAAGTCCAAGCATGTAGCTCCATCTCTGGAGGACCAGGAGACAAGTAGAAGAGGAACTCGCTACTCCTCGATGAACAGCCCATCACCAGACCCCCACCCCCCACTACTGAAGCACCTTTATCTGCATTCTAAAAAAACATTTCAATATGCAGTAGGTACAGGCCCGGACTGAAATTGGCTTCTGCCTCCCCCCTGCCACTACCCTCACTGTTATTCGGTTAGAGAGAGCGCAGTAATAATCCGCTGTAATCCCCCAAACCAGGGAAGGGGGCAGTTATGAGCCCGGGGAGTGCAAATGAGGGAATTAGCAGATTTAGTGTCATGTTTCGGTCTGGGAGTTGAGCCAAATCGCCGGGTACCTTAATCCCCGTGTGCCTTCCCTCTCCGGGCCTCCCGCAGTGCCAGAACACCCATCTGTGTCCATCTCTGGCTCCTTTCCTCCCTTCAAACTGAGAAATGTTTCACTGATGTGATCAGAATTCCTCCTGCTTATTCGCAGGCCAAATACTCTGAGGAGCATTACTGAAAAACCACTGGCAGCCACCAGTATCTCAGGTTAATTTACGCAGAGCTTTTCAGGCAATCCAACTGAACCAATGACATGAACAAAAACAGCATCAGTGGACTAATTCAAAAATAATGTTTGGTTGATATACATTCAGATAAGGAGGTAAAATAACCACAATCTCACAGAAATATATTACTAAAAAATACTAATGTGGTATTGTTAGAGTGCACGTCAATCAGCTTCACCAGAGAAGTAGCTAAGTTTGCTATTTTGGTTATTCGAGATGGTACTGTTTGACTGATTATGGCGGTAGTATCAGGGGCATAGACAGGGGTGAGCCACTGAGGCAATGGATGTAGTTGAAAGCTGATTGGACCCTGGACTGCCGCCTCTGCTGTCACTCACCAATTCAAAGCATATCATTGGTTAATGATAAGGTTGGTCCCTCTATATGAATTATGGGCCCTTTTAGGCATACCACCTTCAAAAAATCCAAGAATTTCCTATGTGTAATATTATCACAGTCAAGCAGTGTGATCAAAACAGGGACCAGTTTAGCTTCTACACTTAGGACATTTAGTATTTTTGTCTGATGGTCTTTGGTTTTACATTTAATTCAGAATTGATTCTGCAAGAAACGGAAGCCCCCAGGTGAGCAGGCACAGAGGGTGCAGGTGGGAATCTGGAATTATGTCTCGGTGTCTAAGCACCAGGCTAGATTATAGGCAGTCTTTTAGAGTACAGGATCTGTTAATCTGACACCAGATTAAAGCAGGAGAATCAGTCTCTCAAACCCATTAATAGCCTAATAATCTGTTTGCAAACTGACCCCCCCAACCATGAAAAGAAATATCCAAGGAAAAGGATGGAGTCTTTATTAGTTAGGAAAACAGTCAAAACTGGGCTTGAATATCAAGAAGCCAGTTGCATAGATTGAATAATGAACAAGACGTGCATTCCAAGCTAGAGCATCACAGATAGTGTATCCCCAGTTCAGAGCATCACAGACAGTGTATGCCCAGTTCAGAGCATCACAGACAGTGTATGGGTGAGATGGGTGTTCAGAGCATCACAGACAGTGTATCCCCAGTTTAGAGCATCACATACAGTGTATTCCAAACTCAGAGCATCACAGCCAGTGTATCCCCAGTTTAGAGCATCACAGACAGTGTATCCCCAGTTTAGAGCATCACAGACAGTGTATCCCCAGTTTAGAGCATCACAGACAGTGTATGAATGTATATCAACATCACAGACAGTGTATTCCAAACTCAAAGCATCACAGACAGTGTATCCCCAGTTTAGAGCATCACAGACAGTGTATCCCCAGTTCAGAGCATCACAGACAGTGTATTCCGTACACAGAGCATCACAGACAGTGTATCCCCAGTTTAGAGCATCACAGACAGTGTATCCCCAGTTTAGAGCATCACAGCCAGTGTATCCCCAGTTTAGAGCATCACAGACAGTGTATCCCCAGTTTAGAGCATCACAGACAGTGTATCCCCAGTTTAGAGCATCACAGACAGTGTATCCCCAGTTTAGAGCATCACAGACAGTGTATCCCAAGCTGAGAGCATCACAGAAAGTGTATGTAAAGCTCAGAGCATCACAGAAAGTGTATCTCAAGATCAGAGTGTCATAGAGAGCATATCCCATGGTCGGAGCATCACAGAAATCAAATCCCAAACAGTTATTTAGAAAGTTCTGTGCAAGATGGGCTTTGTTTATCCAGTTCCCGAGTGTGGCACAACTCTTAGAACTAGCAAAGTTTAATTTTCAGTGATAATCTGAAAATACCAGCTGTTGCTCAGAGCCCACAAGCCTTTCTGTTTGAGTGATCTGCTTTAAGAGAAGCTGTTAAGCTTAACAGCTCCGGTTGTGAATTGGATTGATTTTTTTTCAATATCATGGAGATTAGGCATAAAGCAAATGGTGAGAGAGATGGGGAGAGCAAAGGATGGAGATGGGTGTAAGTCCGGGGTTTTTGAGGGACTTGGTCTGGATTAGGATATATATCTTGTGGGGGAGGGAGAGTTTGGGGAGAGGCCAAGGCCATCTGCCCCCACATGGCCTGAAAAATAGTCCTGCCTTCTGTGAATCCACTGTCCTTGACGTCCTTAGATGTCCTCACTCTCTCCATCTCCGAGGCCCTTTTGTCCTCAAATCTCCTCACTCTTTCCATGTTTGAAGCTCTCACTGCTCTAAGTGCAGCAGGACCAGTCTATGGTCAAAGTGTTGGATACATACAATACTGTGCTCTGGATAAGCAGTCATGGATGGATGTGTACATGATCCCTGAGATTTATGAATAGAATAAATCCACTTTTCGCTATTTTTTTTTTATGAATTTCATTTGCTGTTTCATGCTTGAAGTTTTAGCCCCCCTTCCCCCTTTGTCTCCCTTAAATCTAGACTTTGCCTGAGGCCATGACCTAATTTTGACCTCTGCCTAACTGCCTCAGTTAAGAAGCCGATTAATTAATGCTAATAAACCGTCACCAGTCATCATGCGCAGGCCTGCGCTGGGCAATAATGAACAAAGACTTATCACTAACGAGACCTGGGGGGCGTCATTTACCACGCAAGCTTGTTACATATGATTAACCCATTCATAAGTACAACTGTACAGCTGTTTATCTGTTTAAGGAGCCAAGCGAGCAGGGGCTGAGCCTGATTAATATTCACCACGGAGTTCAGCTGATTATAAACTCATAATTAACGTTATACAGGTGGCGATTAATGTGACCTTGAGATGGGGGCCTCTGTGTGATTTGGGAGGGGAACCAATTAAAACCTATAAAGGTTTCCTTTGACAGTGAGGGGTAGAACACAACTACTACTAATAATAATAATTATATTATTATTATTATTATTATTATTATTATTATTATTATTATTAAATGCAGAATTCATTGTTAATCAGTATGAATCAGTACAACCAGCACTGACACACCATGGACGGGCTATTCACTGCCCCCCCCCCCCCCACACACACACACACACACTGCGTGAGTTATACAGGCAGCACTGTCACAATATGG
>JAODJW010000081.1:18987491-18998070 GCA_026777045.1 Hyperopisus bebe | reverse complement strand
AGTGAGTAGGAGGTTGAGTTTGGAAGGTCGCTGGTTCAAATCATGAGGATGGTAGAGTGGTGTTCACCGCCAATGCTAATCGATGCCATCATGCCCGCCCCCTTGCAGGAGCGAGCTGTCTGTGGAAAAGTCATCAGTGTTGCAGTCTGAGCTGCAGTCTTGCACTCAGTTGCTGGAACTGGAGCCCCAAAACAAGTGTGAGTCACTTTTAAGAGTCTGTCTGCCTGTCAGTTTGTCTACAGGTCTGTTTTTCTCTCTGCATGCCTGTCTCTCTGCATTCCTGTCTGCTCGTCTCTGTCTCCCTGCCTTGTGTGCCTGTCTGTCTGCTTGTCTCTGTCTGCCTGTCTGTCCATGTGTCTGTGTCTGTCTGTCTGTCTGTTATTTGTCTATCATGTCTCAGTTTACTCTCCCTCCTGACTCCAGGGTGCCTATTGACCATCATTCTCCTAATGAGAGCTTTGGACCCCCTGGCTTATGAGAAAGAGACCCTGGCTCACTTCCAGACTCTCAAGGTATTGCCTGCACCATTAACACCCCCTCCCCCCCCCCATACACACACACAGAGGCCCTGCCCACCTCCACGCTGCACACGGTATTTTCCGCTGCACGCATCTGATCACTTCACACCCTCCTCCCTGCTGTCGTCTGTCTGACACACACCAGCTGAAACTTTCACCTAGTTTCCTTGGTAAGACATGGGCGTAGTAACGCATTGCGGTCAGGGCGGTGCCAAAACAAGTCCCTGGGGCAGGCAAAGGGTGGCAGGGTTTGTGCTCCAGCAGAATCAGGCCTGATTCTGGGGGTCTGATTCCCTGCCCTTTAGCAGTGGAGTGCATACTGTCCTGCTGATATAGTGAGCAGCTTTATCGCAATACAAAATGCACAAGATGAGATAGTAGAGTAGGGTGTCTGACTGGTGCGGCACAGGCTATGGTGTGTAGTTCAGCATGTTGGGACTCTGTCCCTGTGATCGGAAGGTTGCAAGTTCCAATCCCAGGGTCGACAGGGTGAGCAAGGCCCTTAATTTCCAGTTGTTCCAGGGTTTAGTCTGGTTCTGCTCTCTCTCTCTGCATCGGTTTCAGATAAAAGTGTCTTTTTCATCTCCCACATGAAAGGCAACAACCCCGAGCAGAAACCTATTACGCAGAGCTTATAGAAGCTTCTTGGATTGAGGGCACTGATGTTGACTTGAAAACGGTGCATTTGCATACTGAGCAGCATCAGTGTTTGGGTTTGGCACGCAGTGGGTAATATTCTGTTCCCTTTTTCTCTGTGACAAAGGCCCATGCTGTGCTTCTATGTAAGTGCAGAAACCGCAGTGCCCCCCCTCCTGCCCCCACCGAACCTAGAATTAGCCTAGAGTTCACCACAGCCACATGTCACTTTTTTTCTGCAGATATTGATTTGGATCAGTGAGGCTCTGTATTTACACACAGATGCTGCGGTAGCATTAACACAGGAAGTACGCACACATACACACGCACACATACACACGCACACATACACACGCACACATACACACGCACACACACCCACGCACACCCACCCACCGACCCGCACACACACACACACACACACACACACACACACACACACACACACACCGGCCCACATACCCACATACACAGACTGTCACAGGATATTTACAGCCCCGTCTTTCTCCAGGAAGTCGACTCAATGCGCAGCTCATATTACAGTGACCTTTGCAGCAAGTTCATGATAGAGAACACCATTCTCAAGATGGAATACGCTGAGGTCAGGGTCTTCAGCCTCTGTGATAAGGTCAGCCATCTTTGTTTGTACTGTATGTAGGGGGGTGTATATGGTTTATTCCCCATTGCCCCCCATTTTGTACGGTAAACGAAACCTTACTCTGCGTCAGAACCTGTCAACCCTGTGCCACCTGGACCAGCTGCTATTGGTCACCCACATCAACCTGTCATCCAATCGGCTGCTGAGGCTGCCTCCTCAGTTTGCTATGCTGCAGTGTCTCGAGGTACCCGCCGACCTCCTTAATGTGTCTCCGTGGAAGTTTGGATGAGAACTCGGTCACTCTTGCTATTTTCCACGGCCTCCCTCCATCTCTCTCAGGTCCTGCAAGCTGACGACAACATCATCGAAGATCTGGACGGACTACGCCACCTACCCAGATTGGAAGAGGTGTCGCTGAGGAACAACCGTATCCTTTGATGCCCCCTACCCAAAACTGGCTGCAGTCTGCTTTTAAGAGCCAGTCACACGGATCTCTTTGCTCGACTTATCTGTGGACTGATTTGTTCTGTGTAAATTGGGCTTTTGAAGTCGAAATCTTCAAAAAGTGCTTGTTTAATATATCGTTGCTCTCCGATGAAAATGGTGTATGTACAAATTTTTTCTATAGATGGTCTACATCTGATCTCTCATGTCTGACATCTAATTGACCAATGAAAAGATTGGTCATCTCTAGTAGGGTTGCTTGTATGGATTACTTCATATTGCTATGAACAACTTATTTAACAAATTAACATAGCTAGTTCACTAACATCATTGCTGATTGTGACTCTAATGTGAGATTAGTTTAGACACTGGTGTATTTGTCTCTATGACAACAATCCACATTAGTCCATTTAACACATAATACTGTTCACCGACGGCTGTGCAAAGATAAGTTCGTATTTGAGGTGCTACGAGTGTCATTTTATTTTGGGTTAATTTTGTCGTTTACAAAAAAAGACAATCTGCTTTTTTCACGTTCCTGAAATAATGGATTTTTGGCGATAGGTGTTTCTCACTGGAGAGCGACAGTATGCACTGCGTTAATATATTAGTAATGTTCTCCTTTGTAAGTCTCGTGCAGCCACTCTGATGCTTTTTCCAAGTTACAGGCAGCTTCCTTGACTCCAGCAGGTCTCTCTCAACTTTCGCACCTGCGGCCACTGACCTCGTGTCCCAAGCTGACCCGCCTCGATCTCCGCGGCAACCCCATCGCCCAGGCCACCAGCATCCGGTCTGAGCTGGCTGACATGTTGCCGTCGGTCACCGACCTTCTGCTCTGAGAGAGAGAGGACACTGACCTTCACACTTACCCATGGGGGGGTTTAAATGTATATGTGCTGTGGCCTCGTCTGCTTGCCCGCTCTGTAAAGGTGGGGAGTCCTCAGGCTTTGTGTATGATGACGTCAACGGACCTGCTTGTAATCCCAGTCCAGAGCTGCATGCCTCCTCCTTGCAGAAAGGGGGCGCATCGCTTTCGTGTCTGTGTATATTTCCCTTGACTTTCATGTAACGTGCAACATATGAACCACTGAGTTATTACTGCCCCACCTGCCCCCATCTTGTGCAAGGAGTCTGAGGGTAGAGGGTGTGGGGGAATCTGACGGAAGATACTAAGATTGCATTGTATCAATAAACCAAATGTTTTATTACATCTTTGCATCTCAGGTTATTGTTGGTGTTTGTTGTTTTTTACATGACTTTGCACTGGCTGTAATTGCGGCGCCTGGCCAACAGAGGGCAGCCAGGGGCTTGCCTTGTCCTGGAAGGCAGGTTTTTTTTTTTTTTGCTTGTTTTTACTCATTGCAAGGATTGCAGGTTTTGATGTTTTGCAATATGCCGTAGCTCCACTACTCTGCCACCCTTTCTCCTCCTGTTTGTCCTGTTTGTTTCATGCCATTGAGACTTTATTGAGCCTACCAGACAATTTGTGGAAGGTCACGCAGTGTGTGAATGACTCTAGCCCTAGATTTTGTTCTCATTGAGTGATTGAGCCTAAAGAACAATGACAAAATGCTATTCTGATGTATCACTTGATTGTGTGTAAAGTACAGGGGGGTGGAGTATAAAGTAATCTTATGTTGTTTTTTTCCCTCCAGCACTGAAATTACCTGTAGCAGCATGGTTTGGTTGCACATTCACTTTCTGTCTAAGACCTCCTCCCCCCATAAAAACGTCATCTCCGATCACACAGAAATACAGTATATTTAATTTCTGGATTAAACCTGGAAAATGATAGCAGTTCAGTAAGTGGTATATTGAGATTAGTGAGAGCTTAGATATCACCCCGCATTCTTTCTTTGAAGATTTGTTTTTGGAAAGAAATACCCTTAAGAATTGTCAGGCTATGCCAGCAGTCCAGATTCACGCCCATTCCCTGTCTCAGTGTGCTCTTATTGTGGTGCTTGCCGCCCTGCAGCCATGTTTGAGTAATACGGTGTTTCTTACCCCAGTCTTCAGGGACCCCCATACAGCCCGCATTCTGCCTCCCTCCCAGCTCCCAGTAGAGCAGCAGAGAGCTGGGAGGAAGCAAAAATGTGGGCTGTCTGACAGGGACTCACACTGACTCCGGATTTTCACTTAGCTTTATTCTATCTGACTCGGGCAGGCAGCAAGTCACAACAAAGTTCTTATTAGCTGAGCTAATGACCAGTGCATGCTGGGAAGAGAGTAGTAGTGCACTACTGCTCCTCAGTAACTGTTCATTCTCAGATGAGCTGCATCTGTTACACTTCCTCATGTAGGGAAATGCCAATATCTGTCCACTCCTATGGTAAGGAAATCATAAATACACTTTCACGATAGACATGGCTGTCCAGCAATTTCATAAATATACCTAGCAGAATAATTGCTCCCAATTCTGAATTTTCAGGATAATTCCCAGTACATGTAAGACCAAGTCAAACTTTATCGGTCCCGGGGGAACATATATATAAAGCAAAACAAGACAAAGTGCAAAGAGAGTACACACTGTGCAAACAAGTAACTGTGATGCATACAAATAAAAAGCATAGGAATATTAATGAAATAATTATAATAAAAGTAGAATAAAAGTAATAATATAGCATACATTATATGTGCATTGAAAAACAGATATCAGACTTCTGTTCTGGCGAAGACATACCACTTCCTGGCATGTTATGGCTGGGTGGGGGAGGGGGATGTCATGTCAGTAGGAGGCGCTGTGGTGCCTGATGACAGCCAATGGGAATGACACAGGGCCACTGAGATAAGGTGTGTCGCAGCTTCTAGGTGAGGTGGAAAGCTGACAAAGATGGGCAGGTTTCAGACTTCGATGCACGGAATACTTTTTCCATGGGTCCATTGGGTTTGGAGCCTCTGTTGTGTTCCTCCAGGAGGTGATTGTTACTGACTGTACCTTGGGAGGCTGTGGAGTGGAGAGGAATGTCATTATGACCGAGAGGCAGTTCTGCGAAGCCTGTGCAAATGCCACTTGGTTTGGTTGCTACATAAAGGTTACATCCTTTGATGTAATCCCAGTGATTTTGCCTTTGCCAGGTCCCACTGATGAAATAGAAAGACACAGTCACTCAATAACTTCAGAATGACATCACCTCTCAATGGTACCTAATAGCTCACAATACAAAGGGAGAAATTTGTTTCCCAGTGTTTCTCCAGAACTGGGTGGTGACACCAGCGACTTTGCTCTTGCAAAATCTCCAGCAGCTACTTGGAGACTAATGAAAAAATAAATGTCCCATTTTGGGATTAGAGTCTTTATATTCACCTTAAGTAATTGCTTGTTTAAAGCGTTGGGTATCTACAGCTATGTATAATCCATGTTCTAATTGAATAAGTAAATGATATTTAAAATGATAAAAGTTAAACATTAGCTCCGATTCTCAGCTTTTGTGGGGATTCCAGTTGTTGTCTCACCACTTCTGTTATGGCTAAAGAACTACATGTTTGATCTTCAGAGTCAGAATCAAAATCGCTATATTTGCCATGTACAAAAAAATACAAGGAATTTGTTTTGGTGGAAGCACAGATATACAATTGAAAAATAAATGCACAAATATGCAGATACACAAAACTATAATTGAAATAAATACAGAGATAGAGATGGGGAATAATAAGATGTGCTATAACTAAATAAGCAGACATGGCTTTAGAGTCATAGAAAAACACGTCTTAAAAACAATAGAAGTAAAAAGGAACACGCCTGCTCCGTTAATCCCATAGACTAACTATTTCTCTGGGTGGCAAACTGAATCACACGTTATGGGAGGGGAAGGTGGACTTTTTGAGCCCAATAATTCATGTACTTGTGGGGAGGTGAGTAAAACAAACAAACATTTCAGCATCAACCCAATAGAACACACAGGAAAACAAAGCAGGTATCTGATTTTGGGAAACTTATGGTAGCATGGATCTGGGTGCAAGAGGAGGAAATGGGACTCGATCTTTGGGGATGATTGGAGATGACATGGGGAACAAGAAATGCACATCAATGGAGTGATGCTTTATCTGTGCCGCTGGGTCTCCGATCCCCCCCTTTATTTTAGGCTTCGCTCTCCCTGGACTCTTGCATATTATTACATGATACACCTTCATATTTACTGCAACTTATTGCTCCTCACTTAGATAAGACGTCGCTATTAAAGGGATCTACCATTAAATAGGCAGCAAATCGCACATAGACACCCAGTAATATGAATAATAAAAATTAAGTGTTAGTTCGATGGTATCACAAGATCCAGTAATCACTGGTATCCAGGTGCTACTGGTGTTTGGCAAATAACATAAGTATCTTTGGAAGGCCTGGTACTGTTCGTCAGAGGGGTGGGATTTTAACTGCATGGAAACAGTAAGGAAGGAATGGTGTCTATAGGTGTGTCAGGGATGATTGACGCAGACAGGAGCCGCTGAATTGTTGGATAAGAAGCAGCGATAATGATGCCAACAAACAAGCTAAAATGTTATGGATGTATGGGTGGGGAACAGGGGTGCAAAGATACACAGAAGCTCCAAGGGATAATTACACAGGCTTGTGTTGGGACAGGACTAGTGAGAACCTACACATACCCCTGAAGTATACACATACGTCACAACATAAATTGTCGTCACTGTGTGTGCAAAGTTGCTAAGCGTTCAAGTTGAAACAGTCGGCGATTATAGTGATTAACCTCGTGAGTCACTGAAGAGGTATGTGCCAGTTATCCAATGCTGGATTTCAGTATATAGCTGCTTATGCACTCTGATTAACGGTGGATGAGGTACATGAGGTGCCGTTCTGTGATTTGTGATTGTCCAGACTGCTAATCCTGAGAAAGAGGATCCAGTGGTTCCAGTGGTGTTTGCTTATTGTCGCTGAGGAGGGCTTTGGGCCTGGGGGCGAACGCACAGAAGCTGCAGGATTTACCAGAAGTGAATGTCATCAGAGGGTCAGGAGGGTGAGAACAGGTGGGCAGGAAGTCCTATTATAGATGGAGCTTTATTATGGTGCGAGAGTCAGACCCCCAGTGTGGTACAGGTTAAGCTATAACTGCCTCTTCCTACCCCATTGTGACTGAGCTGTCGCTAACCCAATGTTAGCAAACGGGGCAATTGTAGATCAATTATGATATCTTTCAACCACAGGACAGTAGATCAACATGGAGGCCAAGCCACCTACCAATCAAAGCAAATGGACCCCGCCAAAATCACTCCAATAATGCACCATCACTTCCAAAGACATTTCAGACAGGAGATTGGAGTACTGTCAGAACAATCTGCATTAATATCAGAAATGATTGCATTTTCTTTAAATGTAGATGGTTTATTCTGGATTTTGGGGGATTTCTCCATTTTGTTGATAACTGATCTCCAGCATACATTTATGTAATCTTACACCAGGAGAGCAATGATATGTTTCATTAAGTAGTATTAACTGCCCATGTACTATTTAATACACTAATAAATAAATTATATTGGATTAACAAGAATTACATTCATGCGGCTTCTGTCCTTTTACTTGCCATTATTATGCTTCCCTTGACATCAGGAGGTACTGTCACTTGCTTAAGACCTCCTGAGCCCTGGGTTTGAATTTGACCCCTTTATTTCCTCTACCTGGTTCCCTTCTACTGTCTGCTGTCTTTTATTGCCTGTATTTGAGTTTTGAGCTTTGCAATTGACAGGAATCCCCTCTGAGCTATACAACCCCCCCCCCCCCCAAATCAAACTCTGTCCTACATTTTTGGTACTATAATAAATTTGATCAACTAGGTAGTTTTGAACAGTTTAGCTTTTGGAATCTCCCCCTAAATTCTGCTAAGAATTATCCCTGTATCCAGTGCAAAGTCTGAAATTTAAACACATGGTAACACACACTCCCTTTCACAATAGCTACTCGTGAAAGTTATAGTTAACAATAGGGAATGGGGTGCAGCTATTTATAATTATAATTAAAACACTCTTGTCAGGGACATTAACATTTTTTTAGATGCAAAGTCTGTGTGTGTGTGTAAGAGAGAGAGAGAGAGAGAGAGAGAGAGAGAGAGAGGGAGAGAGAGAGAGAGAGAGAGGGAGAGAGGGAGGAAGGGAAAGGAGAAGACAGACTTTCTGATCTATCACTTTGACTTCTCCTCCGTGTCACTAACCAGGACCACGCCACAGAGAAACCGAAAGACACCGCAAAGTAAGACCTCCAATTATCATGTGCGATGCAATTTGTGACGTGTCACTGCATGAGCTTCTGAAAATATGCCAATAGTCGCAAGTGAACACTGAGGTGAAAGAACTGTATGTAAGATAAATGGATCAAAGTTACGTTTTATTTTGAATCACTCACAGTGAATTGTTACTAATGTATTAGCACCTGTCGCTTTACTGCTTCTTTTGGCCATTTTTAGGTTCCGTTTCATTTGACACTGTCACTCTTTCTAGTAACACTATTATTCTTCTGATTCATAGCTCAAGTAAGTAATGGTGTATTTTTTGAATGCTGAAGTCAGGTAACAGACAAGTATAGAACTGAATTACCTTTCAGCTCAAAAGTAGAGAAAAGCTGTGTTTGTTCTAAGACAGACCATGGTCTTTACAGTTGAGATAATCAGTTATTTTATATTTCAGTGCCAGCTGAGATCAGCCCCTATTGGATTGTTTGACTCAATTCAGTCATGCAGGACTTCAGCAGCAAACCCCAGCCAATCAAAAGGACACTTAATTAACAAGACGCAGTGGGATCATTTTGAGCCCTGTGGCCAGGGCTGGCTCAAGCTGTAGACAGAACATGCCTAGGGGGCCTAAGGCCATTGCATTACCTGCGTTGTGGAGGAAGTGAAATTAAGCATAAATTTTCCCAAGTAAAGCTTTGCCTGGGTCCCCTGCCTGTCGAGCCTGGTAGAGCCAGCCCAACCTGTAGAGCCTGGTAGAGCCAGCCCTGCCTGTAGATCCAAAGTTCAGCATGCTAAACTGCTATTGTAGCAGACTCTTATCTTATGGGTATGGCCATCCAACTGGACCAGGCAAAGTCCCAGAAGTCATCTTCACCCAGTTGTTATTGGACCAGACCAGCGATTAGGCCTAAAAGCTTGAATTCATTAATGCTATTCACATTGGTCTGATGCTCGGTTCCTCGCTACAAAGTGTTTTCCACAATGAAACCCTGGATCAATTCAGAAGAGGCAGCAGAAAGTAGCAAAGTATGTGGGCCTGGAGGCTGCTGGTTGGAGTGAAGTGTTTGTTCGTAGATGCTCAGGTAAATAAACTATTTCAATGAAATAGTCAATGGAGAAAGCGATCCAGTCAATGTCAAGACTAGGATGAGGTTAGGTAGGTGACCTTGGAAGAGATGCATTTTAGGGCATTTCTTGTTTATTTATTCATGTGAAATTTCCTATCCAGTGAAACATAGAGGGTCATAAAGTGAAAACGCACAGTAAGACGAGTGGTCGACGACATAGGAGAGAGTATGATTTTGGGGGGGGGGACATGTCCTTAGCTGGTCCTCTCCCTTGTTTTGTGTATCCTCCATACTGCAGCACTCCCTGTTGCATTTGCGCAATGGCCAGCACTGTCGAGAACCACTGCGAACTAGTTTTGGGCCTCTTGCATTCCAGCCAGGACACACCTCTCTTATTCTTGGCTTACCAGTAGGCAGCAAGTGTCATCCATCTCATCAGATGACATCTCAAAAATAAAGAAAACACTCAATATTTCCGGAAGAATCTGGGTGCATTGCAGGAGGGAAAACAGCGGAGTTGCAGAAACGCTATGGCAACTTCTCTAGCCGTTACCAACTTTTGTGTTTTTGTGTACCAGTTCCCCTTGACCAAACCTTTACTTTCATCGATTTTCATTACCTATGCTCATTAGCCTGTGCCAAATTTACCATAACTCCCTTATTAACTCCCTTAATCTTTTTACTTTTGTCCTTTCTTATGCCGGTTTGATCTCATTCTCTCCTCTTGCTTTTTCCACAGTCACAGTGGGGCCTTCTGTGTTTTTTTAAATTTTTTTTCATGAGCACTTTGTTGTGCAGAAACAGTCAAAGTCAAAGATATTTCACTGTCAATTCACATTATATGTGCAAGACATACATGAGAACCGAAATGCTGTTTCTTGTTCGCCGGTGTGTGTACCCTCCAATTACAAAATTATAGACATTCTATACAAAAAAAAAAAAAATAATAATAAGACAGATAGTAAGACACAGGACAAACAGCGGGGGCAGATCAGCAATTTCTGAACCTACAGCAAAACGTCTTTCAATCCCACAATAAAAGAAACTGGAGGGAGTTCTGCCCTGTAGAGTTAAACTGCAGAGGGTTGAGAACGTTAAGGTTTTGGCAGGTAATCAGTTGGGGGGGGGGGGGGGGGGGGT
>JAODJW010000081.1:18966834-18981688 GCA_026777045.1 Hyperopisus bebe | reverse complement strand
TGTGCCACCTATATGGGCTTGGAATCTGGGAAGAGGTGGAGTTACAGTGATCTAACACTCTATAGTGTCAACTGAACGCTGTAAGAGCTAATAAAATGTAACCCTATAAAACAACACTCATTGCACTCTGTAAAGTGTTAAATGTAACACTGATTTGGTGGGAATTATATAAACACCATGCAGTGTTAATTTAACATTGGCAAATTTTCTGTGCAGCCAGCAATGTTCCAAAACATAAAGCTTTCCCAGAAGGGTATTAATAGAGTCTAATAGACTGGAACAATGTCAGGGTGCCCAACTTGGGATATTGAACATACTGGTGTCCACATAATTTTGGCCTTAAGGCGTCTCTATGAATCTATATCCCTACATAAAACCAACATTCCATTTATATGTTATTACAAGAGCGTAACCTTCCACCATTCTGTCTCAGTGCTAAGGTGTCTGGGCATCCCTACCCGCAGCGTGACCAACTTCAACTCCGCCCATGACACAGATGTCTCTTTGACGATAGACGTCTATTTAGATGAAAACCTGAAGCCCATCGAGGAACTGAACACCGACTCAGTGTGGTGAGAGCGCTCAGCCCTGTGACATCACATAGTTCTGATTGTAGAAGCTTTCAGAGAGATGTTATAATTTTCATCCAGTGTTTACATATTGTATGGAAACGCTACAACAAGGGCAACAGGTTGAGCAGTAGTAGTTCTGGCCTATAGTTTAACAGATCATCAGGATTGTTTACCTCATTCCGATCAATTTAGTAAAGCTATACCAGATGATCAAAGTGAGGAAATACATTATGTATATTTTAAAAACAATTATGAAACTGCCACATCCAGGTCTGATTTAAATTGACAAACTATCATGGAATAGATGCTATACATATATGCCCCCTATCTCCCGTATTTCTCTTTTCATTCATCTT
Organism: Hyperopisus bebe; assembly: GCA_026777045.1. Lineage (NCBI taxonomy): Eukaryota > Metazoa > Chordata > Actinopteri > Osteoglossiformes > Mormyridae > Hyperopisus > Hyperopisus bebe. Next base: position 18,980,760 of record JAODJW010000081.1, on the reverse strand, counting down.
CAGGAACTTTCACGTGTGGAATGATTGCTGGATGGCACGGCCCGACCTGCCCCAGGGGATGGGGGGCTGGCAAGCTGTGGATGCCACCCCTCAGGAGACCAGCCAGGGTACCTACTGTTGTGGTCCTGCTGCCATCACTGCCGTCCGCTTGGGCGAGGTCTACATCAAGTACGACACACCCTTTGTATTTGCCGAAGTACGTCTGACCGCCCTTCATCCCAGGTGCACTAGCCTAAACTCTAATCTGTCTGTGGATTAGCTGCTACAACCACTCTTCTTGGCTGCAGGTCAACAGTGACAAGGTCTACTGGCAGAAGAGCGCCGACGGCACCTTCAAGCTGGTCCGCATTGAGGAGAATGTGACTGGAAGCTGCATCCTCACGAAGGCCGTGGGCTCTGATGAGTCCAACGATATCACGCTCCTCTACAAATTCCAACGAGGTAGATGGGAGCTCGAGGGAGATCAGAGATTAGAGAGTGATATAGCATTCCTGGTTTTGTACAAACTTAGCCTCAGTCTATCATTTCAATCCTCAACATCTAGCATGGTAAGTGGGAGGAGCCTTGGCATATAGTAGAGATGTAGGATGGACTTACGATGATCAAGGGAAGGGCTCCACCATGCTGACCCCATTAATGCCCATTTCCTCCACGCCCGTCCTCCTGCTGTCCCTCCTCAGGCTCGGATGAACAGCGCATCGCTGTCGAGACTGCCTGCAACTACGGTTCCAAGCCACAGGTGTATTCCGCCCCCCTCGCCAAAGACGTGACCCTGGAGATCAAGGTGAACGAAGAAGGCCCACATATGGGCTCCGATGCCCAGCTGACCATCGTGCTGGGCAACAAGAGTGCCGAACCGAGAAGTACCACCCTCTACGTCCAGGCAATGGTCATGTACTACACCGGGGTGATTAAGGGCACAGTGAAAAAGGACAGCATTCCTGTACAGCTGAAGGCCAATGAAGGTGAGGAGCTTCATCTGCAACATAAGTCCTTAAACTGCCCAGATGCTCGGAGGCAGAACTTCTCGATCATTAAACAGCTACCAAATTATGTCCACATCTTATTGGAATTACCATGTTTAATTAAAAATGTCCCATGCTCCTCTGTTTGGCCTTTCAGAGAAAACCCTGAATTGGGTACTGAAGTACCAGGACTACCAGGGCCAGCTAGTGGACCATGCTGCATTGATGCTGATGCTCTCAGGCCGGGTTGTTGAGACCAAACAAATTTTGGCAACACAGTACAACTTCAGGCTCCAGACACCGGACATCAGCATAATAGTGAGCTACAGCTCGTCTCGCATCTCTGAAGCTTTGTTTTTTGGTCACCATCTATTGTTGTCGTGTTAAATGTAATCATGTTCACGAAACGCCCACATTTTGGCCTCCCAGCCTGAAGGTGATGCTGTGGTGGGCAAAGAGATGGCCGCTAAGATCATCTTCACCAACCCGCTACAACATGCACTGAAGAATGTGACGGTACACGTGGAGGGCCTGGGACTCATGAGTTTGCGGCAAAGAGCTATAGGGTGAGGCAGCCTCTCCTGTCCTTCTGGAACCACTCCTGTCCTGAGTGCTGCAATAATGCCCAGCACCAATACTGCCCCCATCAGTCTATAGTGTAAATAATCATTAATCCTATCTATCTCACCATTACCTCAGCAAAGCACTCCATTGGATCATCTTAAAGGGTACAGTAAATTTATAGCGGAGTAATTGCAGCGTTGAGAATCTGTATTTCACCGGAAAGTCCAACTGGAGCAGGACAAAGGCTCAGCTTGAGAATGTCACACCCCAGATCAGCTTGGCGGCAAAATTTGTTGTCCCAGCCCTATAATAAGTGTGCTTTCTCTCTCTGCAGTGACATAGGCAGCCATGCCACACTCACCCTAACGGAGCGCTTCGTGCCCAGAGAGCACGGACCCAAGAAACTGCTGGCTTCTCTTCACTGCAAACAGCTCACTCAGGTCCACGGGGAGGCAGATATCGACGTGAAGGAGCCCCCTGCTGGCACGGCACAGTAAAACGGCACTGACTGTTCCTGTCATTATAACATTACTTCTGTTTATAGGATACAGCAACACTCCTTGTGACATAGCATTATTGAGGCAGCCAGGTTCAGAGACAGTGATCTCAGTGGTTCAGACTGTAATATTAGCTACTGCACACCGGCTGTGTGTATACAACCATGAGATACCGGACAGCTACCGGATACCTGAGTCAATTGGCCAGTTGTATAATTAACTGTATTTCTTTGTTGGTATGCAAAATAACATTAGTATGCAAATCAAATTGGGTATGAGTTTTGGATATCTAGTTTGGGTTGGTTGTTTTTATACTTAGTCACCGATGGAGACTGTAATGATGTATGAATGTTATTTATGTATGTATTTGCTTTTAAATCCATTCTGTCTAGGACAGTGCACTGCATAAATGTTTAGTCTTTAAATATTTATATAGCATTTTAGGTAACTTTAGTCAAAACTCAAATGCAACCTCACTTTTTAGCTATTTGACTGAGTCAGTTATTTGGACAGGATCCTGCCAAACCTGGAGCTCCTGGTGTCCATTGATAGATATGAAAAATACCCAAAGGGTTTCCCCATGTCCAGTCATGCCTAGCAAGGGTGTAGATCTGGGTAGGGTTGGTAGGGACATGTCAACAACTTGCTGGCAAAACTTGACTGATGATGCATGGAATGAAACATGACCTAAGGACATGGTCACAGACCCGCCTGTTGGTATGTGATGCATTTATGAGCTGTGTGTGCCCTTCAGTAAAGGTTTACATGCCACACCAGGTCTGTCCAGTTAGATATTTCATATACCCAAACCAACATACACGTTTCGCAATTTGTTTTATGAATTTACATATGCTATTTCAGGTCAACAGCTTTGGCTCAATAATACCATGTTACCGCTCTCTTCTAGCCTGAGACATGCCTGATAGTAGGAGAAAGCCCTTAATGCACAGCAGACTTTCCGGACCATGATTCCTGAAAGCAGCCATCTGTGTTTGTGTAATAGAAGGGAGCTTCTGGTCAGTAACAACAATGGAGGAATTCTGTTTGATTTACACGTGTAGTTTTATTTAATTAAATAACAGCGTAACGCCAGGTTATGCCCACCATGCCTCGCCAGCGCACATATATAACCCTGTGTATGTCATTATGAATTGCCATTGTATTGTTGTTGTTACTACAATGTAGTAGTTATAGTTAAGACTTGTTTCCCGATTGTGGCATGTATGTTTACCCGTGTCTTGTCTGTACCCTGTCTGATCCTCGTGTGTATTTAGCTTGTATAAATCTCCCACCGTGTTCGTACCTTACAGTTTGCCATCTGACCATCTTGTGTCTCCACTGTTGTATTTGGGTTCGGTGCTCGTTGGGTGCCTGTTGTAGTCCTGTTAATGACAGTAATAAAGAGTGTTCTTCCTGGCAAAACAAATATCCTCGTCCTTCACTTCTCTCACAATGCCTCAGCTTGCCTGGCGCTACAATATAATAATTAATGTGTACTCCAGCAACCATACACGGTCATAGGTCTGGGAAGACATTGAGGTGCTAAGAGTTGGAACAATTGATAAACTTTAGTGAAGTACTTTTGCAGCATCGGTAGCTATCAACAGCTAATAAGGTGACTAGCATGAAAACATTTTTTTTTTTTTTTTAAAGCTACAGTATAGGCATGGACATGCTGCCCTGCAGTATTCTCACACTGCATTATCATCAACATTCAGAGGGAGTTCTGAAGCAACATCTGCACTCCTACTTCCAGGGCTATTGTACACAGTGAGAAGCGGACAGACTTGTAACGGGGAGTCAGGTGACCAAGCTTGGCGTTTCTGTTGCTGTCCCTCATTCCCAATGCAGCGAATAAAGTGGTATGCACCATTTCATTTCAGGCACGTGAGCCCATCCCACATTCCGCAGCAAGTCTAAGCGCTTCCCATTCATCTGGCTGTTCCATTCAGCGCTTGCCAAAGTGCGGTCTTCATTTTACGTTCACTCAGCACACGGGGTCATTACCCAATCACACATGCTCACAAGGGGGCGCCATTTCTTCAGACAAAAACCTTCTTCCCTGTCCAGGGATATATCTGCGGCATTATGCTACAGACACACCGTGTGGTGTACAGGATTCTGCATCTACATAGAGTACAATGGAAAGTAATGCAGTATTCATTCAGTTAATTTAGTAGAGACTGCTCTGACACTTGCAGATACTATAAAAATATAATATATAGGTATATAAGAAATATATATTTTCTTTTTGCTGTCATAACAAGAGAATGACTCACAGGCATGACCAGTTTCCTGAAAAGAACGAGGTGACGAAAGGGGTGTATAGCATCAATGACGTCACAAAAACAAATGGGGAAAAAATCCTGTTAAATTTCTAGAAAGGCCCCTACTGGTCTTTATCAAGGGGTAAGGAAATGTGTTTGGTAAGATGAGTAAAATTGGATACATTCATAATCAATCAGCACATATTAATTAAATGAAAAACACACACATTATAAATTATGATAGGGCTTATAAGGGCTAATCCATTAAACCATACTGCCCTCTACTGGATGAAAGTGCTACAGGCTGTAATTTTTTAAATCTGGCAGTTATTTATACATTAAGCTGACTTCATTAAACAAGCGAGAATCAGACAACGAAAATACACAAAACGAAAAAAAAAGAAAATCAATCATTCAAAAGCAGATTAAAGGCACCCAACGCATGATTCATTTCATTTTAAATGAGGATATGAAATGGAGGCCATAATACAGAGATTATAGTCAAAAACACATGAGAGGCTTCTAGCAGAAGATTGAAAAATCCAGCAGGCAGGCAGGGGTCCAGGCTCCCACTTAGACTAAGGCATTTTAGTGAAGTCCAACTGTGTCCAGCTCTCCTGCACCATCGCCAGCAGGCCTCTTCCACAGACATGGAAACTCCCCCCCCATCCCATCTCTTCAAGGCTTCCCTTCAGTCCACGCTGTCGCAGATGTTCCTCACCACTCTGTTGAACTTGTCTGGCTGGTCAGCGTAGATGTGGTGAGACGCTCCTTCTATCACCTGAAAGGGATATCAATCAGCATGGGACCATGGTCTCCCACACATGTGCCTCACACAAACAGCCCTGAGCACTTCTAGTCAACACCTGGATGCGTCAGTGCTAGGGATGTGCAGACACTGTATTTGTAACTGTATTTGCTGGGACACTGTATTTGTATCTATATTTGCTGAGGCACTGTATTTGTATCTGTATTTGCTGAGACACTGTATTTACAGCTTCCCCCAACCACAGTCAATGCGCACCCTTCCCCCAGTCTTCCGTCATTAACCTTCCCCACTCACGCCCTGACTCCCAGCACGAGTTCTTACCCAACCATGCCAAAAACCCCAAAAGCCCCATCTCAGATAACGGCTCCCTGCTAAACCAAACAGACCACAGCACTACACACAAATGCCAGCTCTCCCTACGATGACACTCTTGATGGCCCCAAAACCCTTCAACCAGGGGCCACCATGGATAAGGTCACTTTTTTTAAAAGTGCTGGACATAAGAGGGGCCAAACTTCATACAGAGGGGCCAACTTTATCATTAGCCAATGATGTGCTTTGAATAAGTGTGCGACACAGGAAGGGGGCACTCAGAGCACCAATCAACCTTCAGCTGGTGCCCCAAAAGGCCACGCCCCTGTAAGTGGAAGCTTCCTGACATCCATGCCACCATTTAAACCCCCCACCCGCTTACCACGGTGTAAGTGTGGCTCCGGGGCCGCAGCTGAGCCACCCTGCTTCCCGTGCTGCTGTCCATCCAGGAGTGTGCCCCGTACAACAGCGTGACTGGGAGCTCTGGGGGTAGAAGGTGGACCCTCTGCAGCATGGGCCTCCTGGCCCAGCCCAGGGACTCCGACATGGCCCTGAAGCCCACCTCCCCACTGGAGGAAAGACCAAAGATGGCATCCTGCATTCAAATGCAATGTCAAGCGAGCGCTGATGAAGAGCCAACACGTGCAGGAAGGCAGACAGAGAAAGTCACATCCCACTTTCAAAAGATGTTTTTACTATGGTATTGAAACTAGTGTGACAATGACACCAAGCTTTAGAACAATGCTAAAAATCACCACTCTTCGTTTGATCAAAGGTGGACGCATTATCCTTGGGTATGGCGACCCCTACAGGTGAACTGTTAGTGTGTCTGCAGGATTTGGGCAAATATGAGATTACTTAAGACGCTAGACAGGATGCAAGCCACAGTTTCCCAGGCGAACCGTGAGCGCGGAGGGCGCCTTGATGAAGTGCAAGAGAAAGGCTTCAGAATGGGCACACAGCACCTCGGCCTCTGCGCATTGCAGTGGTAGATGTACTGCGTCATGGTGTCATCATCAAACAGGTCCTCGAACTTTCTCTTGAAGTCCGGCCGGAATTTCTGCACCAGCCCAGGACCTGAGTAAATTACAGCAGAGCAGATAAATGGTCATATCAAATCACTTGTCACTTAGCAATTGCATACGATTGAAAATCTTGTGTTTACAATCGCAGCAGTGAACTAGTGCAAATAAAAAACAGTCCAAAAAGGATGTACACACGAAACATTATGATAACAGTGTGCAAAATAGAACAAATAAATACAAAGAACGGCCATATGAATGCAAGTATGGATGTGGTGGCAGATTCACAGGCCTAAAACAAAGTAGCAGAGCTAAAACAGAGCATCAGGTAAATGCTTTTACTCTCTCCCATCTGATCCGTAAAAACAAAAATAGAAAAATCCACGAGACTACTTGCTTCACCTTAATCTTGTGTCCTGCTGTCTTAGAAATGTTGAACCTGGAAGCAGCCTGCTGCTCAGTGTAGTCTTCTGCCAGCAGAACCATGATTAAGCCAGGATTTAAAAATGTAGATTTGTTTAAAAATATAGAGTGGCCTCTTAATTTCTTCTGTGGCCTCTTAATTTTTTCTGCGGCTGTGTGTGTGTGTGTGTGTGCATATGCACAAACGTTTCCATGTCTCAAAAAGTTTTTTGAGATACAGAGATCAAAAGTCTGCGCGGATCTATCCTCCACTGACTACTTAACTACATTATTAATGACCTCTCTCGCAATGCTAACGCTCTTAAAGTCACATAACATTAAACTTAAAGCAATATGCAACTCACCAAATCATCACAAGTATATTTAGGCTCCTACACATTCCTTATTCAGGAGATGCTGATGCAGCATGTTCTGCTAGCCGGCTAATTAGCTACAATCTTCTGAATGTACTTGCTATTAACCCACCCTTGCCCGCGCTCACCCCACGGTCCTGCTGCACGTATGACAGCTAGAGGGTTGAACAGAGTGACTACAGACAAAACGGCCTTCACCCAGCGAGGAAGCTTCGCCTTCTTCTCATCTGCACCATCCACCACGGGCTGTGGTCGCTCTGGGAAACCCCAAGGGTCAACCAGGATCAAGTGGCTGACCCTGAAGGCGAGGGGACCAAGAAGCATAAGGGAATCGGAGAGAGGGTGATTTTTTTTATACTAATTGCTTGTGTTTGATATTTGGGATGTTTAACTGATTTATTACAATTCTACATATTGCTTTAACATTTCTCAACTTTTCTGCCAATAAAACACATTTTAGCTACAGGAAAGAGGGAGAGATGTAATACAGGCAGCAATGCAGGCATCATAACACTGTCTTAAATATCTTTTCTACTGCTCAGTAACGCCTGAAATGAAGAAGAGCAAGAGAAGTAGCTCAGGCTCACCTCTCAGGGTACTGAATAGCATAGGAGGTTGCCAGGTAACCGCCAAGGCTGTGACCCAATAATATCATACGTTCTAGGCCCAGGGCCCGCCTCCAGTGCTCAATGGAACCAACGGACTTCTCTTCCGCCTGAGCTGCATCCAATGGGAAGGGAGGGCGGGAGCTGCGGCCGAAGCCCAGGAGGTCGAAGGCCATGACAGGCCGGGAGCGACACAGGGGGTCTAGGTTGCGAATCCAAAGCCCCACCCCTCCCCCAAAGCCATGGACCATCACCAGGGGCGTCTTAGACACTGGAAGACAGGCAGCGCTCAGCTTCAACTGGTGTAAGTGCCTTACTATCTGGATCATAGCAGGATCTTCATGGAAACAGTCACACTACCTCATTTGATTATGATGGTTTTTACTTTAATTCTTTGTCATATATGCCAGAAAGAACAAACTCAGTCTCACTACATCACAAAAACAGAAAGACAGGATACCCTACCTGCAGGTTTCAGAGAGTTCTTATTGGTTACTGTAAGAGTCCAGATCCTATCCTGAGTAGGAAGAGTGACATAACGAGCCCAGAGATCATTCTGAATACCTGGACAATGAGAAAGGGGCATGTAGCGTTAGCTTGACTGCTTAAGACACATGCAAGGAGAAGCACAAGACATGACTTATGTAGTCACAAGCAAACAGCAGCCAGGACAGACCAGTGGCCTCCCCCAACCCATGTGGCAATCTAGGTGGTGATCACCAGCCCTGACTGGCTACATAAATCTTTCCATATTTACAGTGTTTGTAAGTGATAGAGTGGAAAAAGTCCATCATGGGCAAACAGCATTGTGCATCACATAACAGAGTACTCTTACATACACATAAAAAGCACAACCAGCCTTTTAGGGTTAGCGGCAATGAAGACACTGACATGGCATGCAGTCTCACAGAGCACATGGAAACATAGCTGAGACTCACGGGCAAGGATTTTCGCCTCAGTGCTCTTTAACAGTGACATGGAGGTCGGTCTCCAGGAGGGCCACCAGCCCCACCCTGATTCTGACCTGGGCACGTTCATCAAATGAAGCATTAGCGCCCACACGGCAGCTGACATAGTTCAGTATGACACTGATATTCGCGGAGTTTCATAACTACTGTGCGTTTCTCATTCAACAAGGCATAGTCATTACTGTGGATGCAGGAACAGGACAAACCTACAAATATTGTTATATGCAATAAGAGCTCATAAATGGATGGTAATGTGGCACTTCGGAAATAAAATAACCACAATTTTCCAGAACTAACATGGGTAAACTGCTAAACAGCGCCGCCTTGGGGCTCATAAAATAAAGATAAATAAAAACACAAGCGATTTCCTAAACACGTGTTTGCAGTACAGGAGAAAAATTCGCGAAATTTATTAAACGTACCTAAAACTGTCTCAAATGAAAAAGAAAATCTTTATTGGAGATTAAAACAGCTGCGATACATGTTCATAGTTTTCTATATTCGACTCGGACACTTACTCCTTATCAGCACCCTCATGCATCACAATGCACCAAAGACAGCTCGTCAAAAGCTGTCACTCCTGCGAGACAGGCCTAAAAAGACATAAAGGCAGGATCTGTTTCATCTGATAAGTTGCTAAGTCAGTTGCGGTGTAAAATGAAAGCTACGGGCATCGATGCCAGTGTTCTGTCGAGTTGAGCTACTTTGTCGAGTTAGGCTATCGTAGTGCTAATCGATAGCCCTAACCCTAAACCCCCAAAAACCTAAAACCCTTACCTTAACCCCTAAAATCCTAACCCCAATCCCAAAACGGTGGAACTGCACATGCGCAGAAAGGCTCGATAACACGTATCGATAGGTAGCTCAACTCGTCAGAACACCAGGATTAACCTAATAACCCAGACCTCTGGTTTCGTAACGCGAGCAGTTCACCGCCAACCCGGATAGAAAATGCGACACATATGAAAAAGCGATATGAAATGTTGCGTATATCACTACGTAACCACTAATAAACGCCCACCACGGGAGGGGATCGGGATGCCCTTAGAGTAATATTCTGCAAAATTACATATACACCTTTCGGGCTCCAGCATTCGTCTAATGTTCTCTTTTGAATACTGCCATTATCATTGTTATTGTTATTGTTAAATCACACCTATATGCAGTCGTGCACTTGTACCACCATGATGCATCTTGCACTCGCTTTATGCCAGTCTCAATGATCCGGCGTTATACTTTAATAAAAAAACTGATATTTTTCCGGATCAGCCGTGACGGAGGGGTTCACGTTACAGGCACATTTCCGGGTTATTTACGGAGCACGGTACTGGTCTGCGGCTTCATACCTCCAAAATTCGCACCCTGGAGCCATGTCGAGCTCCGTGCTCTCCGTGATATCCCGCTTTTTGGAGGAATATGCCAGCAGCACGCCGAAGAGGCTGAAGATCGTGGATGCATACTTGCTTTATATTTTGCTAACGGGGGCGTTGCAGTTTCTCTACTGCTTGCTTGTAGGCACCTTCCCCTTCAACAGCTTCCTGTCCGGGTTTATATCGTGCGTAGGCGCCTTTATTCTTGGAGGTAAAACCCTAGTTATTTCTTAATAAGTAGTTATTTATCAGTCTAAGTCGTGTTATTACGTTATATGTAATTGCGTTCGAGTTTAATCGCCATTTCCCCCTTGCATGTTATTTTGTACGATCTCTCCGTTAGTCTAATATGCAACCCGAACGTGAAATGAGAACAAAATTTCCCTGTCATATGGCCTCGGCGTGAATCATTTAACATCACCGCTGCCATGGTGTAAAGGCACGCATCCATTTCTTTCTGTAAATGTATTAAACTGTGTTTCTTCCGGATTGCTGTTGTGCATCTCGGATATTCAGCCCGGATACACTGCTATACTGCATGGTTAGCGCTACGGGTATCTCTCCTTGCTTTTATCCCAAAAAGTGTGGGCCTTAATGTCTGTTCTGTTTTATTATACACATTTACGAATGTTTCTTGAAGTTTGTTCCGGTATTCTGACGAGTTGAACTACCTGTTGAGACGTGCTATTGAGCCTTTCTGCGCATGTGCAGTTCCGCCGTTTGGGGATTAGGGTATGTTTTAGTTATTAGGGTCAGGTTAAGGGTTTTAGGGTTTTTTTGGGGGGGGGGGGGGGATGGTTCGGGCTATCGATTAGCACTACGGTAGCTTAACTCGACAAAGTAGCTCAACTCGACAGAACACCGGATCAGTGTCTGAGTAAGCCGTCTCAGAATATTTCCATGATGCACGTCATGAATGCATAATCAATTCCATGTCTCCCAGTTTGCCTGCGCATTCAGATTAACCCCCAGAATAAGGGGGAGTTCCTGTCCATCTCCCCAGAGAGGGCGTTCGCCGACTTCCTCTTTGCCCACACTGTGCTCCATCTGGTCGTTATCAACTTCATCGGCTAGCAGCCACGGTCTTACCCCGCCGATCTACAGTTTTCCATAAGGTGAGTGTATCCCTAAGGACGCAGAGTGCAAGTATATTATATACCGGATCAGGTGCTGTCGATCCTGACATGACATAATTTCTTTCTGAAGCTTATCTAACATTAGCTCACCACAGAAATTAAATAACTTCTCTCCGCTAGTATAATTTGATTTCACTTTTTCTTATACTTTGCTCTTTGTAGAGCTTGTGCAGGGCTCTTCAAATCTGGACCTTGATTCCAAATCCAGGCCTTGTTTTCAGTTCTCCCAGGTAGTTAGTTTAATAATAATTGATTCTGATTGGTCAGAGGCTTCACACCTGACTGACAGGTAAAGGAAGCCTGGAAAACCTGCAGTGCTCAGACCTTGATGACCATGATTTGAATAACCCTGAGCTAGTGTATATATGAAATGATGTGTAAACAAATACTGGACAAAATCGCATCCTTTATTGATTCAGTACAGTATTTTATGTTCCAATATGGGATGATTTCTTAAGATTTATTATGTCTTTAGCATCTCAAAGCACTAATCTCTCTGTCTCATTGTTTTATTCCCTAACATTTGAGCAAAAGTGGAGATGTCAGGTCCAGAGAGTAGAAATCCAGACCGGGATTTTGTTTTAATCAATCAGTTGAGTACTCTGTGACTGTGAGTCTTTATGCTCAACTGGTTGGTTGAAACAAAATCTTGGTCTGGATTTGTACTCAACTGGATTTGGATTTGTAGGGGATCCCTGGTGGTCTAGTGGTCAGGATTTGGCGCTCTCACCGCCACGGTCCGGGTTCGATTCCCGGTCAGGGAATCCCAGGGGTCTGCCTGGGTTCTTCTTTTGGGGCAGTGGTGGCTTGATGGTTAGAGAAGCACCCTTGTAATCGAAAAATTGCAGGTTTGAATCCCCCACCAGCAAGTCACCAGTGAGGTACCCTGAGCAAGGTACCGCCCCCGAGCACTGCTCCCCGGGCGCTGAATTAACTGCCCCTTGCTATGTCACGAAAGTCACATATGGGTCAAATGCAGAGGACAAATTTCGTTGTTGCGCACTGTGTGCTGTGCTGTGGTGTGTTGACAATGACCACTGATTTCTAAATTCTATTAAAAAAATTCTACTCTCTGGACCTGAAATCTCCACCTCTGCATATGAGCTTACAGACGATGGAGCATCATAAGATGCCAGTAGCTGTGCTCTTGTAACATTTCACCTGGCTGGCAGGTGTGGCTGTTTGATAATTGCACTCACCTGTCCAAAGCTTTTAATGGGTATGAGGCTTCTTTTATTTTTGTGTGTCGATTTAAAAAAAAAAAAAAAAAAAAGAATAAATCACTGGTAACTAAGATTACTGCCTCTCTGTACAGGTAAGGTGGCCGTATACTTCAAACGATGTTTGGCCAAAACGAAATTGAACATGTCTGCGAGAACAATCTAGGATAGAAAAAATGATAAACATCGCAAATTTAAAACAACACTGTTGCCTTGTTCATTCTGTGTCACGCCGCAACACTAGAGGGCGCTGAATGCTTTCAATGCAGCAAATCCACATACAGAGCGCAAATACGCATAATATATGGTGAGTGCGAGTCATTTCAATAAAGGGGATGATGGCTCCCACAACCACTATAGGTTTAATACTAGCAGAGACACAGACAGGGAAGACAACAATTTACACAACACTCATGGTTACACGCTGTCAATGCATGGCAGTCATTGCACAGTTATGACATTTACTATTGGCGTAAATAAACAGAAATGCATATTAGTTTACGCTATTTAAAGACATTCACGGTGCAGAGCATGCCGGTAACTGCATAATCAGTCCTGCTGACCAGCCCCGTGGCGTCACATCTACGTCAGCCAATCATAGCTCATGGGGGGAGCAGAACGCAATAAAAATGTTGTCCTTGGGAACCCTGCCCTGCCAGTGCAGCAAAACCATCAATGCCGTGGTAATTATGGCTCAAACAACATTGTGGTGTTAAAATCGAAGGAATCAACCTTGTTTTATCTGAAGTATACAGCCACCATTAGATTGCTTAAACCAGTGTTTCTCAACCCAGTCCCCGGAGATCCCCAGCAGTCCACATTTTCGCTCCCTCCCATTTCTCAACCAATCAAGATCACCAAATGCCTGCTACATTTGTGTTGGTAGCTGGCAGGGACCAAAATGTGGAGACTCTGGGTGTAGCTGAGGATTGGGTTGAAAAACTCCGGCTTAAACAATTAGTTGATGATATTTTAAACGCCATTTTTCTGCATGTGTTTCCCTCTCCAGATGGTCTAATTGAATTATTGGGACCCTTTGACAGTTTCTCCTTTGGGCGACATGAAGACTTAACTGTTTTTTTCACTGAACATTACATGTTGTATAACCTCCCAGTATTTGGCAAGGCAGTCAGTTGTTTTAAAGAACTTTCCCATTCCTCTCTTCATGCTCTGTGATATTCTGAAAAGCCTCCTCTGTGTTATTTATCTTGTTTGAAATAAAATCAAAATGTGACAGTAAAATGTTCTTTGTTGTTCATTTACTAACAGTATTTGAAGATTACTAATATTTTTTTTTACTTAAGATAGAGGTACAGGAAGATATTTTGAGCTCAAGCTGATAAAAGTTGGAACAACCAATTGAACTTTCCTGATTTTATATTATTATTATTATTATTATTTGCATCATTCATGGCTATCAACAGCAAACAGGATAACAGGCCCGAAAACGTAGAC
>JAODJW010000081.1:18873341-18884586 GCA_026777045.1 Hyperopisus bebe | reverse complement strand
TCACCCCCAGCCAGGACGCGTCAGGACGGCGTTTCATTGTAAAAACAGGCAGCACCAGTCTGTCATTATGTCAACTGCGCATGCGCCACATGGTGATTAACTTTCATTTGTTTATTTTCTGAATAATATTGTTCACACTGTCTTTGCACTTTGTCTTTGTTGTTGCCTTTTGCGTTTCCTTCTGCATCCTGCTGCTGTATTTGATTTTATTGTATCCTGTTTTAGCCAGCACTGTGCAAAGGACACCTTTTTTTACAATTCTTGTTATGCTGCCCATAATGCAATTGCCCATACTACAAATTAAGGTGTTTTTAAGAAGAAGATTATTAAACACCATACCTGTAGTAATCAGCGTGTATTTTTCTTCAGAGGCAGCCTTATGTCTCCAGCCATCATCCACAGCACACCAGTACCTGCCTTCATCCGACTTCTGCAGGTTCCTCATGGTCACAATGAAGACTAAGTTATGGGGATCATCAGTGATGGACACCCTGTTTATGCCCAGTGGGGAGTCACTGCATGTCTCTGGGCTACAGGATGACCCGTATTTCCTTTTACACCAAGATTTCACAAGGTCTTTATGCTCATGACCATAGAAACACGGGATTCTGATGGATCCTCCTTCTGATCCTATTAATGTCATCTGCTTGGAGCTTCTTACAGGAACGATGGCTACAAGAAAAACAGCAAACCTGTCAGTAATGTGTCACAGTCTTTGGAAAATTATATAGTTAGACAGACAGATACTGTAACTGTGTGGCTACTGCTGGTTTATAGAACCATGCTTGTCTTCTCACCCTGCTTATGGGTTTTGGTCTGTATTTGGTAAATGTTGTATCCTACATTGTTTCTGACCTTGGCTAGTATTTCAACCTACGATTCTCGGATATCTGTATTTTGCCCTTTAGGCCAGATTACAATCTACTAAACCCTCTGAATCTGCACTGGGATCTCAGACCACTTCCATTACATGGTCAAGATTATGTCAATTTCATTAGCATTCTTGGCTGTGAGAATAAGGAAGTGTTTCATTTTGAATCACTTAGAACTATTAGTATTATAACCAGAACCTCACAGGCAAAATATGGTACATTTACACTCTGATATCAGCTTTGTCAGTAATTTACTCATTTCTGCTCAGTGTCTGAGAGCTTTACTTACAATAAAATTTTCCTATGTTACTTTCTGAGTAAAAGCTACAACAGAGGATAATATATCTAATGTGGTTATTTAATTTTAGAGTGAAAATGAACCATTTTTCCTTTTTTGATCAAAAAAAGTGAACAAGATGCCAAGCTTTAGCTGGTAACCCTATAAAAATGCTGAAAAGGAGGAAGAGGAGAGGAGCCATGTCTGGGGTGTCGATTGTGGCCTTTAGCTGTATCTGTTTCTATCCTTCTGTAATAAACTGACTGTCTGTCCTCATTCTGAATGTGTCAGTGCATCGAAGAGGGGGCCTGGCAAAGAGGGAAGGGAGGAGATCACACACACACACACACACACACAGCATCAATTTTTTCAAGTTTCTGCATCTTTCATTCATCAGCAAGGCTCTGTAGAGAAGTGGTAGACATGTTTGCTGTTATCTCTGCTCCTTTAATTAAGACACTAGCCTTAAATGATAGATCATAACATTTATATTAACACACACACATACCCACACACACACAGTATGGGCCACCAGCTTCAAAGGAGGGAAAAACACTGGCAAAGCCAGCAGTGACAAAGTCTCCATCTCCTTACGCGGCGTTAAGTGACACGTCTTTCAGTACATCTCCGGTCAGATCAGGTAAGGGAGCATGCACTGATGCAGCGCGTTGCCGCACCCGCCACATGGCGAAACTCCTCGGGATTCCGTCTGGTAATCCCCCAGGCAGATACACGGTCCAGTCCCACCCTCTGGAAATGGCCATCCATTTGCCGCAGCCAGGTGTTACATGGGCATCCCCATGGCCTGGTCCAGCCGCTTGGGTCCTCAGTAATGAGGATCCCGCGAGCAGGATCACCCTCAGAGAAACACGCCAGCTGCAGAGGCCCTCGGTGGCTGGGGTCAGATAGGACCCGCTGTGCCTTCTACTTGTGGGGCCGGCTGCAGAGGCACTCGATGGCTGGCAGTTCAGTCTTGGTGACACACTGCACTGATCTGACCACCCTATGCAAAGTTTTGCGGTCCAGGTAGTACAGCAGCTGTACCAGGCTGTGATGCTGTCAGACAGGAGGGAGTGGGATATGCCTATTTCTGGAAGGGATTCTCCACTGGTGAGCGACACCTTCATGGACTGCGACTGGCAATCAAAAAAGCTCTTCTGCTCACTTGAGTGAAACACCAGCAGGCATAAGCGAAAGACTAATGTCCCTCCTTATCCCCCTAGCTAAGAGACGCTTTGCTACACGCCTTGGGGTCAAGAAAATGTCCTTAAAGGTACCTTCTACCAGTCACTGGATGAAGTCCCGCGCCAAATTCCCAAGAGTGACAAAATCCTCTTACTTGGTGACTTTAATGCTCAGGTGGGGAGAAACAGCAGGATTTGCAGCAGTGTGCTGGGAGGACATGGCATTGGTCAGGCTGATGACAACAACAGGAGACTCACCACCAATGGCAGACTGACCATCTAGACATTCTGGAAACATCCAGAATGGCTGTCCGATCAACGGCCTGCCTGGTTCATCATAGTGATGTGTTGGTTGCAAACGAACCGGCTCTGTGGACCAGCTCTTTTAAGTGAACCTCCCGGCTCCCATACGATAGAATGTTGAGATGATCTGCCCAGCAGAGGCAGGTGCTCCATACACTGACTGTGACTGACTGAATGTTGTGTTAACAGTAGAACTACTGGGCTTTTTATTTTCTTGTGAAAAAATACCTAGAACTACAAGGCCTGCACAGATTTGCACAAGCCATCAGCTCCATTGTCCTCCTCCTTTTGTTGTGCAAACACACTAATCACCTGTGAATCCTGGCACATTTGCATTTAATCAGACTGGTAGCTCAAATCCAAAGCAGGCCAAACCTCTGTGTGTAACATGGAAAGCTTCATAAAAGCCTGCCATATCTATACAAAATATCCCACACACTGACTGACCTGCAAATATGAAAGACACACATTCACAAAATATATGGAAACACAAGTCTGTTTAATTTATAAGAAATTAGAGTAAAAATAGAATAAAAAGTTGCTAAGAGAATGAAATGAATAGAATGAAAACATGCTAACACTTCAGTCTCCAATGTATGTTTGTACACAAATGTCATAAGCTGAGTGAAGTCATGGTCCATGGTTGATAACATGCTCAAGAGACTCCCACACAGTCTGTCTCTCCATCTGTTTCAAAGTCTGTGTTTGCAGCATTTGCAGACCCATTGACCATCGTCCCTGCATTTGGTGCAGGTGGATTTGTGACACTTTACGCAAGTAAACCTGTTGCAATTTCTGTTGCAGCTCTCTTGTACCTGGCACTGAGTTGTCTGTATTGGTCCTGGCACAGCAGCAGCAAACACATCTACACCACACTGTAAAAGCTCTGTAAGGAACTCAGAAGACACACAGTTTTCTTTTTTTTTGGTGCGTAGATCGTCAAGGAGACACTGCCACTTCTAAACACTGACGTGGAGAATTCCTCTCGCTCTGCAGTGTCCTTTGCCGATGGGGGAAGTTCACGGCAAGCTTTTTTCACCATGCCCAGTAGAGTCGTGGTGCTCTGAAGCAGTCTGTGTGACAGTGACAGTGAGGTGAAGAAATTGTCCATTGTGACATTTCTCCCGTCGTCTAGAAATGGCTCCATCAGACTCATGACCATGTTCTCTGCCAGCCTCTCCCCCTTCTGACGACTGGAGAAGATGGTGGTCCAGGAGGTAGTGCTATCATTTGGCAACCAGAGGGTTGCAGGTTTGAGCCCTGGTTCCTCCTGACCCCATCAAAGTGTCCTTGAGCAAGACACTGAACCCCAAAATTGTTTCTGGTGTGCAGGTTAGTGCCTTGCATGGCAGCCCCTCCCACCAGTGTATAAATGTGTGGTATGGATGGGTGAATGTGAGGCATGTATTGTAAAGCCATGATCTCAAAAATTGAAATTGATCCCAAATTTGTCTGGCTTGTCGATATAGTGTGTGAATGGACAATGAACCTTGGTTGGGAACAGCTGTTTGTCTGTGGTCATGTGTCCTCCTGGAGTGAAACTCTCAGCACACTTCTTAGTGAAGCGTGTCCAGATGTCAGAGATCACAACAAATCTGTCTGAAAACTTTCTGGTAATCAAAGAGACAATGTTCCTTTCAATTATGCAACACCTTCAATTTGATGACAAGGACACGAGAGCAGGGTGAAAACAGACAGATTTGCTGCGATCACATTTGCACATGCTTGTGAACCGTGTGACCAATCACACGGTGAGTCCCACAAGGATCATGCCATCAGGTTAATTTCATTTTGAGTGGATCTTTTTTGGATTGTCTATTATATATTAAATATTTTATCTTTTATGGAGATCACAGTAGCATTAGAACTGTGACATATGTTTATGTATAAGCACTATGTACACCGTGTCTGTTCAGTATAAATACAATGTTTAATGCATGTGTAACAGTGTTTTATGTTTTTACATTTAATCTTTCTATACCAACCATAATGTAAAATGATGGTATTATGGAAATGATAATGTTTATTATAATTATATATTAATTTAAGTGATATAGTGTATGTGCTCTGCAAAACAGCTCCAATTTGGGTGAATGTAAAAGGCAAAGGTGGTAAAATGATGATCTGTTTGGGAGCTGAAAGGACGGCTCCCCTTGGTGAGCTGGGCCAGTTGACCTGACTCACTAAAAAGGGCCAGAATTCCCAGCAGCAATTCATCAAGTGACAGCCAACTAACAGCCAACAGCAGGGGGTGCTGAGTATGGGAGGCAGAGAGAGTCCCCAGCAGGGGAGGGACACAAATATCTCACCATATATAAAATCAAGGGTGATACGTCCACCTGCAGCAGCAGTAGGGGAATTTCTCTCCTTGCTGTTATGGGACAGTGCTGTCAGAGACTGTGTTGAAGACACTGACTGATACCATCACTGAATTGGTGTTACATACCTGAGTGACAATGTGGATTTATAAAGAGGAGGAGTGCGGTAGATATGATTTTCACTGCCTCGTAGCTTTAAGAATAGTACCGTGAAGAACATCATGGCCTGTTTATGGTCTGGTTTATGATCTCTCCAAAAAATTTTGACACTGTGAACAGGAAACTCCTTTCGAAAGTATGTGAAAAACTTAGCTGTCCAGCCAAGTTTTTGAACATCATTAGATCATTTCACGATGGGATCATGGCTCATGTGACCGTGGGAGCTCAAGAGTCTGACCCTATTCCTGTGCGAACAGCAGTAATACAGGGGTGTGTTCTGGCTCCTGTTCTCTTCAGTATTTTCCCTCTATGTCACCCATCTTCTTCATAAGGAGCTTCAGCACAACAGTGTGGCTGCAGCGGACTTCGGGCTGGATGGAAACTTGTTTAATTAACATCAGGAGGCTACAGGCACCCACCAAGCTGTCTAAACAGCGGGTCCTAGATACAGTTTGCTGATGACTGTGCACTTGTGTCTCACTCTCCACATGACCATCAGTCCTTGTCAAAACTTATAACAAGATGGGCTCATCTGTTAACACCACAAAAACAGAGGTGATCTACCAACGGAGCCCTGGAACACAACACTCACCAGCAGTCCTTACAGTCATTCTCCAGCTGCTCACAATAACTCTGTTTCTCAAATATCTGGGCAACATCCTGTCAGAGGACTGCAGTATTGACCATTAAATACAGAACTGGATCAAACAAGCAGCAGCTGCCGTTGGGAGATTACCGTGACAGGTCTTTCAAAACAAGAACCTCAACCTGAACCACAAGGAAGCTGTATTTGAAGCTGTCTGCAAATCCACTCTCCTCTGTGGCTGTGAAACCTGAGACACCTACAGTCACCACATCAGGTGATGTGAACAGGTCCATACGGTGCCTGGAAACACGTCCTGGGCCTCACTGGGCATGATCGAAAGCCTCACACCCATATAGTTGCAATGGCCAACTCCAGACGTATTGAGGCCACAATCACCCAACGTCAGCTACGGTGGTTTGGCCATGAAATACAGATGCCTCAAAGCCAAATGGCCCACAGAGTGATTTATAAACAATTACATTACAGCCAATGCTCAGCAGACAGGCAAAAGAAAAGCTTTAAAGACCAGATGAAGGTGTGGGATTAGACCTGACAGCCTAGAGAACGCTGCTGCTGACTGTAACAGCTGGTGGCAGCTCAGTACAGCTGTAATAAACAAGCTAGAGGAGAACAGGACAGTTAGTACACAACAAAAGCGAGGCAGGAGGAACACAGCCAGGAATCCCACCACCGCCGATGCCACCTATACATGCTCCATATGTCATAAAATCTGTGGTTCTAGAATCTGAGAACCCTCCATTAAAGGAAAGAGGTGGACCTCATCACAGGAATACAATGGACAACAAACAACATGCGAAAATATCCAGATCAGTCAGAGGGACCCAAAATAAATAATTTGGGCAAAATAACTAGCAAGGAGAATGTTTGCATTGGCAAACATGATCCAATGGAGTCAGACTGCAGTCTGTAATCATAGTGCATTTATTTTTTCATATATTAAATTTAGGAGTTAAACCTGAACATCACCATATAACTATGGTACTTTCACACTCTGAGTTATGATCAATAGCAGAGTTTTATATGTCAAATTATTGTGTTACTTTCCAAACAAAAAGTATAATGCAAGACACTAAGTATAATACACCAGAAGTACTCATTATCTGTCCTATCAAATGGAAATGTTAGGAAAATAATCATCAGTTTTCCTTTTTATCATTCAAGAGAAAGTGAACAAAATGCCACACTTTACCTGGTAACCCTATAAAAACGATGAAGAGGAGGAAGAGGAGAGGAGCCATGTCTGGGGTGTCGAATGTGGCCTTTAGCTGTATCTGTTTCTATCCTTCTGTAATAAACTGTCTGTCCTCATTCTGAATGTGTCAGTGCATTAAAGAGGGGGACTGGCAGAGAGGGAAGGGAGGAGATCACACAAATACACACAGCATCAATTTTCTCAAGTTTCTGCATCTTTCATAATGAGTCGTCAGCAAGGCTCTGTAGAGAAGTGGCAGACATGTTTGCTGTTATCTCTGCTCCTTTAATTAAGACTCTAGCCTTAAATACTAGTTACTAACATTTATATAAGAATGCTAAATATTTTGTGAGGTATGAAAGGCAGCCATGATAGAGCTTCCAGAAACCACATTTCTGTAGAATCCCAAATCATCATGATTTAATTCACTGCAGCTAATAAGCTGGCTATGATGAAGTTGCAAATTCAGATGAAGGCATTTCATAAGCACCTTTAGTTCGGCTAATTACTGTCAACAGCACAGTTTACATTAACAAGTTACTGGGGTCTCATTATTAAAATACTCGTAAAAGAGTTTGTATGTCACCAGATATCAATCCACTGGTATCAGGGCATCTTCAGGAGAAAATGAACAGCATGTAAATCAAATGTAAGACGTCAGAAAACAAGCCGAGGTGAGCTTTGGCCCAGCAGGGGGTTGTAAATGATAAGCTTCATCTTCATTGTCATGCAACACAGGATTAGTCTTATTAATACGACCAGATGTCCAAAGGGTTTGAAATGTTTATCTTTGAGTGTGGAGTCACATGACTCTGGCAGAGAGGTGACAAAATGACACAGACCCACAGCTTAAAATAGCCTGTTTTATTACCACAAAACAATCTTAAGCTGCATCGCCCTCAGCAAAGCCTGCATACGCCCCTCTGTTCGGCTGTAGAGCCACCTGCCTGCATTTTACTTCTGCTAAACTGTACAGAGAGCCGTGTTGGTAAGTGTGGGTCACCAGCTTCAAAGGGGGGAAAAACTGCCAAAGCCAGCAGTGACAGAGTGTCAATCTTCACACCCGGCCTCAAGTGACATGTCCATCAATACATGTGTTTGCAAGTAAAACATATTGTCACACATTTTCTATCACATACTTAGTGTGATTCTTTAGCTTATATTTTGAAATTTTTGCAGTGACAATATTCAAC
This sequence comes from Hyperopisus bebe, assembly GCA_026777045.1. Lineage (NCBI taxonomy): Eukaryota > Metazoa > Chordata > Actinopteri > Osteoglossiformes > Mormyridae > Hyperopisus > Hyperopisus bebe. Next base: position 18,876,481 of record JAODJW010000081.1, on the reverse strand, counting down.
ACAGACATTTTAAATAGATAAACCAACAAAATATGGAAACATCATAACTACAAAATGCATGAAAGGGGAAGTTTTTGCTCGTATAACTTCTCCTCGCAAATTCAAACTTGGCACGCAAGACCAAGTCAAGGACACACACGACAATAGGGTATAAAAGAAGTATCAACATTAACACAAACACCGGCTATTTACAGACATCTCCCAGCATACTCAGCACCCGTACTGGGATCCGCTATACGGAACCATCTCGCCGGCGCTACAATATTTAAAGTTGAATTACAACGGTTTACTGGAGAGAACCGCTCGTTGCGCTGAGCATAAACGACGGTCGCAAACCGAAGGCGATTCTTACGGCGCTACAGCTGCAGACAAACATTAACAAATACAGAGACATGGAGAGAGGAAACAGTGCGAAACCCCGCCCCTACCCACCGAGATAATGGGCGACGCTTAATGGGTAATATCGCTTCGGAACTATCCGCGAAATTGAGGAATGCAGTTTAATGTGCTTCACGACATCGTGGCTGCAGGCGGACACGCCGGACGGCTTCCAGCTCGTAAATAAAGCGGAAAAGCACGAAAGGGGCAGATTGGTCGTTTTTACTGTCGAGGTGGTGTAACCCAAACCATGTGACTGTGAAAGAACTAATCTGCATCCCGGGCATCGAATTTGTCGCCATGAACCGATTGCCTTACTATGTTTTTTCTGTTAGTAATTTTTATTGATGCTTATCGCACACACACTGTTCCACTGCAACCAAGCAGCAACTACAACAAAATGTGCCGCATGAGTTCTCCCAGGGAGCCGCCATTACTGTTTACGTCCCATCATCGGCGTGCGCGAGCGCGGGGTGTGACGTCGATTACGCGACCGTCGCGCTAATTTAACGCAACAACCAGCGCCCTGATTTCTATCTCTGGCATATCGACGATCTCGGCGTTTCACTCAGGATCTCATCTGCAACATCAATAACTTAACTCATTATCCAAAGTGAAACACTAGTGAGCACAGGACCAGTATTAAGGGAGCTTATAGCTGTTGCAAAACCGAGCTCTACTGATGCTCTTTCTTACTCACTGCTAACGACTATACGGTGCTGCGTCTTATAAAGGCACCTGCCTCCTGAACAGACGGTATATATTCCATTTGCCAGTTTTCACTATATTTACCGCTGCGCTGTATTTTTTATTCGTTCTTTGTTTCTTTTACCCCACTTTCACTGATATATTTGCTGAATATCGTTTATTTTCTGGTGAAGATTCTGCTTGTTTGTCTCCTTGTTTTAAGTAACACTCCGTATTGCCACAGCCTGTGTAAAACGTTATGGTCTCAACTAATGACATGGCAGTTGCTCAAAAGACAAGCAGAGCAGTATAATCACACACAGCATATATTCCAGTCTTCTTATCATCCGGATTTAGTCGGAGATAAATGGCCACAATTCAGCTACTTACTGCAGTAGCTCCATGTTCTTATCACAGCTAAAATGGATTAAGTATTAAGTAAAGATTAAGTAAACGAGTCCATGTAGAGCTCGCCCCCTAGTGGAAATAATCAGACAAATCAGTTTAACCGGGATTACTATGACTGTGGTGAGTAACTACTGCAATAGTTTACTCCTTTATTATGCATCTATATGCTTATCAGTTCACAGAAAAGTAAAGACGAGAGCGAAACCTGCAGTTATCACATGGCAGGTTCCTGTACTGTAGTAGGAAGGCATCTAGTTTCTGCTGGACAGCTGAGGTTACCCTGCGTTCTGCTGGACAGCTGAGGTTACCCTGCCTGAATTCTGGGAATGTTTAAAAGTCTGCACAAAATGTTCAGCCAGACCGTTCATCGCGGATGGAATATATGCTGTGTTTCATCATACTGCTCTGCTTGTGTTTTGAGCAACTGTGACGTCATTACCAGAGACCATAACCATATAGTTTTAAACGGCCTGTGTCACTATAGAGTTCATGTATAAAGAGAAAAACAAACTAAATCTGTACGAGAAAATAAAGAAATGATATATACTGTCTATTTTCTCCTGCAGGTGCCCTGACATCAGCAGATTGGTAATCAGTGGTGACATATAGACTCTTTCAGGACCATTTTTATAATGACACCCCAGTAACTTCCTAATGTAAACTGTGCCATGGACAGTAATTAGCTAAGCTAAAGGTGTTTATGAAATGCCTTCATCTGATTTTGCAGCCTTATCAAAACCAGCTAATTAGCTGCAGTGAATTAAATCAGGATGATTTGGGATTCTGCAGGAATGTGGTTTCTGGAGGCTGTATCATGGCTGCCTTTCATACTTTAAAAAATATTTAGCATTCTCATATAAATGTTAGTAACTAGCGTTTTAGGCTAGTGTTTTAATTAAAGGAGCAGAGACACCACAAACATGTCTGCCACTTCTCTACAGAGCCTTGCTGACAACTCATGAAAGATGCAGAAACTTAAGAAAATAGCTCCCAATGATTTGGGGTGTTTGTGGTTGACACGCTGTGTGTGTGATCTCCTTCCTTCCCTCTCTGCCAGACCCCTTCTTTTATGCGCTGAGGTGTTTAGAATGAGAACAGACAGTCAGTTTATTACAGATGGATAGAAACAGATACAGCTAAAGGCCACAATCGACACCCCAGACATGGCTCCTCTCCTCTTCCTCCTCTTCATCGTTTTTATAATGTTACCAGATAATGCTCGACATTTTGTTCATTCTCACTAATCAAATCCTAGAAAACTGATGTTTTGATTATTTTACAAACATTTCCTTTTTATACAATGGATGAGTCGTTTTTGTGAGTTCCTGTCTTGCATTATACTTTTTATTTGGAAAAAAACACAGAAAGCTCTGCCATTGGTCATAAGTCAGAGTGTAAAAGTACCATATTTGATGGGTGCCATTCTGTTTTAACTCCTATATTTAGTGAATGAATAAATTAATGCATTATGATTATCACCAAAGAAGTCCTATGGGTCATATTTACCAGTGTGGACATTTTCATTTCAGATTATTTTGCCCAAATTATTTACTTTGGATCCCTCTGACTGGTCTGGATATTTGCGCATGTTATTTATTGTCCATCATATTCTGGTGATGAGGTCCACTTCTTTTCTTTAATGGAGGGTTTTCTGATGTATAAAGAGT
>JAODJW010000081.1:18817096-18828587 GCA_026777045.1 Hyperopisus bebe | reverse complement strand
TTAAAAGCTGGAGACTCATAGTGAGGCTGGAGGTGAGTTTCACAGTAAGAGGCCAGACACACCAGGCAGGACTTGACGGCTTTGTGTTTTCTCCCAGTGCAGAAATCACACTGTACATCTCCAGGTCCGGCATGATGGTCAGCAGGAGTAGTTGCTTGTAGTCCAGTTTTCTTCAGTTTCTCCACCACTTCAGCCAGAACGGTGCTTTTGTTCAAATCAGGCCTTAGTTTAAAGATCTGCCTGCACTGGGGGCAGCTGTAAACACCAAGAAGATCCTCCTTATCCCAGCAGTTCTTAATGCAGCTCATACAGTAACTGTGTCCACAGGGTATAGTCACGGGATCTTTCAGTAAATCCAGACAAATCGGGCAGCTGAACTGGACTTTATTTAAGAAGTTTCCTGTGTCAGCCATCTTGCCTCACAGGGTGACAGTTCAGCCTACTTTTTTTTCTAGAAGTTGCTGTGTGTGCGTGTGAGTGGGAGTGACTTCCTGGTTTGGAGCTGCAGTGGGTGTGGTTTTACAGTGAGGCCCAGGGAGACGAAGAGAACCAGCAGAGGCAGAAATATGACCCAAGATCATAACCCAGTTTGCACACAGTTGCCCTTGACTTAGATACTTATTACCTAGTAAAGTGTTTAAGTGTTTTCTCTGTGTCTTGCAAACAATGGTTAAGTTTCAGAACCTGCATTACAAGAAATGCCGGACAGGTTTTGTGTGTAAGAACGGGAGGGATTTCCTGATTCCTCTTTGGGAGATGCGATCTTTTGGGTTCGACTGATAGCAGCACATGTCTCAAGGGGTGGACTTTGCTCCACCATGTGTATGTAATGTTTATTTCTTCTCAGTTTCCTATGTGACTGCGCAGTTTGTTTGTTTTTTTAACCGAATGTTTTTGTGTGGGGTAAATGAAAGGCTTACACTGAATTCTGAGTGCAGCTCAGGCCCTACTGTATGTCCCATGCTGTCTGGGAGAATCTCCAGGTGACCCGACCAGGACATGCAGAAGATTGATGGATGCAATCATTTTACAATAAATGTCTTTTATGTATGAAAAAAATGCCATTTTAATTTGCTATTTTTCCAGTGCCAAGTTAAAAAAATCTGAATAATATCTAAAAATGAAATATGCAATAAAAATCATATAAATGTTTGAATAACTCCAGTTTCCCCCCACAGTCCAAAGACATGCTGAGGCTAATTGGAGTTACTAAATTGCCCATAGGTGTGCATGTGTGAGTGCCTGGTGTGTGAGTGTGCCCTGCGACCCACTGGCCCCCCATCCTGGGTTGTTCCCTGCCTCGTGCCTATAGCTTCTGGGATAGGCTCTGGACCCCCCGTGACTCAGAAGGATAAGCGGGTTGAAAAATGGATGAATGGATGTTTGATTAATCTGACATATAATTAATTAATTCCAGCAGTTTTTTGCATTAGCCTTCTGAGGTTCATAAGCCTGTAACATCTCAGTCATAGTTAGCTGTATGAAATTAAAAATGCAAATTGATACATTAATTAGCTAACCTAAAGATAATAATTACAATACAGAGCCTGAATGAATTATGAGGTTGAGAAGTCAATTCGGTCAAGTGCCACCAGGGGGCATCAATGTGTGCGAATTTTTCTGAAAAACTGTTTGGGAATTAGATGGGTTATGGCAGTGTGCCACAGTAACTGTATGTACAGTACAGCTACTTTTCCCAGGATCAAAATTACATAAAAAGCTTGTGATACAATACAGTAAGTACATGGTGACAGTACTTGGGGAGCCTGATCCATGGAGGGCCGCTGTGGGTGCAGGTATTTGGGATGACACCTCTCAGTCAGCCAATAATAAAACAGTGCTTCTCAACTCCAGTCCTGGAGACCCACTGCCATTGGCTGATTGAGAGGTCATCCCAAAAACCTGCACCCACAGCAGCCCCCCATGGATCAGGCTCCTCACCCCTGCTGTAAAGTGTGAGTAAGATTAGTGTACATTTATAATACAGGCCTGATTCATATTCAGATTCATGAGGCTTTTGGCTTCCAGTAAATCACTAATGCTGTTTGTGGTGCTCTGCCTTCCAGACAGCTTGCTAGAGCTACAAGTGTTTATTTACCTCCTAATTCATCTCATCCTGTGGGTTTTTGACATTATTTGCAGTAGGCCTCTGAAATCCCTTTGACCAAAGGAAGTAAGAGGCAGTTTTGAGCACTACTGTTTGACTCGTATCAAAGAATATATCCACTATCTATCTTTATTTTTATTAATACAGTAATAGCAAAACATTAATGCCGGCTTATAAGATGAATGGATAACCCTTAGTGTCATGGACCCGGACGGGTTTGGTGCGGGAACGTGGCATGACACGGGCACAAAAAAGGTGGACGACCCAGTGGCGGCTCCAAGAACAACAAACGGGGTTTATTAAGCAAAACAGAAAACACTATGAACATAAAACCAAAATGACCACGAGGGTTCAAAAACTAAAGGGGGAAAAATAAAGACTAAATGTACAAAGAGAAATCAGGCAAATAGGCAACAAGCAAAATATCCAACACTACATCCAACTATCTCAAACAACGAAACCTTCACCATCTACCATCTACAGTAACAATGAGCCATTGGGGAACTGAACAGAAGCAGGGACTAAAATGCTAAGGGGTAATGAGACTAACACTGGACAGGTGAGGCTAATTAACAAAGACTGGGAAAACAGGGCACAGATGAAACTAATTAACTCAAAGAAACTAAAACAGTGAAACTAAGAACTAACCAAGGAAACAGAAACACTGGGGAATTACAGACAGGTAAGGACACAAGCAGGGGCACAAGGAACAAAACCAAGAACCATACACAAAATCACCAGATACAAGAACTACTCAAGTGAAAAACTCAAATGAAACACTAGGGAGCACAATACAAAAACAGAGGAAGCAGGATTTGAACACAGGACAAGGATCACAGGAAACCACATGCTCAACACATTGAGCCATGTGGCCAGACAGGTGACAAGGGAGAACAAAGACTAACATGAAGGATGGGATGACCTGCAACACCTGCTGGCCAAATGGGAAAGGGACACAGAGTGGAACAACAGGGGCTGACCCTGACAGTTAGACACTTTTCTGATTAATTTTTATTAACAAAATTAATTTTCTATTACAAAACAGAAAAACTGAGAAAAAAACCTATTTAACCATACATTTATGAAATGAATATAATCCTTCTATATCTAACACGTGCTTTCACTCACGCCTGGCTTCACTTTGCTTCTTGTTGATTCAAACTGCACAGTGACTGACAGCATACAGTAATCCCACCTACTCCGTGTCTCAAGACTAATCTCTCAAAATTTTTACTGAAAAGTGAAAAAAAATACAATTAATAACTACAGGATTGTCAGCTGTCATGCATGTGGCGTGACGCTCACGCTTTCAGATTCAAACGCTCAAGCGAGAATCAATCTATATTATTCTATTGTAAAGTTACAAATGGCTACCTCAGAAGCATTGGGGCAGTCTGCCAACCCTACAGGCTATGGACAATGTTAATATTACTGATATATACATGTAAATTAATTGAAAATCTCATACCAGCCAGCTGACGAAAGTTGGTAACACTGTAACTATATCAACAATCCAGCAAAAGTCAGAGTAAGAAACCAGTCAAACTATGCAGACTGGATGTATTGGTGTCTCTAAATTAATATATTAACCTAATGTAGGTTTTACTTTAATATAGAAACATGATAAAAATTCTACAGGAATTTGATCTTAAATGTCACTTTTCTCATGGCTTTTAACATAAATGCACCTTGCTGCCCCCATAAATGAAAAATGCGGGATACAGACACTGCGTGAATGTGGTCTGGACCCTGTGTAGAAGGGTCATTGTGCCAGAGACGCTGTAGAAGGACAGAGTTCCCGCGCTATGATTCAGGTACACTCCTATCCTGGGGGAGGGGGGGCCAGACACTGGGATCTCCTCATTATTATGCCGGAAGAAGTATTTGGAAGGAGAGCAGTATAAACTCCAGGACTTTTCATTCCGCCCCAGGCAGGCTCTGTTTCCTTCTCCTCTCCTGCTGATCTCTTTATACGACACTGCGATAATAACCCAGTTCCCACTCCACTCTGCCTCCCAGTAACAACGTCCGGACAGCCCCTCCCTACACAGCACCTGCAGATAGAAGTCAAACCTGTCCGTGCACTCGGGGTATGACTGATCCGCCCCCACCCACTTCACGATGCGGTTCCCGTCTAACAGGCGCAGGTGATTATGCGTGGTGTTGGGGTCCAGGGTGAGATGGCAGGAATCTGATGGAGGAGAGAAAACAAGGAAGATTTCAAGAGCTTTTAGACCAATCCTTATCGTGCCTATTTATTAGGATTCCTGCCTTAACAATTGTCCAAAAATGCTACATTTTGAAACCAGACTGTTACAGCTGCCAACACCCCAGTTTCACATAATTTCCCACCTTTCCTCCCGATTTACCTTTTCTCCCAATAACCCCCTGATTTTCTGCATGCACACCTTTACGATCGTGAGAACCGATCAGCAAATCTAATCATCAGACACTCTCTGTCTGCTCATTATTTTTGTGCGTGAGCAGTGTTGCATGCGGCCATCATTTCAGGCATGCCTGCGTTCACATAAATGTACGCACATCGCAGAAACTCCTCTCTCGTCCTGGGCTCCGGCTTCTGCAGCACCGCCTCCTTTTTCGCTAGAATCAGGCAGAGAAAGGCAGCTGGTTACCCCTTGCCACTGAATAAAGGCACATGAAGTGAAGTTAATGAATTGTCATCGTTGTCACACTACAGCACACGACAAAGAAATATGTCATCAGCATTTAACCCATATATGACATAGCAATGGGAAGCTATTATTTAGCACCCTGGGGAGCAGTGCTTGGGGGGGTACCTTGCTGGTTGGGGATCTGAACCAGCAACCTTCCTCAGACAAGCCAGTTTTCAACAGTTAAACGTAGATTACTTTCAAGGGGATAAACCCCACACCAGTAATGCAAAATCGAATGGAAAATTTCTACGAACAAAAAAAAAAATTCTCATTGTGGTTGGTTGCTTTTAGATAGCTGTCATTAATCACAGTAAAGTTTCTTTGGGGGATTCCCTGCAAATTCATCTATGCAAATATGTGAATACTCACTTTGCAGAAAGTTTTCTTCGCTCTTTCTCTGTACGATGCCAACGTCTCTCACTGTAGAAACATTAATATCATTTATGTCCAGGTTACATGCTTGTTCACCAAAGCTATATATATAATGCTATGTTATTTTCTTTTTTTCTTTAACTGTCGCAGTCGTTTTTCTCCACAGACCTGCTTGCGAGATCTTGGTTACGTTCACTTTCAGGAGCTCCATCATCTTCTCCTTTAGGTCAGAAATGGCATCCCTCACATCCCTGAATGAGCAGTGTGGGTAGACAGGGAGGCTGGCCGAGCTTTCACCAGCAACAGACTCACAAAGGGATTGAAAGCTCTATGAAATATTTCAGTATTGACATTGTGAGGTCAGACACACTCAGTCCGATGCATCTTGAAGTGTCCCATAGTTGGAGATTGAGTTGAGTTTCAGAAATATTGCCCTTACCTGGAGGAAATGGATGTGATCCTCCGTGTGTGAGAACCTCTCCAGCTTCGCGTCTCTCCTCTTGAGCTCAACAATCTCCTGCTCCACCTGCTTGAGGAGTCCTTCAGCCTGACTGACTGCAGCCTTCTCCTGATCTTGGATCAGCACTTTCACCTCTGAGCGCTTCCATTTAATGAAGCGCATCATGCCGGCGAAGGCCTTGTCGCTGTCCTCCACTGCAGCTTGTGCAGAGCGCTGTGAAAGATGTGGATATAGATGTGAACTGGCCCATTCACTTAGTGTCGACCCGATCATGTGACCTGATCCAGTGTGGTGTATGTTGGAGCTCCACTGGGCAGGAAATAGCTTAGCTTGGGTTACTGTCTCAGCTCCCATGCTTACCTTGAGTGAATCCACCACCTGCCTCAGCGTCTGTATTCTTTTCTCTTTCTCCTGGATTTTGTTCTGGAGTTCAGTCTAAGGGAGATAGAAGAAGATAGATTGTCAACCTATCCATACATGGACATACATGTTTGTGGCAAAAGCTATGCAAGTTACTTTTTAAAATACCATGTCTGTGATAAATTTGCAGTTTGGTCATATTGTCTGTCAGAATATGCCACAGAGATGACCCCTGTACAATGTTATATCGATCTGTGGTTCTTGTTCACCATAATCCCAGCAGGTGGAAAGAGTCCGCTGAAGAAATACACGTTTTGGCAGAAAACTGAAATGCAAAGCACGCACGCACGCACACACACACACACACACACACACACACACACACACACACACATTCTGCAGCAGCTGTATCGGCAGGCTAAGTGCCATGTAAATATTTTCGTGACCCACCTCTCCAGAACTTCGCTAAAATGCTTTGAGCAAATTGCTTTTTCTGCCCTCTTTTAGCTCTAATGATAGAGATGGACGGCCACATTACACGCACGCAAGCTGGTGGGGCATAAATCACAGGGCAGATCTGCTCACTAACGACAGTCTGCCTTAGTCTCAGAGATGGTTTTTCTTTCACTTCTCAGGTCTCAGGTCAAACTCATTTATTGGATCAAATGTGCTGATGGCCTGCCAGCCCTCAAATTCACAGCAGTTTAATAGAGACAAGAGCAGATGGGTGAAAGTGTAACAGGAGCTGGATTAATCTGTTCTTCTGACTTTAATTTTCTGGGAGTATGACCTGTTCTATACAGCAGACATTTACATATTAATCTCACACTTTTATCTCAGATGACATACCACAGAAGGAAGGACCGTAATTCAAATGTGCTTCGTGGGATTCAAACCGTTGTGTTTTGAGCACAGAGCTTTACTTTTTGACCTACAAGAGTCTCATGACATTTATCTACTATTGAGAAAATGGGGTCAGAGAGTCCCTGGAACAGTCAGGGGTTAAGGACCTTGCTCAAGGGCCCAATGGCAAAATCATTCTGCCGACCCTGGGATTTGAACCAGCGACCGTCCGTTCATATGCATAGCGATCTAGCCCACTGAGCCACACAAAAGTATCACCAATATGAAATTGTTGTAAAATCTGCAACTCTAAAGGAAAGCTGGTTATAGTGACTGCTGTTTTGCAGTCAAGAGCAATATTAGCTTTTGCCTTCTGAAGGACCCACCCACTCAGTAGCGTGCAGAGATGGTAGCTAATTTTGACTCAACAGGAAGTATTGGTTAGACTAAGCTGGCAGTTACAGCCCCTGTAAACTTCGCTTGGCCGTTGAAAAATCAACAAGTGCTAATGTGGTTGGCACATGGGATCAGGCCTCCATTTTGTGAATGGAGTTTTATACACTGAGGCAAAAAGATTTTGCCTTCAGAGTCAGTTGGGGCTGAAATGGAGGCGGACCTGCGATGCTAAAAAAAAATTGGAGTTCAAAGTGTTTTCAAAAATATATCATGGATAACAACATAATAGCCATTGATCAATGTTTTTGTATACAACATGAGGGATATTTTCGCACACATGTAAGATATACCCTGAACTGTTATAGCTATGTCCATCAGCTGCATGATTCCAGCCATGATGAATCTTAAGCGGGAGATTTATAGGCTATGTTCTTTACCATCAAAGCTGTCAAACTATATTTTGCCAGTATTTCATCATGTTCTGTGTTTAAGCACCATCTGTTCAGCAATAATTTGGAAATAAGAATGCAGACATGCCTAATCGCTTTTGACTGAACACACACAAATGGTCTCTTCACAACATTTTCTGTGACAGAGAACTAGAACAGTGGTACCAACATATTTCATAATAAATGGATTGATACAATTGATACAAAAAAGGGTAAAAGGCATGAGATCGAAGAGGTCTGCTTCTTTTTTTTTAAGATACTTCTTTGATCCCTGTGGGGGAATTCTCTTTGCACCTTCCCCGAACTTTCTCTCTGTAGATGAGTACAAACTGGCCAGAAAGGCCAGCCACCCAGGGAGCTGGGGGTTATAGGCCTGGCTGAAAGACCCACAAATGTGCTGAGGCTGGGCTGACAACTGACAACCTTCTGATCACTGCCACAGAGGCTTAGCCCACTGAGCCATGCACTGCCCAAGAGGGGTTTTTAATCTATGACTCATCCTCAGATGGTAAAGAAATCCATGCGGGTTTGTTTTGCTGGATGTGTCGGGCAATGTGAGCATTGTTTACTGTGCTATCCAGAGTGACTCGGTAATGCTGCTAACATGTAGTGCTCACATCCCAGACATTGCCTAGCAACACCGAGAAACTGGGCAGTCCTATTATTTAAAACCATAAAAAGAAACCTTGAAGTATACTCCCATGCATTTTGTTGCCCTCTTCCTTTTCTTTTTCCACTCCATAGGAAAGCAGATCTACAGAAAATGTTGCAACTAAACTGCCACAGAAACAGGCATGAAACAAAATCCCTTTAAGTGCACGTTTTGTGATAAAGACGTTGTAATTTTAATTGTGATCTCATATCAGAATGTCTAGCTTCTATTTATCGCTTGTTCATACCTGCTTCTCAGTCCTTCCTGCAGCAGCTGAGACTGTATTGTGGCCTCTGTGTTTATCCATCACGCAGAGCACGCAGATACACTGCTGGTCGGTATGACAGTAGACCTCCAGTAGCTTGTCGTGATGGGGACAGACCTTGTCCTGCAGATGTCCAGTGGCATCGATCAGCTTGTGCTTCTTTCCTGGGTTGAGCTCATCGTGAAGCTGTAGATGACCTCTGCAGTAAGAAAACAGACACACCAGGCAGGACTTGACAGCTTTGCGTTTTCTCCCAATGCAGACGTCACACTCCACATCTCCAGGTCCAGCGTAACTTTGAGCGGGAGAGCTGCTTTGCAGTCCTGTCTTTTTCAGTTTCTCCACCATATCAGCCAGTACAATGTTTCTGCCTAGAACTGGTCTAGGTGTGAAGATCTTTCTGCACTGGGGGCAGCTGTAAACACCAGCGCGGTCCTTGTAATCCCAGAAGACCTTAATGCAGCTCATACAGTAACTATGTCCACAATTAATGGTTACTGGATCCTTCAGTAGATCCAGACAGATCGGACAGCTAAATTGGGTCTTGCTCAGAATGAATCCAGACTCTGCCATTTTGCTACACACCTCGACAGGCTGAGTTTTTCTTCAGCGGAAAAGTTTTTTATCGTAATTGACAAGTGGGAGGAACTTCCTGCCTCTTTTTTCTCTTTTATCCAACCTCCAACTACTTCATTTCAGAACAATATTCACAAGTTATCACTGCACAAAGCAGATGAGCAACATATTTCTCTCTTTATTACTTTGCATTACATATAATCTTTATGAAGACGGAACAAGCAATTTGTAGAGATGTGCGATGTATGCATTAACATTCTGATATTGCTGGCCATTATTTAACCTTTACCACTATTCAAAGTTAGCAGTATAACAACTGAAATACTGGAAATGACTGCACTGGATAATCTGTAATTTTAAGCGGAAGAGGATTCCTCTGGATGGAAATAAATTACAGAGGGGCTCCCTCTCCAGCAAGTATATTTCATCAGGGGGATCCCTATATATATAATTAATCAATAGTTGGGTCATAGGTGCATCCTGCAGGTGCCCCTGGAACCATCAGTATATCCTATTAGTGTAGCCACTATCAACTCTGAAGGGTACCTCTATTGACAATTTCTACTTCCATTTTTGCCCGGCACTTGACCTTCTTGTGTAACCTGTATGGAACCCTGGGTGACTATGTGGGTGGGGTCAGCACCATCTGGTGCCTTGACCAATAATAAGGTGATGGCCCCACCTACCTGCTGACCCTCACCTGTGCATTCTGTTCTGACACCTGCATGGCTCCTCCCCCCTCCTGTCATACACATGCATGGACCATCCCAGCCTTCTTTAAATGATATACTGTACTGCCCCCCCCCCCAGCTAAAGGCAACAAATGCCCCAAGGGTTGATGGTCTCTGGTTCTCCTGCACTGATCCCAGCAGCCACCAACAGGCGAAGACCCTCAGGAAGGGAATTCTGGGATTCTTGCTGTTATTTATCGTATGTGACAGTGATTGCATCTTCTGGAGAGCAGCACTGAGAAGCTGGCAGTGAAACACAGGTGATGTCAGGTATCAAAGCATTTTTCAGAGTGCATGTTAACCTGATTCCCTTCTCATGCACAATTTTTTTCTCACTGTTTAAAAAAATAGAATAAATGTCTTTTGTCCTTCGTTCATAAGGACACATACACAGAATGAGGTGGAGAAGGACTGCAAAGTTTTTCAGTTAGACTCATACACAGGATGTTTCTGCATTTTACAAGAATTTAGCAGTTTTTATCAGTGCAGGCTCAGAAATAGAGGAAATAAAGACCTACTTTTACGTATGAGATCTTCTCGATAGTAGCTCGTCAACCACAAAATGAAACAGTCAGCTACCACAAGGCACAGGAAGTTTTGTCAAATGCTAAAAATATACCATCTGGAAAGCTATTTTGCTTTACTTTTGCAAAATAGTATAGTAACAATGAAAAGTTGAAACACATTAGATTACCCTATAGAACTTTATCTGCATACCATTTCAAGCATATTAATTTGAAACTGCTACAAGTGGGATCATGGATTAAGAGCTTTTCTCAGGCAGAAGGAAAATCAGCTCCATGTTATGCATGGGTATCCATATGCATGCATCTTGCCAACTGATTGAATAATCTGACCCCCCCGTTTAAAATGAAAACATTTAATGGTTTGATTTTAATACTTAGGCGTTCCTCATAGCACTCTGCTTTTGTGTTCAAAACGTTTTTCATTTGGAACCATTTCAGTGAAAGAGGTTCAATAAACGTACTTATACATGAAAGGAATCTTGTCACTAGACAGTTTCAGATTGCCATCCCCCATAACGGTTGACAGTGTAACATTGTCACCCTACACAGGTGGCAGGTTTATACCTCGTGGGAATTAATCAAATTAAGAGGTAAGATTATTCTTCTAAAAAGTGAAGGAAAATGTTTTTAAGAAATGCCGAGAGAGGAGTCTGAGTGTCTGGAATTGTGGGTGTCCTGGATAAAGACCAAGATCCAGGCATTTAATGACTTCTAAGGCACAGCCATCAGTACTGTATCTGTCTGAGGGGAGACTGTCGACCTTGTCGAGAGATTTACCTCCCTTGGCAGCGACATTCATATCTCTGGTGACTTTTCCTATGTAGTCAACAGACAGATGGGGAGAGCATGGGGGGGGTCATGAGGTCACTGGAAAGGGGTATGTGGCGCTCCTGATAACTTTGCAAGAGGACGTAGGTCCAAGTCTTTAGGGTCCTCGCGCTGCTTGTCTTGCTGTATGGATGTGAGACATACACTCACCTAAAGGATTATTAGTAACACCCGTTCAATTTCTCATTAATGCAATTATCTAATCAACCAACCACATGGCAGTTGCTTCAATGCATTTAGGGGTGTGGTC
>JAODJW010000081.1:18798181-18816996 GCA_026777045.1 Hyperopisus bebe | reverse complement strand
GCAAGATGCTATCCTATCAATATGGGCCAACATTTCTAAAGAATGCTTTCAGCACCTTGTTGAATCAATGCCACGTACAATTAAGGCAGTTCTGAAGGCGAAAAGGGGTCAAACACCGTATTAGTATGGTGTTCCTAATAATCCTTCAGGTGAGTGTAGACGCTAACCAGTGACCTGAGACAAAGATGGGACTCTTTCAGTACTGTGTCTCTTTGGAGAATCCCTGGGTACCACTGGTTTGACTTTGTGTTGAATGAGTGGTTGCTAGAGGAGACCCAAATGAGGCACATTACCTGCACTGTGAGGCACTACAGCCAAGTGGCGCGTTTCCCTGACAGCGATCCGGCTCGCCGGATCCTCACTGCTGAGGACCCAAGCGGTTGGACCAGGCCAAGGGGACGCCCACGTAACACCTGACTGCGGCAGATGGATGGCCATTTTCAGAGTGTGGGACTGGACCATGTGTCTGCCTGGGGGGTCGCCATCCGGGATCCCAAGGACTTGAGTATTAACTGAGTCAGTACTGTAAGTTACTTGTTCCCCCTCAAGTAAAGAGTTACCAGAAAATAATTTAAGGCTGACTTTAGTATGTAGTGTATAGTCTTCTTCTGCTGCTCATCCCTCTATGCATTTGGAGAAGGCGAGCTGTCTAATCTGTATGGTCACCGAACTGCATTTATCAAATAAAGATGCATTGCGGAATGCCACAAAGAAGTGTCCGCTATTTTTTACTTGGGTGACATATTCGCCGAGAAGCAAACTTCACCGGAAGCGTTACAACAAGCAGTCAAGTGTCGATGAGCTAATAACATTAGCTAGCTATAAAGTTAGCTGCAAATACTACGGTTTGTATTAGCTATCTAGTTAGCGACAAAGTTTATTCATTGTATCTGGTGCGTTGTTTTCCTGACTTTTTTGGTGATACCAGGAACAGTTGGCTGCCAACTTATGACTTGTATGTTTTTTGCAAACTTTGCTTTCTAAACCCCTTCAAATGATCAAACAAGGTATCTGCATGGAATACATGGACCATTATGATTCATTAATGATGAGCAAACATGATATCAGTACATAAGTAACACTTAGTTTCTAATTAACTGCTATGTTAACATGTCAGTTCTCTACTGGCAGGATCAGCCTCTGTTATGTCAGTTCCCCTGGTGGCCAGCAGAGGTAGCTGGTCATCCCAGTGTCTTTGGCTCCCGGTGTGTTTTCCCGTTCCCAGCGCTGCTGCATAGCTTAATGGGCTGAGCGGGTTGTTGTCATTCACACTCCCCATTTATTGTCTTGGCGACTTAACCATGTTATAATTAACTGTTTATTTCTGGTTTTTACTTATGCTAGTTATTTGGTGTTGTTCTGTGTGCTCACAGGTTGAATTGTGTTTAGTTTCCTTTGTTTCAGTTTCCATTGGTGTTTGTACCTTTCTGTATCTGCTAATTAACCTCACCTGCCCTTGCTATCCGTGTGTGTATATATGTACTTGTCCTTGCCTTGTTTCCTCAGTCAGTCATATTGGTTATTGTTGTGTGTTAGTTCCCATGTTTTTATTGTTCTGGTCTTTTCTTGGTCCCCACCAGTCTTAGTATAACTATGAAATATCAGTTACTTCTTGTTTTCCTACTTGTCTTGATCCCATGTGGTTCCTTTGTTCTCTGGTTCTCCCTTTGTGTCCCGTATTGTTTAATAGAACCCTGCTTTTTAAGATCTGCCACGCGGATCATCCCTCCTTCGTCATGCCCCACAATAACAGACCTTACGTACTGTAGGTCACCATTACCACTTTCCTGCACGTGACTCCACAGTTGTACAGAATCATTTGTCTGTCCATCTCTCTGTCTTTACACCCATCTCTTTATCTTCTTGTGTGTTTTTCTTTCTCAGTAACCAGTTCCGAATTTAAAATGTCAGATCAGTAAAACACAGAGAAGGGACTGATGCAGATATTTTTTAATTGATCTTTAATAATCGGCCTATTTGTATAGCTGAACACTGAGCTGTTCGTTCTGAGTTCTGTGGGATAATCTATATTTTATACTGCTATTGTATTCCAGTGCTATTATGGAGCACTTTTGTATCTCACAACTCTGCTTCAAACATACCTTGATTGACCTCCTTGTTGACTTTTCTGTTTGTACTGCTGCTGTTTTGTTTCACAAGCTTATTAACTGTGACCCGTCAATCACTTGATCAGAGGCATGAGAAGGTCAGTGGCTTTGACTGGCACACACAAGCATATGAGAGTCTTAGCAGCGGCACGGTGATGTAACACATTGATGCAGTTAGTGCTAAAGGAACCTAATCAGCTAGAAAACTGTCAGATGAAAGTCAGCCACAAGCTTTCCACAGGAAAAAATAAGAAATACAGAGCAGCTCTTTTCTGTGCTGTGGTTAACAAAAATTAACAGCCTAGAAATAACCATGGTGGATTATGGGTATGCCTAGCTGCATGTCACCACGGCCGTTACCACTATCTACACCGACCTCCATTAATACTCCTCACCTCATTTTTCCTTGAGTATTGAAGCTAGTGTATTAGTTCTTGAAACATCACCTTAATTATTTAACAAGGACATTGCTTAGTAATAGTTCATGCCTTTGTTTGCAAATGCCCAAAAAAGGGTAGAATGATGTAAAAGTATACCGGTTTCTGTGCTGTCTGGAACAGCACAGACTGTGGTATGTCTTTAATTTTATACGTATTATGCAGTTAATACTTCTCATGTCCATTATGTATTGCAACATTGTGATGACCACACATGCAGTGACATATAGATGGGATTAAACATTTATTATCCATCTTTCAGCTGTTCATCTACTACTGTTATTATTATTATCAGCAGTAGTAGCATCGGTTAAACCGTAACAGTCATGTGGTGATGAGTGGAATTCGCCCCCTAGTGAAAAAAATTAAGTAATTTCACGTATATTTGCAAGACACTTTTAATGTTTCCCAGAAGCACTATAAATTTACGTTAAGTCAAGACAGGGATACACTATTTATTTCACGTTACATCATACATATTACCCTTAAATGCAGCTCATAAGTGAATGTTAAAAAAATATAATATATGCATGTGGAATCATACCCTATATTTAGCCTATATCTATCATCTTTTTGTTATCAATCAAACAAAAGAAATAGCTTTTTTTGACAAAGTGGGGTTAGCCAGACCTTGGAACAATTGGGTTAAAAAGCTACTCTGCTCATCCTGGGGCTAGAATCAGCAACCTTCCGGTCACTGGTGGCACATCCTACACAGAGTCCTTTTAGGCTGACACTGTACAGTATGTCTGCCCTGCAAAGGTCTCACAATGTCTCCCTGTCTAATGCCGCTTTGGCCTTGGGCCTGCGCTGGATAAGCCAGATGCATGGACACTGCTTCTTGCTAGAAGATGCATTCTTTGTCTACCAGTATCCAGCACAGCCAGAAAATGCTACCATGCTCATTTTGGTTAAAACTCTGAACTTGATATATCAAAGCGCATATCGCATGAGCCGGTGTGTGAAGCTGTCAGGGCTAAATACAAATGGCCTTTAATAACAGATAAGTCAGGACAGCACTAAAGAAGCTCTTTACATTCTTTCAATTCAATTGAGTTCAATTCAATTCAGTTCATTTTTATTTAGCGTCTTTCACAACAGAGCCTCCCCAAAGCGCTTTACATGGGTGTGTTGTGATACATCATCATTAGTAATTCTGCTTTTATTCAGATACTAACTTTATACATGGTCTTCTCTGGATGGCAATCAGTCTCGCTGTCGCTGTGGGATAGGGGGAGGGAGAGTCTGTTAATTTTTTTTTTTATAAAACATTATATTGTTATTAATAAAGCAGAGATGCATACTTACTCATTCTTAATTTCTGTTCTGTGTTGTGAGAGATAGTCCATCATCCTTTTTTTGCTCTAAAATGATCCAATATAGACAATACACATTTCATATATGAAAATTATTAATTTCATAAGTGTATACTGTCACTTTAAGTTCTTCTTTTAAGCTCCAGAATGGTTTTAAATTAAGTCGCACTGATGACTTACTGCAATATGCCCAGATCTTAGTCACTGCTACAATGGTACAGACCAAGTAGACCAGGACAGTTGCAGCCGAAAACAGCAGAGGAAGAATTTGCCTATTGGGGAATAAATTGATCTATTAAGTGAATATTGGTAAAAAATACATTTTTAATGTGTGGTACTCAATATTGTCCAAGGGAATGAAAAATGACTGCTGCCATATAATAAGCTGTTCATCACATACAACATATTTTGGTGCAAAGACACAGGTGCATGACACCTGTTGGTAGATTCATGATGCCAGCAGCAATGAGGGCATCAAGGTTAAGGTAGTAGCCCTTTGTGGCTGCAGACCCCTGAGCACTATGGGCTACCAACAGGCAATGGCATAGATGCTTGGAATGTGAACTGCCCCCCCTTTTCTGCCCATCAGCCCCACACAGCTGGTGATCTCGGGGCCTACCTGCTAATATTATAGCCCAATCCCTCTGAAGCAGCACCCTTGTTAAAGCTAACATGCTAACCTTTGTGGTACAGGCCTCAGCACCAAGTCCAGCGGCAAGGTGAACGCTTCAGGTATCTCAGCTATCTCTGGGGACGTGGTGAATGCTGAGGATGAACCGAATATACTGAATTAGTTATGGAAAATGAAAGGTGTCCTGCAGCATTCATTATTGGAAGGTCTCCAGAAGTATGCTTACGTGTAATACACTATATGACCAAAAATATGTGGACACTCCATTAGCTGGGCAACTGACCCGCACACATGCTAAGTATTTAATTAAGGACACAGTCACACAGTCTCTTGTCACCAACCGGCAGTAGAATGGGTGGTTGTACAGAAGAGGTTAGAGCCTTGGCACCTATATAGGACACCTTCCTTCCATCTAGTCAGTTTGCTGTATTTCTGCCCAGCTGTGGGTACCCTGTTTTACCGCAAGTGAGGTGATTGTGAAGATCGAAACATCTGGGAGCAAACTGCTGCAAAGTGGTTGGGCACACAAGCTCACAGAAAAGGATTTGATAGCCCAACAGCACCCAACCTGAATGGCAGCAGATTCCACCCTCAATGCTCTGAAATCTAATGGAAAGCCTCCCCCGAAGAGGAGGGGCTGACACAGCAACAAATAGTGGACCAATTTCATATTAATACCCTTGGTTCCGGGATGAGATGTGAGACAAGCTGGAGTCCACATACTTTTCGCCATATAGTGTAAATTTAGCATTAAAGATTCAAAAGCTATCACAGAATGCAACTTGATAGTGAAACATAACAATTCCGCCAAGTACTGAAAAGGCTGGCTTACTTGTGTTTTGAGGCAACACATTAATTTGGTAAAGGAGCTGCTGGTTGCCAGCAGTACACCAGTACCAGCCCGTGTTGTTCATCACCACACCCCTGATGACCACGGTAAGAATACGGTATTTTATGTCGTTGTACAGCTTCACCCCATCCTGGCTCGTCATGTTCCTCGTCTCAGTCTCAGTCAGGCAAGAGCTCCAGCTTCCTCTCCGGCACCATTTCTTCTCTCGGTGAACGTTTTCCTCACTGTACAAGCACTTGAAGATCACATTGCCCCCCACCTCCACCACTGCGTTGTTGTTGTGCGTTGACAGAGCAGGTGCACCTGAGCAGGGAGGTGGTGTGAAGGACATTGACACTGGGGGGGGGGACTGAATTTGCCTTGGCAGCAACGGGGGGGGGGTAGCTCGGAGGGAGGGGGGCGCGATGTATATCTCAACATTGCAATGACCGCACATGCAATAGTTACATCGTGAAGGTATGTGATGTAAGAAAGATTTTACAATTATTTCTCAATAATAAAGATTTCATAATTTGAAATAAGAGTAAGACTGTTTAGGGTGCAGTATCACAACTAAACATAACCGAAAAAATAACTGATCCGTGTGATAAAAAGATTTTGTGTGATAGAGAACCACAGTCTTCGTATATATACCATCCTTGGACTTTGCGTGAGCAGCAAATTGGCTTCAGTAAGGCACGGATTCATAAGAAAATGTAAGGAATTTGCTCTTAAATCATTTTACCTATAGCATCTGTATCATGACAGAAATGCATTGAATAGCAAAAGGCACAATTATTAATGATTATAGCAAAACAATTTTTTCCAATATCATTCAGCCCAAAATAGATATCTATTCATTTTCATTTTTGGGAAGAATCTGTTAGTATTGGGGGGGAAGCATACCCCATCCCCTCTATTTCTGATGCCTCTGGTGAAGGGTTCGAGAAAATAATGTACCCCCAGCGGTGTGTCTGGTGACTCATCTGTTCACCATGCAGCCACTACCTGCCTTTGGGTTTATCTCTCTGTGAAATATAATAATAAATTATTGAATGAATTAAAACTGATTTCTCACCTACCAGGACTGGACTGGACTAAATCCCATACAGGTCCTCCAACATACATTACTATGATAAAATTTGTCAGTTAGGGTGGAGGCTGTACCTTTTACGAGTTTATCTAAGTGAGGGAGGGTCCAGTCCTGCCCTGTACCATACAAATGACCCATATGGAAGGAGTCTTACCAGCAGTGACTGTCAGGTTTAAGTCTGCTATATATATATAGGTTTCCATGTCACTGGTTTCCATACCACACAGGTATATAGCAGAGTCCATTGTCTGCAGGTTCTTTATGATGACATTGAATAAATGCTGGTGAGGGTCATCGTTGATTGACACATTGCCCCTATTCTGTGGAGCATCAGAGCGCACAATGACCGAGCAGGCACTCTCTGATATCATCCTGCACCAGTATTTCACATGATCTTTGTACTTTTCATCATAGTGACATTGGACAATTAGGGATTGTCCTCTTTTCAAAGTGATGCGATTATCCACCATGGCGCTTCCTTGACCTGTAGGGGGCAGCATACACATGTTGAGTGTTTGAAACAGAGCCAACAAATTTCCTCGCCAGGAAGGAATACTAGTCCATGGGTTTTGTTACCTGCTGGTTCAAGGACAATATTGAGCCAGTGCTGCTTCGCCGTACCACACAAAGAGTCGATGAAGCTTGCAGTTACGTCTTGGTTTGGTCGAAGCAGATCAAAGAAGTTATTCAGGTTCTGTATGCAGTATTTTTTGTCGGCAACCTCCATAAAATCCCCCATGACTTTGCATCCGATTCCAATGGCATAGACATTAATGCCATGTGTCTTCAGCTCTAGCAAGTTGTCTTTCACTGGACCAGTGATCCCACTGCTAGTGATGACCACCACGATCTGAGGAACTCCTTCAGTGGCTCTACTTCCCGCTGCTCCTGTGAAATAATGGCTTGACAGGAAGTCCCGCCCCAACCCAATCACGATTTTGGTGTCATTGATCTGGCGTAACTTTCGAAGGTGCCTCAGGATCTCTCCCTTTGTTTGGTAGGTGTTGAACCTAAATTCTGCCTGAAACTTGTCACTATACTGTACCAGTCCAAGTTGGACCTGATCAGGACCCACGTATAACCTGTCCACTAAGGTATAAAGAAAGTCCTTGATCGCTTCGAATTCTAGCCTCCCAACAGAACTCGATCCATCCACCATGAAGAGTATGTCTGCCATTAGTCCCTGTGGGCAGACTGCATGGGGACCTGCAAGTTACATTATTAACATTAAAGTACCCAAGAGACAAAAAACATCTCTAAAGAAGAATCCGGGGCTTGATTACAAGTGAAGTCCTACATGAAAATTCTACACCACATATTTACACAGCTGTGACATTACTGATACAAGCATATGGATGTGTGACAATATGTAAAAGGTATTTTTCTAGATTCAGTGGTATTTATATAGCAGTAAAGCCGTTCGACCATCAAGTACCTTGAATCAACCAGTTAGAAGGAAGTATTTTTTTAGTCACAGTCACATATAGTTATCATATTAGGTCTCGACAGGTAAAAATTGAAAACTGGCCCAGCTTAGATTTAATGACTCTGATGGTTTCATTTTGATAAGAAATGAAGACACAATAAATTTCAAGTCAATATCTTTAACGATTTTTGCAATATAGCTAACTTTTTTCAAGCCTTATTTCATTACCTGAGTTTTTGAAACAACAAAAGACAAGACCTAGGTTGGCAAAAGAGTAAGGAATCCTTTAATTTCATTAAAATTATTTAAATATCAGAGAAATGATGAGTAATGAACCTGAAGCATTTCGGGCTAGTTTTTACACTTTCCTTCAGTCAATGAGCTTACCCACCAGTACCTAAATATTTCAAAACTACATGACAAATTCAGTCATAGTCAAATCAAAAATTTAAAAGAATGTGAGTGTGAGTGAGCAATTGCATGTTTACCTTTGTCCAGGGGTAGCATGAGCTCCGCTGAATCACACAGGAGATCGCTGAGTTTCTGGAAGTTATCTTGAAGCTTATCGCTGTTTGTCTCGTGCATTTTCATAATGTTGCTTTCCATTTTCCATTTGTATGTGTGCAAATTACACTGTATACTGATCACTGTGATTCGATGCTTTAATAGTGCTTCAAGCTGATATTCAAATGACTCTTGTTGCACTGTAATGTACACCGCGATCTGAGGTACCCCTTTGCCATACCTGCCTCCTGCTGCTTCTGAAAACTGGTCAAACACTAGAAATTTAGTATCCATCATAGTCCAGTTTGATGGTGGGCTTAGGTTTCGTATCCTGGTTTTAATATCTTCCAGCTGATGGGAGGTTTTGAGAAGGAAAGCAATGTGTACGGTACGAATAATCAATGCAGACAAACCAATCTGCATCTTATCATCACCTAAATAGAAGCCGTCCACCAAGGAACACAGAAAGGACTTGACTTCACTTCCCGTTTTACCATCTGCCAAAATACTCCCTGAAACCAGGAAGACGATGTCCGTGGTGGCCCATTTTGAGCAGGCTGCAATAAGGAGCACAGGGACATGGTTGCAGAAAGTGGAAATGGCACATTCAATGCTAGCTGAGCTGTTAATTATTTACTAGCCATGTTTCTAACCTTTATCTGTGGGGATTTTGGTTGTAGCATTCCAAGAGAATTTTATATTTTGCCACTACTCGAAACAGTCAAGCTGTTGATCTTATCGCAACTCAGAAAAAAAACAATTAAATATATATATATATATACTGTATATATATATATATATATATATATATATGTGTGTGTGTGTGTGTGTGTGTGTATTCCTTATTTTGCAACTCTTATGTCAAACTTATGTCTGAAATAAGACGAGTGTTAGGAAGTTAAGCCAATTAGTTGCAACAGTTCAACTGTCCTTTGAAAGCAAACGTATTGCAAAAGAGGGCAGGACACGATGACCCAGAATGCTAAACTAAGCTTCTTGTCCAAACCACATGCACAAATGACAGCATTACATTCAGAGGTCCCATCCCTTAGCAAAATGTATGATACTTGAAGTTTATATTATTAAGTATGCTTGAGTATAAGTACAGGGAGTATACTACGGACCATGTACTTGTAATGTACTAGAAAGTATACCAATTTATTACTTTTTTGGACTAAATTGGAACATTTTTAAGTTTATAAAAGTATACTTTATAAGGTCATTTTAATTTTATATACTACTAGTGTACTATGTATATACTTCTAGTCCACATTTTAGTTTATTGAAGTACACTTGAAGTATACTTTTATGAACTTAGAAATACTAAAACAATATATATATTTTTTTTTGCTATTTTATTAGTTCATTTGTTGTTATGCTTTAACTATACTTGTAAATGGACTGCATATATATATGTATATACATAACACTTTTCTACTCCTACTTTGTGTTTTACAATACATGCCTCGTATTCATCCATCCACACACCAGTGGAGGAGGCTGCCAGGCAAAGCACCAACCTGCACACCAGGAGCAATTTGGGGTTCACTGTCTTGCTCAAGAACACTTTGATGGGGTCCAAGGCTTGAACCTGCAATCCTCTTGTTGCCAAACAATAGCACTACCTCCTGCACCACCATCTTACTGCTTGTACATTTGCTTAGCATATTACTTGTTGCATACTATGTATATACTTGAAATATACTTCTTAGAGTATTCTTAAATTTAACTCATACTGTATGCAAAGTAGACTGCAATGTATTTACAAAATCACAAGACGGAATGTTGAGAAGTAAAGTATACTAAAGTATAAGTATAAGCTATAGTATTAAAGTACGTGTAAGTATTAATGCACTTAGTCTTAGACTTTTTTTTATACTTATCAGTATAAGTCAAGTATACTTCACTATACTATTCTTAAGTATATATAAAATATAGTATATAAAAAGTAAACTTCAAGTACATGTATACTGCCTCAGTTTTAGTATATAAAATAAGTATACTCGTAGTACACTTGAATAAACTACTATTTGCTAAGGGAACAGCTCAGCCCAACCATGCATTAAAGCTATGTACCACTGTAAGAAGCACTGTAAGCATGCTACATGTATGTGTATCTGGCCATGGCAACGTTGGGAAGCTACCTTTTTCTGAGGTTTCATCCATGTGAAGACAAGACGAAAAGATGATCGCAGACAGAACTCCCCAAACGGCGGCCATTTTGATTCTCCCTACCTGAAACATGAAAGTGCATCATGTGTGCATTTTTATAGCATGTAAACTTTGATGTTAATGCGGGTACACAATATAACAACAATATCCATCCACATCCCAAAAAACCTGACTGGTATTTCTTTTATTTTTATACTTTTATTTATGAAAATATGTGAGATATTAAAGGATATGAAACATTTACACCAGACTGGTGTAAGACACTTTGCTGAGGGAATTCTGTAAGGAAAATCTTCAATGTATCAGTAATAACAATTTTAAATTGCCAAAATCCTCCATCTGATCCAATATAGAAAGATTGAAAAGTATTTTAATTAAAAAAGACTACAGAGAAAAAGTTGAGCAGTAACACTTTACTAAAGGGGACGTGAATATAGTACAACATTGCATGCTCATTCATCATTAATCAATCATGACAGTTCATGTATTTCA
Source organism: Hyperopisus bebe (assembly GCA_026777045.1). Classification (NCBI taxonomy): domain Eukaryota; kingdom Metazoa; phylum Chordata; class Actinopteri; order Osteoglossiformes; family Mormyridae; genus Hyperopisus; species Hyperopisus bebe. Next base: position 18,805,988 of record JAODJW010000081.1, on the reverse strand, counting down.
TGGGAAAACATGTATTAGTTCATGATTTATTCTTGAGTAATAAATGAGATAAGTAATTTTACCATTATTAATTAGTTAATTGTTAACTAATATAGTGCCTGAATGGAAAACTTGAACTGTCATGATTGATTAATGATGAACAAGCATAGGATCATAACACATAGTACATAATTAACACTTACCTGTAATTACCGGTTAATTAATGCATTAAGTAAGTGTGTAATTACATTTTTCATGTCCCCTCAAGTAAAATGTGACCAGTAGACCTTTACACATTAACAATCATTATCATCTTCAGACTATCTTAAACATTTATTTCAAATGTAGCAAACATTTTTTTCTCTCCAAAGAAACACCCTTTTGCTTTTGCTAGGACAATCTTAAATGGGTCTCCAGTACAAAAACAACCCCGGAATAAGATTTCAAACTGAAACTGTTTCAGTATTTAAAAATAAAACAGAGGCAATGTGGTAAGGGATTAATTTAAACATATTCTTAAAGGTACATTAATATCTAACAGCACTGAATTGTGGCATATTATTGTAAATAAGCACATTAATTTATTAGCTTTACTATTAAATAAAACACTTCAAATGTAATAGTGAATCTATTCGTTGTACGAAGACACCACTGATTTTATCAAGACATCTTGCATAAACTACGCAGCAGTTTTGTGGAATAATTAATACCAATACATTCATTGCTGTACCTTATCTAGCTTGCTGAAAGCTTGTGTTAACCAGCATGACTCTGCTGCATTGATAGGAGGTCAGTGTTGCTGATCTGTGAAAATTTTGCCTACCTGTTTGTCATTAAAGATGACAGGCAAGCAGCGGCCACCTTGAAATGGCTGACGATTCTCGTTCTAATGCTGTCGTTGGGCTGCGCGTGTATTTCACGTGGGAGTGCACACACACGCACACGCACACACACACTTCTTTGACTAATTGCAGTCACCGACAAAGTCCTGTTTTCCAAATTACCCGGATAACATTCTTGTGGAACGATGTCCGGAATCCCTTCTCAGTTACCATACCACTGTTCATACCACATAGCTGCATACCACTCTTTAAAAATCTGGACTTTATTGCATGACTAGACTTCATGTGTGCCTGCATTCGTATATGATGTTTGTGAGGGTGGATTGCACAATCTCCTGTTTCATATAGGTGATGAAATAATATCTGGCCATCTCAGTTGTCCAGGTCCCTCAGGCCTCTCCTGTGGTTTCTTGTAGCAGATGCACCAGATTACATGGAGGGTTGTGATATTGAGAGAGGGGCCTTCGGTTCAAGTCAATAATCGGGCGAAGCATCTTGTGAGCTATTCAGCACTGGTGCACGTGCCTCGATTTCATGATTGCAGTGTGATGTGTTTTTCGTGCGAGTGCTGTGTTCTTTTCCATGAGGCACGTTAGTTGCCTGACTGATAGCTCACAGCTGTACAGGATACTGTTTTTGGCTTTGGATTTTTCTATTGCTAAGGTTTTCTGAGTAGATATCTAAGAACGAGTTGGGGCGGGTAATATCTGTGCATTTAAAAAAAAAAAATGCTGGAATATCAAAGGGCTTGCAGACTAATCACAATGCTCAAGAGTGATCTTTGTACTTTTAGCTTCTGACTTCTTAAAAATGTAACGCACAATGCTCAAGATCAAGATTAAAGCCTTATACTATTGCATTATAAACCTAAAATTAGCTGAATCAAATGTGTTTTACAAGTGTTAACAAAGTAATAGATGTCTTACAAACATGTAAATTCAATTAAATTGAATTCAATTTTATTATATAGTGCATTTTTGCAATATTACATTGTCTCAAGCAACTTTACATTATCCCCATCCAAAGCCCCCAGTGAACATGCCAGAGGCAACAGTGGCAAGGAAAAACTGCCTAGAAGAAAGAAACCTTGGGAGGAACCAGACTCAAAGGGGGGCCCCATGCTCCTGGGAAAGGCAGGGAGAGCCCATCCTCCAGGGGCCGGCACAGGAAGTGAAATGGAGAAAACGGCAAAATCCTAATTTACACTTTCCAAATTTTAAGATTTGAATCTAGATGCCAAGGCCCAGTTACAACAGCTGTGGGCTGACGTCGCACGAGAGTATCCAGCGGCTGTATGACTCCCTTCCACATCATATCACCGCATGTATCCAGGCTTGGGGGGGTGGTGGTGCCACACCCTACTGACATGGGACCAAGAGTGTGCCCATACTGTCTACTCTATTGTCTGTTTGATGTGATATTATACTGTAATCATTGTGATTCAGTCACACATGACCTTTTACCAAATGCAGATTCATTTCCACCACTCCATCTGGGCGCGTAACTTTTTTTGTCACTGAGTGTATAAACCTAATCTACACACACACACACACACGCACACACACACACTGCAGGCAATTTAAAGGCACCAGCCTTTGGAGTGCAAGAAACTGAAAGTATTCCACACAACACAGGGAGAACATGCGATCTGCTGGGGATTCATGTAACAGTGTCACACTATGTGAAACTACAGACAAATCCATTTACTTGTATCATCTAATATATATAACAGATGTGTTTCATTGGCAGTGACATGTTTAAGCTCGAGAAGGCACGATGTAAGATCATCAAATCATTAGCAACATGTGCTGCACGTGGAGACTTTCTCTGGATAAAAAAGGTAAAACATAATAAAGAAAAAGAGAAAAATAGAGCGCCTCTTCCAGGAAGCTCAGGGCTGGCGGCACGAGCCTCTCACAGAGTGTGCACTCATATACACATCAGAGAATTTACAGTCACCAATGCAAAACCCCGTGAGACTACAGCACCCACCGAAAACAAGCTGCAAACTCCCCCCATTCTCAGTTCTCAGCGATCGAAAAAGACGTATAAAAGAATAGAAAACTCATGTTTATGTTATTTAGCCATTTAAGTATATATAAAACGTGAACCGCTTTATTTCAGCAACATATCGAGAGGTTTCTGAGAAAAAGGCGGGGCAGGAGGTCAGTGATTGTAGGCTACTGCGGAGCCAACAAGAGACTGCGTCTATAACCATTGTAAGCAGGGGAAAAAAGAAAAATATGGATTTAAATAAAGCCCCCCTTCGCCTCCGCAGACTGCAACAACGGCGCTTTTCTCGCCTATGTTCATAACCCCATCATTTATTGTTTATGATCGGCAGGCGGCGGCGTTTGCTGGGACTGGACGGGAGGGAGACGTGATGTTTCCCTCGCAGGCTGACATGTTTCGGGGATACCGCTTTCACGTCCTAAATGACAAGGGTAGTTGGTGTTAATAGATCGGGACGCATTCGGCATGGAAATCAGCGTGCGACCAGATGCGTGGATTTCAATGGTAATCGACGCGACAAGGGAGTGAGCAGCGGGCATCTGCTTTACCCATTGCTGGAGGTAAAGAGTATTTCTTTGCTGATGCTGCAATAATACTACTAATAATAACAACAATAATAATAATTAATAATAATAATAATAATAATACACCGAGTTCACATGGTCTATACGTAAGTGCTGCTTTTATGGCTTATTTAATGCGTTTCGCTTTGTAATTTAACAATGAAATGAAATGAGCATCATGAATGAAGAACATGCTTCCATCAGTTGCATTCTTTGTATGTGAGCGTTATATAACCGCACTGTAATTATTATGTTCTCTTTATATACGTGTACTTACATGTAAGACTGTATGTATATTATGATTAATGCGTTCGCAAAAGGCTTGTTTATATTCGCCTTTATTTATTTTAGATGTGAAAATACTACGGGCATATTCCGTCCCGTCGCGTTTCCGTGATGAGGAAAAAGGAGTTGCAATTGAGCCGGTGTCGATTATTTATGTGCGGTTAATTATTTGGGTATTTACGTGGTTAATCTGCGGGTTGGATTAGGAAATAGACCATAATGTGCACTTTCAACCATGATGATCATTTGTGGCATTAGTCACATGAAAATTAAATGGTTTTGATGAAGTCTTGGAGTATTAAAGGGGGCGCTAGAGTTAATGAAAGGCGTAAATGCATGTTCAGTTAGAAGCGGTCTTTTCTGCTGTGTAGGATGTGTAATATTAAACATCTGGTGGCCCCAGTCACCTCTGATGTGTGGAATTTGCATGTTTTAACCATATTTCTATTCCAGTCAAAAAACATGCAACAGGGTGGAGTTGGCATCTGAATTGTGTGTGTGTGTGTGTGTGTGTGTGTGTGTGAGAGAGAGAGAGAGAGAGCGTATGTGCCATGGGATGGACTGTCCTCTGACATCTGCCCTGAGCTACCTGGTCCTGGACCATGTATTCATTGTAACAAAATGCTGTAAAAAACTGTGAAATTATTACAGTAACATACGGTTTATCAGTAAAATAGTGCAATGCTGGTGAAAAAATGCATTCTGGGCAATATTTATGAGAATCTTGCCGTTTCCCATAAAATACTGCAATGTCCTGTAATTCAGTACATGAACTGAAAAAAATAACTTGCAGAATTTACTCAGATAAAATGAGGTGACAATTTGCACTCACGTTTTTGGTTGAATTTAAACCCCTTTTTTAAGGAAAAAAAAACATAAAGTATACCTAATTTTAGGAGGTATTTTAAATAAATTAAGCTAAAGTTGACCTACTTTCACAGTATCATTCTATAAGATTTACTCAAACTAATTAAGACAATATGTTTCCACTCACTTTTTTGGGTTAATTTTTATCATTTTTATATGTAAAATAAACCTAAGTTTAGCAAATAATATAGCCAGTGTATTTAAAGGGCCCTCTACAGCATCTGATACAAAGTGGTACCAGGTGTGACATAAGTGTCTTTGTCAGTGTTGCCCGATAAAGATCTGATCACAGGCCCAGACACTTAGTCTGCTGAGCCACATGCTGCCCACAACTAAGTGCTGCCCCATTGGATAAAAGGATTCAACTGACTTGTTGGTCTTACTTAAATTAATTGTGTTGACACAATGTAAATATATTTGTTTCCATGCATAATTCATTAAATGATCTAATGGACACTGGTTCCACCCAACTAGAATGAGTATTCTGAAAATGAAATGTTCTTTTTATATTGATGCACTGACTGTGTTTTCTGAGAACAGAACATAGTTACGTTAATCTCACTCATTTTCTCATGTGTAATTAAACCAATGTAATCTCTGATTTAATTTAAATTAGGTATATTATCTAACAGCAGCCATGGCAAATTGCACTCATTGTCATCAACAAGACTCTGCCAAATACTGACCGTACTGTGTGTTCCTTGTTCCATGTATTGAAAAGTTGAACAGGTGTGGTTGTCCATCAAATGCCCCCCAGGAGTGATGTATTTGTTAATGCAAGGCCATTTTGAGTACCCCCACTTGGGCCTGTGGCCTTATACATGAAGAGAAAAGACAGCGGAGTTGTGATGTCGTCCTAGAGTCGCCTACTCCCCTGTAGACCAATAGTGCTGGATATATATTTGCATAGCATGACATAGCACTGTCTTTAACATTTTCTTTATCCACCATGATGGTGTTGATTAGGGCAAGAGTATTAGAACCCCAGATATATCATTTTATGATGGTGTGCGTAGGAGCAAAAGAAAAGCTCAGTGTTTGTTCTTCTGTCTCAAGAACACATAATGACCTGTTTATACTAACTGAAATGTCTCGAGTCTTTGAAGAAATTAGGGCTGTGTTGTTGTTGCACACCACTAAAAGCAAAAGGTTATCTGGTACACAACAAGTAACTCAGGCACTCTAAAGATCTCTGAAAGATACCTAACACTAAAATGTGATACAGACTATCTATGGCATTCTATTCTCATTTGTGGTGATTTTATAAATACTACATAAGCATGGACTTCCAAAAATTAAGCCTAATACAAAATCTAAATATTAAATGAGCAAATTGATTTGATTTGTTCATCAATCCTAAGTTGTGATCTAAAAGCAATGAGGCAGCCACCCATTATATCTGCTCTAAGGAAATGCACTCCTACAGCCACTAGGGGAGCTCTTACCTTCTCTCAGCCCTGCAAATTGATGTGGTGCAGTCTAACAAACTTCATGCATCAATGAGCCTGAAATGCTTTGCCTAGAAATTAACGTAAACAAGCAACTTGGAAAATGGAGCTTAAATCATTTGAAACAACTAATTTCCTTAACTATTTTGAGTAAACTCAACCTAGCAGGGTAGGTGAGCTTTAGCTTAATTTATTTAAAATATTTTATTTCCTATAATTTGGTATACCTATCTTGAAAAGTCTAAATATACCCCAAAATAAGTGAATGCAAAAATATTGCCATAATTGAGTAAATCCTACAGGTTATTTTTTCAGTGTGGTATTATACAGAGATGGGCGATCCACATTTTTTCAGTTCTGATCCGATTCCCAACTGCCGATACCGATACAGATTCCGATATAATACATCTTTTTACTTTATTATTAACATTATTTTGGTTGGAATTGTGTTGTTTGTCAGTAAGGTAACATCACAGAATAAATAAACGATTCTGCACTTATTAGAACAGAAAAACATATACACAACTACATTGAACTTAAAGGCATTCAAAAGGAATTTATTTATGTCACACTTCACGAACAGGTAGCAGCAACAGGTGTAAAATTTTGTTAATATCAAAAACACAACATTTATCCGAATCATTTCAATAGTTCCAGCATTATGTCAGTTGTAAAAAATAAAGTGCAAAACTATTACTTTTTAAATAATCTTAAATTCTCAATTTAAAAAAATAAGTCTTGACTCATCTATTCAACAGGTCAAGCTACAGACCAACCACAGCAACAACTGAATAAGGCTTTAAAATAAAGTGCAAAACTGCAAGGAAATACATATCCTCACAGTCAGAAAAGCTTTCAAGTCAGTAAAAAACAACCTCCAAGACAAGTCAAATCTGCCAATCAATTTATGCACCATATCTAGGGCATTAAACACTTTTATTAAGAAACCTTGGCAGGTTTTTCTTGAGAAAAATAATCATTTCCACTCTCTCTGCTATTAATCTATTTCTTTTTTTATCCACTAGGTTAGAAGCAGTGCTAAACAGTCTTTCACTTTCTACACTGGTTGATGGGGCACTAAGAAACTTTTTCTGCAATGGCAGTAAGGACTGGAAATTGGGCATGGGGTTTCTCCCAGTACTGAAAAGGGCTGTCAGTATGAAGAATTGTTAGTTCTTTTAAATATGTCTGAAATTGGATAATGGCACTCGTGGTACTCCCTGATACAGGTTCATTATGCTCCTCCAGAATGTCGTCATAGAGACTCGTTAAGCTGCTCTGGCCTCCATGCAAGGCACCTTTTCTGCTGACTCTGTTGCCAGTGATGCCGATTCTTTGTCTGAAGAGCTTTGCAGTGTTTCCTCTATCTTTTCCATTTCTTTTATCAGGGCAGCTTTGGCATGCTAGGCAGTGTCTTCACCTGTGAAGTATCTGATGGAAAAATAGGTTGAGAACAATGAAGCTTTGTTTTTTTTTCCGATTACACATGTAACATTGTTTTTATGTAGCCAACATTACATATACAGGTTACTACATATGTATTATTTATAATATGTTTTAATGAAAAAGCTGTCTCACCTGTCCTTGTATTGGGGGTCCAGTAAAGTGGCAACTGAATAGAGGGGATCACTTTCGATGCCGCTGAATCGTCTGTCGACAGCTTTGATGCCGCTGTCAGTACTAATCTCCTTGGAAAGCAGATGTTTTAAGACTGTGATGGCTGGGATCACGTCTGCTGTAGTGGAGGTCGCTGAGCTGATGTTCTGGGTTAACTCCTCAAAAGGCTCCAGCACTGCCACAGTTTTTTCCA
>JAODJW010000081.1:18742264-18753553 GCA_026777045.1 Hyperopisus bebe | reverse complement strand
ACAGCACAGAATCATTAACGTACTTTAACGCATTTATTTATCCAACCACATATTTCCCACATTTTGACATCAGTGATGCAGTGAAGATCTTTATTTCTTGATGCCAACCCTCCCCATTAATCCGGGCTTGGGACCGGCACCTAGTTAAGCTGGCTTGCTCCCTTAAGTGGCTGGGTTAGGCTAAACTATATACTGTACATATTTACAAAGACAGTTTTTTGCAGTTTTTTTTGCAAATTCCTCAAACGGAAAACCATTAAATACAAAAGGAAGAGCTTAGTTTGACTTCAAAACATTACTATGTATTATATTTTAAGTTTGTTGTAGGGATTTTACGTGTTTTTTTTTTAATTTATTTATTAAAAATGACACTGTAACACCCACCATAATAAGAATGTATACCAAAAATGACAGATGTATAAAATCACAAGTCACAGTTAACATGCAAGTAGTATATTCTACCTCTCAAACACTTTAGAGAAATTATAACAGTATTATTTAGTGTGTATTTAGTATGGGGGAGGGTCCTCTTTTGGCTGGAGGGAGGGCTCAGGCCCAGGGGCGTTAGCCCTGCACACCCCGCCTTTAGCTACCCATGTCTGTTGTGACCTTGACCGAGGCCTAAACCCCCCCCGTTTTTGAGCACGCTCTGTATCGGGCTCCCGTCTGCTCGTGGCTGTCTGTGCATGATGCCATCTTCATTTTCTTCAAGGCCGCAAACAGTGACTGCGCCCATCAGATGGAGCAGAAAATCGAGGACATGGCGAGGAGTGACGCCAAGATACAACAGGCTGAGGAGGAGCTCCAGCAGCTGAGAGGAACGTTGGTTAGGTGAGCTGCCTGCAAATGGCGTTTGAGCCATCCTGAACCTCACTCCTTCAGGCATGTATGTTGACCTGAAATTGCGGATGTCCTGCATCGTTCACACTCTGGCAGGACTGAGGAGGAGCTGTCTGTGGCCAGGAAGGGGTGCGAAGAGCTGAGAGGGAAGCTGGACAGGGCTGCAGAAGAAAGACAAGTCCTGGAGATGAAGACCACGGCTGAAATTGAAGACCTGTGCAAGACGAAAAGCACCCTGGAGGAGCGTCTCATTGAGCTCATCAGGTAATGCGTCAGTCAGGGCAACAGAAGCAGTAATGAAGGGAATCACAGTGAAACACTGTAACAGCAGAGGTCTCGGGGAAAGCCGACAGAACACAGTAATAATAGTCATGAATCAGGAAACAGTGAGACAGAGTAACGACAGGGATAATGGGAGAAGCAATGTAACACAATAGCAGGAATGATGGAGAACACAGGAACTTTAACAGGAATACAATGACAGTGATATAAACATAGATCACAGCAAGAAACAATGTGAAACAGTGATGGGATTATATGGATGCAATGAAATAATATCAGCTTAGATCATAACAACAAACATAATGTAACACAATATGAAACAGTAACAACAGAGATAATAACAGGGACACATTGAAGCACGGATATAAACATAGATAATAACAGGCTCGCTAACATGACATCAGAGATGATGGAAAACACAATGTAGTACAATAATGAGGGGGATAATAACAGGCAATGAATTACAATGGATGAAACAATCTGTAACCAAAGTAAATAGGTAAGCATTTAGTTCTATTCTTGTTTACATCCATATTGGATTTTTTTTTTTTTTTTTGGGGGGGGGGGGTGACTTCGTAGGGAGCAATCAAAAAATGCATTTTGCATTATTTCCTGCCTACTGCTTGTCCACAGGGAGTCTTTAGCTTCAGGAAATTGTCTTGCTGTGAAGACATTCTTAGCACGTCTGAGTCTGTTACATCACAGGGCTCCTGGGCTCCACGGCGACGGCCGTAGTATCCCTCCCCTGGACCGAGGCTGTGTTCAATGCCTAGGCTTTCATGTCTGAATGTACAGCAGCTGTTCATGTGAGGTTTACCCTCACACAGCAGGGGACAAGCGCAATACCCCAATATGCGATAAGGAGATTCCAAAATGCCCGCAAAAATGTACTGATATATTTGTATTTACTTTTAACTGGGTGATGTATACATTATTTGCAGTTAGTATGTATTACTGTCATTTTATAATATGCATTTTTTTATTTGATCATCCCTTCATTTCAGTCCCCTCTTATCCAGTACAGCATTGAGCCTATTCCAAGCAGAACATGGTAGAGGGCACCTTGTACGGGATGCCTGTCAGTTGCAGGGCACATACACTCACATCCTACAGGTGATTTTAAATCCAGTACGCCCCCCTAACCACATGGGTTTGACAGTGGGAGGAGTCCCCAGAGGAAGGGCTTGTAGACAGTGTGGGGTCTTCAGGCCTGCATTCCTGGTGGGGAATCCATGTTCTTCCCCGGGAATTCTCGGGGATTTGACCTGCACAGTGTGTGTCCGGCACTGCCGGGTTTTCCCGTTTGGTCCTATTTGAGCTCCTGGAGCCATTTTCCTGCCCCCTCCCGCTGGCCCCCACCCCATAGGGATAAGGATGCCCTATGGCAGAAGTCAGACGCGCTGGAGTTCGAGCAGAAGCTGCGGGCGGAGGAGCAGTGGTGGCTCGTGGACAAGGAGGCCGACCGCTGCCAGGGCTGCCGGAGCACCTTCACCTGGTGGCTGCGAAGGCACCACTGCAGGTGAGCGCAGAAAAAAACAGGGCTTCCCATTGGCTGGACGGCCATCTCTGACGATGCCACTGATTGGCTGGGTGTGGGCTAGTGCCTTTGGCTTAATGATAATAATTGGGTCTCTGATGAGTGATTTTTTTTTGGCATGTGATATAGAATGAAATGAGAACATTATTATGCATTCTTTTTTTTCCAAATTAATATCAAACAATTTTAAATGAATAATTCCTTTGTAAGAGTTACTTTTTAAATGTGTTGGACAAGGCCTGACAATCAGTTAACCATTAAATCTTCAATGATTCTTTCATTGAAATCATACTCTATCATTTTAATTTTGGTTTTGGCTTAGGGGTACTTCCTGTGGGCAGTTTTTGGGGGTATTATGTGCCTGGTTCGCCGATTGCTGCAAGTTTTTACTGTACAGGCATTGGTAGTCAAGAAGGTGTTCGTCCTTTAACATAAGACATGAAAAAAAAACATAAATGTGTGCCGCCCCCTACTGGTCATTCCAGGCTGTGCGGGCGCATTTTCTGTTATTACTGCAGCAACAACTTCACGACGACGAAGCATAGCGGGAAAAAGGAGCGCTGCTGCAGAGAGTGCTACTCGCAGCACTGCGCGGTGGTGGAGCGCCTCACACAGGCCGAGGTGGGCGGCAACCAGGACACCCCCACCACCCCCTGCTCCCCCTCTGCGCTGGAACCCGCCCCCTACACACCCATACCTAGGGTGACAGGTAACAAAAAAACAACAGACAGCTATGTTTTTTGTGGAAAAAAATAATTATGTCTTTCCGATGTGGCCATTGTTCGAGTTCACTGTGAAATCTTTCTGAGTCCCTCTGGATGAAGCAGGGAATTGTATTTGTCTATAGTTGTCTTAAATTTCAAGGGAGCCCAAAGAAGTGTCTTGGTCTCCTGGTATGAGCATAATTTCTCCAAGTCAGGACAATTTCAGCATTAGTATGATGTAAGCAAAGAAGATCACAGGTGGGGTTTTGTTTTATATAAAACTTTGGTGTCGAAGGAGAGGTTAAAAGGTGCTGAGTTCAGCAGAGGTGACCGAGGGCAGAGTTCTGCCAACATTTTGCCAGGAAGAGACAGGTTCAACCACAAGGTTGCAACTAGAAACTGATTAGGGATCAGACTGATTGCATCTCTTTACCCAAATGGTAGAAGGTTTTTTTTGATACCTCAGAAATTCAGTTCGATATTGGGGAATTATAATATATTAGATATTGGGGAATTACATTAGTCGAAATGATGAAATTTCACACAATCCTTTACATTTCAATGGATTAAAAAAGGCAAATATAACTAGCATTTTATCATAGAGTACTGGGAACTATAAACAAAATCTAGTGTAGTAAAGTATGTCCCTTAAATCAAGCAAAATAAAGTGCAATTAGATAAAAATAAAAACTTTGGATAGATGTAGACATGGTGACTAATCCCCCGTTGTTGGATTTCTGTCTGCCTGACCCTGGATTTCTGTCTGCCTGACCCCGATTCCTCGTTCCCTGCTTGCTCGCCCTACGCTGGGATACAACAACAAGTAAAATAAAGTGCAGTAGAGTCAAATAAACATTGCATGAACAGACATGTGTAATGAGGAAGATCAACATGACTGACTTCTGCAGTGAAACAAGTATGTCAGTATTATTCTTTGAGAGATGTTTTTAAAAGAAAAATTAAATGGTCAACCTGTTCAGGTGATTGTGTGCTCTGAGCGTAGCGTCCTATGTCACCTGCCGTACTAAACGCATGCTCTGAAGGTACGCTAGCTTGCAAGCTACTTATAAATGACCAAGTCAAAATGCTACAAAGTACAAACAAGTACTATAAAAATGCAAAAATATATTTATATATAAAAATATTGAGTATTCTTTAATATTATTTACTATTATTATTATTATTATTATTTATTATTATTATTATTAATTTCCCTTTGGGATAAATTATTATATAATAATTATATAAATAAAAGTATTTTTGAATTGAACTGGTATTTTAGTTCCTTCATCTTTCTCTTTCTCATCTCGCTTTTTGAAGGGAAGTTAATGTCGTAGTTTTTATTAACAGTCCAAAAATGCCGCTCCACATTTCCCTTCTTCGGAATAGCAATGGTAGACTGACAGATGAAGCAAACGCACTTCAAATATGATATAGTGGGGAAAAAAAACAGTCCTCCTCCCATTCCGTATGGAAGTGGTCGGTTTTTGGCTCCTTACTTGGTCCAGCTCCCCCATTCATTTTTATACCCTTTCTTGAGTTTAGCAGAAATAAATTGGAGGCTGACTAGGCGACTCGGTAGCTTGCAGCAGCTGGAGCGGTTGAACACGTCATCCATCTTTTATTTCTTTATCCCATGCGATCTACCCAGACTACCTTTGCGATCGACCAGTAGATCGCGATCGACATATTGGGCACCCCTGGTGTAGACCATGTATATGTCAGAGTGGATCATGAAAACAATACTGGAACAGGCCAGAAAATAAAAACGCATGTATCGGTATTTATGCGGTCACGTCGATGCATCGGATCGTTTGCCGTTGAATCGATATATCGATACAAATTGATGTATTGTTACACCCCTAGCAGATGAGGCACATTTTTTAGAATTATCCAACCAGCAACTTCAAAAATTCCAGCATCACCTACAGTACATGTGTGATGGACTGGCATCCTATCCAGGGTGTCCTCTGCCCTGTGCTTCCTGGGATAGGCTGCTGGCTCATGGCAGCTCTGTTCTGGATAGCTGGCATGATGGATGGATTCTGATGGGTTTCTTTGTTGGGAATTTCTCTGCTTCACTAAATATTCCATGAGCCATTCTCATAAATTCTGGGAAGTTCCTTGAGATGCAGTCGGTGAACATATCATGGCATATCTCACACCTTCTTCCCATTTCCTTCCCCCCTGCCTCAGTGACAGACCCGAGCCCCCAGTCGGATGACGCCGCCTTCGACATCATCACGGAGGAGGACCTGGACGGGATCTACGACGGCGACTCTGCATGCCAGCAGACGGCCGGCACCGACACGTGAGCACCTCCCCCTGAATGGGTCCGTGAACCAGTCACTGCTTACGGGAACGCATCCGTGAACCAGTCACCGCTTACGGGAACGCATCCGTGAACCAGTCACCGCTTACGGGAACGCATCCGTGAACCAGTCACCGCTTACGGGAACGCGTCACAACACCGACTGTCGCTTCAGGGGAGGCAGAGTGCAACGCTACTGCCATGGAGCGGAGCTCTGCTGCTCTTTCGGAAACCTGATGCTGTCGTCTTGTTTTTTTTTTTTTTGGTTATGTCGTGAATCAGGAGTGACAGCACGGGGGACGCTGCCCCCGAAGAACCCGAGGGTGTCACGCTGGACCGCCAGGATGCAGAGATCCAGCTTCTAAAGTCAGGGGTGCTCACGTGAGTGAATAGGATAGCATATCATCACCACTGCGGCCTATTTGTTGAAACTAAGGCGCACACTGTAATTTAACATACAGTGCTAAAGGAAAGTTTTGGGATGCTTGCTTAATTCTGCAAAAATGTTGCTAATTCATTGGGTTCATAACAAAAGTCAGTTGCCAAGCAATGTTTAACATATCTGCACGTATCTCACACGCAGGCATTTTCCTTTTATTTAATGTACATTTTTGACTGACTCATTCAGTTATGATCTTGCCATTTTGCTATTAATTGCAATTGTAGTCATTGGCTGCCAAAGGGATACTAAACACAAATGTTTGATGTATGTTATTAAAAGGTGTCACTAATTAAAAAGCACCCACCACCCTGCTTGTCAATGAACTGTTTTAGCAGCTCTTTTACAACTGTAATTTCAGTTTCAGGTTATTACTACTTGAAATTAATGTTTAGCTTAAGTCTACTGGTTGTTCGTAATGTTATATATATTTTTTTTTACAAAAAATGATTTTCATAATAAAACCAATAAATCTGCAATATGTTTTCTGAATTAAGCAAGCCTCCCAGAACTTTCTGTGAACACTGAAACTAATGTGGTTTAAACTAAACCCTGAACAGAAATGCATCCAAAAAAACATTGTTGCGACATCATAGCATATGAATTGGCACACCTAGAAACCCAATCACTGATAGATGTTTTGGCAAGATCTCCTACAGAAAGTCTTGGAGAATCTTCCATGAGCTGGGGGTGGGTGCCTACATTTCCATCTAAAGTCTTTGAAACAGATTCCAGGGTGAGAATTTGCTGAAGTCAGTGCCTTGCGTTGCGTTACATAAATCTGTCAAGTCGTGTCTTAGCTGCGAGACGTGAAAATGTGAGCGGCCCGTGGACCTGAACATCTAGCTGTGGCTGTCTCGGGCAGGTCCGCGGTACCGCTGACCCTCGAGGACATCTCGCAGTTCGGTGAAGGACCCCGAGAGCTCTTCATCCGCTCCAGTTGCTACAGTGTGCTGTCCATTACCATGCCCGAGCCGGGACCCACCGTCAGCTGGGTGTTCTCCTCTGAGCCCAAGAGCATCTCCTTCAGCGTGGTGTACCGTGAAGTGGATGATGCCCCACTCGAGCAGGCCAAGGTAAAGCAACAGTCCTTCGGAGCCCTGACTGGGATTTCCCCAGTCTGCAATCCCTGTGCAAAATTAAACACGACTCCTTTTGAAACACAGAGGCCTCTGTTCTCCTTTTACCAAGTTCTGTCCCTGTGGTGGTGCGTCCCGCCCCTGTGGGCGTGATACATTATGTGCCTTATGGAAATGGAAAAAAAAATTACGCCTCGGTTTCCAAAAGCCATCAAGCATCAGGCCTTGACTGAGGAACCTAGGTGAGGATGGACTTCTTAACATCAAAGATACACTACAGGAGAGCAGTAAGCAGGATTTAGTGGCATTATTGGAAGGCTGTGGCAACCCGTATATGCACACAGTTGGGGTCACGGTGATCTGGAGCCGATCTCAGGGAACGGAGGAACATGTCATACTGGAGTCTGTTTGAACCTCGGGATGGGTGTGAACCAGAGAACCTGGAGGAACCTCACTCTGTCATCACATACAAAGACCTGCGAGGAGATCTATAATATATAATCAAATGTAATAAAGAATTCTTTTTAGCCTGTCCCTTAGACTTTCAGCCTAGCATTTTTCTGCTGAATGGTGAATTAATATTTTTTTAGGTGGAGCACGGCCTCTGTGGTAATCAGTACCACCAGCTGTTATATGAGAGTCACTTTCACACTGAATGAGTATGGGCACCTCCACAGGCCAGATTAGAGCACAGTGTTGAAATCTCCTCCTTCTCCCTCGGCAGGTTCTGATCCCGCTGACCCGCTGCAACTCCCACCAGGAGACAATTCAGGGCCAGCTGAAAGTTCGGAGGCCAGGGGTCTATACACTTGTCTTCGACAATTCCTACTCCAGGTACGCCATTCCGTTACAGGCAGGAAAGTTTGAGTCAGTATCAGTAACCTATAAGTTCAATTTATTTATCGTCCTTTCTGTTCTTTTGATTATATTTCAACCACAGTTTTGATTTTGTTCATTTTATTCCCGTTTTTAATTATATTTATGGTATTGTTTTTTTTGTAGGTTCATCTCAAAGAATGTTTTCTACCATTTGACAGTTGAAAAGCCAGTGATCTATGATGGAAGTGATTCTTAGGCGAGGTGGTCCTGCTCCCAAACTCAGATACCCCCAGAATTCCCTGGGTGTAGAGTCACTCAGGTCCTCTTGTTCCTCACGGTCTGTGCGATTTTCTCTTGTAGATCCTAACTGCATCACTCTGTGATTCCATTTTACACCCGTCTTCTACTTTGAAAAACCGATAGATGCTTAAAAATCCCATTATGACACCACTCTTTTTGATGGGCTCCTTTGAGTTAAAGCATTTTTAAAATAATAGCCATGGTTATGAAAAAGAAAAAAACATTAAGGGTGCATTTCAGACCAAATGCAGAAGTAAAAATCACCAAAGTATATCTTTTTTTCAGAACTCTTAGAATGATTGAGAAAAAAAAAACTTAAAGAAGCATTATAATCACAAACAAGTGACTGAGGAACTGAGAGTTTCCAAGAATTTTAAGAAAACTCAGAGAAAAGCTTGATGTGTGTTATTTTATTTACATTGTATTTTTATTACATTTTTTGTTTTGTATATCATTCACAATGTCAGACGTGCATGTTTGGAATTTTGGAGAATTTTAACAAGGACTTTCAAGTCTTAAACAGCTTACAGACGACAGCTCAGCAGAAACAAAGTTTTTATGGAGTTTTTTAAGGTCAAACTCAGGGCTGGGAATTAGAGGGATAATAAATAGCACTTTCAGTTTTTTTTTTCATACTATAAACAAGCTTCCGGGCTCTTAACACTAGCAAACACAGATAATTGGGTGGAGGGTCACCGTGACAACCATATCGCCATGACAGCCACACTGCTGTGTTAACATCAAAGCATACTGCAGATTTTAATTACTCAGAATGCCAATCTCTGTAAATACACGCTAATAATAATAGCAATAACAATGACTAATAACAATAAGCATTGCTACATTTTATTTTAATATATGCAAAGTATTTTGTTCAGATATGAAATATCGGTTCCCTTGCCTAGATTTTGGATGGATACAAAATATAACACTAATTTCTGTGCAATATCTGTTTTTACTTCCATCGGAAATCAGTTATGTGCTCAAACCCCCACGGGTGTAACAGGTGCAATAGTTACTTGTAGCGATTTACGTGCTTTTTGGCCGTAAGTGGAATTATGCAAGTATGTAATAAGAATTATGCGTGTACTGTATGTATATGCACCTGCATGCAAACCAGCCAAACTAAGACTGGGTGCACTTTTTAATAAGCATTAACCAAACTGGGGGGGGGACATTTTCTATGGGATTTTTCGTATTTGAGGTGTATCATTTATTTTTTTCATAGCGTAGAAGGATTTTAAGAACACACCGTTCCATGTCCCTTTTTAAGAATGCACCGTTCCATGTCCCTTTTTAAGAATATACCGTCCCATTTCCCTTTTTAGGAATGCACCATTCCATGTCCCTTTTTAAGAATGCACCGTCCCATGTCCCTTTTTAAGAATGCACCGTCCCATGTCCCTTTTTAAGAACATACCGTCCCATGTCCCTTTTTAAGAATGCATCGTCCCATGTCCCTTTTTAAGAATATACCGTCTCTCGTTACTGAGGTTTTGCTGGTTTGCGTGGTGAATTGAGGAGAACCAGAGGCAGCCCAAATTCAGACCTACTTAGCCGGTTAAGTTGGAGACAAACCGTGGTGGTCTTTCACCCTTCAGCACCAAATGTAAGGCAGCAGCGTGCAGCCCAACCCATTCATAAGTGCGTATGTATGGATTTTATCGCAGCTTAGTGTGTGTATAGACAATCACGGATTCCATCGTATTGAATTTATATATGTACACCTTCAAAAAATAAAATGTTTATAGTGCTGATTTTGGCTTTTGAACTTTATTTTTTTTTTATTTGCTGGGTACATCATTATTTTGTGGATGCAGCGTAGCTCAGGGGGTGGGGACTGTTTCCTCACATCTCCAGGGTGAGGGCTCTAAGCCCTGCCCCTACTCTGTATGAGGGTATGTAATGTTATGGTTAACTGGTGTCTAAATTGCCCATCGTGTGCATGTGCCCTGCAATGGGCTACATACTGTTGTAACCTAGCCTTGTAGCCTGTGCTGCCTAGGATGGGGTCCAGGCCCTGGGTGAACCAGGAGTCGGAAGACAGATGGATGGACAAACTGACTGACTGACTTTGTATACTCGGAGTTTATGAACGTAAATATACTGTTACTGTATAGTGAACGCCAGTCTGGAAATGGCATTATGTTATATGAATTTACAGCGCTTTCCAAAAGGGACGTGGCAACAGCAGGGGGAGGTTCGGTTTCACTTCCGCCTACGCAACATTTCTGTTCCGTTCTTTTTTGAAACCGGTGGAAACACAGGCTGGTTCCCAAAGACACCCAAGTGGGGACCAGCCCGGCACCAGCACCAGCTCGATCCATGATGCTGGAAAGGAGGCATAGGTGTGAATCTGGAAAAGAGGGGGCATATATGGTCCATTTTTGCCCCAGGGCCCAGTGTACAGTTGTTCTGCCACCGAGTGATGCAAAATAACTTTACAAAAGCAAACGATGTAAACAGAACAGATATTACTGGCTGTGGCGCATACACACTGAAGCCAAAATAGCTTTGAGCCTCCCGCTGTCTGTTATGAGGGTATCTTTAATTATGATTTAAAAAAAAAAAAAAGCATGGATAACACTGAAGCAAATGAAGCTGAATAACGGTAATTTGCTGATCGATGTATTTTATCACTGTATGTGTGGCTTTCATTTAGCCGAAGGTACTGTCTCAGTTGTTTCTTTTTGCTTTTCTCTGTTGATGCCCATGATGCTGACAAACTGCTGTGTCTCAGATTCGTTGCTGGTGCCCAGTTAATGTTGCCTCTGTCATGCAAAGTGACTGCTTTGCCTAAACTGAAAACATAAGAATGGCCTTTAGGATATGTTTCTAGGTGGAATTTTTTAAAGATTCTGAAATTTTGCGAGTCCTGTAATGATAATTTTCGTTATTTATTAATCTGTTGTTTTTTAATGCTAATGAAATGATTACTGACTATGTCTCAGAACGCTGGTATCCTGCAGCTTGTGTTA
>JAODJW010000081.1:18684228-18695493 GCA_026777045.1 Hyperopisus bebe | reverse complement strand
CCCCCCCCCCCTCCCCACACACACACACACACACACACACACCAGACTTAAACAGAAATCAGTGTTTCATGTGGCCCAGTCGCCTCACTTTCCCCAAGAGGTCTGTCAATGAGACGGATAGGCCCTGGGCATGGGCAGTCTGACCTCCCTGGGTCCGACTCTGGGCCGGGTCCGCAGCCAGAACAGACCCATTAGCAAAGGCCAGCACAGAGCAGGTGACGGCGGTCGCCCCGACCCAGGGTGTCACCCGATGGCGCCTTCAGTGGAGCAGGACACGCCTAGACGATCCCCCTCAGGAAGGCAGACGGCTCTACTGGTATCGAATTCACTGCACAGAGTGACACCTGTACTGTGTCCTCTCATTCTCATCTGCATTACATGGTTTTACTGCAGATGCCGTCGGACAAAATTAGCCCTGAAATTCAGATAGGATTAGCAGCTGTACACACAGGGTGTATGCAGGTGCCTCAGCATGGACGTACAGGACAGGAGTCATTGCAAGCATCTGTTTCACTTTGGGTTGGTGTCCCATTCTGGGTTAGCTTCCAGGATAGGCTCTGCACCCCCACAAACCTGCGTAGGACAAGTGGGTACAGAAAATGGATGGATGGATGGATGGATGTAGGGAGGGAGGGAGGGGTAGAGGGATGTTTCACTGTGCGGTTTTTATTTACCTGGATTTTTTATTGACTGTTGTCGATTTACTGTACTTATCTACCATAAGGGTGAAAATGTAGTGTTTTGCCCCAAAAAATGCAGGAGCGGAACCCTTTCATATGATTCAGGTCAAAGGTCAAAGCGCCCCCCGTGCTCAGTCAGCTCTTGCAACGACATTTTTTTATCCTGCTGCCGCGTCAATTTTTCATGCAGTGAGCAAAAGGGAAAAGTGTGTTAAAAATACACGTTAAATTGATACTTAGATGCCTGCACTGATATTTTTGCTTTTTTAATTATGAGGAATGCGTCAGGGATTTATTATATTCGACGCAACCTACTGGGGGAGTGTGTGTATGTGGGGAGGGGGGTGTTACACATGATAAATTTTCATTTCCATAAATCGTCTGATGCCTCAGCACACGCACACACACACACACACACACACACACACACACACACGGCCAGAGTCACCTCAGTCACATTCTGGTGACCTGTTAGCGCCTCCTTATGGACGTTGTCACAAGGCACCTTTAGGGCTCCATAAAAATGCTTATAAACACTTTTCCTAAGTGCGCCCTTGTATTCCCAGCAATTACGCTGCTGACGGCAGTGATGTACGCAGCTGTTATTGCCCTTATTCAGTCGTCATGTACGTGGACGATGCCCCAGGCCCCACACTGTCCCAGTTTGGGTTATTGTTGGAAGCAGACGGATTCCAGCGGGACCAGGTACTGCCCTTACATGAGCTGCTATCCCATTTATGTCCTATGGCTGTCAGGAAGGAGTCCTGGTCTGGTCCGGCTTGCCCTGAAGTTGGGGGGGGGGGCAGCCTGGTGATGACCTCATAACTCTGGCAGCGAGGATCCGGGGGTCACGTGACCATTATATATAACTGATATCCGGGACCAAAGTACCGGCATCATGGTGGAATGTGCGGGTGGTGATCAGTAAGCATGTAAATGTGTGCATTTATGTAAAGCACCAAAACTCTTTTTGTTTCTCATCTGTTTTCACCTGTTTTTGAATGAGTCCTCAGAGGATTGGGGCTTTAGGGGTCGCTAGTTACAGTTAAATAGCAGTCAGTGGAGAGCCCCATCAGATTTATGTATACCTAAGCCACATATGTGTGTGTGTGTATGTATGCATTTATGTGTGTGTGTGTGTGTGTGTGTGTGTGTGTATTTCGTGTGGCACACATCACCGATGCCTCCAGCTCCTCCCCCCCTACATACCTTGCGTCTCCCTGTATGTGGTGAATCATCACACCCCTCCTTACTGCCCCCTCTCCATCACCCCCTCCTCTCCCTGCTTCCATCCCAGCCTCCTGGAGTGCCCCCCCTCCCTGGCCTCTCCTCTCACTCCTCTGGTTCGCTATCACCCCCTCACTCCTCCGCTATACACCCTCTCACCATCCCTCTCTCTCCAGTACTCTACAACTGCATCCAATTCTCCATCTCCCAATTACCCCATCCATCTCTTTCAGACATCCCATAATTATCCTGTCAGTCTCATTCTCTTCCTGCCCTGCCTTCTTCAGCACTCTTTCATTTTGCCATCCATTCTTCCCTTCCCATCTCTCTGACTCTCTCTTCCCACATATGCATTCTTGGTCCTGTTTTTCTTCTTCTCTGTCTCCTACCCCCTCTGCCCCTTCTCTGTCCATCATTGCTCCTTTTAGCCAATCCTGAAACTGGAGGAACAGAAGAACCCCCCTCACCCACCTAGTTTCCTGTTAGCCAATCCAGTGACTTCTCTGCACGAAAAAATGGACCAATCGCTACTTCATCATCCATCCATCCATCCATCCATCCATCCATCTTTCATCCGGCATGATCTTGTACCAATCCTGGAGCCATGGTCTTACCCATACCTGGATTCTCTACATCACAGCTGCTGATTTGTAGGCCAGATCTCTTAACATGCAAATACTCCTACCTATCTACTAACTGTAAAAGTTGTAGGTGCGAATCCCCAAGAGTGCAGATAAATGTGTATCTCTCCCCTCCACTGTAGTTCCCTCCACAGTTGCTTTGGATAAAAGTGTCAGATAAATGATTAATAAATTTTAAAAAATACTGACTAAACAGATAAACTGCAACACATCCTATATTGCTTCTTGGTTAAATGGCCATAAATGCCACCCACGGTTTGAATGATGACAACATCGCAGTAAACATTACTCACCTGCATGCAGTTCCTGGTTAATAGTACAGACCGCTGTTCTGGAGATTGTGACACAGGCAGCTGGCTGGTTCCTCCTCATCAATCTAAATTGTGCTCCCGGGCCCCCGTTATCCCAACAAATTAATTATGGTCATTGATTAATAACGAATTAATCCACCATTAAGGAGCCGTCTGAGTGATTCACATTCGGTGACGTGACATTGACTCGCAGCACAGTTTTGCCTTTTGCTCATGAATGTTTACAGATGCAGCCAGAATGTGCATTATTATTATAAACCTGCTTGTTTTTTGGTAGAAGAAGCACCCATCCTGTTTTGGTGAGTAGTACCTCCTGTATCTCAGACTGAAGCTGCGGGCGTGTGTTAAACGTGTGTGTGTGCCTCATTTATCAGGGTCAGTGAGTGGCCATCTCTCCTCACCCACAATCCCCTGCTGGGTGACCCCCCCCCCCCGGTTCCCCACAGCAGCTGCTCATTGGTTACCATCATGTAGCTTGGCTGAGCTGTAGTAGCTCTGCCTACAACCTACTGAGGCCACAGAGAATCATCCAAGCCCCCACCTGGGCTCCCCTCACCTTTCCCCGGGGAACTGCAAAACACTGCTAGTGATCCTTCATTTGCCATTTGCACAAGTACAGTGGAATGCTTCCTCTTGCATATCATACCCATCATGCTCTCCTTTAACACATACACACACACACACACACACATATCAACTGGTGAGTGTGAAGCTTGGGGTAGTAGCCATTTATCTGATGCCCCTGGGGCAGGTTAAGGACATTCCTCAAGTGCCCCACAGATATGCGAGCATTTTTCTGAGGCTGGGATCTGAACTGGCAACCTTCCGATCGCACACGCAGATGCCTAACCCAACGAGCCGCACAGCATCCCTCCGAGAGGACTGGGACCCTGAACCTCGGGATGAAGGGACCAGCACCTTGCCCACTGTGCCTTAAAATCAATATCGCCATGATTTTGTGAGCATACTGGAGAACCAAGCAAAGACTCTGCTGTCATAAATCCCAACAAACTGCGCATCTGAATGCCATTTGGCTGCAGAAAAGTGACGACGCCATTCACAAAGAGGTGTGAGATCTGCGTACGTGTGAAGATGGCTCTCTTTAGCCAGACATAGAATCCGCTACGGGCTTGGGGTGTCCTTTTCATGCTGTGATTTTATTTCCCTGCGAGGCTTCTGAGTATTTTCAGTCTAAGGTACAAGAGCAGTTCCCCTTTTGGTCACAGCATTTCAGTCACTGGTCCAACTCCATTGTTTCTATGTACATCTCTGTTCTGTTTCTGACCCTGCATCTGATGCAAAAATAATATTAGTGAATTAAGTCTGTATGGATGACGAGTGGAGGGAAAATCAAGTTACTGGTTAAACTGATTTACTGCACTGTGTAATGAAAAGCGATGCAATGAGACAGGTGGAGACGTCTGTTATCCTTTAATAGTGTGCTGGTCCATCTGTGCCTGTTGCTTGCAATGCTGTCAACCCCAGTTACCAATGTATAAACGAGCATAGAACCTCGCTCCTTCTAGGATACCTCCTACTGGTGCTTTTTGAAGATCCCAGTTTGGTAAATATATCACTAACCTCAGTCTTGAGTTGAGGAGCTTAGTGCCAAATGATGTTCCACATACATACGAATAAACTTCACTACACGGATAGGGAACCAGCCCATCATTAAAAAGAATCTAAATGCACAAAGGAACATTCTGGAACCACATTCTCCTTCTCGGTTTCTGCATTGAAATCTTCTGTTGGAAACTGCATGTTACTGCCTGTAATGAATGATGCAGGAAATGAAACATTACTTACTTAGGAAGTATTTTATTGCTTTTATTGCTGCGAATGAAGTAAATATAACTCAGTTTGCATTCCTCCTCCAGTAAAGGGAAGAACTGCATTAAATAATGAAATAGCAGCCAAAGTTCATCTTGATTCATTGTTTCTGTCACTTTTTTGTAAGACTTTGTAGGTCGTGCCCTTTAACGCTCCTCAGCCTCGTTCATCTTCATAAGGATTAAATGACACCGTGCAAAGCGCAAAAAATGAAATTACTGCAACACTTGCTGAATTAGCGCACAGAGAGCAAGCAGGATGCTCTAGTTACTGTTTAATGGCGACTGTGCTGTTTGTCAGGATAACACAGAGCTGCTCTCGGGACCCATGGGCCAAATGATTAGGTGTTTGATGGGGCGGAAGATGAAGATTCAAATAACTGGTTACTCTGGAAATCCAGTTTATCCAGTGTAAGCAGCATAATAAGCAACTGCAGCATGCTAACATGCTCATGCGCATACGCACTTTTCAACAGTTCAAGTAAAACCGTGTCTTTGGTGAATGTGAGCATAGACACCAAGCTGAGGATAGATTGAAATCCACAACCCTTTGATTGTCAGGTGACCCATGCGGCAGTATGGTGTGGAGTTGTGTGTGGCTTGGTGGGATAGGGTCCTGTACCTCTGGTCAGAAGGTCGCTAGCTCAAATCCCTGGATCGGCAGAAAAATGTTCCTGTTGAGCCCTGAAGCAAGACCTTTAACCCCTAATTACTCTTAAGACTGTCTAACCCTGTGTTCTCAATTGTGCGTTGCTTTGAATGATAGTGCTTGACAGGTAAGTGTAACTGATGGCTATAATGAAACGCTGAGCTTTATTTTCATGTGCACTTATTGGTTCGAGTTCTTGGAAGGGATTTGTTGCTCTGCATTTCACCAGCGTCCCAAGCAGACTTTGCCTGACTAAATGTGATTTCGCTGTGCGTGTTGAAGGTGCATGTCATGGCTCCATGTGGGGAACCCAAAGCTCATTCTACTCCAGAAGGCGTTCTCTCTGTCCCTCACTGCTGAACCCACAATGGCGGGGGAAATTGGGGGGAGTTAAAATCCCAGAAATTTGCCATGGTAACCTGCTGCCACCCCAGATGTTAAAATGATCAATGGAAGATGATTTGGATGTAAGGGGTGGATAGGACGCTATTCAGATCCTCATCTCTAGATTTAGCGATTTAGCTGTTGCTCGCCTTTAGAATATGCCCCAACTCTTTCGCATTCAGTTATTAGGTTTCACCGTTATAACCTAAGACATGCCAAGGTGTAACTGTGAAAATTATTTGCATATTAATGTTTGGACGTGGGTGGAAGCTCGATCGAGTTTTACTGGCTGTAGAGGCATTCACAGTGTCATATAAAAGCATTCCAGCATTTCATACTCAAGTTTTCAGGTCTCTACCCAGTCATCCGTGTGTCATGCGTGATTTTTAAACTGGGAGTTAAACTCTCGCAGAATTCCTCTGTTGCCAACTGCAGCTGGGAAATATTAGATGATTGATGGACAAACGGACAGATGCATGGTTAGTTATTTAATTTTTCTTCTCATGTTTTTGCATTTATTTTCTCGCTTTTTTCTTCCATTTTTCACATCTGACTCTCTCACTACACCCCAAACGCTCAAACAGAGCAACACCTAAGGCGGAAACAGCAGGATAGCAATGTGGATCTTTCTTTGTATGCAAAATCAATTTCTGTGAAAAAACAATTATGGCTTAGCGAGGCTGTAGCAGATGAAAGAATCAGACCCTCTCCATAGGTTCCACCCTGCTTCACTTTTCCTGTGAGGTAGAAATTCAAAAGGGACAAAATACGTAAGCTATGAATTTAAGGTTAATTGTAATAAATCATTGAATTAGTATATTGTGCTATGCCCATTGCCCTTGTCTTTTATGACAAATTTATTCAAAAACATTTCTGCTGAGCAATTTAAATCAATTTCCATTCTTAAGGATGTGATCCCAAAATACTGTTCACATGATTATCATCTCAAACAGTCCAAAGCCCAG
The DNA here is from genome assembly GCA_026777045.1 of Hyperopisus bebe. NCBI lineage: Eukaryota > Metazoa > Chordata > Actinopteri > Osteoglossiformes > Mormyridae > Hyperopisus > Hyperopisus bebe. Next base: position 18,688,807 of record JAODJW010000081.1, on the reverse strand, counting down.
GTGTGTAAGCTGGTTATCCGACTATTGTCATGACCGACTTCTGCCCTAATGGAAGGGATTTGTGGGTAATTTATACCAATGCCCCCAACCCCTGAAAGAAACTCATTGTTGAATCCCCTATTAAACCCAGTGCAAAACAGCAATGTAATTGCCAGGAGGTATGACCGAACATAGCATCTTGCTTTATCATTTTTCAGTTTTGTTGTTGTTTTACCATCTGTGATTCTGTCGTTTATGATGATATTAATGACGAGAATTTGCACCTCATTTTTGCATTTTAAACAGTGCATCCCATTTCGGGATGCATCTGCATTTCACTGCATTTCACTGCATTTTCTTCTATTGTACCTCCATTTTCATCTTCTTTCATATTGTCCCATTGTTATTTGGTAACCTTACATTCTACACACAGTGCACTTAGTGTATACAGTATGTACATCTAGATATCTCAGAAGCTGTTTACCAGGACAAAAGAGTATAACATCACCAGCTCTGCTCCCTGGCACCTAACAAATGTAGTTCTGATTCACTCTCTGACTAACCATGCCAATGCAGCTGAATATGGGTACAGCAGACACATATAAGTATGTTGTGATTTCACTTTGTGCAGACAAGTATAGTATTCACTGTAAAAAGTGCCAATGTTAACCAATTTACATATTTTCAATTTAAATAATAGTACACAGAACATTTGCCATTTATTCATATTTATTAAATAAATAGACAGGACTGCTCATTCTTGGAATTAAGGTACTCTTCCTGGAAACTCAGTGTGGAATTAATTCTGATGGAAGTATCCGTTATTTTATATTTTATTTATTATTTAATATATTTTATATTTTAATCCCAATTAATTTAATCCCTAAATGGTGACATTTTATCTGAAGTGCTGCCAAGTGCACTTCACGCACTGTGCACTGTAATCGCTATTGCGGGGCAGGGATGTGGGCAGAGAGGCCGACCTGAGGGCATCCTGGTTGACCTTTGCTTTGATTGGCATTAGATGAGCAGTAAATGTGTTCCTCTGCAATGTGCACATTTAGAATCGTATTCTTTGGTAGCGACACGGAGCAAAATTCCCGCACAGCACAGTGCTGTCGGATGCGAGGGCTTCCTGTCACCATGGCGACCGCCCCACTCAAAGACTTTAACAGGGAAAAGGTAGCAATGCAGTTTTGATGGTTCCTGCTGAGCTTAGAATCCGCGGCGCAGCTTCGATTCAGATGAAAGCTTGTCCTGGGGGTGGAGGGGGGGCTTCTCCATCTTACTGTGGTCTCATATAGGACCTTCTAATAATAATAAATCATAGGGAAAAAATCATGGCCTCCCCCCAGGCCTCCCTATAAATAAATATCAAAAGTCTGCCTCCGCTTAATAGAGAAACAGATGGCTTTGATTCAGTGTGAAGTGGACAAAGAGAGCAGCTAGAAAGCTAAAGGACAGCTCACTACTCTCTAAACATGCTCAAGTAAATCCATATTCGGGTTTCCAATATTACATCAAACCAGTTTCAAATCAGTGTCAAATCGGTTTTCAGTCAGTGGAACTGGTTCATCATCAGTAGCATTACTTGTAGTGCACCAGCATCCATGCCTGCTGATCTCCGGGTGAGTAATACAGACCATTTAGTAATTTAACTACTTAAATTACTTAAAAATTCTGTAGTTTGCTGGATTGTTTTCTGGAGATTCAGTTCAGTTTATTGGTTACATCTTTAAGATTACCTTGCGCAGATATTTATTTTCATAAGCTGGGCTTATCTAGCATGTGGTTGAAAATATGAAGATTATAGCATGAAACCAGAAGGAAGATTAAATCAGCTAGTCACAAACCTTAAAGAGCCATTAAAAGATGCCTATGCTGCATCCCTCTTCAGTAAAACAGTAGAAAGTTATGGGATGGCGAAAATAATAAGTATTATTATAACCCAGGGACAGTCAAAGGTGACTGATCTGAAACACAGAGAAACAGCCCATCTGCTTACAGATCTAGAAGGTCAGGGCAGCCAAGGGAAATCCTTACCGTACATTATTCTTCAGAATTCTGGATGGGATCTCATCTGTGTTTACTGTGGAAAAAAACAGGTGGCCAACAAGGAAGAAGGCCTTAAGTCACAGTCGGTGATCCCCAGTGTAAAGGGGAAAAATATATATATATATAAAGAACGATGTCACCACTCTTAAGTAATTAGGCAATTAGGGAAGTAGGTCATTTGAGAGTGAGATGTTAATGACATTATTATGCCCCTGGCAGTCCTCTTCTCGGGTTTTGTGTGAAGGAACAGGACGCTATAGTTGAGTCGGGCTTCGAGGGCTGAGACGATTAGCGTGTCAATGAAATTTTGCTTTGTTTTACTTCGATTGGAAGGTGTAGAATTTTTTTTCCCAGAAAAAGTTATAAAAGCACTGAAAAAGAAAAACCCAGGGTCTCATTTTGAGGGATCTGGAAAGTTAAATGATGCTCCTGCCATAATTGGAGTGCAGTTTGTTTCTAAGCTGTGTCGCCATGGTGATAAGGCAGCTTGTAGGCGAGGACGTGTGAGGGGTGCCTGGTCGAGGGCTCGACGATGAAGGTATGGGGGGGCACCTGATAGATAGATGGGTGCCTCGAACGACAAAGCAGATGACCCGGAAACAGATAAGCGAGCCGATTTATACATAAGTGCTCCACAGCATCATCCGCATGGGGCACCAGGGCTGGTTACCATGGTGACCCATCAGCACCTGTCGGCTGATTTTGCACAGAGAGCAGTCACTTTTCTTTGCATGTCGAGGCACGGGGGCCCGGCAGAATGTCTGCGGCGCCACAGTGGAAATGGCATCGGAGATCTCGTACTGAACCTGCCCGCATGGAGGGTCAGTTTCGATGGTGCCACGGACGGAGTGTGACTGCGAGATGAGATAACTCCGCTAGCCAGTCCTCACAGATACGGTTTGTGTCGACCAGGGAAGGAGAAAGCTTCTGGGACAGTTGGATTTATTTTTTCGCGGTTCTGGTCACACGTACAAAACTTTAATGGTCAGATGTCTCATATCTCAGCGAGGATGTCACATTCTGAATGTGAGAGGGAGCAGAAGCCCCTCTTCCCACCCAAGGACAAGGAAAATATCAAACTGGTCAGAATGGGCAGACGGGGGTAAGACTGCGAGCTGTGCGAGGCAGCTTTTAAAAAAGGAATAATTTCAAAGTTAGTCGCTGTCACCTGGGGGGGCGGGGCATAGGTGGCATGTAAGTCATGTTGTTGGCGACTAGCCAACTTATTTGGGTGGGGGAAGCTGAGACCCCTTTTTCATCAAGGAGCAAGGGGTCTGCAACTCAATCCAACTACCTGAAACCCTCACAGCACAGTAATGGGAATGATCCAGAAATCAGGTCAGGGACTCAGAAAACAGCCTGGCATTCTCAGGCCTTTAAGGAGATCTAGAGAAATCTGCACTCGGGTCAAACCCAAAAGAGTCCCATCAGGTGTATGTTCATGCAACCAGGAGAGCAGATCAGCTTACATGGTGGAACCTACTTATGTGGAACTTATAAATATGCAGTATCATTAGTATTAATAATTTTAATGTTATACAATATAACGGTGTTTACTGAAAAAGATTTGCTGCATTGTTGGATCTGGTCAGGTGCACAGTGGGATTAATTTTCAGTCTGGGAGCTTGACGCCTGAGACCAGCCCATTCTGTCCTTGTTCAGGGGGAACTTTGATAAATGATACCACAGTTCAAGTCTCATTTTCCCAAGAAATTTATTACTGACATTTCAAGACAAAAATGCATATTAAATAGCATATTGAACTGTATAAGCAGTCTGACTTTTTCAGCCTCGCCTGGTCTCTTTCTATCATCCATCGTTTGAGAAACTTCCGGTGATTAGCGATAGCAAGCAATTAATTGTGGCACCTCCGCAACCTTGTACTGCACTCACTCACTTCTAAATGACAAGTGATCACACTGACGCATGTGCCACGTATTTGCATGTTTCTCTCTGCAGAGCAATTGTGGTCTATTGTCTGTGTGTGTGTGTGTGTGTGTGTGTGTGTGTTTGTGTGTGTGTGTGTGTGTGTGTGTGCGTGTGTGTGTTTATGTGCACGACAAAACTGGCTGGTTAACATTCTTATGTGTTGTTGTAGAATTTTAAAGTTGTACAATTATTTTGTTTCCAGCCAACTCAATTTTAAACTTGTCAAATGATTTTGTTTCTGATCTGCACTAGTAGCTAAGTGGCCCACTGGGATTTATCCTGAGTCTCCCAACTGGCCACTCCGGGCCGGATCTGGTGATAACTTGGTATCTCATAATTGAATAGATAAATATCTTCAGAATGTCACAAATACAAAGCTTAAATGAAGGACTCCAAAGAAGAGTTAGGTTCCTCTGCGTTGGGCTCAAAAGCCATGTACCGCAGTCACAATAAAAGCGTTCCAGCAATTTCTCATACGTTTGGTCTCTGTCTACCTTCCAGGACCTTTTCATTAATTCTGTTCTGTGATATCTCAGAACCTCTCAGTAATTGCATTCATTCGAAAATGGTGTCATAATTCTGCTGTTTTACATCATATACGTAAGTCCTTCCAAGA
>JAODJW010000081.1:18663525-18682948 GCA_026777045.1 Hyperopisus bebe | reverse complement strand
GGGGGGGGGGGGGGTAATGAGCTAGGGGGTGGTAATAACCTGCTTTAATATCAAGGCAGAGTGTAATATCCCTAAAAAAACAATATCACAGATTGCAATAATTTGTAGGTCTGTTGGTCCCTGTGGGGACCTTCCCCCATTAAGCTTCCTATTACTTATTTCTTGTTTATTCATTCCTATATTGCCCTGTCCTGTCTTGCATTGTTCAGCAGTTTGAGCAGTTTGTCCCAAGCCCCCATGCACCACCCCCCTACCCATGGCAAAAGAATCTCACCAATACCTAAAGTATTCTGATAAACATTGTAAAGACTCTTTGTCTTCTTTCATGTTTTTCTTTCATTTTTGCTACTGAAGTGTGTGTGTGTGTGCGTGTGTGTGTGTGTGTGTGTGTGTGTGTGTGTGTGTGTGTGTGTGTGTGCGCGCATGACTTTGCATAGATCTCATTTGCAGATCAAAATGTCCCCTAAGTGTGGTAAAACCTGAAACTTTCTTACTTCTGGGGACACTTCTTCAGGTGCCTGATAACCTCAATTTTATAAAAATATGTGAATGGAATCAAAAAAGTAAAAATGCCAAAAGTCTTGTATTTGTGTTGGTTACTTATGGTTAAGGTCAGGGCTGGGTAGAGGTTAAGGGTGTCGTGACTGGGATTAGGGATTTTCCCATATAAATGAATGGATGGTCCCCATTTAGATGGGTGTGTGTTTGTATGTGTGTTCATGTGCATGTGTGTGTTTTCACCTCCCCCCCCACCCGATAAGCCATCAGCAGTGGAGCTGCAGTGTTCCTCACTCCCCAAAGATGACACCTCCTTCTTGAGCTTATGGACCCTTTGTCTTCTCTCCTCCATCTCCGTCAACCTCAGGACAGCTCCTCTCATCCTTTACTTTACTGCCACAATTACTGTTAAATTGCTTTACTTCTTTTATGTTGCCTGAAATAAATATAAAATTATTGGTGTTATTATGATCCATTTTATAACTGTGCAATTTCCTGTGTTATTACTGTGACAAGTAAAAAATGCAATAAAAGTTACCAGTCTTTCAGTGTTAATTGTTAGAAATGTTCGGGTGTGATATTATACCCGTACCTACTGCTGAGGACCCCAAGGTCAAGTCTTTGTTGTTTTTTCTGCAACTCCAGTATCCCTGAGCCATCATGAGCACACCAATGATGCACTAACACCTTTGACCTCAGTATTTTAAAAATCCTGGTTACGGTTATCTGTATGTAGATGTGCCTGTGCATGTATGTGTGTATATATCTATTTATGTGTGTTTATATGTTTTCATACGTATACATATGTTTGTTATTACTGTGTGTATATTAACAGGTATACATACACACAGTTTTATCAGTATTTCTTTTGCTTCCTTTAATGTCTTGCTCCGGAGGTGGGGTGGGGTTTTGGGTTTTGGTTCTGGTGTTTTTTTCTCTTCTGTTTTGTACTGTATGTTGAACATGTGTCACTTTGCATGCATTATACCAAAAACCCAATAAAAAATTGGTTACAAAAAAAAAAAGAAAAAACAAATCCTGGTTACGGCCCTGTGTGATATGATATATATCATTAGGCTTCGGACCTCTGCAACCCCGAATAGGACAAGCCAGTACAGAAAATAGATGGATGTATTTTATATTGTTGTGTCATGTCTATCATGTTATGTTAGCTATGATACGTTATTTCATGTCATGTTTGTCATGTTATGTGGATGGATGTTGTGGCATAACATAAATAACAGGTTAGTTATGTCATGTTACATTATGTTACGTTATGTTATTTATGTTACATTATATTACGTTATATTACGTTTGGTAGGCAGGTAGGTTGTTGTCTTTCCTCTGAATCCACTCTGTCTCCCCTTGCATAGCTCTGTCTTTAAAACTGTAATGTCCGTCCTAATGTTGCATCACAGGTTCAGGAGGGATGTCAAGAGGAATGTTAATTTGTTTCACTGTGTACATAACTGAAGACAATAGAGCTTCATTCGGCTTGACTCGACAAAGATCAAATGAACAAACCTCTGAAGGTCTGAAGTTTCTGCAGGGGAATTAGCCCGGGGAGGGGGGGGTGGGGGGTGCGCTTATTACGACTTCTCCCAGAGTACAGTGAAGCAGCAGCACTGGTCGGCGGCATGAGCTGGCAGGAGTAGTGATGTGACTGGGGGAAAGCTCCCGCTCGATTTCACGTCAGCCAACGCCCCCGCCTTTTCTTCATCCATCTCTCTCTCACTTGCTCCAATTCAGTCCCCTCGCAGGGTTTCTGGAAAACGACCCAGCGCTCCACGGGCCTGACGTCTGGACTCAGCCCTCTTACGTAGGAGAACGGGTCTTCTGGGCATCCCGCTGACCTGGGCAGCCAGAACATGTCCCACACACTGGGCCGGCCCGTTCGTCCCCCTCCCGCTGCCTCTCACAGCTCTGACTCACATTACATCATCAGTATCTCCCTCGCACAAAGGTTTTGCAGATGGTTCCTGCGTGCGAAACAAAAATAAAAAAAGGACAAATTACTCTAAACAATTTTAATGCACAATTTTCTTTATTTGCAAATATTTTATTATCTCCATTCATCCAAAGTTCTGCTTCGCTTGTTTGGAAGTGAGCGTTCTTCTGAGGTGTTTTTATTTGATAGAGTGTTGTCCCATAAGCGCAGGAATGTGCTGAAGCCGGTTTGTTTACGATGCAAATGTCCAAAGCGGACTTATCCCTGCAAAGGAAGGGCCGCAGAATCATCTCAGGCTGCTGTTTGCAGTGGAACTTGAGCTAGAGATGTGTCCTTGATGGGAACTCCTGCTCCCACTGACAGGACTCCCATGTGGAAGCATGGCCACGGAAACAGCTGTAAGAATCTTTGTTTATATCTCCATGACATTCTCTCTGTGCTCAATTGTGTAGGCATTATACCGCTAATCGTGGACCCCTGTGCTGAAATCATTAGCTTAAAAATTATCAACCTCTAAAAGTTCAAGTTCTGGAATCAGAATTAGCATCAGAAACTTCATTATTAGCCGAGAATGTTAAACAAACATACAAGGTAATTTCAGGGCAGTTTACAAGTACCTTCACATTAAATTTCACATAATTTAACATTAGACAGTCTGCCTACAGTTAGAAGTGGCATGGAAAGGAAATCAGGGTGGAATAGATGAAGGAGACATGCAGGCCAGGCACCCAGTATATTACAAGGCAGGGAACATGGAGGACAGGCAGCCAGTCTATCAGAAGGCAGGGGACATGAAGGACAGGCAGCCAGTCTATCAGAAGGCAGGGAACATGGAGGACAGGCAGCCAGTCTATCAGAAGGCAGGGAACATGGAGGACAGGCAGCCAGTCTATTACAAGGCAGGGAACATGAAGAACAGGCAGCCAGTCTATCAAATGGCAGGGAACATGAAGGACAGGCAGTCAGTCTACCACAAGGCAGGGAACATGGAGGACAGGTAGCCAGTCTATCACAAGGCAGGGGACATGAAGGACAGGGAGCCAGTCTATAACAAGGCGGGAACATGCAGGACAGAGAGTCAGTCTATCCCAAGGCATGGAACATGAAGGACAGGTAGCCAGTCTATCTAAAGGCAGGGGACATGAAGGACAGGCAGCCAGTCTATCACAAGGCGGGAACATGCAGGACAGAGAGTCAGTCTATCACAAGGCAGGGGACATGAAGGACAGGCAGCCAGTCTATCACAAGGCAGGGGGCATGAAGGACAGAGAGCCAGTCTATCAGAAGGCAGGGGACATGAAAGACAGGCAGCCAGTCTATTACAAGGCAGGGGACATGAAGGACAGGCAGCCAGTCTATCAGAAGGCAGGGGACATGAAGGACAGGCAGCCAGTCTATCAAAAGGCAGGGAACATGAAGGACAGGCAGCCAGTCTATCAAAAGGCAGGGGACATGAAGGACAGGCAGCCAGTCTATTACAAGGCAGGGGACATGAAGGACAGGCAGCCAGTCTATTACAAGGCAGGGGACATGAAGGACAGGCAGCCAGTCTATTACAAGGCAAGGGACATGAAGGAGAGGCAGCCAGTCTATCACAAGGCAGAGAACATGAAGGACAGGCAGCCAGTCTATTACAAGGCAGGGGACATGAATGACAGGCAGCCAGTCTATCACAAGGCAGGGAACATGAAGGACAGGCAGCCAGTCTATTACAAGGCAGGGGACATGAAGGACAGGCAGCCAGTCTATTATAAGGCAGGGGACATGCAGGACAGGCAGCCAGTCTATCACAAGGCAGGGGACATGAAGGACAGGCAGCCAGTCTATCACAAGGCAGGGGACATGAAGGACAGGCAGCCAGTCTATCACAAAGCAGGGGACATGAAGGACAGGCAGCCAGTCTATCACAAGGCAGGGGACATGCAGGACAGGCAGCCAGTCTTTCACAGACACATAGGATAAAGGAGGCAGCCTGTCTAAGCCAACATAGAGGCGTGCTGATCTGCAGGAATCACATGGAACTTGCATTGACACACTGCTCAGTACTTTACCGCTGAGAGCTCCTAGTCAGGGGCTGGTAACGTGTACCAGGTTGGTCATTTACTGGTTCAAAAGCTTAACAAAGTCTTGTCATTGGCTTTGGGTTAGAAGTAACATTGCTAGCAAAGCAAAAATTTAAATTTTTAGTCTCCCTTACTGTGAGTCATGTGATTAAATGCTTAGGGTAAATTACATTACTAATAAAATATACTTTAAAATAACATTTATTGCATGACAAACTGATATCTGCCTAAATACTCTGGATGGAAGATTAGAATGCAATTTTCAAGGCTTTTTGGTTGTTGGGTTAGTGACCACCACATCTTGATCAGAGAGCAAGCTTCCCTCTCTAAATCTTTAATGCTTTCTTTAAAACTAGAATATAGATCAAACCTGCATCCACATCAGTCATAACCTGACAGCACCCCTGCCTTCCAGCAAGGGGATTAGCTCTGCAAACCACACAGCCCAGTCCCCAGGGATCCAATCCGACCCTTTCCTTGTCTCCGGGGGACAGCATTCCACGCAGGGTCACCCCATTTACACATGCACAAACTGACTGACATTTCCATTCTAAGGAAACCTATCATCAAGCCTCATGCAAATCCGCCCAACACGTGACACCCTTAAATGACCAATGAAGATTATTCTGTGGACTTACTGACATTTCTCCTTTTCATTTCGTGACAAGGTATGCTGTATATTTGGAAACAGCATGTGTTTTTCAAAATGCCTTGAATATTGGTCTCTGTCATAAATTCTCATGTGATGGGCAAAGCACCATTTCATGGTTCAAAAAGAATATAAACTTAAAAGAATCAGTTTTTGAAATCAGCAATAAGTATGGAATTAATGTAATAAAGTAGGTGTTTCCTGGAAAGACCTGACATTGGCAATTCTATGATGACAGATATGCATTATACAGAGATAGCTAAGGGATTGGAAATGTAGCGTTAAAATGAAAGTACCATCCTTTTTCATTAGGCTTTCAATTGTCCCATACGGCAGATTGTAACTAAAGAGGTAAGATCATAACAATTCAAGGAGCACAATTCAATCCTCAAGACCCATGACTCAAGATTCTACACTCATAATCCATTGAAGACATAATTGACTATTGTAAGGGATACACAGCAATTCCTACATTTGCAGTTCTTTCAGGGAGACATCTAATAATAAACGGCACAACAGAGGATCACTTCTGCTGAACCGGACAGACATTCGCCTTTCATTACCCTTTGCTCTTGAATGCTGTGTTATGTTGGCTTAGTGATGAATTGTCTCATATTGTAGGAGAAGCGAAGTACAGTAGTCTCACCTGGATCACAGAATTCAATGTCACCTGGACTCTCCGATGGAGCTTAGAGCTGAACGTGACCGGGACTCTCGTATGGACCTCAGAGTTGAACGTGACCTGGACTGGACTCTCCTATGGACCTCAGAGCTGAATGTGACTGGGACTCTCCTAGGGACCTCAAAGCTGAATGTGACCGGGACTGTCCTATGGACCTCAGAGTTGAATGTCACCTGGACTCTCCTATGGACCTCAAAGCTGAATGTGACCGGGACTGTCCTATGGACCTCAGAGTTGAATGTCACCTGGACTTTCTTATGGACAGCCGAATTGTGGGACTCCATCCTAAATAAAGAGGATCCAGCTCTGACTTCAGGAAAATTCTCTCCCCACATCTTACCTTTTATGTTGCATTATATTTACACAGCCAGGGAGTATTTATTTATGATGTGTGAATATGTGTGAAAATCAGGCGAAGGACTGTGAAAGTGTTTAGAAATAAAAGATCCACATAAAATGTTAAGAGATGGTATAGTGAGTGTGTGTGTGTGTGTGTGTGTGTGTGTGTGTGTGTGTGTGTGTGTGTGTGTGTGTGTGTGTGTGTGTGTGTGTGTGTTTGTGTGTACGTGTGGGTGCTGTGTTAGGGGTTGGGTGAGTGTTCAAGTACGAGAAAGTTTTAATGTATATTTTCTTGCACCTCTTTATAAAAAAAGCTGTGTAATATGTTAAGTGGGCCATGTTAAATAATTAATTTTAATGTATTGATTTTTCAGGTTGTAAGACAAGATGTGAAACTGTTTAATTGGCTGAATATGGCTTATAGACACCGTAATTTTCAAATGCACCCTCATAATAAATTTACCAGAATTTTCTAAAGAGACTGATAGCACTGACAGGCTTGTTAATATTACATATATTACGAAGGGGAAAGCAAAACAATTACTTAAGTCTGACAGCCAATATCTGTTGGTAAGCTAAAATACACAGTCTCTAAGCTGATCGACAGCATACTCTGCTTCCTCCCCAGCGTTCCGAAGATGTTGAGTTTTTGAGAAATAAATTCGTATGTCATTGTATTTTATTTCCAGCCGCAGCGGGGTTAGGCTTCGGGTTAAATCCTTTTCCACAACAATCTTGTTAACATTGTCCTTTGAATCTGCTGTCCTCTGTGGAGTAATTGCACCGATAATATCATAGTACTGGCCTAATGCGTTTTCTTTGTCTGCGTAAAAATTACTTTCATTTGGGTTTTGACAAGTATCTGTACACACCCAAATAATAATCCGATTTACCGCCTTTGTGGTTGTTTTGGTTGTACTGTACATTTACTTCGAAAGACTTCGCGCCTCATTCTGCTTCGTATCTTACTCCCAGATGTTGTCAGGTTTTGAGTTGTTGCTTCAAGAACAGTAATTTACTGACATAAGACCCTTAACTATGAATGGAAAGTAGGATGCCATCAGGAAAATACACTTATTGTACAGTCATTTGCTGGTACCATGCAGTGTCAGGGTGATACGCGGGCTTCGCCTGACAGTGGGAAAAGCGTCAGAAATTTTTACAGAAAATTACCGCATCTCATTGACTTGCATGTAACTCGATCACTGCATATGAAACCTCGACATTAAAGATGATTGGGTGTTCAGTGAAAGCGAGTTATCGGGGTGGATTTCTCCAAAGTTCGTGTCTTAAAAACCACTGTCCACTGTTGCAATTCCCTATGCCTCGGGGCACGGAAAGTGAACAAACACGAAGTGGGCTCTCTCACCAGTGCACCCGCCCGCGGAGCTCACCGATTGCGCTGAAATTGCGCTGAATCGCTGTGCCTCCGTCCCCACCCCCACTCGGCCGAAGCTCAATCGAGGCGTGCTGTGCTGTCGTCTGTCATTTGGCCGACGGTGCTCCATACGTGAATGAACCGGGCTCCGGCGCCACAGACGGGACAGAGGAGCTCCGCTACCTGACAGCTCACCGCTCTACCGGTAAGCGATCGGCTCTCATTTTATCCCAAATGGTGCAAGGCGCATGCTGTCTAATTTGCATTTAATATAAGACCGACAGGTTGATGCAAAGAAGATGGGGGCGGCTATGGGGGTAAGCAGTATAGCCTCGAACAGGGATTTCAAAGCATGGCATGATTTTGCGCCTGGGACGGCACTTTAAATGTGCCCGATACTAATGGTGCATAACACAGTTAGACTCCTTATATGAGATTTCTGATTCTCACACCTCAGCGAATGTGTTTTTGGTCACCTGTAAAACGGACAGGACTCGGTTTTTGATTTACGTTATGGAGAAACGATCGTCCAACGCTCCCACAGGAATGGGATCATGCAGCACGGTTTGCGGGATGTATTAACGGAGAGGTCCTCGGTGGAGTTGGAGAATTCCTGTCTAAATGTGTCAGAGATTTATAATAAAGCGGAACCTGTTTGACATGCAAAATGGCAAATAAACTGAAGGGAGGCGTTTCCGCAAAGCCGATATTAATTTGCGCATAAATTGCGCGCTGCAGTTTGCAAATGCAAAGCGTGTGTATCACCCTGTGCGGTTTTTCGCCAGGATAACCCGAGAATAAAATGTCGGGTGAAGAAAAGCGACACATATGGTCTATGGTATTGGCAGACATATATGTATGTATATATATATATATATATATATATATATATATATATGCGGACGCTTACTCTGGTGCGTCGCACGTCGCAGTCAAAGATGAAACAGTCTTTTAATATAAATGATAAAGTTTTCATTGAGTCGGCTAGCCTTGATCCTATGTTCCTGGGCTTTGGGAAAGTTCACGTCTACTGTACAGTATGTTCTTCTAAGCAATGCTGTAGATCTAAACGTACGCCACAGTCATTTAATTACCACTGCAGATGTGTATGGACGGTGAGTAATCCAGTGTGTGACTGTTCTTGGACACGCACAAAATAAACATTATAATATAAACATATTCACCTTAGATAGATAGATAGATAGATAGATAGATAGATAGATAGATAGATAGATAGATAGATACGGTTGTTGTATTGCATTATATATAACATATGGACTATGGAATAAACATTTTTTTTCCAGCAAAGAGGATTTTCGTTAAATTACCAAAATTCCTCACGCACCCGCCTCTTGTTTTATAGGGGACCTTTTTAAAATTTGCATTGTGGCATACAAATACAGCAAAATATTCCTTTCTGTGAGAGCTCAGTCACTAAGTCCACGCCGCCTCCTGAGTCCCATACTGTATATGAACACGGGCTAGCGGACATGTATGGGATTCATGAAACGATAACAGGAGGAATGTGCAGTGACATAAAATGTCTTCGCTCCTTTCCTGTTTAAAATACGGACCATACCCCCCTCAAATAATGAATGATTTATTTCATTCAGCAGCGGCAATGACAAGGCAAGCCAGACGCTTTGATATTATTCCGAAGGGCCGGTGATCAGACTGATGAAAATATTGCACTATAACGACATACTGATTACTGCGCGTCTGCTTTTTATTTCCCACTGTGTTCTTTTTATGTATTTTTTTTACATTATTTGTTAAGATGAAATCATTGCTTTGTTTTACACGTTCATGTAAATCGTGGGATAGGGGTGAAAGGTTTTTGTGTTTTGTAATACTTAAAAAAGGAGTTTATTCATTAAGTTGTTGAGGCTCTGTTTCCCCAGACGCTAAATAGTATGTAATAGTGACTGACTTGACAGATCTGCGATGCCTATATCGCTACTGACAGTACATTCAAATCAGTGTTTCATTCCACTGCCCTTTCAGCGAGTTACCCATACCATTGCTAGTTACATATGTGTTATCGTAACTAGATTGTTTTTTTAATTTATTAGATTATTTAAATGTCCTGAAAATTGCATGAGGTTCCATATGACATTGTTAAGAACAATGCACTGTTCTGAAAGACAATTTTTCGAGTGATACTTTACCTATTGCAATATGCTGTCTATTGTCTGAGCATTATGTCAGGTTAATCTATAAATCTGAGTTCTGAAGGACACACACATCTTTCAGGTTTACTCTAAGATTTATCTGGAGCAATCTGGAACTATGCACATTTTCGGATATCACCCCGCATGTGGGGATGCTGCTCCACTCCGGATCCAGGCTGAAACAGCATGTATGTTGCCTGAAGGGAGGAAGGGAACTGGACTGGTAACCAGAAGGTTGCAGGTTCTGATCCAAGAGCAGTATAGTTTAACCCTTAACAACATGTGGAATCTGATGTAATGTCTTTTTTAAAAATTCCTTCATAGAATTTCCAGTTACTCCTTTTCATACTGGGTCTCTGCTAAAAATCACCAGTAGCAGTCGAGGAAAGGCGACGGGTATTTCACTGCTCTTCTGACATCTGCAGTCTCTGTCAGCTGAAGGACAGTGACCAGAGAGGAAGGCCTTTCAGCACCACATTCCAGGATCCATTTCGCTGGGTGGGCATTGCTTTCATTACACTAAAATATCCAGCAGCAGGAAAAAGTGCAGGAGTGGCAAACTATGTGAGTCATGTGATCAGTCACATGAGTGCAATAAAAAAAAATTCTCACCTTCTTAGAGAGGATACATTATGCCATGTGTTTTCCAAGGAAGTGTTCTGGGATCAGCATGATCTTGAGTAGATTAGCAGCCACTACAAATGCATGGGTGTATGCAGGCGACAGGAGAATCGGTGAATCTAGTATTCAGGTTGCCGTCTGCCAGGGGCGCCACTAGAGATTTCGGGGGCCATAAAAGCATATCTTATGGGACCCCAACCCAGACCAATCCAATTATGTTCCAGATTTTTAGGTCCCTGTCACTCAGGGGCCCTTGGAATAGTCCTTTATGGCGCCCCCTGCTGTCAGCATCACCTGTGTGAATTATTTTCCCATTTCTATGTTTACCAAAGACATCGCTTAACTACCGTTATACATTTTGTTAGCAGCTAACGGCTCCAGCTTTAGCTTAGTATAAGGCAGCCAGCCGCTTCAGCTCTGTATACTGCTACTTACAGGTTATTTATTAGAATGAATCATGAGCAACAGAGCCTTTCCTGGGGGCCCCGAGTCACACCGCCATCTTTACTGATAGTCAACATATTTAGCTTGTCCCCATAAAGGTCAGGTTTGTTTACGAGAAAGCCATTTAGATTTCCTGCGGGGTGCTGCGTGACAGCAGCGATCTGGACGCCCATCTTCGAGTGGCGGGTCCGATGGTCCCGCGCTGTCAGGAAACAGCTCCCGTCAGGCTGAAGGTGACGGCTGTGACAGGGACCAACAACAACAGCAAAAATCCAGCAAAGGGGTGGGTGTGAATCCCTAATAGTGCAGGCGAGAGCACACTGCCCCAGACCCGTGAACATGCTTCCATTGATCCATCTTCATCCTCAGGAAAAGCTGAGAATTACCATCCGACACACGCTTATCATATAAGGTATAACACAAAAACTTATATAACGTGAACGAAAAACATCATACAGTGTATACAGTCATTTCAAGTTTTGTTTATGTCTGTTAAAACATACGACCAAGACATTTGACACTTAATGCTTATGTTGTCAGTACAATGTACTTTGGGATTCTGGGTATGAATGTGATTGTTAGCTCATGTCATGTGACGCAGCATGGAGACGATTCCTGTAAAACCAGGGCGACCTTGACTTCACTAGCTGCGTGTATTTTGAAAATGATTAATCATCAGTTAATTTTTAATGCATGTTGATGTTCACATGGGCATCAGCCAAATTTGTGTCATTTCATGTCATGCGAGGTTTTGAGCAAATTGTTACATCTCGCGGGTTGTATAGGACTCAGCAGTGTTGCTCTGCATGTGGCTGAGTTACCAAATGACTTAATGGCCATGACTGTATTTATATTAAGGGCTTAGGGGTGCTTTTTAAGACTTTTTCCACAACCACTTACCTGCTACCGGCTCTCTGTGAGCCTGGAGCTTACAGTCCCAGGTTAGAAGACAGGGGGACACCCCAGATGGGATCCCAGCCCATCACGCACTGCGTCATTTTAGAGACACTAATTCCCTTAAACCACATACTTCTGAACTGTGGGAGGAAACCCAAAAACCAACATGGAAGGAAAATACAAACTTGACAAACATGGGCATAAATTAACCAATACCACCTCCTACACTTTAATGGGTAGTGACCTCAACGCCCCGCCCCCGCCCCCGCCCCCAATGTTCAACCCAAAGTTATGCCTTTGTTGACATCCACATAGAGTTATGGTGGGAATCGAATTCACAACCCTCACTTGACTTTATCTGTTTCTGGGCTGCACTCATCCTACCTACTTTATACTAACACCAAGCTTTTTGGCTCAGAGCAGACCATTGATTCCTGGATGACCCGTTGTTCTCAAGTCAGATAGGAGTACCCATAGGCCTCAGTCTTACCCAGAGAATATAAACTGTTTACATTTTGCACAGTTAAAAGTATGTTATTTACATTTTTCTGCCCAACATCTGGAGAATGGAGGACTTGCCCTCACATGAGTGGTGCAGGCATTTTTGGAAAATGAAACAGCATTTTGCTGCAATATTGCTGGGGGTAGCAAATAACTTACATCATTATTAATAATTTGTTAGAAAAAAATCTGACTAACAACTATTTCAAATATAGATAGCATTTTTATCATGAGGGCTTTGTTGTGATGTGCTGAAAGGCCCCAGCTCCTGATTGGCTAAGAGAGAAGGTGACATACCAGTATTCCGAGGGCTGATTGGTCGCCAAATGACTGCTCAGTGAAAGACCTGCGCGGTTTGAATTTGTACTTTGTCTTGTCGATGTTTCTGCTCCCGCTGGGAAGTTGAGTGGTGCCTCAAATGTGATAACATATCAAAGAACCACAGGTGACATTTTGCAGTGGTCTTTATACAGGTTATCCTCACTACTTATATGCATTTTTTACAGATTGAAACGTACCGTGGAAAGTCACTGCAGTGAGTGAGACACTGCCGGTATGGAAATGGCGCTTCAGGATATGGGAATGTGTGGCTATCTGGCTATCTAAGTGTCTGATGCCATGTGTGACTTTGTGGTTGTATTTCAGTGTTTGTGTTATGTAATTAGCTTGTGAATATGTGTGTATTACTATGTGTGTGTGTGTATGGTACTTGCATATGTGTGGGTGTTTTTTTGTTTTATATACATTTGAGGCTGTAATTTGGCTTGTGGGTGTTATAGTGTGACTTAATGAACCTTTGTGGGTGGTTTGTGTTTTGATGAAGTTCTTCTCAGCGATGCTGATATTAAAGCCAAAAAAATTTTTGGGGGGGCATCGAAGTCCCATTAAGAAAATTAATAGTATGCCCTCTATTCTGGAACCTTTAGCTAATCAAGGGTTTTAAGCACAGCGCCACCTGCTGCAGAGGAAGGCACAGTAACCTTTTATTCCAAAGCAGCTGGACATGCTACAGTAAATGATGCCACAACAGGATCCTTCTGGAACCTTAAATTTCCGTCCATCTGGCCTGGCTCAATTTACCCAGTACTGTACCATAAAAGACTGAATAATGTTGACCTCATCATTGTACGGGGAAAGTGCTATTCTCTGACCCAGCCAAAGACAGAGCTGTTGTAAATATCCAGAAGACAGCAGGTCATAGTGCCTCACCAAAGGAAACCCACTTGTATATCAAGGTTATGTGATGATATATATGAGTGTTGTATTAATTGTAAAACCATGTTAGGAGGATGTCCCTGCCCCCAAGGAGTAAACATGAGAGTCTGACTGGTTCCCTGAGCTGTAGATATAGGCCCTTCATAAACTGTCTTCTTCACTCAAAGTCAGTCTAAGTGAAAAGCTTGATAGGTTTCCTAAGTCGAGGGCTCAGGTCGTTATATCGGGGCACTCATTGTGTGTTCAATGCTTCGTTAGAGCTAATTATACAAACGAAAAATGAACAGCCCATAAAACCCCACCTCCATATCATTTGAACGTGAAAGTTCTGTCAGAAATCTCCTGTCATGAGCAGCCATGTCAAACCATGGCATCATCTCTGTTGCTCTGGGTTACAACGCTGGTCCCTGGCTCCAACTTTGAATGATTCTGAATGGTTGCCCTGACAACCGCACGGTGTTTTCAGATCGCTAGGCCTGGCCCAGGGACACATGGGGGCCATTTGGTCCGCAGTGGGCTTCTGGCAGGAAGTTTCCAGGCGTAACTGCGGCTGCGGACATCTTGGAATTTCAGTCCACCTGCGCCCAAGGCAGAAGATATGTACCTCAGTGCTACGGTGCTTAAATCATGCATCTCCTTCCAGCTGGCAGTGGAAAAGGCCCTTGACTTTCTCTAAGGCCGAACCGTAAATACAGCCTGTTGTATTATTTGATAAAGCAGCAAGCAAGAGGGTAATTGGATTGTGCAGTAGAATGGGGGGGTGGGGGGGTTGTCTGTTCCAGATCTTTGATTTTCTGTATGGCATCGAACTCAAACAGGAAATCCAGAAGGAAAGGCAACAGGACGGACAGAACAAATTGCGCTACTCATAGATAAAAGAAACACACACATGCCTGTATTCATATATTTGTGGGGACCATCTAGTCATTTGTATGGGCAAAACCCTAATCCCAACTATGAAAACCCTAACCCTAATTCCAAATATGAAAACCCTAATCCCACCTATTAAAACCCTAACCCCTACCCGGCCCTAACCTTAACCATAAATAATGAAAACAAAATACTTTTTGACTTTAATTTTTATTTTTATTTTTTTTGATTGCGGTCCCTTATTTTTATAAAATTGAGTTTCCCCTTGTGGGGACTAAAAATATGGTCCCCACAACATCAAAATAATAGGTTTTTATCACATCGTGGGGACATTGAGTCATTTGTTATGCTGCCAGGTTGCAGTGTGTTTTTGTCTAAAAATATTTTAAATGATTTTATTTACTGGTTATATAGGTATCAACCAGCAGTATGCAGTCTACAGGTTTACATTATAAAACCGTGACCTAATTATTGTTCATGTTTTCACTTCATTGGATAGAGACTGAGTCATGTCTCGGCTGACGACAGACTGAGTAACCAAAGGTACGGCCTGCTTTTCAGACCCTGGGATGGTAGGAGGATCCGCACTGTCGCCTCCTACTGGACGTACACCTTCGCTGCGGTTGCTCGACGGCACAGCCGTGCTCTGCTGAACGAAGAACCTGATACCCGAGAAACCCAACAAAATGTCCCGCAAGAAGAACGGAAGCGTTCTCGCCGTCCTCCTCCTTCTTCCACTGGTAAGCAGTGAGAAATCGCGAGAGCTGGCCTCTCGCACATCTGAGGAAGGTCATCCTCAGAAACATTCCCTTGTAACCCATCTCTGTCTGCTAGATGCCATCTCACTGACACACCCGTGGGACTGAAGCATCTCTCTGAGGCGCAGTAGCAGAATTCTGGTGCTTTTTAGGTCCAGGCTCAGGTTCAGGTTCTTTTCTATTGTCATTCTTAACATGTTGACACATGAAGAGAAAAAGATTAATAACTTGGGTCCAGCAGCATACAATACAGTGACAAAACTCAATAATAAATAAAAATTCAATAGCTGAATAAGAACTAAAATAGCTCACCGCCTAAATATTCATATCAGTGAATGGGAAAAGTAACAGTTTAAATCAGGGTGTGTGGGGTCCTTCGTTATGCTTTTATATCTGTTGACGTAAATGTCCTCAAATAGATAAAAGACTACTGTCCATAGTCTTTTGAGCAGATTTTACCGCCCCCCGCAGTGCCCTCCTGTCAGCTGCAGAGCAGTTCCCGTACCGTACTGTAATGCAGTGAGAACGCTCTCCACTGCATTTACCAGAGCAGGGGCGTTGGGGCTGCACTGTGGTTGAGTGAGGTTGATTCTCTTCCCTCCCTCTGGACATCATTTAATTTTTCCCAGGCAGCATGGGGTTTGGGGGGTGTTACTCTGACATTTATCCCTGTTACGGCCACCAGAGATTTAGAGCAGGGCTGAGCAGCGTGTCCTGCTGCGTCAAATGCGAGCTGGAGATCTCTGGAGCCGCCAGCCCCTTGAGTGCTTGCGCGTGTGTCTCAGCGCATCGCCTGGAGGAGGATCTGTCTCACCACTCCAGACTATTTACGTGTCACAATCATGGCGCAGAGTCACATGTAGGAGGTTAGAATGATTCCCCGGCTCAGGATAATGTCATACAGACAGCGATCCGATTTCACCAGAACCAGCCGCAGAAGTCGTAGCTCATTCGAGGAATCTGAGTGGCGTGGAGTATCGTGGAGACCGAACAGCAACAGGGTCAAACCAAATGACTCGGGACAAATCGTACTGTTCCTCCATCTCCAAGGAAGTAGTTTAAACCTGTATTCGCCTGCTAGTACCTAAATGGTTTGAGGGATCAAGGATCTTTTTAAGATTTTTGGCCATAATCCTGGACTAACACAAATGTACGATCGTTACGGACCGTGACTCAGCTTAACACTTGATCATCTTGTGGCGAATTCGAAATAAACAGCTGACTGTAGTTATCCCCATAACAACCTCAAGAGTTTAGAAGGATGTTTAGACTTGTTGAGTTGTTAAGACATTAATGGCTTACGTGAAACTGCGTCTTTCCCTGTCGTGGAAGCCATTTGGCCTTCCTGGTTTTATAGCATCGTTTCCCTCTGCCTGGACTCTTCCTGCTTAGCAACATGAATAATAATTGGATCAGGAAGGAATGTGGAGTGAAGCAGCATGCAGATGTAAGTGGATGACCTCATCCATAGTTGGAATAACCCCTCGCTACCCATTTCGCGTTTTGCTTCGGGCTAGTTTGTTTGTGCTATGTGTCATATTCCATTTTGAGCACTAGCACAAAATGGGTCGTAAAAATGTATAGTATTAAAGTCATTTTGCACAATTTTCTTTCATTTTATCGGCATGACCTCACGTGTGCCCTCAGTAGCTGAGTGAGACGGCGCATTAATTCCTTTTGAAAAACAGTGCACAGACATAATTAACGAGATCTCGGGCCAATTAGTCGATGATGAGCGTGTCAGAGCGTTACTGCGGGCTACGGTTTGTCAGCCTTCGTTAGCGCCACGAGATGGGCTGCGTCGCGCCTGCACAGAGGCGTGACACAGGCCACGGACGTACACGCCCCCTACAGGAAGGCGCAGTACTGTGACAACGCTGGTGCGAGTCATCACACCCGGTGGATAATAGTCCCGATCCTCATTCATGCTTGTGGTTTACGTTCAGTGATCATATTCATTTCCTGCTATCCTTTCCTCCTCCCCAGGCCTGCTGCATGCACTCAGAGCATGGGGACTGCGTGATCAAGCGAGAGCAGGAGAAGTGCATGGAGAGGATAGCGAGTGACAGCGACCCCGACCGCCCAGGTATGGCTTGCCCGCTGCCTGAGCACATGCGCACGTGCGTGTGTGTGTGCCCCTTACCTCAGAATGGGTGACTGTTCTTCTTTAAGGACAAGGCAGATCATAATATATCATTTTAGAAGAAACAGTAACATACGAGCAGCACACAAACGTACGAACGTTTCTCACTGATAAAAAGCATGTCCCAAACATCCTGTAACCTGCTTAGAATATTTCCTTCTGTCGTCAGTTGGAGGAAGGCCAGATATCCACTCTCTTCTACCTTTGCACTCATTCTCCAAACCCAAATCACTTTTCATTTACATCAACTCTTACACAATGCATTCCAGTGCCTGCTGGAGCACATTTTTCTGGAAGACTCTGCTGTGTAGAACCAGGGCCTCCTGTAACCGTGTTTGAAAAATAGTGAGGTCCGGGACCTGGGGATGGGGGTGGGTCTTGTCAATCATATTATTAATACCTCCCCATTCATAAGCTGGTTATTTTTATTTTTAAAAAATAATTAGGTATGTGAAACATTAGTCAGCCTAATTTTTATTCAGTTGAATATTTAGCTTCAAATTTTATTTTTAGCTCTTAAAAAATTACCATGGTCCAGACCTATGTGACTTCATAGCTGGCTACAGCAGTGTTTAGACCACTAGGCCTATACCCTACAGTGTACTCCTGTCAGCCCTATTACCCAAATCAATTATCTGTCAATTAGGTTTGCTGAGACATCACCCTTATCTCTGATTAATTGCTGCTAACCTGTCGGTAAACTGACATGAATGGCGGAGAATCACGAAACAAATGGGATTGTTCGAAAAAACATAAACTTGCAAAGGATGGCGAAAACAGAACGTAAGATTCTGACTCCATCTGACTGCAGTGACCGTGCGTCACAAAGCAGACAAACATCGAGAAAGAGCTTTAAAAGGCATTTCCAGATTATACTGCGGCTGAGAGCCTAGGCTGACCTTTGCAAAATCACATTTGCTCATTTTTTTTCTGTGTTTTTTATTTGATGTGATTTCTCAATCGGGCAACTGCTGTCTCGGGGAAATGAAACAAAAATGGGGCAAAACACAGGACTGTGTCATTCTCCACGTGCCCTCCAGCCTGTTTGGAGTCAGAGTCCCAGCTGTCCATGTAGAAACTGGTTCTCCAGGTGAGGTTTGGGGAGGGAGGGAGGGGGATTTTGCAATGCCACAAGTTTCTGACAGGGGAAATTTTGTTTATTCTTTTCGGGAAGGTGTCCATCACCCCAAGCAAAATAAATCCCCCCCATGGGATGTCAGTGTGGGATGCTGTCCAGACCTTCTGATACATCATAACCCATATTCAAATTCAGAAGAAATCATGAGTTGTGTATATATATATAAATATCGTATATGACTGGCAGTTGGTGGCTAAAAAAAAAAAAAAATTTTAAGGAGGTATGAAGATAATACATCTTACAATATTGCAGTATTACATTATTGAATTTTACATTTGCATTGCAATAGCATTTTTAGATAACAATGGAATTTTGGTAATGAGTTATTTCAAAGTTATTTGTTTCAGAACTTAATCTGAAAAGTATACCTTCTCTACCTTAATAGACCAGCATCATGTGTGTATATATGTATATATGCACACACACACACACACACACACACACACACGCACACACATACAGTATACATATATACATACACACGTACACAATGCCTTAACGAACTAATACAAAACTAGCTATAGCGATGTTTAAGTTATGCTTTGCTTAAAACTCGTGAATAAATAAATCTCAAGGCTAACTAATGCCCTGGGCTAATCCAATGTGGCCAGAACGTGAGCCCAGTCTTGGGTTCTGCTCCACAGCAGACGGAAAGCTAGTTTAGCCTCTCCATGACCCCACTTGTGTTTGTTTCGCAGACAGACGCATCAGAAGCAAAATCTGAGCCCATGTTTTGTTTGGCTGACGCAGATGGACGTCTTGGCTGAGTGTAGCTGGATTCACTATCACTCTGGGAGTGTCGAAGCTTAGCAAATGAGCGATGCAGATAATTGGGGTGGGGGGGGGGCAGGTCGTGAGTGGAACCTAACCCTGCACCATCTTCATGGTTCAATTTGGCTGAATAGATCTATTGGATTCTTCTTCTTTCTCTAACAGCCTGATTTGTGTTGACAAACAGCCTGATTAGTGTTTGTTGTGAGTCTGAGCATGTTTGTGTCTGTGTTCTAAGCTGGAGCTACAGCACCATGGAACAGGAATCTACAGTAGATAGGTATTAAGATTACAGGTTTGACCACTGCCCCCACCCCCAAAAAAATTTACTTGAACC
>JAODJW010000081.1:18630559-18663425 GCA_026777045.1 Hyperopisus bebe | reverse complement strand
AAAAATTTACTTGAACCCCCCCACCCCCCCACCCCCACGTGGTCAGCAAAATCTCCAGAGGGGGATGTATCAGTCAGACAGTAGGGTTACCGGACACCCCATAAAATTTATTTCTGGCTGCAGACCTGCCATGCCCTCTGCTGAAACCCGTATCATGACTCCTACATGGTCCCGTTTCCACGCTTGCTTGCTGTGACACTTTCAGCCCCTGATGTGCGAACATGGCATGTCGTTGCAGGAAACAACATCGACCCCTATGCTCTGGCTGACGTGCAGATGGCGCAGGAAGGCAGAGAGAATGAGACCCCGGAGAAGTGTAGCTAAGCACGCATGTGCGTAATGGGGGAGGGAGCAGAGAAGGTCTGATTTTTGGGAATAGAGGATCTGCCCATCACGTCACAGCAGGCGGGAGTCACTGCGCTCACACCCACTGAGTAGCGAAAAAAACTGAGCAGCAGCGTTAGCGTTCAGCTTGGGTACCGCAACAAAAACACATCTAAAATGGGAGAGAGCTACCGTGCGATTGATTGTACAAATCCATTTAACAGGAAATACAGATATCATTTACTTAACAGCTACATAAAGGAGAAGCAGAGATGAACACAAATACAAATCAAAAAATCTTGTTATAAATAACAAATACTTGCCATCAAATATAATACAAAATACTGGCCCAAGAAAATGTATGTAATTAAAATACAAGTAATTTAATACAAAAATACAAAAATAAAATAGTATTAGTAAGAGTACATGACAAACATGTGTACTGTTGCAGCTCAAGTAATGTGGAATATTTACATAATATACTATTTGCCATAACTTTAAACAGAATAATAATTTTGTGATTTTCATATGTTATAGTGTTAATTGCGAAATGAAACATGAGTCTTGTGACATTAGTGATGTAATAAGAGCGTAACAGACTGCACCTGCAGCAGTGAAGGTGGGCGGGGACAGGGCGATTCCGACTTCCGGAACCACAGTACGAGATTGTGAACGTTTTTCATTCATACCCAGTCTTTCCCACAATATTAGTGGCGATGGTTGACAGCGGTGCCAGTGTCTGCATGTGCGTGCGCAAGGAGGCACCTTAACGCCTTGTTAAATTAATTATCATAATGCGTGAATTTCCCGCTTAGAGTTACAGTAGGGTGCTGAACATGCGCAAACTCGAAGAAGAAACTATTAGGTGTCTGCGGCTGTGACGCATATAATACGCAATGTTAAGTTCACTAAATGTAAAGTGCGTTACAAATAGAATTTATTATTATTATTATTATTATTAGTCTATAAAATCGCCTACGTTTAGCTTAATGAAATTAATTTTACAAAAGTACATATCCCGATTTATCGCTAGTGAAGGCTACACACACCACAAGAGGCCACTACCTGAGCATGCTCGTTGAAATGAACTAGAATGCCATTAGCAGGCTTGCAAGTAATTAAATAAGTTCTAGAGCACAGCACTGCTGTTTGTTAATTGCACTATTTATCTGTCCTTTAGATGACGTTCATTGAGCAACATCTGATATATTTTACAATTTGCAATTTGCACCAAAGCAGCTTCTTCCCTTGGAGTACAGGTCATGGGAAAACAAAGTTCACAACGAGCAGTTTGGGCCCAATGGGATGTGTCACGGCCAGTGCATATGCTCCATAACAGGATCTTCACAGCAGGGATGGGGCTATGGAGCTACAGGGACAGGAGTCGGACAATAGGGGCACTGGCACTATCTGAAAGCTTATTGGCTCCATCCTCTGTCACTCATAGATTCAAAACACATCATTGACTAATGATGAGGTTGCCCCCTCTCTATGAATTATGGACCCTCATGTCTCCCACCTTATAAAATCCTGGAATCGCCCCTGCTGATCAAGACAGTGGTCAAGACACCTCAGCTGTAAACAGGAAAATTACAGGAACCTGTGGGAGAAAAAGAAATGAGGGACAGGCAGACCTGATCAACACAAAAAGCCTTAGTACCCAACTCACCCTCCTGTAACAGCAAGCACCTGCCCCCTGCCTGCTCTCCACTGTAAGTTACCTTCAGTGGTGCTCTCTGACATGTGCAGCCCAGTGACGCATTTTCAACTTGTTTTGCACGTAATTTATTTTTGAATTTTCATGCCGAATTTTCCCAGCTGGGATGGTGTGAAACAGCGTGAGGCTGGTGTGACATGTAGAGAATGGAAGGAACGGAAAGGAGGGAGTAAACTGAAAATGGAGAGTGAAGATGAAGATAGAGATACATGAAGAAAAAACAGAGCGAAGAGAGAATGAAGGAGTGTAGAAGGATGATTAGGAATAAGAAAGGAGAATAAAAAGAGAATTGGATGGATGGCAGGCAGAAGAAGAAGAGAATGACAGAGAGAAACGCAGAGCTCTTTGTCACATTTTTCCCACTGTTAAATTATGAGTGTCTCCGGTAGCTATGTGGCTGAGCAGCTTGTCGGTCACACGCGTGTTTCACAAGCGGCCCACACATCACCCTGGCTCTCACCGTCACATACGCCGAACACGTGTGGGAGTCTTATGTCATTAATATTCATTACTTATTCATCACTATCCCTCAGAGCTCAGTGGGACAATTGGCAACTTAGTGGGGGTGGAAGGGTGTGTGTGTGTGTATGTGTGTGTTTCTGCATCTCAGTGGTCTTTCCTGGCGCTGGTTCAGCTGCATGGTTTTCTTAGGCAGTGAGAATTCCAGTATAGGTGCATGGTTTCCCTGGCAGTGAGAATTCTGATACAGGTGCATGGTTTTCCCTGGCAGTTCAAATTCCAGAACAGGTGCACGGTTTTCTCAGGCAGTGCAAATTCTGCTACAGGTGCATAATTTTTCCTGCCAATGAGAATTCTGGTACAGGTGCATAATTATCCTTGGCAATGAGAATTCTGGAATAGGTGCATGGTTTTCCCTGGCAGTGAGAATTCTGGTACAGGTGCATAATTTTCCTTGGCAATGAGAATTCTGGAATAGGTGCACGGTTTTCCCTGCCAATGAGAATTCTGGAATAGGTGCATGGTTTTCCCTGGCAGTGAGAATTCTGGTACAGGTGCATAATTTTTCTTGGCAATGAGAATTCTGGAATAGATGCATGGTTTTCCCTGCCAATGAGAATTCTGGAATAGGTGCATCGTTTTCCCTGGCAATGAGAATTCTGGTACAGGTGCATAGTTTTCCCTGGCAGTGAGGATTCTGGTACAGGTGCATGGTTTTCCCTGGCAGTGAGAGTTCTGGTACAGATTCATGGTTTTCCCTGGCAGTGAGAATTCTGGTACAGGTGCATAGTTTTCCCTGCCAATGAGAATTCTGGTACAGGTGCATAATTATCCTTGGCAATGAGAATTCTGGAATAGGTGCATGGTTTTCCCTGGCAGTGAGAATTCTGGTACAGGTGCATAATTTTCCTTGGCAATGAGAATTCTGGAATAGGTGCACGGTTTTCCCTGCCAATGAGAATTCTGGAATAGGTGCATGGTTTTCCCTGGCAGTGAGAATTCTGGTACAGGTGCATAATTTTTCTTGGCAATGAGAATTCTGGAATAGATGCATGGTTTTCCCTGCCAATGAGAATTCTGGAATAGGTGCATCGTTTTCCCTGGCAATGAGAATTCTGGTACAGGTGCATAGTTTTCCCTGGCAGTGAGGATTCTGGTACAGGTGCATGGTTTTCCCTGGCAGTGAGAGTTCTGGTACAGATTCATGGTTTTCCCTGGCAGTGAGAATTCTGGTACAGGTGCATAGTTTTCCCTGGCAGTGAGAATACTGGTACAGGTGCATAGTTTTCCCTGGCAGTGAGAATTCTGGTACAGATTCATGGTTTTCCCTTGCAGTGAGGATTCTGGTTCAGGTGCATGATTTTCCAAGGCAGTGAGAATACTAGTAAATGTTTATTGTCTTAACATGGTTCTGGTCATTATTCACACACCTGTGTTTAGCTTCCAAAACTACAGTCATTTACATGACTGACATTGGTTAGCATCTGGGTCTGAGTGGCAATTACAAGTCCGTTCCTGGTGCTGGTTCACGGATTTCCCCAGAAGGGTATAACTGGCTATCATCTGCTCCAGGCAAACAGTCATTCCACTGACTTAATGAAATGATGGGCTTGGTACTCAAGCATTATGGAAACAGATATTAGAGGATTCTCTCCCTGTTTCTCTTCTCTGTCTAATCACTCCATCTCTGCACCTTTGCCACTGTGTTCTCTCTGTTTCTCTCACTCTCTATTCTTGTCCACTATAGCTGCTAAATAAAGGCACAAGAGATGCTGAACAAGATCTAACGGGGAAAGGTTAACATTAAAACCGACGTATGATGGTGTGTGTGAATGTGTCTGTGTGTGCACTGTACTGTATCCAAGCCTTGTGCCATGTTCTGCCTGGGATAGGCTCCAGATACCCCCCCTGACCAGGATAAACAGCTAGAAGATGGATGGGTGGATAGATTACCAGTAAATACTGATTGAAAATGGAATCACACAGCTCTTTTCTCTGACTTACAAAAAAACAGCCCTCACCAGAGAAAACATTTTGGGGAGGGATGGATGAAAATATCAACAAGAATGCATATTTTTTGAGTTATCGCTGCGAAAAAACGGCTTTCTATGAATTTGGGTCTTAGCATTTGCTGCCATCTGCTGGACAGACTGCTTTAACAGTGCTGATTCTACTTCAGCTTCTGTTTGCTCAGCAGTTAAAGAATATGCATCCTGAAAGACTGAATAAGCTAATGGTCTCTCTTTTGTTTGTTTCCCTCGTCAGGCTGCCCGTGGATGTGGGACAACGTCACATGCTGGCAGCCGGCTGCCGTAGGGGACATGGTGATCATCAGCTGCCCGGAGATTTTTGTGGTTATGGGCCTAGGGGACGAAGGTGCGTCACATGTCACATTAGCATTGGTTTTCTTCCCACTTGACAAATCTGGCCACAGCGATTTGCTAATGGCTTCAGCTTACAACCTATTCGTTGAGTCTGATCGCCTACTGAGCTGATTTAGACAAAGTACTTTGCTGAAAGGTACGACAGTAGTATCAATCCTGGAACGTTCAGTGGTGGCCCACAGATCACAAGATGATTTCTCTGCTTCCAGAATTAGCAAAGGTCAGCCGCAACTGCACAGAGGATGGCTGGTCAGACACCTTCCCACACTACGCCGACGCCTGCGACTACTTTGACAACACCACTGATTTTGTGAGTGCTACCCTTCCCACAATCCAACCATCACGTGGGTCCCAGCTGCCTGAACCCGCATGTCCCTGATCCACGATCAAGCAACCCCGAGCTGTACCATGATATTACCATCTCCTTCCCATTTACCATATATTGTTGGCTGAGGCATGGCTTTTCTGACATGGAGGGCCGTGATTGACTAAGCAGGCTGTCACATGGTGCAGTGCTGGAGAATTGTTTAGAAGGATGCTTTTGCACAGCAGCTTTCAATATAATTGATTCAGGGAAGGCTTTCAATAAATAATATAAAACCAAAATAATGGAGTATTAAAGACCAATCTAAAAGGGCAGAACTAGCACGACGAATGGCACTGTGACCTAACCCTTCCAGGGTTGAGTGCTTGAATCCAGTCCCAGGCTCAGTGTTTATGGAAGTTGGCCAGGTTTCCCTTAAGTACTGCAATCCATAGTCCAAACACGTGCAGTTAGTTGAACTGATGTTCCTAAATTACCTACAGAGAATGTCTGTGTGCCCTGCATCCTGGACTGGCATCTTGTTCAGGGTCCCGCCCCCTTATCCTCTGCATCCTGGGATAGACTCCAGAACCCAATCAACCCGGGACCACATAACTGGTTGGCAGATAGATATATGGACAGAGAATCAAACATCTAAACTTCTGTCTCTGTTGAAGTGATGATTTACCCAGTAGTGTTTTTTGGTTATTGTTTAAAACCCTTCATTTCGCTAAAGCTATTTGCAGATATCCAGGGTTATCATTGAAATGAGTGGCTGAGGCTGCCATGCTTAGCTAACCCTACAGTACAGCCAGTGATAATTCATCATTAGCCTGGCGCTGTGCCCGCTGCCTTCTTCGCATCTCGGCAGTGACGCCCTGGGCCCAGCTCTTCATTACGACTGAGGGGGAAAAAAGCCCAGAGATACCAGTTTGTCCTTGTTCTGCCTCCCCTTTGGCACGGCGGCGTGGAGCTGGCAGGAACCTCCCACCGGCATCCTCCTTCCTGTCTTTCTCATCGCCATAGCAACGTCCCCATCCAGGATGTTCACCCTGGTGGTGATTTCAAGCTTCGTTGAATATATTTTGTGAAGCACTGAATCAACCGCATTTATAGAGTGTGTGCGTGTGTGTCTGTGTATTTGCGTGTGTGTCTGTGTGTGTATATATATATATATATATATATATATAGACACAATTAAGAGACCACTCTATATTTTTAAACAAATCTGCATTTCCTGGTTTAATTTTGGTTCTGTTGACAGAAGACTATACTACGCGGCAGGCTGCTTCCAGGTTAAATATTTCTAATACAGCTGTACACAAGAATCGAACTGATTCTGATCGAACCCAGCTTTGGTGGGTACTTGAGCTAGGCAGCCCGATGTGGACAGCGTACTCTCTGTAAAGCGAGTTGAGGGAGACGTAAAGGTGTCTTCCTCCCGAGGGTCAATGAGGCTTATATTATTATTATTATTAAACCAGACATTAAACCGGATGGTTTTACATTCTGACCGACATCTACTGACTTCTTACGCCTACACTTAAACCATCTACATCATAATTTCTACCTACTACTCTGACCATCTCATCCAAACCAGTCCTGCTCTGTCCTACATCTACTGTCTCCACTCAATCTCCATCCTGTTATGGGAGCATAGTTCTGTCTGACTTTCTACTACCCTGCCGGCAGGTGACAGTCCTCCAGTTCTCTGCCGTTATTCCTCTATTAATTGTCTTACCTGTCCTACCTGTCCGATAAGCCTAAGCTTTGGACCCTTTCGTCACTGCTTGCAGTTACTAGTTTTTAGTATAATTAAATTATTAAAATGATTGACTTTGTGGGGACCATTTTTCAGGTCCCCACAAAGATCTGTGAATGCAATTGAAAACGTAAAATGCCAAAAGTCTCGTATTTTGTTTGGTTACTTATGGTTAAGGTTAGGGCTGGGTAGGGGGTAAGGTTGTCATGTTGGGATTAGAGTTTTCCCCATAGAAATGAGTGGAGAGTCCCCACAAAGATACAATTACAAACCAGTGTGTGTGTCTGCATGTTTGTATAATTCCATTTAAATATGGATTTGGCTGATACAGTGCTTCACAAAGGTATCCCACAACTTTCATCCTATCCAGCCATGTCTGATCCCATTTGCATCTGAAAATAACGTATGCTGATCGATAGACGCCTGAAAGCGGATGCAGTAGGATGTTAGTGGATGTATCGCTTAGTGTAACAGGTGCAAGAGAATGGGCAGCCCTGCCAGCCATATAATGACCTGCTGTCCATGTTTAGTGTGTGATGCAGTATGCACAGTAATGTCTATGTGATGGGCAGCTGCAATAAGCAGGTATGATACAGACACAGTACCTCACGCTGCTATTTTGTTACATAAAAAGAAGCTTAGTGTACTGCATGATAAAATATTTCACCACAGCTTCAGGCACCGTCTGCTTTCTCAGCTCCCACTGTTTGCTGCTGCGCGCATCATTGGATTCTATAATGCAATTCATGCCTTATTTTTCATGCAATTTATGTGCAATCATTTTTTTATTATAAAGTATTGTGATTTTATATGCATGTTATTTGCTGTAGAGTACCGTATGTGTTACTTAATATCTTGCCTCTGGCCATTACCTATCAAGATACGCCAAACTGACTTGTGTCTGGTGGTCCTGTTTCTCTCTCTCTCTCCCTATATATATATATATACGCTCGTTGGGTGCCTGTTGTGGTCCTTCTATGTACATTTGCACGCAGGGCATGCTGGGACATGCTCCCCGCCAGTGCTACACGAGTTCCTTTTCACAACATTTTGGGTCACAAACCAAATCGTTCGTAGGTCACAGTGTTTGTGAACTGCAGGCATCACTGTGTGTGTGTGTGTGTGTGTATATATATACAAAAACACTTAAAGAATATGTTGACATTTGATGTTAATCAAAAAATGATAAAGGTTACTAAAACTTGTATGCTTCATCTATAGTTCTCGTGATTGATACTGCAGCACGTTCTTCTAGATTTCCAGTTTACCCAGTAACCTGTGTGGAATGCTTGTGCTCAT
Organism: Hyperopisus bebe; assembly: GCA_026777045.1. NCBI lineage: Eukaryota > Metazoa > Chordata > Actinopteri > Osteoglossiformes > Mormyridae > Hyperopisus > Hyperopisus bebe. The sequence continues at coordinate 18,655,176 of JAODJW010000081.1, read as the reverse complement.
CTCCACGGCGATCTGCGTGTGTCTCCCCCAGGACCTGTACTATGCGTCGGTCAAGGCGCTATACACCGTGGGCTACAGCACTTCACTGGTGTCCCTCACCACCGCCATGGTCATCCTCTGCAGGTTTAGGTAAGCACTGGCAGCCCCTGCAGCACTGGCAGTGGCTGAGTCACCTCCCAGTGACGGTAGCAGCAACCGCGGCCTCGGCGGGTTTAAATACAGCCCCGGCTGTGTGTGTGAACAGCCTGCTGTCCCTTCCCTGGGCCTGTTAGTGTTTCCTGTGGGGCTTCTCATTCCAAAGGCATGCAGGTGAAATGTGTGCGTGTACCTGTGTGTGTGTGTGTGTGTGTGTGTGTGTGGTCCCCATAGGGGAAAACTCTATTTTTATAAAAATCTGTGACTGCATTGAGAAAAACTAAAAATGCAAAATATTTTGTTTGGTGACTTATGGTTAAGGTTAAGGCTGGGAGGGGTTAAAGTTGTCATAGTTAGCATTAGCATTTTCCCCATAGAAATGAATGAGCGGCCTCCAAAAAGATATGACTACACGACTGTGTATGTGTATGTTTGTGTATGTGTGTGTGTGTGTGTGTTCAGATCAGCTCCCTGTCAAAGACGTTTCCAGAAAACATCCTAGGTGGCTGTTTGCTTTCCAAGGTCTCTGTATCACTGACTGCCTTTCTAGATGATGTTAAGCTGGACATGGATAAGTTACTACGACAGATGCATTTATTGGAGTTGTATTTAATATGGTGTACAGCTAATATGAGGGGAAAATCCATATATTCCTTTTTGTCTGGCTTTATCCTGCATTTTTGAGGTACAGCATGTGCAAGGCAGTCAAAGGAAATATCCAAGGCTATTTGTCTGGGTAGTAAGTGTATATTTGCTCAGAAAAAGAACACAATTTAACAATAGAACATATGCAAATTAAGAGTAACACAATAAAAAGTATAAAACAGAATTTCTTCTGTTCTCCAAAACGATTCTTATATATTCTGGATGGCTAGAAGAATACCACTTTGGTTCCCTAACCTCTCCTCAGGAACAGTAAAGCCAAGCCATGTATTCATTACATTTACCACCAGCTCTCTTAATTAATTAACTTAATTAGTTAAGTAAATGGGTGATTTAATGATTAACCAAACATGCCAGTGGTCTAGTGGGTGTATTGGATGATCGCTACAAATCCTGGGATGATTTTAGGAGAGGTTTTGAAACGGATAAACTGACACTTTGACAGACATAATACGTATCATAGTTCTACACCAATATGAAGATCATTTAAACATCATTTCCTTTTTCGCACAGCGTTGTGCCTGCATCTCCTTTGTAGCTGCCTGGGTTCAGAAATGCCTCACGAGGCTCAAATTGACGTTCCTCAGCCGGTGCTCCTCTCACATCCACGTCTTGCCACAGGAAGCTGCACTGCACTCGGAATTTCATCCACATGAACCTGTTCGTCTCCTTCATCCTGCGCGCCATATCCGTGTTCATCAAGGACGGAGTGCTCTATGCAGAGGAGGATAGCAACCACTGCTTTCTGCACACCGTGAGTCATGGTGACCCACATCTTCATATGCGTCGTGATGCTGATGGCCGGTCACAGGAGGCCCGTGTTGTGATGTCAGATCAATGATCGCTAGTGAAATTTCATATATAGACAACACTGCCCTCTTCAGGCATTTAACAAAAATTGCAGGATTTTTGTCATTGTTGACAGCTCTCGGATAATTCCTCTTTTGATTTGCTGAGATAATGGGCAGGAATGACTCACATTAAGTCCTGCTTCACTTAATGACCCCCAGTTAGCTTCAGTCAGATTACCATGGTGACCGGTACTGTACCTCTCTGGCCCTAGGTGGAGTGTAAGGCAGTTATGGTGTTTTTCCACTACTGCGTCATGTCCAACTACTTTTGGCTCTTCATTGAGGGCTTGTACCTCTTCACCCTGCTGGTGGAGACCTTCTTCCCTGAGCGGACATACTTCTATTGGTATATCATCATTGGTTGGGGTAAGTAGCAGTAGTGCCTTTACAACCCACTTCATCTTCTCACTGGAAAGATCCATGTATCTTATTTTTCTACTCAATGGCTGTTCATTCATACTAACCAAGCTCCTGGACTTGTGAGACATCAAACTGCTTCATCAAAAGTCTTGGGTGTGTCTTTACTCTCTGGATCCTCAATATGGCACTAGGAAGACCTAGACAGTAAGAGACTAGTTTGGCTCCACATCAGTAGCTCTCCTGGGATAAATTGCAGATGATCACAAGAGACAGACTTACTTGAGTAATCACACTTGCATTAGCAAAAATGTTGTTTACTTATGTGGTGCATCTATCCCAGTTGTTCATAAACGTTTTACAATGTATACCACGTCAGAAAATATTAGGCTCTTCACAAACCATCTTTATGACTGATGTCATTAAAGGCTATACCTTTGCTTGCCACCAGAGGGAGCTCGTGTACCATCAGTCAAATGCATACCGTAGTTTGAGAACCACTGACTTAGCCAACCATATGCGTAACATTACGTCTGTGTCCAGGGATGCCCACTGCCTGTGTCACGGTCTGGGCGGTGCTCCGGCTGCACTTTGACGACATCGGGTGAGCAACCAGCCTGTGGCATTCGATACTATGTGAGGATTTGTGTGGGATGATTTGATTGGGCCAGATGTGGCTCGATCACCCAGCCACAGGTCTCTTTTCAAATTTAGGCATTTCATTAAGCCAGTAAAGACAGTGTTTGTGCTTGACTCCCACCGAACACCAATGACTCACTCCACCTCTGCTGTGTTTCCTCAGCTGCTGGGACATCAATGGCAACGCTGCCATCTGGTGGGTCATTAAGGGACCTGTAGTGGCATCGATTATGGTGAGTGACGGCAAAGAATTTTCACAAAGTTCTCAGACAATAAAAGTACCTCAGCTTTAATTTGTATGCTTCAGAACTGCTCTAAATGATTCTGTACATAATCAGGCAACAGATCAAATTAAATGTAAAAGTTTTAATTTGTTTTGGAAAACACGTGACTCAAGTGAAATTACTCTAATATTATTTGTATATTGGCATCCTACAGGAATTTAATTGAAGTGTTTTTTTTCCATAAAATAGACAAAGATGGGCATTGTGTAAAAGTGTTTTCTATTCTGATCTGGGTGGTTCAGATGCTATTTAATACTTTGTTTGTTCTCCAGATAAACTTTGTCCTCTTCATCGGCATCATCATCATCCTGGTTCAGAAGCTGCAGTCTCCTGACATCGGCGGCAACGAGTCCAGCATTTACCTGTGAGTGAGAGTTACCGGTCACCCTCTGAGCAAAAAGCTGGGGTTGTAAATTAAAATCTGTGTATCCTATTTTATTTGGACAACTTTAAGCAAGCAAGTATACTGCCCGACAAAGGCAAAAACAGTAACTATGCTGACAGAGAAAGGGCTGTTTTGCCTTGGTTTTAATGTGGATTTTGTAGTTACTGTAATTTTCACTGTTTTCCTCAAAAACAGGCAGTGTTGACCTAAGGTGTTTTGTCACAAGATATAATTTCGGCAATTTTGAGAAATGTGCAGTTACTGTGTTTTGCCTTTGTGGGGCATTATAGTACCACTCAAAGGTTTTAACACACCTGCTGGAAGCCAGGTTTTGCACAGTTATCTATGCTTTACACTAGAGAGGCCACTAACAACATAACGATCTTTTCTATAGATTAATCTACCAACTATTTTATTAATTTGTAGATTAATCTAAACAATTCATTTTCTTCCAGAAAATCAACTTGATCATTTAAGTTTAAATTCAAGTCCAATGCATATGAACAAACATACTGGCACCGTCAATCAACATAGAATAAGGCCAAATTTTAGCCTAAACATTTTCTCAAACGCTTATTCAGTGGAGATTCTAATGTAGCAGGCAGACAACTGTTCTAATGCTAATTTAATAAACATGAACAGACAGCGCTTAGGGTGGTTTTCCCTACTCTGGTGGCTTATCATCCGGATTAGCTTTTGTGCATTTTCTCTACATACGGTAAGCCTGGATAAGTTCAATTTACTTACATTTTTTGGGGAAACTGGTTGCCTATAAAAAAAAGTTGGTTTAACTTAAAATGTAACAAGTTTCTTCAACTCAAAATTTTTTGCATTTTCCTGCCCAACTATTGCAATTATTTCACAGTTGACTTAAATATAATTTGTAAATGATTTGTCCAAATTACACTGCAAACCCTAAGTTCAATTGACTCAAAACTTTTGATGAAACTGATTACCCAATGAAACTATTTGATTAAGTTTGAAAATTTTAAGTAAGTAGTACATTTAAAAAATGAGAAAAAAAACAATTTACCCAACTCATTTTTCCTCTTTCTAATATATTGTCAAAGACATGGCAGAGAAAGCAAGTTGGCAACGAGCCACTTGCGGCTCTGAGACACAAGGGGGTTTATTACAGAAAGTAAACATACTGGGTAAAACTACAAACAAAAGGACCATGAGGAGTCAGACCTACAGTAAACAGGGGTAAAACACTACTAACAGAACCATAGGTGACCTTCAAAGTGAAACCAGCAATGCAGCGAAACAAACATGGCAAACAGAAACATGGCAAACAGAAACATTCTACAGTAACATTCTACAGTAACACAAACGTTGTCTGTAACACAATGACCAACCAAGGAATTAAACTAAGGCAGGAACATAAATACACAAACGGAACTGGGTAACAAAGTAGGAGGAGTGAGACATGAAACAATTAACCAATCAGGGAGGGTGCAGGACAATGAGCAATCAGGTAGAATAATCATGATGCACTGGGAAATAGGTGGATCAAATAAACTTAATCAAGGAACCCAGAGACCAACAGGGAAACCAGGAAAGAGAATCAAACAATAGGAATATAACAAAGACAAGTAATACATGATCACAAACACAGGCACCTAGCAGAACCCAAAACAGAACGCAAACCAGAAACTAGGAATAAGGAAACTAAAATAGAAAATAAACCCTGGGGAACAAAATTCAAGAATTACTAATAAAGAGGAAACTGGGCTCAAATTCATGACCAAAGGGTTTCTAGCAACATACTCAGCCCATAGAGCTACACAGCAGTCTGAGGAGATGGGGAAGCACACTAAGGGCTTGAAGGACACAGTGAGGACAGGATGTGCTGTGAAGGGCAGCACCCAGGGAGCTGGAGATTAAGGGCCTTGCTCAAGGATCCACAGACTTATTGCAACCAGGTTTGAACCAGCAACTTGCAGTTGTACAGGCACAAAGGCTTAGTCCATTGAGCTATAAGCTGCCAACAAAAAAAGCCACTAAAATTACTGTTTAATTTATTCATGTATTAAATATTTCAATATGAAATGTAACAGATCGAAATTTTAAGTTCATAGTTCAATTGTATGTTATATAAACTAAACAAATTTGTAATTCATGTGTGTAATTAAGGGTCCAAAGCACTATAGACCATTATTTGTATTTCTTAGGGTTACTATTATTTTCTTGCCCTAAAACTGAATGGGCAGCCTAAACCGTAAGACCAAGGCCAACCAAATTTGGCAGGAAGATGTCAATTCCTACCCACTACTCAGACCCTCTGACCCATGTCGGTCAGTCAGTTTTCGGCCAATATCTCCTGTCCTGTTGGTCCTACAATCGAAATTCTTTTTTCTACTGATGCAGGCAGATATTCCCTGCAACATTTACTGTGAAACTATTAGGCTCCGCCTACTTAGATTTTTTGCTAATTTGCATAACTTACAAAACAGAATTCTGCGTTAAAGTCCTACAATATCTGACCAAATCCAACAAAGGAGGTGTCAAACCGATCAGTCCTCTGAGCCGATCAATAGCTATTCAAAAAAGTCTGACATTTGTCTATTTTATGGCCAATAGCCACGCCCAAATCCCACCCATATTTGGCCAGTTTCAGTCTGACTGCTATAACTTCTCCCTACCTTAGCCCACTTACAAACTTACAATCCTACCTCCCTGCTCCATTCTGGGGACACCATACAAACCAGCCCACATTTAGTCAATAGGGGGCGCTACAAATACCTAATTTCAGTATCTCCTCAAGCATGCATTTGACAGGCCTAGCAATCACCAATCTCAACTAAATCTATAATGGCTATGTATCTACAGACCGTGACCTCACCCTGGTAAGGGCAGCCAAGTCTGCCAGATGGGGGCGCTGCAGTGACAACTTTAGCATTTTTGCCTATTTCTTCTGAACTGATAAGGAAAAAAATTGAGATTTGTAACAGATCGAATCCAGTGTTTTATGCCAAATCTAATGCCATATGGAACTTCATTCTTCAAGTCATTGTGAGTCATGCCAAATCAAGATATATGCAAAGCCCAATGATAGTCATTTGCATTCCCTTGTGATATTTAAAAAATTAATAAATAACATATGCCTATAACTCCTCCAATGTCCAGCGCAAGTAGATCATTCTGGTAGTAGCTTGATCAGGACACGGCCCTTATGGATGATTCATAAAAATAACTTGACCTGCCTGTACAGTATGGCACCCAGCCACACCCAACCTACAACATTTCCATGCTCATTTCAATCAACCACCTCAATCTCAGCCGTGCTACAGCCCATCCCCACCAAATTTGACCTAATAATGTAGCACTGGACCCCGGACAGACCCTCCCACTTTGGTGCCGATTGGTCAAACGGGGGCGCTACAACCACTGTCCATATATGTCTAAGACCCACCTTAGCAAATTCAGCTGAAATGTCCTTATTTCTCATAAAACCTTCAAAGAATTGTTACCTTTCCCTTCATCTGAGTCCATATTTTTCATTTCCTTTCATTTTTCACCCATTTGCCTCGTAGAACATTATCAGAGTTCATTTACACATGAGAAGGTTATAAAAGTATTGAATAGTATTTCTAAAATGGAGCCCTGACTCCACCTGCTGGCCACATTATTTCCATTCCCATTTCATTCAAACAGTTAAATCTCAGGCATGCTTCATCCAATCCTCACAAAATTTGACTCACTTCTGTATCACTGGACTACAGACAGACCTTCCAAGTTTGGTGTCGATCGGTCAAACGGGGGCGCTACAGCCACTGTCCTAATATGTCTAAGACCCACCTTGGTTAATGCAGCTGAAATCTCCTTATTTTGTATTTAACCATAAAAATATTAATCACCTTTCCCTTCATCTAAGTCCATATTTTTAATCCGCTTATATTTTCCTGCAATTTGACTTTTAGAAATCTATCAAACTTCAATGTTTCTTCAGGCTGTGTACACTGCAGCAATTACATTTTTTTCCAACAGCTAGTCATTTCCCATCATTGGTGAACTTGTAATTTTATGCCATTCACTATATTCCTCTACATTGCTTCTGTCCATTGGCTTTGGACCCGCTTGTCACTGCTTGCAGTTATCTTTATTTTTTTTTATTAATCCAACAGAGCCCATTATCAGTCTGCTTAAATGTAATTCATATGTTTGGTTGATATTAACATATACATTTTAATTAAATTAAACTTTGTTGATGTAAGGCCATTTTGATTACCAGTCATAGCCTTGTGGCCTTAGATGATGGGTAATATATGCATAAAGGTATTAGGAGAGTTGTGATGCCCTCCTGGAACCACTCACTCCCCTGTAGACCAGTGGTGCCGGATGTATATTTGCATAGCAGGATATGGTACTGCCTTTTATTCAGCACAGTGTAAAACCACGTTTTTGTGATAATTTGAACTACTCCCTAATTGTGTAGTGATATTAAAGAACATTCCTTATGATGAATTGAAGCGTTTTAGAAATCATAAAGTTAATTTTGTTAAAATAATATAAAAAGATCCGTCGATTTTAAATATTGATGTCGACCAATTTTCAGCGTCGACGTCATCGACTACGTCGACTAATCGCGGCGGCCCTACTTCAACAGCATACACTTGTTTATTTCAATTACACGATATGCTGGGGTGTCAATCAGGGTTGGGGCTATTCCAGAATGCATTTGTCAATTCCAATACAAATCAGGAAGGGGAACTGGAGTTGGAATTTAAATTTCCCTGAAATTTGAATTCTATTCCAATTCTCTTGCCCATAGTTTTTTTCCCCCAATCCCAGCTCCAGTTGCATTTCCTGATTTGGATTGGAATTGACAAATGCATTCCGGAATGGCTCCAACCCTGGTGTCGTTAGCCCTATTTTAGGGGAATGATAACGATCGTTCTATCTGTACAAGGGTGAATTTATTTTAATATTGAATATTTACTAATTTCAGCAGCTAAATAAATGGAACCTCATACCTCTCTAAATATTTGTAATTCAAAAAGAACAACTGAGAGTATAACCATTCCTAAACCCACAAGCAATTTAATAAATATATACATGTGAGAAACATTTACTTGAAGTTTTAAAACCCAGTTAAGACACAGTTCCCTTGGTGAATATTATCGCTGAATTTTACCTCCCGCCCTTTTCACCAAACAGCGTCTCGCGCTGTAGTGGCGGTGCGTCTTTACGTGTCTTTGCTGGAGTTTGGATGCACTGCGTTCCTTTGTCTTTGTAATTTTTTTTTTTTTTTTTAAAAAAGCATACATTCTCCATTAATATATTTATCTAAATTAACCCGCTGCAATACATGTCTACTGTTGGGTCTGTATTTATTCAGGGGGATGAGCCCTCTTATTTTCAAATTCTAGAATCGCTTCTGATGACATGTATACTTACACTGGAGTGAATGATATTGAACAATCTTCTGAATGTCAAAGCCGGTTTAAAAAAACAATTGTTTCAACAACAGCTACTCACAGGGGGCTGTGTGAAGCAATCGATGCAGATGAGCCGGTGTTATGTCGAAAAAGGCATCCCTGCCGTAGAATGCATACCCGTCTCCAAATGACCGATTGATCGCTGATCTGAAACGAGTTGAGCTACTTTGTCGAGTTAGGCTACCGTAGTGCTAATCAATAGCCCCAAAAACCTCTAAAACCCTAACCCAAAACACCCCTAAAACGCTAACCCTAACCCCTAAGAACCCCCTAACCCCCCAAAACCCTTAAAAGCTCAACTCGTCAGAACACCGACATGCATTCTAAGGCAGGGATGCGTTTTTCGGCATAACACCGGCGTGACAAGTTGGGTGATTACCAGCTGAAACTTGTAAACAAAACGCTTTGTGTCCCTATGAAGCTGTTAACAGAGCTCTTTTTAGGAATCCGAGACGTAGACATTTTTTTGCGTTAAACATCGCTTTGGTTGTGTTTTGTGTATTGTAAATTGTATATTCTATTTTAGAATGATGTCAAACATAGTTATGAAAATGTTATTTACCAGCAAGATTTTGACTGGTACTGTACATATAATTTAATTTCCAAAATAATGCCTCAAAAGTTTTTATTCGAGCGTAATGTCTGGACATTATGCGGTCATATGAGTGGTGCATTGACGCCCCGGAGTGCCCTTCTCAACGTGTCATGTGACCAACAGGAGACTGGCCCGCTCCACCCTCCTGCTCATCCCCCTGTTCGGAATCCACTACACGGTGTTCGCCTTCTCGCCCGAGGACGTCAGCAAGAGGGAACGGCTTGTCTTTGAGCTGGGCCTTGGGTCTTTCCAGGTGCGTGCAGAAATTCAGAAAGCCGCTAGGTGGCACTGTGCACATCTTTTTAAATTGTCCCATGTGTGCCTCTGCGGCACAATGCAGAATCACCTTTGGCCGCTAGGTGTCTCTGTGCTGAATAAGTGTTTTTGATCTCATGGAAACACAGTTCCCTTCTCATCCATCAAATGCTCTCACATGTCTAAATATAAGACTTGGCTAGCATGCTGAAGCTAATCGGGTCTCTAATTCCCCTTCCATCTGTATGCTTGCAGGGATTCGTGGTGGCTGTGCTGTACTGCTTCCTCAATGGAGAGGTGAGTCCATGTCGGTGCTCCTCCTTTCATTAATAGGACTCCTCCTTATCCAAAAAATCACCCAGTATATAACCCTCAGAAGAGTCTTTGATGACTGATAACTGCAGTTTCTTCATGTCAACGTAAATAAACTCCAGCCTATAGCCACTTCACCAGCAGATATGTACATTCAAGAACCATCTTATCAGTTATGAAAAATAAAACCACAGTCTTCAGTCAATTTCTGTTGAGCCTACATTTTACTTCTGGAAATATTATGCAAATGAGCTACAGGCCACAGTTTCTGTCAGGGGCTATGCATCTTTGCTCCGGACAAGGCTTGATGCTTTCAGGGGGGTAGGGGGTGGCTGCATCAGATTCCTAATGAAAGGGTGCAATCCAGATGGCCCGACAAATTTGTCCAATTGTGTGCGACTTCATCAGATCTGTGTTCTGTCTGAGTGGTGGTCGGCGGTTGTGTTTAAAAGGGCAGAGGTCAGGTCAACTCAGCTCCTCTGTTTATTTCAGGCAGTGGTTGGTTTTGCCAGTGACACTGCTGTTATAGTCCAGAACGTTCCGCAGCAGCATAGAGGAAGTGAGGGGGAGAAATCGCAACACCTTTGCAGCTCGGTACATTAAAAAATGACCTTTTCAAGTTTCTCCCTAAAGGTGCAATCGGAGATGAAGAGGAAATGGCGAAGCTGGACGGTGAACCGGTACTTTGCTGTGGACCTGAAGCACCGGCACCCATCGCTGGCGAGCAGCGGGGTCAACGGGGGGACGCAGCTGTCCATCCTGAGCAAGAGCAGCTCGCAGATCCGCATGTCCAGCCTGCAGGCGGAGACGCCGGCCACCTGAGCGCCTGAGAGCGCCCTCTGGAGCCTCGCCACACTCGCCGACACACACGCACACCTCACACACACTCCGGCCCACCATCCCAAAAACCAGCAAACCCCATTCAAAACCTTCCCGGACCCACCAGACACCCAACAGGGGCCGGCACAGAGTCTCGCCCGCCTGCCTGCACCACTACCTGGCAGCTATCGCCCTAGTGGTCACCATGCGAATATATTGGAATTGCCAAAAAGGGGCCAGTGAAAGTCCTTCGAGAAAAACGCAATGGAAATGCCGAATGTTCATTTTCTTGTACATAGTGAACGACGAGTGAAATGTCCCTCCGTCTCATTCCCATTCTATTTGGACTGAATCGAAATGCAGGAGACTGCGAGTCGACCATTGGTCATAGACCGCTTTTGCCTGAGGGACCAATGAGCAGGTAACGGTGGCTGGCGCTCAGCCCAAGCGGGGTGGTGCCCTTCAGCTCGTTAATGGCAAAACCTGGCCACCGATTTGTATCTGTACATAAAATCGACGTCGCTGTCTGGAAGGAAATGACCGATGGTCATGGTCGTCAATGAGGAAGCAGCTTGTCACGGAGAAAGGCGTGGTTCAGTAGGACATGTAAATATCCATCCGCCATGTTTACCATGGTAACTGGACCCGGTTCACTGCGATGCCGACGTGCCCTGCAGTACCTGCATGCATTAATGCGTCTGGAATACCGGCGGTCTGCCATATTCCTGGATTGTCATCTTAGTGCCCCCTTCTCCGGCATATGTGTGATCTGGGGTTCAGAAACGGAGACGAATCAAAACTCTATGGAAAATATGACCACAAAGTATCGCTGTGGTTCTAGGGGATGCCTAGCTTTTCTCTGGCACTGACTTGGATGGAAGTTGCCGGAGTTTTCTGTATGGTTGCACCACCTGGATGGAGTGGTACCATTACCTGTAAGATGACACGTGCGAGAATGCGGTCACGTGTGGGAGAAAGAATTACTCCTTCATGATCTCCCTGTTGTCACTGGTCCTACAAAGGAAGTTAATGAAATCAGACTAAGGAAACCAGTAAAGGGACAGACTTATGAGGTATCATCAGAGCCATGACATTGCAGGAGGTCGGACAGTGTCGGTTCATGAAGGATTAGATTTATTAACAGCGACTAAAATTAGGAAACATCAGTTTAGTCCTAGAAAAAAAATCATTTAAATTTCTAAATGAAGTATGATTTGATGAATCACAAAATATTGCCAACGGCAGCATAATTTTTATGTACTTCTGCACTGGCTATGAAGTGGAAAATCTGGAGAAATGTTTAGTTTATTCAGAATACTTTTCTTAATACAGAGTATTCTATTTTATATGTTAAAAAACACACTTCCCCCGAGACTTAGCATTGTCAAAATGTTAAAAAAAAAAAAACTGAAAGATCTCTGGCTATGAAGAGTGCATTGTCTCAAAAGCCTTACTACAGCAGAATGCCTATAGCATTTAATAGCCACCAGTACAGAAAATGTCAATAACTTCTGTGTTTCTCAGAATTACCTGTTTAGTCTTCTTAAATGTTGTGTGTATTTGGTACTGTGAATGTTTAAAAATTTCAATAATATAAGAAAATCCTTGTGTTGTTATTTTAAGTCCAGAGCCCAACCTATAGAGCTCATATAAAGGTTATGTAGAGAAAGTTTATATAAATATCAATACTTGGAGCTGTGGGGTTTCTATCAAGCCGTAAGATGCAAATGTAACAATTTTTGGGTTCAGTTGATATGTGGAAAATATATGTGTGTGTGGTCTACACTAATATATCCTGTCATGCCTGACATGGATTAGATCTACACCAAACAAGGCAGTAAAATTTGGTTGTTTCTTCCAATTATAAGATTAAACTTTTAGACAATTTATACTTTGTGATAAGCATGTTACATTGCTCAAAATATCCATTCCATCTTCAGAAGTGCCTTTCCAACCACATAACAACTGCGTTATCCTACAAAGAGAACATCTGCTTCTCTTTCCAAGAGCCTCAATGATCTGGAATGCAAAGTGCTTTTTATCGGAGCGTGTCAGTAATTTAAATAACAGCAGCTAATCATCCCTTTAGATGAGACACTTTCTCTCTCCAGATGCCATAACCTGTGGCCACAAGAAACACTTTAAAAAACATTACTGGAATATCCTAGAAAAAAGTGAAACATTTAAATGAATCCCACAAGGTACATATTCCATGACCTCAATGAATAATAATAGTATAGTCTTAAATTTACTTTATATTAGATATATAATAGAGTGAAATGCAAATATTTAGAAAAGGAGTATAAAATAGATTATTTTCTAACTGATTTTATAATACTACAGTGGTATTTCTTCTGATGAAATATATACTAATGTAGATTTCAGCAAGTTTACAGTATCAAATAGCAGAATAAATTATCACCCTGCGTGGCTGGTGAGGCCCAGACTTCTCTCTGCGGCATTGTTAGGTTTCCCAAAGAACTCAATAAGCCAATTAACAAAACAAAGCAATCCCCATCTCTCAAGTTGCACATTTTTTTTCTTCATGTCAAAATTCACTTGAGTCATCTACTGTCCCCTAGTGGCTGCCAATTCCTTAGACGCCTGTGGCCCATTTTGTTGCTGTGTTGACGAAAAAAATGTGTTCAGTACTTTGTGAATGAGCCTTAAATATTCTCTCCCTGATGTCAACACATTTGACTGCATAGGTCACTTCAGCCAGTACAATGGTGGTTTGTTTCTGTGACTCAGTCACAATACCTGCCGAGGTTGGTTAAAACCTTCATCTTTCTGTACTTTTATATTATCGTCTTCAGTGCTAGTGGGTAGCATGATGTACAGCCTGGTGCCCGTGTGGTAAATTCGTGCCCTATATAGCCACCTTTCTGCTCTTTATATGCATGCTTATTTGTTATTTTTGTGTAACATGAACTAAGGTGCCAATAACAGTATTTTTGACAAGGGAAGATGAAAAGATCCATTAAAATGTTGTCTAGTACTGGGATAAGTGTTTGATGAACTCGTGAACGGTTTTGGCCAACTTTGACAGAAGTCTATTTGGCTCCCAACCCAGACCAATCGCATCCCCCAGCGAATGGAGACATCGATTTAAATTGCAAGTATTTGCCAGAAAAAGAAATGGATTTTAGGAATGGTGTCCTTTTTATGCGAGTTTACAACCAGAAAATACAGACGAAACATAGACATCTCGATATGCTCCCCACAATTCACGTGGCAAGTATCACTGCACGTGTGCTGAGTGGCGCCAGGTTCGGAAACGGTTAAGTTCAAGCTTAGGCTATGCAACACGAGTGGCTTAGAAATTAAGCTCATAGGGAGATTGGTGTTTCATATTATATAAAAAGAGATCTGAATTTCAGTGAAATACTTCTCTAAATTTATGACCTGTGAATGTGCTGAGCATGTTATTCGGCATTTATGTATGATATCTTTGACTTTCCTTTGAGGAATCAGGAACCAGCTATTCCACAGCTGATTATAAACAAAAATGGGTCAAGGCGTGAGGGCCACCAGCTGGGCGAGCATTTCGACTTCAGCGAGGCCTGACTTGGACGGTTTATATAATACTGTTTTTGGTCTCATCTCCTCCTAAAACCCGAGGGGCTTATTTTAGACCGGACCTGGTTATCTCTTTGGGGGGGGGACGCGGTGAAGACTGGTGCGGGAGGGATTATGCACCACAAGTCTCTCTCCCACAGCACGGCAGAAATTGGGCAAGCAAAATACTACATATGAATCAGATTTCATATTTAAACTATGAGCTAATCCAATCTTGCATCTTCAGGGGAGTCAGTCAGGGGGTGTTTTTTACAGTTATATAAATATATGACTATATTTGAGGCAGGAAGGTGGTTCAGTTGGAGCCTCACACCTCCAGTGCTGGGGCTATGATTCTTCCCCAGGCTCCGTGTGTGTGTTTGTGTGTGTGTTTCTTGTCTGTGCTGTAACACAGGAGCACCCCTAGAGAGTTTGGGCCCCATGAATGTAAATCATATTTTGCTCCCAATTCAGACCATTCCAATTAGGTTGCATATGTTTTAGGGCCCCTGTCACTCAGGGACCCTTGGAAAGTCGAACGCACCCCCTCCTCCCCTATACGACACCCCTGATTTACATTACTAACGAGTCTCCCAGTGTTTACAAATCAAGGCCATTGAACGATGTAACTGTATTGAAATAAGCATAGACCCCCCACCAGGAAAGAAAAAGATCGACATATACAAGAAAATGTAGGGAGAATAGATTGGTACACTTGAAGTTACATGGGATAAGTTAAACAACATATCAGTTGCCATTTGTGGGCTTTTTAAATGTTTATGTTATTCTGCAATATAAGCTACAGTCTGCATCCATCCCTGAGAGTTTCCGGTACACAGTAATGGAAATCTCATGTGTAAATAAGACTGGGGTCAGTGTTACACTGACAAAGGTCAAAGGTTATGTCCGCTCTTCTGCTTGTTGTATGGTTGTTCGCTTTGTTTTTTTTTTTTTTTTTTTTTTGATTGACTACACTGTTTAAATGTCTGTTTTCTTTTAGTGTACATATAACAGATGAATTTTGTACACCGTTGAAATATTGACTTTTAATCGCATTAAATGTTTTTTTGACAGTGTGTTACTTGCAATTGCTGTGTGTTTTAGTAGTATTACTGGCTGCCAGAGAACACATCACTGGATAGAGGACAAACCAATATGAATGCAAAGGAAAACATGTTTAAAAAACAACACAGAGGGCAATATCCAAATAATTTAAGAGCATGTTTCTATAAATTCTGAAAGAATTTTACAATACATGGATCAATGTTTGACTACCAGCAAACTGTGACATCTCTCATTTCACCTGAACAGAATTACAACTATTAGCAGTTTATTAGTTTATTTGGAAGCTAAACATATGCACAGCTGTTTAAAGCACGAGCCATTTCCATCCATTGTGTAGCTCCAAATCGCTTAGCAGCCAGAACATCAGGTGAAGCAGGAAGTGGTGTCCAAAAATAGACAGTTCCATGACCCTCCAGTAGGGAGCGGCCTTTTCTGTACCTCTGTCAACGGGAGACAGTCCAACCCCCCCATCCTCTGGGTCCAAAGGGAGAATCCCTTTACTGCAGCAGTCAGAACTATTGTTCTGCTATTCAATAGCTATCGGTCTTCACACTCTTTATTATTACAAATGATAAGATCACATGATTAGGTTTAAACACATCAATATCCTCAACAAGGACAACGACACTCTCTACCGTGTCCCGAACATGACGCATGTGTTTTACCATTAACATATAATCATTTACCATATTTACTAAGCAGCATCTTTAATATAATGATTTAACCTTATGGCTTGACGGAATAAACACATTGAAGCAATTCACCTGTATTATTCCATTTAAAATATATATCCACATTTATCTTCTGACACAAAACACACTGATGGACAAGCTAAAGGGCTATTTTCCAACAGATATTAATTCGGCATTTTTTCTGTTAATATAAACTATTTACAGCACATCACATGAGCATGTGACATGTATTTAAAATAATAAACTTTACAGTTTAGTGCTCCAGGTTTATACATTTTTAAAAAGTCATTTAAAAAATCCTTAAACCTTAAAATTTTCTTTATCTTAAAAAACAAGATCATATGGTGACTTGATGCAGGTTTTATTTTTCTTGCCTTACGAAGGGAATCATTTAAAAAAATAATTAATATTGCAAATGAGGTGCCTTATTTGAAAATTATTTGTATGGAAAATGTGTGACATCCCTTCATAAAATGCCTAATAAAAGTAACCAGAATTATTTAAAATGATAAAATATTACAAAAGTGTCACTGATGACAAGGATAGCTGTAAAAATGACAGTTAGTGTGCTGTGCAAATGCAGCACGTTCATAATTATAAAAGTCAGTGTTGAGCACAAATATTGTACTTAAGAACAAACATATTATTTCCCTGCTTTTCGATATGTGCTTTAATACATTTAATACTGTGTTTTGTGTTATTGATTGATGCACATTAATAGCTTCACTGTTAAATGACACATGAAAAAGAAATCATTGATTTACATTCACAATAAAGCTATTTATTGATACAATATGGACTGAATGAAAATCTAATATTCATTTTCCTGTTATGTTGTATTAGCAGTCCATGTCTATATTCTATTTTCTGGGGTATTATTGACACCATTTTAATATATGCATTTTCATTTCAGTCATTCCCTACTCTCTGTAATATATAATTTATAAAATCCATAATTTACTGTCATATTTTATTTAAAAATACTTAGCTTTTAAACCTGTTTCCTGTCACTAGCAGCCTCATTCACATGACCTTTCAGTGCAGTCTCTTATTACATCTAAGGATGGCAGATTAACAAATTATTTTTCAGATTTTTTTTCCTCCTATTTTCCCCTATTATAACCAAAACTCCCATTCAGCATCAATAGGTCCATGGACGTAGACATGTACATCTGGGATTCATCTGGGTTTATGTTAATGGTTAGGTAACACCAGCAGTGACATCACCATTGACCTCAGCAATGATGTTAACAATGACATCTCTGGTCTCCTGACAAAATAATTTACAGAACTCATTTACATTCTCTACTGACCCCACCTCCAAACAATATGAGTTTTCAAGGCAAGTGCATTGAAGGCTTTGTGGTTTTTTCCTTGATTGGCACACACATTTATCTTGCCTCTGTGGATCGTAATGTACACTTCCAACTTCACTCCTCAAATGTCTTACGTTTGGGATCGTATAACCAGGCTGCCCCCTCAGAAATCAGCACAACAGGATGCCTTTTTGGATCGTTGCATTACCTGCGATTTTAAAACCCGTTCAGTGTACTGACTCATATGAAACTAGAATGGATGCTCACAAAAACAAAGAGGCAGGGGCGATTCTAGGATTTTCAAAAGTGGGGGGTGTGAGGTGCTATAATTCAAACAGGTGGGCCAACTTTTTCATTAGCCAATGATATGTTTTGAATTGCTGAGTGACTGGGGGGGGGATACTCAGGCGGCCAATCATTTTTCAGGGGCTAGTGCCCCTGTGGCTCCACCCCTGCAAAGGAGTTGTCCTCTTTGGATGCTGACTGCAAACTCACACTCATTTTAACAGACAGCAAGCGTTTAGTGAAGGTGCCTCTGTCAGTACTTGCCCCTGTACTGGGGTCCCAGGGGGCAGAGGGGTCTGGATCAGGCTCTCAGATGGATGAGACGCTGTTCTGGCCCTCGAAGGACAGCAGCTCCTTGGGGCTGGCCTTCTCCAGCACGGAGATCTGCGTTACGGTGCTGCTTTCAGCGAATAGCGTCCGCCGTCTCTTGGCAAAGCTCAGGTAGCCTTGGCTCTGCCACTTGCACAGTCGCTTTTTTAGCTCGGCCTGCACCTGCAGCCATCGGGAGAAACATTCCCTTAACATTCACAAAATGTTTACGCAATGTTCTTGATACATCCATGTCATGTTCTCACTATGTACATGCAATGTTCTTGCTACATTCATACAACATTAATGTAATGTTCTTGCAATGTTTACACGCTGTTCTCAAACATCCATGCAACAATGTTTACACAATATTCTCACAACGTCCACTCAGTGTTCATGCTATGTTCTCACAATGTTTACACCAGAGGTGGAAAGTTCAGGTCCAGAAAGCAAAAATCCAGAGTAAGATTTTGTTTCAACTAACCAGTAGAGCAGGGGTGGCCAATCTTATTCACAAAGGGCCGGTGTGTATGCAGGTTTTCGCTGCAACTCCCTAATTAGATTACTAATTAGTAGACTGATTGGCTCAAGAGTCCTCACACCTGGGTTTGAACAGCTGACCTACAGGTTATCCCAGAAACCTGCATACACACCGGCCCTTTGCCGATAAAGAGTCACGGTGACAAAGTACTCAGCTGGTTAGTTGAAACAAAATCTTGATTCTTACTTTCTAAACCTGAACTATCCACCTCAGGTTCACACAATGTCCTCAAACATCCATGCAATGTTCAAGCAACATCCTTGTACTGTTAATGCAAGGATCTCGCAGTATTTATACATTGTTCTCATTAAGTTTAGCTCAGAAATGTGAAAGACTATCCGCCTTCACCCACGTGTGACAGAGTATTTTTTGGCTGAAAAATCCACTTTTTCATCAATGCACGTTATTTTTATCTTAGGTTTAAGGTTAGGAGTTAGGGTTAGGGCTGCAGTAAGGAGTGGGATCAGACACCACAAACCGTGCACATAAGGTCAGGTCAGGCCAGGTTGAGGAGCAAGTGCTGATGCAGCACGTTACCGCACCCTCCATATGGCAAAACTCCACGGGATCTCGACTGGCCACCCCCCAGGCAGACACATGGTCCAGTCCCACCCTCCGGAAATCCATCTGCAGCAGCCAGGTGTTACGTGGGTGTGCCCTAAGCCTGGTCCAGCCCCTCGGGTCCTCAGCAACGAGGATCCTGTGAGCTGGGTCACCCTCAGGGAAACGTGCTAAGTGGCGGTAGTGCTGTAACTGATGCTCCCTTGTAATGCAGGTAATGTGCCTCATTCGGGTCTCCTCTACCAACCGCTCATTCGACACAAAGTCAAACCAGCGGTACCCAAGGATTCTCCAAAGAGACACAGTACCGAAAGAATCCAGTCTTCGTCTCAGCTCACTGGATAGTGTCCATGTCTCACAGCCATGCAGCAAGACAGGGAGCACAAGGACTCTGAAGACTTGGACCTTCATCCTCTTGCAAAGATATCAGGAGCACCACACAACCCTTTCCAGTGACCTCATGACCCCCCATGCTCTCCCAATCCATCTGCTGACTTCATAGGAAGAATCAGCAGAGACATGTACGTCACCGACGAGGTAAGTGAATCTCTCGATGAGGTCGACACCTTCCCCATAGACACACTATTGATGGCTGTGCCTAAGAAGTCATTAAATGCCTGGATCTTGGTCTTTATCTAGGACACCCGCAATCCCAAACACTCGCTCAGTCTTTCAAGAACCCCGATCAGAGCATCCATTGACTCCGCAAAGATCACAGCATTGTCAGCAAAGTCAAGATCAGTAAAATTTTCTTCACCAACAAATGCCCCACAACCGCTGGACCCCACAACCCTGCCCAACACCTAGTCCATGCAAGCATTGAACAGAGCAGGAACAAGAACATACCCCTGGCAAACTCCAGAATTAACTGGGAAGCAGAGGATCTCCCTCCACTCTGCATAGCAGACACTGTACCAGTGTATAGGCCAGCCTTGATGTCCAGAAACTTTGGGGGAATCCCACAAAGTCTCAGGATGTCCGACAGGGCAACTCGATCAAATGAGTCAAACATTTTACGAAAATCAACAAAGGGTGCAAAGAACTTCTGCCAAGATTCATGCTTGTGCTCAATGAGAGCCCTTAGTACCAGTATGCAGTCGATGGACTTCGTAGGCGTAAAACCAATCTGCTCCCACTGCTGATAGCCCTAGCAAGGACCTAACCCAGCACTGAGAGCAGTGTTATCTCCCTATAGTTGCCACAATCCAGGCAATCACCCTTCCCTTTCCAGATAGGCATTACATGTCCCATTTTCCAGTAAGCTGGGATGATGCCTGACTTCCAAATGGAAGCAAAGATTGCCTGCAATGCCAGGAGCACAGCCTTACCACCAGCCTGGAGAAGTTCACTCCGGATACCACAGATCCCTGCAGCCTTCCTTGCCCCCAGCTGAATCACTACCCGTGCAATCTCAGTGAGATTTGGTGGTTCACAGCTGATTGGAGGACAGTGGACCCAGAGATGTCCAACGTCCTAGCCGGAGGGTCAGCTTTAAACAACTGCTCAAAGTAGCCAGCCCAGTGGGTCACAACTGCAGTGTCATCCATAAGGACCATTTCATCATCCACCCTGACTGCAAGTCTCCGAGGAACAGATTCAGATGTACATAATGCTTCGATTCCTATGTAAGCCGGACGTGGGTCACTACACCACAAATGATGTGTCACCTGCTCACAGATTTGTCTAAAAAACACCTCTTTGTCTGCCCTCAGAGCCCTCACAGCCACTGTCCTCAGTTCCCGGTATAGACTGGAATTGCCACCAAGTCGTGTGCTGCGCCTGCTCTCCATAATATCCAGGGTGCCCTGTGAGATGAAACACCTCCTTCTGGGAACACCAGCAACACCAACACAACCCTCAGCAACCTTCAGAGTCTTATCATGGAAAGTCTCCCACATCACATTAGAGTCGGCAGTCGCACCCAGGTCTGCAAGTTCCTCACACAAACTGTGTGCAAACTCATCAGAAACAGCTTGATCTTGGAGTCTGGCCAAGTCCATCTTCATTCTCCTAGTAGCTGATAGCCTACTGGATCTAAGCTGAATCTTCAGAGTAGCAACAACGAGTCTATTGTCAGAATTCACAAACTGGGCACTTTTGTAGACCCTGTAGTTCTGCAGGAGCCTTCAGCATCTGCCCACGAGGATGTGATTGATCTAATTCGCCACACCACCAGTATCGGAGTACCAAGTCCAACAATGCTGCTCAGAGCACTGGAACCAGGATCCAGCAACCCGCAGCCCCTGACCTTTCACAAAGTCGAAGAAAATGGAGCCACTCCAAACAGCTACTCCCTGAGTGTCAGCCATCAGAGCGACCAGACCAAAAGTAGGTATACCCACCCACAGACATCTGGCCACTCCCTGGTCTGCGTACCTCAGAGTGTGCCAGCACTGAAATGCAGAGTTTATGAAGTTCGCCCGACAGCAGAGGAAGATGGTCATCTTGCCAGAGAGACAAGACGTTCCACGCACCTACCTGGAAGAGCCGCCTCAAATTGGGACCTAAGTGCCGCCATGCAGCAGGCGACGCCTCAGCACTACACCAGCCCTGATCCCCAACAGGCCTGACCCTATTTGCTCTCCGACGGTTTCAACTCTTCCCCCATCCCCTTCATGGTGCATGCAGCCTTCCTGTGGACGGCTGCAGCAGAGCTACTCCCATGGGGAGCAGAAGGATGTCGTACCTGTTTAGACTGAGCTGCTGTGAAGTGTTTTAGAGTGGCTGGAGTGCCAATCCCGCCACCAACCCCCAAAAAATAGTTTCCCTGCAAGTTGGAGGATCGCTTGCAGGGCTGGATGCAGTTTAACGTCATACCCAAGACAAAAATGTTGCGGTTAGCATAAAAGGTGAAGTTGGCATAAAAGCCAACCCCCATATGTCTCAGACTTGTAAATGGGGTAGAAACATTCTCACAAATGCCTTTAGGATGATATCAGATGTTATCACTCCCCTGCCTTCCCTGCAGCTTGTGCTGCTGTCCTGTCAGGTGTCCCCTTCCGGGACTACTTCTCGGAGACTCCCCAGGTTGTCCAACACACATGTCAGATCCTCGTGATTTGTGTGCAGGTAAGGGAGAGGGCCAGGGTGGGGCCGGTTGGTCTACTCACCTCTCCGTTCAGGAAGCAGTAGAGCAGGGCCACAACGAAACCCTGAAAGGCAGAGAGACACACAGGCATCGCCCAGCATGCTCACATGAGACATGTAACATCTCTGTTGAGGACATTGCATGATTATGGGGGCAAATCTAGGAGTTTTTAAGGTGCAAGAGCATAAGAGGGGCCAGCATTTATACGGGGGGGGGGGCAACTTTATCATTATCCAATGATATGTTTTGAGTCTGTGAGTGACACGGGAGTTGGCAAAGCTTTCAGCTGGTGGTAGTGCCCTGTGGATTATTATTCATGATGGGGGATGATGGACACCCACATTGCTTCCAGCTCTTGTTAGAGGGTTGGATCGTGGTCCTCCCATCCCAACGTCGCCACCTACCTGAAAGGAGCCGAGCCCCAGCTCGATGTAAAGCCTGGCCGCCTCCCCAGTGTTCTCGGGCAGGAAGGCGAACACCATGTAGTGTGTGCCGAACAGCGGGATGAGGAACAGTGTTGACTTCGCCAGCCTCCTGACAACACAGAATGAGTCGTGGTCACGCTGCCACTGTATCACCTAGGAGATGCTGATGCCTTCTGATTGGGCTGGATTAACCAAAACATTTAATGAAACGCAGCTCGAGAGCTGGTGTGAGTGAAGGCTTCTCTTTCATGTGACATTTCATATATAATAATAATAATAATTAATAATGATAATAATATGGAGAGATTATTTGGGAATAGGTGCCCCCATTTTACAACAGGGCAGCCTGAATAAATTTATCCTTAAGCTGAATCTCTTTCATTTATTCTCTGAGAGGACTGGAGGAGTGGCCCGGATATTGGAAACATAAATTCCCATAATCTGACACTGTCAGGGCCACCCAGACTGGTGCTGGGGAGAGATGGACAGAAGTGATTTCAGACACGCTGGGCAGTGATCTGTGTGCCCCTCGCAGTATCGCAGTACAACATTATTGATTTAGTTGGTATAGCTTTTATTTCTTATTTCATAAATAAATTTATATATAAATGGGAGAATTGGCATCCCATCCAGGCTGGGCCTCTGCCTTTTGCCCTTTGCTGCCTGGGCTTCAGGCCCCCCTGCCATATCCCTGACTGTGATAAGCAGTAATGTTGTCAATGCTGTTTTGTTTGGTTGCTTCTATTAAATCGTTTTCGTCTGCCTCTCCTCACTTCCTAGCTTGTAGTCTCATGTGACTTCAGAAGCACCTTCTGCCATGTTCTGGGAGGAGATGCATCTGAGTGGGGCTTTACTCACACACCTGCTCATGTGACGTATGACTTGTGCTGCCTTTTTGGTTTATATGCTCCATAAACTACCCTAAACAATAAAAAGAATTAATTAAAATGGGGGAAATAATTAATTTGCCCAAGAGCTCAGCTAACCCTGTAAAATGAATATGCACATTGCTGAAGATGGCAATGGGCTAAATGGATTTGGTTGGGCAAATAATGAATCCAACCAGATGTGGGGGATACAGCATGGTTTGCAGTCCTATATGGGCATCAGACCCCAAGCCTGCTCTTCCGGTCATTAAAGGACAGCTGTACGCCAGCATCTGCATCTCCAGTCTGATATTTGTTGGCCAAGTTGCCATTGAGTTATGGAGCGCTCCACAGGTGTTTCTGTCCATGCCAGGAGGACTGAGAAGTTCCTGATCCTGTCCCAATGCCCAAAATTTTCCCAAAATGGGACCACAGGGTGATGACCCTAAGTGAAAGGTTAGTGCATTAGCCTCAGTTTAAGACCTGGTGTTCCACGCACTGCCAGGTGAAGTATCATACTTTGTAAACATAACACCACCCAGCACTGACTTTACCCATTTACAATTGTTTTGTGCCACAGAAGCATGATGAATTTCCTTGTGTGAACAGCCGACACTGGGGCCAAATGAGTTGTCCATCCCGGGCGGACTCACGTAAAATGGCTTGTGTCATTGCCTCCCACGCTGGGCGACTTGAGCTTTTGCACCAGGATGCGAATCACGTTAATGAAGATGATGAAGTTGACCTGCACAGGGGAGATACATTGGTACCTCAGAACTCGAATTTAATCCATTCAGAACAAAAAAGTTCGAGTTCTGATCAAGTTTTCCCCATAAGATATACAGTAAAACCTTGGATTGCAAGTTACTTGGTTTGCGAGTGTTTTGCAAGACGAGCAATTTTTTTTTACAAATTTTAATTTGATAAACGAGTGAGGTCTTGCAATACGAGTATTACGTATACGCTTTGTCTGCCAAGCGTCACGTGATCACAACTGAGCTGATGGTTCTTCTCGCTCTCTCACTGCAGTATTGTGGGTAATCGTCTCCCATGCTCGATCTCAGTCGGCGTGCCTCACTCGCATAGTCAGTGTTTAGCAGAAAAGCACCACCCGAATAAGGGCGTAGCAGTACGAGCGATGAATCTGTTTAACGACAATGCAATGTCCACATTTC
>JAODJW010000081.1:18596227-18615418 GCA_026777045.1 Hyperopisus bebe | reverse complement strand
CCCCCCCCCCCCCCCCCCCCCCCCCCCACACACCCCACGCCCTTCCACACCCACAAGCCAGCCATGCTGATTGCAAAGACTGAATAAGGCAGCGGCATCTGAAATAAGGTGTGAGCAGGAAGGAAAACGTCCGGCAGAGCAATAGCTGCTTCCGGCGATAAGGGGCGTGTTGCTCAAAATCCTCCGAGCTACTGACTGCTGGCCTTCAACTGCGGTCTTTACTCTAAGTAAATAAAACAGAGACTCCGCTGTATGATGGATGTACCCAAAGATTAGTGAATCTTTGTAAAGAAGTATAAATCAAGGCTTCCGAATACTCTGTTACTAAGAGTGGGGTGCCCCACAGCTCTGACTTGGGCCCCCTGCATTTTCTTAAGAGGACTACTAAGAAACATGCTGTCAAGCAATGCAATGCTAAAGATGCTACATGTCAGAGATGAAGTGAATAAATTTACTGGTCACATGACTTGGCCCCACCTCTGGTGCCCCACCCATTTAGAGGCATTTACAGCTTAATATACCACATCCGTAAAGTCACCAACATTGCATGTTACTTGTTTTTCTCTGGTTTGAGCATCGTGAACTGAAGCGGAATGAGCTCCCTCCGCTGGTCCAGGATGTCAGGAGCCAGCTGCCCTTTAAATGTCCGTGAGGTGTTTGCACTCCCACACAGCGTGTAGCTAAGGAGCTCAGTTTGTGAGGAGCGGCTACTTTCTGCCTCAGGCTGCCTCTCCAGATGTTTCCTCAGCGAGTTACTTCAGCTAAAGTGAGTCACAAGAAATACGTACTATACAACTGTAAAAGTATAATACTGTATATAACTAATGCCCATATATAGTCTATGTTTTTCTTTATGCCCACACATTACACACATAATGCTTTCACATTATTTATTTTACATTTATTAGCTATTAATGGCCACTGAAAAATACATTATAAAATTATGTTTTTATTTTACTCAATCCTTCATTTCAGCACTGTGTCAGCCACAAGCTCACCAGAGAACTTTGTTAAACAACAGATACTAGCAGTAATGGATGCACTAACCCTCCAAAAAATAAGCTTTGCTTCTCCTTCTTGGTACTTGATGCTTTCGGAATGCGTGTAAACTTTCGCCTTCTGCTTTTTGATATTTTTCAGGGTCTGGCGCATAAGCCGCTGACCCCAGCACAAATAGCAAGAGGAAAATCAACTGTGTTTGGATGTGAAATCTCTAATGTTTGCTGATCGTCCCTTTCTCTACCCTACACATTTACACAGTTCTGATATGAGCAATGGGGTAGAATAGTGACATAGTGGTTAGCACTATTGCCTCACATCTCTGGGACCAGGGTTCGGGTCCATGACTCCATGTGTGTAGAGCTTGCATGTTCTCCCATAGGTGTGAATGTGCCCTGTGATGTATTGGTGCCCCATCCTGGGTTGTTCCCTGCCTGTAGCCTCCAGAATTGGCTCTGGACCCTACACAATCCAGAATAGGATAAGTGGTTACAGAGAATGGATGGATGGATGATATGAGCAAAGCCACAAATAACTCATCCAGAAGGAGGAACAAAATGTTATAAACAACATCCAGGATTGGGTGATACTCAGTATGAATAGAGTTAAAAACATTGAGAGTTTATATTTTCTTATTAAGTTAATGCCACTGTGCAGTCATGCTCTAAGTGACTCATGGGATATGCCAAAAGCATGATGGGATGTGTAGTTTTAAAGTCTCAACAGTTATGCACCATGACCACTCTGAAGGAGCATAAAACTACAGTGCTGGATATTTCAACAAATTCTCAACCAAGCTCCCAGTTTATCCCTTAAACACCATCTGAGGTGGCAATCTCTTGAATAAAGAGATTAAGAGCTTGAGTGGAGTGAAAACCAAGAACGCCTTACATCTCCCAGAGACAGGAGCTACAGACCCCTGTAGTTTTAATTAATATGCAAGTACAAAGATCGGATATGTCGCCTATGTGAGATGAAGCACATGCAAAGAGAGACTGAATTGCTGAATTAAATAATGCAAATCATTATCGGACCTGATATCCGAATTTGGTACTTTCAGAAGAAGAATAATACATCATAAAGGCTGCAACCTCTCAGTGACAGGAATCAGAGAATGCAGATGGACATAAAGTAAGCATCCCCTACAGGTAAGGAAGATCACCTGTCAAAGTCAGCTACTTAAAAGATCCTCCATCCTGTGTTGAAAAAGTTGATAAAATTTCTTAAAACTCCTGGAAGACGCTATCTAAATTATAGACTATAGGGATGTTTTGCTGTCATTCCAGTACTTTTTTCTGTACACAGAGATTAGTCTTCCTGGAAAAAGCCAACAGGTTTGAATGTTTGCCTCAAGTCCTCAAGTCACTTAATAAAAGCAGACCCCTCTTTAAAACAACACGACAGAGCAGGCGTGCTTCAAATAAATTACACTCAGTGCTCCACAAAAGGCAACCCAGCGGAAAGCAATAATGAATCTTAAGCACAAAATAGCTGCTTATTTTACCGTGGAGAGCGAACGTCTGTGACTCTGTGGGGAATTTTGGCAAACGACACAAATTAAATATTGTTTTCTCCTTTTTTTACTTCACTTCAATGAGACCCGCATGGCGAGAGGCTCAGAACATCCTCAATACGCACACCTCAAGAGTGCGGCGGCTGCTCCGCTCCGCAGCCCAACGTGAGATTAGGACCGTAAGCATTTATCGCGCACTAACACACTGCCTGCTGCACACTGCGACCACTGCACCTGTCGTGTGGCTGGATGTGCAACTCCGATCGCGAGCCAGTTCATTAATTACAGGCTAACTGATGTCAGAGCAACCGGACGGCATAGTAGAGCCAGCAGGGCTGAAGTGAGAGCAACTGTGGTCTCAGGGAGGAAGGAGCTGGTGTAAATTCAGGTCGGGCAGCTTACAGACGTCTCGCCGAATTCCTCTGCTATTCTGACATCTGCCACACAGCCTCTCCCCCCAACCCTCTGCTGCGTTCCCCTCTCCCCGATGCGCACACTGTCCTGTTACGTGTGTGTGTCTTTCTTTCTCAGTTTGTGCAGGGGGGGGGCAGAGCCTGATGTTCCATCCCATCCCACGGTCTCTGCGAGAACAGCCCCCGTTTCTAATCTTCCCATCCGCACAGCCGATTACGCCATATAATTGCTGCCCATGCGGCATCGAGTGCCAGGAGCGCATTTCTCACTGCACGCGCGTGCCAGGAGCGCATTTCTCACTGCACGCTCTCTCTTTCCCATACTTTTCTCGCTCAGATATACATATTGAAGTGGAGAGATCACTTGAGGTCATTCCTCTGGCTTCAGCAGGGTCATGCTGTGCTTTGGCCAGTAATTTGCAGCAGGACAGTCTTTAATTATTATTATTATTATTATTATTATTATTATTATTGCAAATATTATTTGTTTGTTTATGTATTCCTCCTCATCATCATCATTATCATTTTTATAAAGCAACCTGAAGTAAAGAAGGAGTTTAAGATGCTCCATAAACATTTTTCGGTAGGACATAGGCCATTTTCAAGCTCTAGGTTAGCTGGAATGCAATATGTGTAGAATCACATATCATCATTTTCCATTTGTCTGCTAAGCTAGTTCATTAATGGGTCAGCTTATCACTAAGTGTCCCACATGTAAGACGGACCTACAGCTTTTGGGTGGAAAATGAGAGCTACTGAGTAACAGCAGTCTTCAGTGTCTGTAAGGGAGACCTCAGCCTGGGGGGGGAGGGGGCTTACCTGACCGTGTTGTCTGGTTCTGGGCCTCCTGCCTCTGTGTTTGCAGACACTGCTCTTGGGCCTTGGCCAGCTGTGATATTATAGCACAGTCTGGATGGATGGCATCCACCTGCAAAGGGGGAGGAAAGGGTCAGAAGTCATAGCGATAAGGTGGCATCGCAATTGGCTTCAGAATTACCTGCTTACAGTTCCAGATGTGGCTTTGTGGGGACAGAGCCTAACTTGTCCCGGTTGCCCGGGATCAAACACCTTCGAATTAAGATTCTCACCTCAGACCATTTTACTAAAACGTTTTATGAGCTATAGGACCAGTAGGTCACTTTGGCTAAAATCATACTTTTGCCAGTTTGACACACTAACACAATTAGCCACGATATTACAGTGAAAAGCCACTGTGTGGCACTAAAGGAAATCTAATGCAAATATCTCAAAAACACCGGAGTACTCAGCTGCAAACCCAGAGCGAAAACTTTTGATACCCTGAGCTTGCAATTTAGTTTCTCTGCGAAGGTGTTGTAGGAAACTATGTCATGACCACGCCTTTATCAAGCTGATGGGCCACTTGAATTTACAGGACCTGCTGTCACATGAATCCAGTAGCTGGGGTCTCTCGCCTGCCGTTAAACCTGTAAGCCTTGTCCCTTTCAGCATTAACCCTGTGAGCTTTTCTGACATGAATAACTATCCGTACCATGCAAAGGGTGTGGGAACAAAAATACAGAAGTAGGACCCTATTGGAGTAAGGAATCAAGGAGTCATTCTCGCTGAACACAGCGTGTCGATTAAGCTGCGCACCCAAGGGATGGAAAGATCTGGAAAGAAAACTGTGAATCTGTGACTCTTCTGAGCTCGATCGAGGTACGGGGATGATGTGAGGAAGGTTTGTCACCGGCGGCAGGGAGACCCGTCAATAACGGCAGCAGCTATGGACGGCACCTCAGTGACCTGCTCTGCTGGCTCTTACAGTGTCATATTAGAAATAAGCATCCACTCTCCTGGGAAAGCTCTCCTTTTTTTGCATTCTTGGGAAAAAAGCGAGATGTCAGTGATCTCGGGGCGGACCCTGGGCGCCCTATTTCTGCGGGGAACTTGAAGTGTGAATCCTGTGTGAATGTCAGCATCCCGGTGAGAAGTATCATGTCACTCCCTGCCTCTCCTCTCCCAGGGGCCCGACTGCGGACTTTCCTGTCGGCTTTCTAGCTGCGACGCGGGCAGTATCAGAGCAGCTTTTACTGTGACAGCCTGAATAACCACAATGTTCAGGCTGGCTCAGTATCCAGCAGAAACAGGATGGCATCGCTCTGAGTTGCCTGTCTCTATCTTATTAGACATGAATTCATTCCCTCCCACTTATGACTCCGAACGTTACCGATTCTTAAACCTTTTCGACTTCAGAAACTGACAGCCTGCTCAATCCTGAAAGGGAGTATAAGAGAAGGTGAAAGGTTAGAGTATGTTACTGCTCACCCATTGTGGTAGCTCTCAGCAAAGCTGGTATTTGCTTGCTATACTGGTTTCTGTGCTTCAAGGGCTGGAATGACCTAAATCTTGCCAGGAAATGCACCTCACAGTATAACAAAGCTCTAAGCTTCCCTCTCTTCTACCCCACACTGGTACCATCATTCTTCTGGTTTAGCTATTTGCCCCTCTGTACCTGTGTCCGAATATATCTGCTGCTATATACTGCAGTGACTCTGATACACATTTTCTTTGCTTATTTTAACATTTGGCACAGCTGGATATCTTAGCCAAAGGTACAACAGCAAGACCCTACCTGCCTGCAGCCCTTTTTCTTACTACGAGAAATACCTGCATCCATACACACACATGTGCATGCAAATATACATTATATATTACATAATAAAATATATTTAATATTATATATTAACCTAAATACATACCCAGAAACACACAGAGGTCACAACCTTTTCACAACCTATGTGTGTCTACACAAACACACACACATGGATGTACACATGCATGTTATGCGAACCATATTATATTAGTGTGGCAAGTCCTGCAAGCACAAACACACACACACACTCACAGGACATTGTACATTGAGTATTGTACAGCAAATAGTTCAAAATTTATGGTATCTGTAATTTTGATTTTCCATTGTCTGAAATAGGCAATAGCTGATGATAATTTCACAATCTACCCAAGCACCTCAGCACCCATTACAGACCATTTTCCTCTTATCAGAGGCTCCCAGCTTAAACATTTATGACTTTTTTTTCTGTAAAGGACGCCCTTAATCACCAAAAGGGGACACTGTCAGCAAATTGACATCCCATCCCACCCGCTAATTCTGATCTCACGTATCCCGCCTCCTACACCACAAGGACATTCGTTTTTTCACCCCAACTTGGCCTATTTTTTCAAGCGTTCAAGAGTTTTTTTTTTTTTTTTTGCATGCCCGTTCACAAGATCACCATGTGCATCACATCAGGTGTGGGCGTGACTTGCGGGCACATTTTAAGAATGGGATCTTGCAGAATGGAAGATCCTCTGACCACCAAGAGTCTGCCAACCAGATCCCACCTCAGAAGCTGCTGTTGCCCCCGCCCCTCAACTTGGATTCTTCTGGGGAAATTTCAGACAGTATAAACCAACAAAAGAGTGACAGTGCAAAACACGACTTGTCTGATTAGCTACAGACGAAATGCTCCACTTCACAGTTTAATAAAGGGACACGTGATTGGCTGAGATTCTGGTTCTTAATATCATTTAACACGACGGCCTCTCTTTCTGTAGCAAATGGCCATCATCCGCAGTGCTCGAACCCGAAGTCTTTGGGTGACTCCGCCCAAGGGCTAATAATAACATCCTCCATTTGTTTACATACTGACCTCCAGTGGTCTTCTGCCAGTGTGCAGCCGTCTGCCTCTGGCGAGGTCGGTTCCTGCGTGCTAATAACGATGGAAGGACAGGCAACGTAGGCTGCCCAGAACAGAACCCCCCCCAGATGAGGCCCCTAGGAACCAGCCGCGTGAAAACACACACACACACACACACACACACACACACACACACACACACACACACACATGCATGCCTTTGTGCCCCCGCATATGTACATCAGCTGACCCTCCTGGCCTCTGTGCGCACAGATGGCGAGATTCAAGGAGTGGGGGGTGACCTTTAGCCCCCTGCTGGCCCCACCACAGAGGCCCCAGATACCAGGAGGACTGAAGCTGCTGATTGGCTCTTTGGAAACACTGCATTTATTTGCCTGCCTGTTAATATAGCAAATTCAACTGACAGGGACATTGCAGCAGGGGTGTCATTTTGGCATTGTTTTTTACCACCCCCTTTCTCAAATAAATGTGTATTTACTGGCTTCAGTCCTGAATAGTTTGCTATCACCCCCCCCCAATAAAGACTTACCCCCACCAACCATTGACCTCTAACTCCTCCCCTGCATAGCACAATGCCTTGGTTTCACGGTTTACCTCTAGCTTTCCTTTCATCTGCTGCCCCCGTCTATAATTTAATCCTTTTAACCTACATGTACCGCGGATCCAAATAGGTTTCTGACTGGGAGAGTGGGAGTCTTTCCGGCGGTTTCCGGATCGGCGTGCCGGAGAAAGCCGTGTTCCCTGGCCGGTGTGTCGATGCGGCGCGGCGCGGCCCTGGGATCGATCTATCTTTAGCGCTGATCGATAACAGCGGAGACCAGGGCGCCTTGTCAAGCCGCGGTAACTGTCCGAGGGACGCGCATTACTTCCCATCTCGTATCTTAACTAATTCCCCCATGCGTGCGGCCAAGCGCTGTCCTAGATGGAGCACAACCGTGTATTTGTTTATTGTCCTCTTGAGCAAGACTATGTTGTTCATAAATAATTCCCCCCATGACCAATAAAGAATCCTGTATCTTATCTTATCTAGATGTGGATTTTTCCCTGTTCTTATGCTCCTATATTTATTATGATCGTTAAGCTATAATATTTTGACTCGTCCTTGACCGTTTTCCTGTTTATCCATCCTGCATTATGCGCTTGGTACGGGAAAAAGTGTTTTGAAGTCGGATGTTTTGATATTCTGAAGTACCTTAACAAATGACACTGGAGCTGAATAGCCTCGGAGAAAAACAGGGCATCATTATCTGGCAGCTCCTAATGAGCGTAAATGGCGTAATAATGGTTGCAAACCTCACCTGTCATCCGGAGAACTTCTCAAGGGTGAAAAGCAGAAACCTTTCAAGACTGATTTTACGGGCAGATTTCCTAAGATAGACGTTACTGGCTCACCTTGGCATTACAGTAACAGTGTTTTTAATGAGACCGTATAACTCAAGACCACTTCAGACTAAAACCGGAGAAACATTTACTCACATAAGTCCATAGCAGGAGCAAAGTCAAATAATTCATCCTTTCTAAATCAGCTGGAATCAATTCAAGTCCTGAGATACCGAAATCTACCCATAAGCAGTGAGTTTGGCGGTAATAGGTTAGGTGCAGGTGTTACAGGGAATAAACACTGCCAACGCATCAGTGCCGGATTAACATGTTAAAACGAAAGATTCTGAAGTAGACGTTTGTAAAAACAACGGGTAAAATCGAATTACTTCAAATGAATGTCCGTGCTTCACAGTGCAGTTGTCAGAGCTGAGTTTCAGGAAGGACGTTTGACAAGAAGAACGGGCAAGTTCTTCATAATCGGAGAGGTAACAAAATCACTGGCGGTCGCGGTGTTCTAATTCGCAAGAAAGGATGTAATTACCATAAACGCCGGCAATGCATTATCCAACACAATTTTATCAGTCTATTGCGTTTGCCTCCTATACGTGAAACGGTAACTAGAGAAAAGACCGGAATAAAGAAAAGAATGGCTCATAGAACTGCGTAGTGTTTATTGCGCTATTGAAGTATTAAGTCAACCAATTTCGCCTTGAAAGGATTAATACTATTCTTGGTGTTTGCTTAGCTACGTTCTGGCTGCGCTGTAGCTAATGGATTGGGATCCAACCATGGGGAAACAAATCGATACATTTTAGCGAACAGAATTTCCGCCACTAATTAACCTTAATTATGATTAATGTGCTTTCGGATTGTAGATGATTGGAAAAACTGCTGCAATTCGGCTGCGCTGTAATTGTCTCCCTGACCATCATGTATCTTAAATTAATTTTGCATTGTTTTTCATTTTATGAAATGTTGTTTTCAGGAGGGAAGCGAATTGAACTTCCATAATGACATCCTTAATATTAACTTTTTCCGCAAATCTATTCGCTTTTCTTTGGTAAAGATGTTTTGGGAAAACGATGTGTCCTATATAAAATGTTTGACTAATATAGGTCGATATCAGAATTATTAAATAATCTTTGTGATGATATTTTCGCCCTCAAAGTTATCATAACAGGATCCCAAACTTACCAGCTTCCATGAAGTGTGCTGCACCCACAGACAATATAAAGGCAATATTAATCTCAATGACGACGAAGTTTTAAAACAGCCTGTCATTTTGCAAAAAAAAAAAAAAAAAAAAAAAAAGTGGAAACGGGGAGAAAAAGATTTCTTTCTCTTTTGAACTGTCCGTTTTTTAAATTTCTTTGGATAATTTAGGTAGAAAAAAAAAACACAGCTGAGACATACTCCCCGAAATTTATTCTATGGGCAGGTATAAAGCATAAATACGCGAAAGGCAGATGCTGATGTCTGTGAGCAGTAACGGAGGGCGGTCTGCTTCCCGATGTCCCAGTGATGTCTTCGGGTCCCGAAGCTGAGAGGCAGGAGGAATGCAGCCCGCAACCCCACCTCCCACAGCCCTAACAGCCGCAGCCCGTCGTCAGATGGACCGGGTCGGGAATAAGGACGCCGGGCGCGCCTCGACTTTCGTGCAGGGACCGCGCTGGACCGTGCAGCTCGCTAAGCTGCGGACGATTGCAATAGTAGGTGCGGTAATATTGTGGCGATTTAAGCATATCCTCCAGATTATCGGGGCTTCAGCATTCAGATTGTAGGACAAAAAAAAGCAGATGAATGACAAGGAGTTGTGAGACGACAACGCAAACCAGTAATAACAGTTTGCGTTTTATAGCCACGGCTTTTTTTGGCACGTCCCCGAAAGCCCATCCTACTCGAGGACGCAGGTGAAGCCAGCAGACGCATTGAAAAGGGGAGGAGGTCGGTAAAAGGAGCAAACTCGTGCACGACCCTGAAGCAGCTTTTGGACGCGCTGACGGTTCTCATGAAGGACATCGGCTTTGCTTCTGTCATGTTCAGGCTTTCAGTTAAGCCAAGGGCTATAACTTTACCCAGTGCCATATATGCTTAGTTCATGTTCTGGAACACATTCGGGAAAATATCACTTAAAACAAAAACATCACCATACCATACAACAACAACAACAACAATAATAACAACAATAATAATAATAATAATAATAATAATAATAATAATAATAATAATAATAATAATAATTTTCCCTATTTTTGGGATATTCCCTCTGAAAATCCAGTTCGACTAAATAGCCCATATAGTCGACGAATGTGTGTGTGCGTGCATGTATGTGACCATTCAGGATGCACCCCAGCCTCGTGGCCTGTGCTGCCTGGGATAGAGTACGACCGTGCTTCCGGTCTGACCCTTACCCTGACCACCATAATTAGTTATAAGACGGCTGTATGGACGAAAATAACTGATGGCATAATATTACAAGTACTACGACTAATAATAATAATAATAATAATAATATGAAGAAAAATGTATTAATAATAACTGACATTTTGTAATTTTATGGAGGGAAAATGCTGGAACATTCAACAGCGAGCACAGAGTAATCAAAACAGAAGCATGAAGCCAGACGGCGACACTGTTACCCCCCCCCCCCCTTTCCTCACGCACATGCTAAGGACACGCAGCCGATGCTATGTAGAGTGGTCCCACGTATAACCCCAGCATCCCCGTGTACCAAACGCCCGCAGGCTTTTACCACAAGGGCAGCCCGCTAATTAATGTCTCTCTGTTTTAGCGACCTCGTTGAGCTTCGTTGGGGTCCTCGAGTGTGAGCCCATCGATGAAGGTGAAGGTTTAATGTACAGCGCCTACAGAGATCCGAAAGGGGGGAAAGAGGCAGGTGTTAGCTATCCACAATCCTCAGAGGAAACCTCTGTCCTGTTATGTTCACTTGCCCCTTATTATTGCTAAATTTTGGATAGATTGGAGAAGGAGGATGGAATGGGGTGTTGAAGGGGCGTTGTTTACAAAGTGGGATTGTAATTAGGTATGGGGGTTAATTAAACGATGTCTGTATCCTTTGTATCTGGGCTGGAAGCTTTAAATTTTCACAGTCATTCCTGCGTGATCCTTTTAAATCATAAGACGATTTTTTTCTGATGATGATTAACTGGAGACTTTAAAGCAGGGGAGCGAATCTAAATGGAAACGCTTTCTCTCGCGGTCCTGCGCTGACCTGCACCTCCACCAAGCTGACGGTCTGAGGTCTTGTCTCTCTCCAGCCGAGTCTGTTATTGTAGCTGCGTGAGGGCGGGATCCAGCTGCTCCGTCAAGCAGAAACCCAGCTCGGTCCGGTCCAAAACACAAAAAAGAAAAATAGCTCACTCTTTAACCCAGATATTTCGAATCTTGCTGGGTTGTTTTTCATCCCCATGTTTACCCATCATCTATCCATCTTATTACTGCTTATCCTGGTCCGGGATGTAGGGAGCCTTGTTTATGTGCTGGTAAATATTTTCTGCAATATAGTTGTAATAGTAGTAATAGTTTTAAGCCCATTTTCAAAGGTAAAACAGCTATTTACCTAGTGACCCACAGTGGCGGGATTAACTTGATGTGCACTAGTGGTAAGCTGTCAGGCAGTGTGTGAGAGTATCAAGTCCAACATTGCTTTTGTAGTTTCCCCCCATAATTGTTTTAAGCCCATGTTACAATAGGTACAACAGCCGTTCCCCAGGTCATCCCAGCTCTGACAACTCGACGTCCCAATGGCTAGGCAAAACTATTCCGCGATTGGGGTAGCACAATTTCCGATGCGGCGGGAGAGACTTGCTTGGTTTGGTGATCACATGACCAGAGGTCAAGGGTAACTTTTGGAACGGCAGCAATGAGACGCACCTCACTCCTATCGCATGGCTTAAATGTTGGACTAACAATGGCTGCAGGCTGCATCACTGTCAATCGCGAACACGATCCAGTGTATCCTGAGTCTGCGCTGAGGGAAGCCTGATCTGTGAGCAGCGTCGACCCTAAATTAGCTCAGCAACATGGACCGCTGGCCACAAGCTGTCCGGCGCTTCCTGACGCCTTCGCCCATTCCGGCAACCCGGCGTGCCGATATCACCTTTCACACTGTGCACGATTTATTCAAATGAATTCTAATTTATTCTCCGCATGCTCCCTGCAATCCATGGCGTGTGGACCTGCACGTCGACATCCTTCTAAGGACCTGTTTGAAACACCAGGTAGGACCAGGTCAGACTGAATCACGGTAAGTAATACGGTTATGAGGCCTGGTTCTAATTTTTCCATAAGATTTTATTGAAACAAATGATTGGCCAAAATGTGCTATTAGATTCGATCTGACTGTAAATGCCGCTGCTCATTTACAGCCTCTGGTACTAAAAGGTTTACTTCCCATGATCCAAGAAGATATCACATTGAGACACAAACAAATACAGAAATAAATAGATATTTTTCTTTACAAAGACTATGACCACTGGCTGATATCAGTTTAATGATTTGCGATCATATCACCACCTTCTATACACTTTTCATTATCCCAAAGTGTTCCTAATCTACACCTCCCCAAACACTATACATAAACCTCCATAAAAGCTTGCTGGTCCCCTTCATTGGACAGGGGGGTGTCCAAGACTACATTTGTCTCCCCAAGTGAATAAAGAGTATGAAGGGCACATGAGAGTCAGGGGAGCAGCAACAATGATGATCCTGCACTAAAATGATACCAGTGCAGCTAAATCTAATCTCAGCACTATTGCAGCACATGTTCATTTCTTCTCACTTAACATTTCACTGTTAATTCAATTCCCCGCATATCCACATCCTGCGTTTAAATGGGCCTCATATGATCTTCTCATCTCGCGTCTAGTCGGCTCGCTTTGCATTCTGCAGCGTCCCATTTCATCTCACAGCCAGGAGGTCCGCTGTGCAGACCAGTGGCTCCGGTAATCTGGACCAGAACCAGTTTTTGTGGATGTGCTAAGTTAGGGGACGAACGGGAATGAGAGCGACATCTACGGATTGATTGAATATTAAATATAAATAGATGCTGCTAAAAGGCAGCTGCACAGGCCCCGTTTGGCAGGTCTGTTAGATTTGGTTATATGAGTGGTTGCAATTGTCACAGAAGATCTTTCAACACATAATTTATTGTGTGTGTGTGTGTGGGGGGGGGGGTGATACACTTTGATATACCCACCATTAAGCTATTTAACCTGTGTTTGTGCGGCACTATGCCCAGTTATATCCTCCTGAGACCCCACCCATTCATTTATGTCCATTGTAGTGGACATTTTGTTTTTACATCTACCTTTTCACCGATGTTAGGAAACATATTTATTCCTATTGTACACTAAAGAGGACATGCTGTGGAATTAAAAATAAAAATACATTTGAGAAAATCTAAATTATAAGATGTCTTGTTTCCTCCAAAGACAAATAACCTAAAATTGAAGGACACTTTTTCCCTTGGGTCTCAGGAGGATATAAGGAGATGTTAAATTTAAAGTCAGAAAATTATAGCAATTGCAACGATAATTATTGTACCTAGGACTGGAACCAGGCGTAGGAAAACTGGGCAGCTGCCTAGGACACTATCAGCACAAGGGGGCCCAGACAAAGTAATCAAGCAAACAGATGAACAAACAACAGACAAATTCAAAATTTGTGTGTGTGACTGTATGTGTGTATATATATAAAATTATTTATACACTTTTTCATAAATACAATTTATTAAATAAGAATAATTTCACAAAATTCATAACAATACAAATTATGCATCAAACGGAAATGTTTCTGTGCAGGCAGAAACGTGGCCAGCTCCTGCTATAGGTAGAACATGCAGTTGCCTAAGGCCCCTGAATTATCTCTGTTGCGGAGGAAGTGAAATGATCATCAGCTTTCTTGCTGAGGGGGCCTCCCAAGTACAGCTTTTCCTAGAGCCTCTGAAAAAGACCAGAGCCAGCCCTGCTTGTACCAGTAACGTGAGTCGATAAATGTATACAAATATATAACTACAAAATATTTCTCCAGAGGAAAAAAAAAAAAAAAAAACCTTAAAGGATACATGATCATTACTTGGAAACTGAAAGCGATTCCCTGCCCCATTTGAAGATGGTAAGTGTTACTGTTGGGAGATGCTGTAATTGGATGCAGAAGCCACAAATGGCTGGCCTTCTGTGTATTTAAGAGACCTTGGCAGCTCTCCTAATCAGTTAGGAGCTGCTGGGATATGGCTACTTTAATGAGACAGAGGCCTGGAGTGCAAGGCCGAGTGCAGGAACATTCTGGAAGCTTGGGAACCTGCAGCTGGTTAGAAAATGCAGCATCACCAGCTGAAGTAATGTCCTCACTTCCTGTCCGCCTACACAATGTCTCCGGCGTTGTACGCTCTCAAAGACAATGATCGTTACTGTATATGTAAACATATTAGTAATTTCAAGGCAGCAGTATTGATATACTGAAGGCAACACGCCGATTTTGCAGGTAAAAATATTGATATGGGAGGTAATAACATTGATGCTGTGGGTAACATTGTTGATATTGGATGTGATAATCACAGTTCTGCTGCATGACATGTAGCAGAATTAACTTTTCACTGATATGGGTGGGTCAATAAGGGAGACACCTCCATAAAAGTACCATGAAAAAAGCATGTCGCTAGAATTTTCTAAGCTGAGAAATGTGGCATGCTATGTTATGCTGAAACATTGTTATTATTATTATTATTATTATTATCCATTGTCATGTATTTGTTGCAGTCTGAGAAAATGATGACATGGGCTTTTGGTGGGGGTGGGGGGATCTGTAGAGCCTCCGCAAAAATTCCCACACGGGGGCCATGTGACTCGGCCCATCTGCCCAGCATCGTCTCTTGTGCCCAAACAGTGACATTTACATTTTCAGCCCACTGGAATTGTTGTGTTTTTTTTCCACACCACACATGCAAGAGGGCCAGCTGAATGACGGAAATGCAAATGGCCCAGTGAAAACACCCATCATGCCCCGGGGCACTGTCCGTGGCCATCTTGCCAGGCTTTCGCCGGACATACGAGTCATTAAAGGATCGAGGGACACAAGCCTAATTAGCCTCATCATTCTCTGCCCCCTTTCCCAGAATTCCCCCGCCCCATTATCACTTGATAAGGGTCAACAAGCTCTACAATGCTTTACAATGGAAATTTACGACTTGCGGGTATTTTCTTATTCATTTCTAAATTCATTTCTTTATTACCATCCTACAAGCACTGAGGCTGCAGTTTTCAACATTCTCCCCTGGGGGGCGGTGTTTGGCTCAGCAGGTTAGGACACTGTTCTTGGGATTGGAAGGTCATTGGTTCAAATCCCCAAATGATTTTAACATTACACCCCCTGAGCAAGGCCCTTAACGCCTAATTGGTCCAGGGACTATCTGGTCCTGCTTGCTCAAAAATATACATCTGGATAAACGTGTCAAATAATAAAATGTCCATGTAGTGCTTGGTGATGATGCGTTTGCATGACATCATAATGAGTTTAGTGATGACGCGTTCATCATAATGGACGTACAAGGCTCTGGAGCAATGAAGAGATCAAGCGAAATGTTTATGACAACATTGCAGGAAGAGTGCAGCACTAAAGAACAGCTTTAGCATCCAGGAACAGAGCTGAGGATCTACTGGGGATGGGGTTTAAAGCCACATACATTGAACCACTCATCCTCCCCAGTGTCACAGCACTTGTATTGACCTGATGTAATAAGAAAC
The DNA here is from genome assembly GCA_026777045.1 of Hyperopisus bebe. Classification (NCBI taxonomy): domain Eukaryota; kingdom Metazoa; phylum Chordata; class Actinopteri; order Osteoglossiformes; family Mormyridae; genus Hyperopisus; species Hyperopisus bebe. The sequence goes on along the minus strand of JAODJW010000081.1, from coordinate 18,599,727 downwards.
AGCGACAACAAGTCTGTACCAGCTTCACCTATGAGGCTCCCGAGATATCTCCATCATTTTTCCTTGTTACTCCATCATCAGCCATTAATTCTGAAATATCCGGAGTACATCCAGTCTGCCGATCTGTTTGAATGCTCTGGTTCCACTAAGATGACCAGACCCCTTTTCACGTAATCAGACACCCTTCTCTGACCCACACCCCTCAAGCACAACACCAAACATCATTAAGTATGAAGCATTAGATGAGAATTAGACCCATTGATACGGTGGCTTCTGTGTGTTTTGCCTGTTGGCCTACACAATGAAGAATTACATCACGGAAGAATGTTTCCATGTGAACATCCGCATGGTAACGGCAACAAATTTGATAACAATCACCTTAATAAGTTAACGTAACCCAGTGAATTAGTTAATGGATAACTCATCGCAGTATTAATAGGACTCATTTGTCATTATCAGCAAACAAAGAATACACAGAATGACAATCAGTACCAAGATACTGCTTAAAAATGTCAATCTTCACCAGGTGTATTTTTCAGCATCTTTCCAAATAGGACATTTTCCCTCCTGGACCTGAATTCTGTCAGATGCCCATCATTAGAGGTTAAAGTCCTGGGAGAATGTGATCACCTCCCCCCCCCAGCCCCATTTCCCAGTCCCTCCCCCTTCCCCAAACACCAGGTTGCAGCCGGGGTGAGACTTTCGGCTCGCGCCCATAGCCTTGCTGGCTGCTTCCCACCCAGTTGAGCATTTTAATTAGCCACTCTCTGCAGTGCATTAAACGCAATTAGATTTCCTGGAGCAGAATATGTTCGCAAACAGACACTTGAATATTTGGGAAGGTTTCTCCTTCCCATCAAGCCCTTCTCTCGCTGTGCAGGCCTCCGTTTCCTGCCGCTTGGCATGACTTCTGCCTGCAGGGGGCACTCATGCAGCTGTTTCTGTTTTTTGTTCGTTTCTCATTCTCTAAATATTTTCTTGTCGAATGCGATTTCAGATTAGCCACCGAAAGAATGTGTTATTCCGCAAAGCCACTTTTCATATCGATTTGCGGTAATTCTTGCAGTAACAGCCACAGATCCCCAGGGATATGGGTTTGGGTCTCTCCCCAAGCTGTGTGTATCATGAGTTTGCAAGTTCTGCACGTTTGTCTAGTGTCCTCCATATATTCCAGGTTTCTCCTTTCCTGGGGTGAACTAGCATGTCTTAATTGCCCATAGTGTTAGTGTGTGCCCTTCAATGGACTGGCATCTCACCCAGAATGCACTCTGCCTCATACCCTGTGCTGCCTAGGAAAGGCTCCAGGCTCACCGTCACCCTGTATGGGATGAGAAGCTAAGGTAGATGGATGGAATGGCTCTAAACAAATGCTAAGCTAAAATTGTCATGTGTATCCCCATGATCACATGCCTAAATCTTCAGGATCCTATTGGTTCATAGTGAATAAAATGAGCTAATTAGAGAACACCAGGTCTGATGCGTGGTAAGTCATTGTTGCCAAGATGTAAGGTCAAATTCTTTGAAAGTGTATGGCTGCAAAAAAATAAATAAATCATGTTGCCATGGACACAGTAAAGTAACAGCCACCCTTCATGAGCCCCAGAAAGTTGCAGAAAATTTCATGTTTTTTTTTTTTGCTATTTTCCCTGAGGGGAAGTAAGACGTAAAGTGAACAAGGAGCAAAACAAAGCGAGAGCAAGTCAGCGACCAGACAAGGACACGGCGGCTTGCCGAGCATCAATACGAGTTATTCTGACATTTCTAAGGAGATGGAGCAGTGATCCGGCTGGGGGGGAGCATCCTACGTCCTACAGCTGTTTTTGTGCGGTTAATGAGCTGAAGTAATTGCATTATGGAGGACTGATAGATATAGATCTGAGGACCATTGTTGGTTTCGGCATAATGAGGCATCATTATGCGATTTAACCTTTATATTGTCCAATGAAAAGCGCTTACGTCCACTTTTTGACGGTTGTGACTTTTTACTGTAGATGGAATACGCCCATTCTCCTCTGTCTACTGTTAGAGTCTGATACCTAATTGACCCAAAAAAGATGTTTTAACCTGTATTTCTGTTTGCTATCTACCATTCTGTACTCATGACAATCATTTGTATCGATTACTTTATATAGCTAATTTTAACAACCTAATGTTGATAGCTAAAGAGTTAGCTAAGTAAAATTATTGCTAATTATGAAAATAAAGCAAATTTAGTTTGTATCTTGTTGACACTGATATATTCGCCTCGCTGACAACAATCCTCATAAGTCATTTGCTACATTAAACCGTTCACCGACAGCTCTGATTACGTTGCTTAAGGTTTATTTTCTGAACAGACCCAGTTTTCTGAGAAAATGCATTTTTTTCTCATCTTACATTATAAGACATCTATCAGTTTGGAATAGATAGTTGCCACCTGATTCAGTCTATATTTACTGTATATCACCTCCTTCCTGATTGAATTGCCCGAAAAAATCTTAACACATATTGAGCCACAGCAGCATCACAGAGTGCATTAATATCAGTGTAATGTAATGTGCTTTGAGTGTTTTGAGTTTTAAGCAGTGAAATGATCTGAGTGAAGCTCAGATACAAGAGACAAATACAGGCATCGGCAGCTGCAGTAGCATCCGCAGTGAGGTATACAGTACTGAGATTAACATTAAAATGCTGAGATATTCACTTGAGCGTCTCCAGAACGCCTTGTTCCCCCACGCTGGGAGTCGCTCCAGGCAGGACGGACAACAGAGCCATGTGAGATGGCGAAGGGAGAGAGGAATGGGGACTTTGTCGGGGTTCAGGTGTCAGATAGGCTTAAGCGAACCAGGAGGGAAGGAATGAAAAACAAACGGCAGCTGGCGAGTCGTCAGGACGACCCGGAGACAACAAAGGCTAGGAGGGGAAGGCCCGGCAATCGTGGTATGGGGCTGTTTACAGGTTGTGAGAGAAGTAGTGGTGTAGAGCAGAGTCACAGAGCCATTAAGCAACTGCTCAAACAAAGACGATAAACAGCAGCGACACACAGAGGTGCTAAGCATGAATGGGTGTGTGAAAATACTCACCTGCATAAACGGTCCAAATGTAACACTGTATACACTGTACTCATCCATTCAGTCATCTTCTATATTTGCTCGTCCTATTCAGGCTGATGGGGGGGGGGGTCCCAACCCCCTTCCAGAAATAATGAGCACAAGGCAGGGAAGCCTTCGCAGACAGATTAGTATTAATAATACAATATTATAATAATCACACAGACTTTTCAGTGTTTTCCATAAAAGACTCACATGCCGTGTAACACAACTTATATCTATGTTTGGACATTTAGACAAGCAGTTCCCATATCAGTCTCAGTCATTTGCATTTATGCTTATGTTCAAAGACCACTGTTTTATTGCTTATGCTCAAAACCTCACTTTCCATCCATCCTAAAATAGGCTAACAAAGCTGTTGATATGCATGCAGTATTGTTCAGAGTGGGGGGGGGGGGGGGGGGGGTTTGT
>JAODJW010000081.1:18585722-18596127 GCA_026777045.1 Hyperopisus bebe | reverse complement strand
TTACGAAAATCCAATTAACGGTTCCTAATGGAGACTGTTGTCCTAATCTCTGTAAGTGTTGGGGGGGGGTTTGGGGTGGGGGTGGCACACACGCACACACAGACACACATTAATTCTGTCACACCCTCCATCTGCTTCACTTATTAGTCTGTTTAATTTGTAACTTGTTAACCCAGAAACATTAGGGGTGCTGCACTGCATTGTGGGGCAAAACAGAGGCACACAGACGCTTCTGGCAAACAAAGGACTTCCTGCAAATAAAGTAAAATCTCAGCTCGCATGCCTTAGTATCCAGCCAGCTGAGCACATTTAAACATTAATGAGCACGGGAGCATACAGAACACTACCTGGAGTTCAGTACCTGCTGCCTTTAGTCTGGGTCTGCTGATCAGTCTCCATGGAGATGCAAAAAAAACCCCCAAAAAAAGCCAAACAAACAGTGCTCTCCCTGACCAATCAACGTAGCTGCTTTGGGGTATTAATCTGCACAAAATGCATGAATGTGTGCAGCATTAATTAGACAGTAAAAGAATGAAGGCAAGAATAAAAATATAAAGACATATAAAGGATAATGGAACCAGAAGTAGGTCTTGGATGAGATGCCAGTCTCTAGCAGGGTGCATATATGCTGTCATCACACATGCATGCAATACGGCATGCCAGTTAGCTGTAGTGTGTGGCTTCCTGCCTTAGAAAGAAAACAGGAAAACCCACAAGATATGAGGTGAACATGCAAACTCCACAGGTGGCAGAGTGTGGGGAAATTGTGCAGCCATAGTGACAATTATTATATCTCATAAATACGACGTGATTTGTGGGCCGTCAAGGATTAAAATGGCTGCAGCCAGTCCAAAGTGAGGCATGATGAGTTTGGACACTCTCAGTGTCTGTGTGAGTGATGTGATGCACTCCTTCTCGTGTGTCTGTGTTACATGCAGTTTCACAGCACAGCACTGTCCATTGGACACACGAGACGTGGGCAGGGGCCACAAATTGCCCCCAGAAGCCTTGGGACGCCCCCGGTAGCAATGTCCCCTATTTGGTTTTCCATTTTACATGATCTACTGACTGTCTTTCCCTGTCACTCAGTGAAGTCGCCTGTGACCCTAAGGGGGCGCTCAAACTGCCACTCTGTCTCCACGGCGACCGTCAGCCCACTCTCAATCCATCACCTGTCATCCGCTGCGGGCACGGAGAAGCTGTCACAGCCCGCGAGGTCTGTAAACAAGCGACGGGGGCTAAATACCGGCCCGGGATCTATACTCGAGGCCTAAAAGTTTCTGGTTCACGTTCCAGCACTCTGACCATCCCACAGACAGATGGATAGACTGATAGACAGATGGACACAGAGATCAAACAGACCCCCCTCCCCCCGTTACAGCTGCACTCTGAGGCAGCTGAAAGTGGGCAGCCATTTTGTTTCTCACACATAAAGAAAACAGCCATCCGCTAAGTAGGTTAGGATGCTGTGCTAATGATTAGCAGGTTGTTAAGTCAAATCCTAGGGTCAGTAGTGTGATGTCACCATTGGGCCCCTGAATGAGGCCCTTAACCCTCAGTTGCTCCTGGGACAGTCTGATCCTGCCTTCTCAAATGAATGTCGCTTTGGATAAAAGTGTCTGCTAAATATATGTTGTTCGGGAGTGGTGTCCCAGAAGCCCCCGTCCTGTATTTTACTCCCTGCCCCCCCAGATCTCATTCAGCAGCTGACTGTGCAAATCTTAAGAAAACTCCAGCAGTAAAATACAAGGTGATTCCTGCCACCTTAAAATAACACCCCCCCCCCGGATTTCCTCAGACTAACACGTTTGGTGCCAGGTGTTTAGCGGGACCCGATGTATGAAACATCCCAAAAGCTTCCTGTTTTCTGCTGCCTGGCTCATTCCCAGAGTGTAATGCATGTTCCCTGGCTTCACTTTCAGCTTGGGAATAAATCAAATCTGTTGACATTAGATATGTGGCCCGGAGCCTCTGACAGGAATGTCGTCAAGAGAGGTTAATGCGTCGATCGATGACAGAAAAAGGACACGGGACAGAAAGGCCAAGAGGAACTCCTGCATGTTCCCAGAGATTACACGCCCCAGACCTTCATCTCAAGGTCGTGACCTTCTCAGGTGGAGCAATCTCTGGATGTCAGATGGGGATAAAAGGTCTTTTCCCTGGTCCTGTCACCCTCCCCCAGAGAGTAATCCAGCAGTCTCTGCACCCCCCCCCCCCCAACACAGAAGCAGGGATGGAGAGAGCCGGCCAGGACTCCACCATTAGATAAGACACCGACACCCTCCAGCCCATGACCTTCCCTGGTTTTCTGACATCCAAAAAGATCACAGTTTCTTCTATATTCAAAAGCAGCCTGGTGTACAGTCCTAGCTGGTATTTTTTCTTCCTTGGGCAGCATACGTTTCTATACACTTTGGGGAGTCTCAGAGCCTTGAAATGACTTTGTCACGGACCAGTGGGTTCTCTGAAAACACTGATGTTGTAGATCTGCAACATGGTCTTGGGGACAGTCTTGCACTGTATTAAGGAAGCCCACAGTCCCACAGACGCGCACTGCCCCCGCCCCCCAAAAAATGGTGCACAGCTCCGCCAAGCAGCTAGGGTCATGTTAGTAACATAGCCAGCTGTGTAAACAGAGTCATGTGATTATCTCTATGTGAACACGTAAATAAGAAGCCATGTCCGCTATCTATCTGCTTCTGCAACGTCCAGGTTATCCTCTTCCTGAAGTCCAGTCCTTCATCTGACCAGCTTTGCCATCTTGCCTCCTCGTCATAAATAATCTCTACGCCAGTCATGCCCTCCAATTCATGACACCGGTGCTTTCAATGGCCATAACTCAGCAGTGTATTGTGAGTACTTATGCATTTGTCTACAGGAATCCTTATACTCAGATTAATAAGCTCTCCTAGACCTTCATCATTATTTACCCTGCTGCTTTTTGCCCCACCCCACCCCCCCCAGCAGGCTTTTATTGCCACAACTTTCAAGATGCCCTAGATGGGTTTATTTTTCCACTCTGCCTGCCAGCTGACACCGCAGGGGACTAGGAGGGGGCAAGATCTATGTTAGACGTCAGTGAGGGTGGGGGTGCCTGAAAGAGGGGGGGTCTTAGAAGATTAACTAAAACCATGTGGACCCAACTGATCCCTCTCTCTCTCTTTTGCTCTCTCTGTCGGTCACCCACTTATGCAGTTGTCATGCAGTCAAATCCATACAAATACTGAACACAAACACACAAAACATGTGCTATGCCTCACAATGACCAGCAGGTGGGGCAATGGAGTCATGGCAGCAAACAATCAATTCAATACTTTGTCAATCCATATTGTATTTCAGACAGCACAGAAGAATTCCTTCATAGGCCTCTGGCCTGCATTTAACAACCTGAAGATATAGTATGCAAAGCAAACTTGAACTGGGAGGGAGGGGAACCCCAACCCTGCCCCTGGAGCCACCGGTACCTTTATGTAGACCAGCGGCAAGCAGCTTCTCAGCAGAATTATTTATTCAAACAACTCATTGGCTTTGAACAAAGCAAGTAAATGAAAACACGTAGCAGAACCTCAACACAACCAGTTTTTTACAGCGGTCATACATTTACAAAACATTTTGGGCATCATCTTGTGAAAAACCCAAACAAGGAACAGTGTCAGTTATAATTCACCTTCACAAATATTTGGGATGAAACCCAAATCTAGATCTTGTGCGCAGAGCACCACCATGTGGCAGCCGAAGTCACTGACAGGAGATGTGATCTCGTGCAAACCAAGGCAAATCTTATTTGGTCCAGCAGGTACTTCCTGTTCCTAATGATTAATAGCAGGTACTTCTCATTTATAATGATTAATAACAGGTATGTTCTGTTCCCTGTGATTAACAGAAGGCACTTCTTGGGAACAGGATTCGACAGGCACTTAAAAACATTTCCTAGGACCGATAGGCTTAATCTTTCCCAAACAGCAGTTCTGTAGTACAGTGTTCTTCATTCTGACTCAGTGTAAATTACAGCAGTGCAAATAATCTTAAATTGCAGCTGGCTCCAAGTTTCCAGATCAAGCTGGCCACCTGACGCTGTGATCACCATAATGTAACAACTCCAGTTGGGGTCTCTAAACAGAACATATCGCATGAAGGGCAGCCGGGAGAGCCGGGTAACCTGTTAGCAAGACACAGGCAGGCGCCAGTAAGACAGAAAGTGACTGGTATCATGGAAATACCAAGTAGAGCCCGTGACCAATCACAAACGATCTGGTGACCAGGGCAGAATGGGATTGGGTGATGCTCCCTCAGTGGTACAGCGCCATGCTCGGACTCTGGTACAGGTACATGTAGGCGTCGCAGAAGAGGCGCTTGGCCACACCCTCCATCTCGCGCGGATTCTGAGTGGCCAGCTGGCTTAGCGGCATGGTCAGGTAGCGTGCCACCTCGGGGCACGGCTGCACCCGGGGCACATTGAATCCATCCTGGTCGCCTGGGATTTGGAGACGAGAACACGGCTTAGTCAAGGGGGTGGGCTGAAGGGGATGCAAAAATATGCTGACTACCAGAAACAACAGCCAGTTTCTCTGAATATGATCAACATGTGGTTATTTCTTCAGGATGGATTTGAGCAAGCATCAGATAAGGGACTGACAGAGACACAGATGGTCAGAGAGAGTCAAAGATGGTCAGAGAGACCCACAGGCAGTCTGAGGCAAAGACTCAGTCAGTGAGAGTCACAGGTCAGAGAGAGCCACAGACAAAGTCAAAGATGGTCAGATAGAACCACAGATAGTCAAAGTCACAGATGGTCAGAGACACAAATGGTTAGAGAGAGTCACAGACTGTCAGAAGGAGTCACAGACGGTCAAATTCACAGATTATCAGAGAGAGCCATAGACTGCCAGAGTCAAAGATGGTCAGTGAGAGACACACATGGTCTGATAGAGAGTCACAGATGGTCAAAGATTCACAATAAGCAGGCAGAGTCCGACAGGCAGGCAGAGCCAGAGAGAGGCAGATAGAGGCACAGACGGGTAGATAGATACCACTCACCCTTCCGGTCGGCCATGCTGTCAAAGAATATCCAATCTTCGGGGTCGGAGCCGTGCCGGACAAAGGAGACATAGTGACTGGTCTCGATGCACAGCACTGCAAACAGCTGTAGCTTCTCCCTGGGGATGATGATTGACTGCTGGAATCCCTCTGGGGGGGTGAGCGTACACAGGGTATGGGATCTTCGTTTGGGGTGATGGTGTACCTGGAAGGGTGGGAACCCCAGATGAACACCAATCACAGGACGAAAGCTGAATCTGTTGCTGAACGCCATCAGCCAATCACTTCACAGCTTGTGCACCCATCACAACATAGTAGATGGGGCAGGAAGTAGTTAAGGGGCAGTGCCTGTTTGAGGCAAGGGGCCTTCATTAACAGATTATGAGGGTTTGCTGGCTGACCTACCTGCTTTGAGCAAGTGCTGCAGAACTGTTTGAAGCCCGTGCTTCCAAAGACAGGGTCTCTGAAGCAGTCAGCACACTCCACTTCAGCCAGCTCTCCGCACAGCACGCACTCCTGAGGATCTGCAACAAGCAGTATCACTGTACCTAGGAATGGCATGCATTACACCAAGCATCCACCAGAGGGCGGTGGCACCGCACTCACTCTCCAGCAAGAGGTCACTGATGTCCAGCTCAAGGGAGGGGATGATTTTGTCAAACATCTTGAACTTCTTTCCGAACCGGGGCATCTGCAGGATGAGGCAGGAAGGTACCTAGACAGACATTTGTGAGGAAGAGGATGTGGCGTGTTCAGGTTTGGTTACGTGGAACAAGCCATGTAGGACAGGTAAAGTAATGATGGCTATACTGAACCTACTCTATGGCTATACTGAACCTACTCCATTCCTTGTGCCCATCTGAACCATACTGAGCACATACATGCACACCACACACACACTGCATGTGTCTGTATTTACAGGGACTTCCATCCATCCATCCATTCTCCAACCTCTCATCGTGGCCAGTGTTTTGCGGGCAGAGAAACAAGGCTGGGGGACACCCTGGACAGAAGGGGGGAATTCCCACTGACAGATGCTAATGTAATCAGTGGTCTGTAACTCCACGTCTCCACCAGATATAATAAATTACATTTATAAAGCCCAGGAAGTCATTAAAATATATTCACAGACACACACACTTACCTCAGCTAGCTTGAGGGAGTTGTTGTAAAAAGAATGTTCCAGAAGCTGCTGGACTGTGGGCAGCACTAGACTGTCCTGATCCAGGAATATCTGATAGCAGAAACTCTCCTGCACCTTCTTCCCCGTCGACCTGTTGGCTCACAGTACAGTTCCTTTCAGTAATTACAAGTAATTGCATAAAGTGTCCAGTGAGTGATGCTTTTGTTCTTCTGCTGTTTGACAGACAGTCCGTCACGGATGAAAGGGCGGACGGGGCCTAGGTGTCGGAACGGTTTGGTGAAGTATTATCCGATGAGAAAACTCATGAAGATACTGTACAAGTAACTGGGAGGACTCTAAAATATCAGTATAAAAATTAAAAATTTGAATTATCAACAAGTAATAAGATTTCTATTCTATTAAAATTTACAATAACCTAACAAAAATAACAATAACAATTAATTACTGAGCCATATATATGACAGTTACTGCTCATGCCCAGTGCCTCTCATGCAGCAACACACCTTAGTTGTGTATCCTCCTGTCCTGCTGTTTATCTCACCATCTCTGGTGTTGTGTTGAATATTGAACTTAAAATCACAGTGTAATAATTACTAATGTGTATAAAAGAACCGATGTTCCAGTTCCATGTTTTTCAAGAATAACATTCAACTATCTGGAAATTGCCTGAATCCCAACATTGCCAGATATGTCACCTTCTACACCATATATATTTTATATTTCGTTTTACAGACAGGAAAATGTCAAGCTGCCTAAATAAAGGATCCAAAGCCCCACAGGTCACCCTATGCAAACATGAAAATGCGTTAGCTACTGTTAGCCGTGTCGGGGCGGCAGGCTGCCAGAGAACAGGGTCTCACAGCTTGAGGAGTGGCTCCAGGTGCAGGATGTGGCCAATCAGGTTAAGGAACTCCTCCGGATCTGTGGGAGAATGAACGTCATGGTTACCGGCAGATGGTCTCCGCTTCCTGTGATCGAAGGACTTTCAGGAAGTCCTCCTAGACCAGTCCACTCTTGGACCAGGTCCAGTTTGTCCCAGCACTCCGCTCTGCTACCTTTCTCATCCGTGGTGAAGGTGGGGCCTGTGGTCATGTATCTGCTGGCCTGTAGCTTCTTGCGGAGTTTCATGACGCTCCTCTCCGCCACGAAGCCCTTACTGCAAACGCACGCAGACAGTTTGTGAGGTAAATTCTGAAAGAGGGCTCACCAGAATGACTCAGCAGTAGAAAAATATCCCACAATGCCATTAGACTTTGTGGAGCACATTTTTGCACATTACGAATAAATTCTAGGCCTGTAATGGTGCACAACACCTCAATACAAACCTCAGTTTTGGGTTCAGTGTTTAGTGCAATTTCAGTATTTAGGGAAAACAGAATGTCTTTTGACAATATTTAGCCTATTATTAAAACTTTTATAAAAACACAATTAACAACACAAGAACAGTTGTAAACCAAAGGCAGTGTGTCTGTGAATGAGTCTGGATAACAAAACCTAACAGGTGCTTATTTGCACATTGTAAAAATATGTACAATAAATTTTAAAATCAAAAATATAAAAGCCTAACAAGTATAATTAACTAAAATTACTGAGTACCATCTCTTATCTGCAGTGATAAATACTCCCATAACAATAAACACCCTAAGCCATAATTTTATTTAAGCCATACTGAATTTCTTGGTAAAAGGACCTTAAATACTACTGTATCTGCCTTGCTTTGGTCTCTCACACACACACAGGTTTGTAATTATATCTTTGTGGGGACTTTCCATTCATTTCTGTGGGGAAAACTACCAGCATATCGACCGTAACCCCTACCCAGCTGTAACCTTAGTCATAAGTAACCAAGCAAAATACAAGACTTTGGCATTTTTAGTTTTTGGAGTGCATTCACAGATCTTTGTGCGGACCTGAAAAATGGTCCCTAAAATGTCAAAATAACAGGTTTTTATTACATTGTGGATTGTGGGAACACTTGGTCCCCACAATATAATATAAACATAATCCACAGACACACACACAGAATGATGTTGTCTCAAATGAGTTAGCATGTTGGATGTGTTTCCAGCAACATATTCAAACTTGCTATAACAGAACTGATAGACAGTCTTGGTCTTAGTCACTACTCTCTCCAGAGTTGGTGTAAATTACTGGGAAACCAAAATGTTCCCAGACTGCCGATTTTGACTGACTGGCATAGTCATAACTAATTCATAGCCACAATTAGCATAATGTGTTTCTTGGGAAACATCTACTTGTGAATTTAGGTTCCACCCATATCAATAAATGTTCTCATTCGTTTCATTGTGCTTACCAAACTGAAATAATGTACTGAACACTATTACAGCCCTTATAAACAGTAAAAGTACGTCGATATGTTTCCCTTATCTTCTTCTTGCATGAAGGGCCTTTGATTGGTAGCCATCATTTTCATTATGCCCTTCTGGATCCTTTTAGACATATAACATTGTTTCGGTTAAACGGTGCCGACTGAGTGGTTTTAAGAGGACAGAGTAGAGAGGCAGAGAGGCAGAGGTGCCGCTATGGATTTCGGGCCCTATGAAGGCATATATTATATGGCCCCCAACTCAGAATAATCAAATGATGTTTGTCAGGGGTCCTTGGAATTTTCCCTTATAACACCCCTGCATAGAAGAGGCATAGGGCGAGTAACTCCCTAGTGGGGGTGTCATGATCTCTTAATCAATGACCAGGTGGGGGAGGGGTTACCTGCGTAACGGGTTGACAATGTCTTCTCGAAGGATGGTCTGGACGGACTGATCTACTGAGCCAGCCGACTTGAACAGTAAGGAGTCCAGCACAGAGGAGCAGGAAAAGAGGCTGGGAACAAGAAAGAGGGACAAGGTGAGGGTCGGACCCCCCCTCCCACATGACCTGCTGTTGCAGCGCGTGCAGGAGCCTCGTGCCTCTCTGACCTGAAGAGGGCTGCATCCATGTAGCATGAGTTGCAGTGTCCTTGGATCCCCTTCATGTTGCCTATCAGCAGCTGCTGTACCTGGTCTGTCCTGAGGGGGGCGACGTTGCCAAGCACAGGCCCATCATCTGCTCCATTTATGCCTGAAGAAGAAGAAGTGTTTAATGTGGAAACAGCTGTGGAATAAACAGGCTACAGCAACAACCTAAACCAAACTCGAACTAGGACCCCAATGTAATCTGGAATTGTTCAAATTCACACCCAAAATAACACAGAGGAGCAAAACAAATCCAGCCAGTTAATTTTGCCCATGAAAAAGAATTGTAAACATCATCAATCATTGTGCTGGGACATATAACTGCGTGTCATACATCTTTAATTTGGGCGTATGCTGAAAATCTCCCAGAGCCAAATATGTCGCTCTGGATTTGGATGTAGAAGACGTGCCAATTTAGCCTAGAATAGTCATTAAGGATGAAGAACAGAACCTGGGACATAATGTCGGACCCCTGGCAACCCTGGTCACTTCCTCTCCCAATGTTTACTTTCTTGACGAAAACACGAGGACACGGAGCACATGGACCAACCTCCACCCAAGTGAATTAAATCTCAGATGCATTAGCTTCTACTACAATGCATAACATTAGCCCATTAGTGTATAAGATGCATTTGAGTTTGGTCTAAATGAGTGTTTCTCATTTCAGTCATCAGGGATACCCAGACAATCCACATTTTTGCTGCCTCTCAGCTCTCAGCCAATCAAAAACACAGAATATCTGGTACAGGTGCGTTGGAAGCTGGGAGGGAGCAAAAATGTGGACTGTCTTGGGTCCCTGAGGACTGGGTTGAGAAACACGGGTCTAAACGTAGTAATTTGTGGTAAGTTCTAGTGTCATTTTTCTGTCAAGTGACCTGAAAACTTGCTGGATGGGGCCCCCTCATCCCCCTTCGGGGGGAGGAAGCGGGTGTCAGGCTGGCAGGAAGACAACCGGAGGAACAGGCCTCTTTTGGCAGGACAGGAGAAAAACCGGTGCCCCTTGAAGATGCCGTCACTGACGCCAAGTTCCTCTTCCTGTGCAGGCAGACACGGACACAGAAGTGAGACAAGCAGCCTGTGCACTGCAAAACCTTGGTCTGGATTTTTTACTTTCTGGACCTGAAATGTCCACCTCTGGCTACGGTGGACTGCTATTGTCAATGTTTAAATAAGATAGTCAAGTCAAGTTTATTTATAGAGCACTTTAAAAACAACAATAACAGCTGACCAAAGTGCTGGACAATCAAGGAAA
>JAODJW010000081.1:18573758-18584340 GCA_026777045.1 Hyperopisus bebe | reverse complement strand
CCCACCCCCCCATATTTTAAATATTCACAAGGCCACTGACAAGTGCTGGGCCCCCGGAATCTGCCAGGATACCCATGCCCCATGCACAGCATACTGGGGCACACCTGGAGAGAGCAGCTCCTCCCGGATGACGCAGTCGATGGGCAGATTCACAATCTGTCCATCCTCCCCCATCTCGCTTCCATCCTGCGGGACAGACGTGCAGATCACATGTAACATTCGCATATATAAACTGGTGACCGCACCTATCGACCAATCAGAACTCACCGTGCGGATGCGCACGTGTTTTGCGTCCTGCTGTATCTCCAGCCCTAAAACAGTACCATGGCGTCCCTTGTCGTCATCCGTGAAGAATGTCACCCTGTCCCCAATTCCGAGAGGCTCCATTTGGCTTCCTGAATCGTGCTTCTTGGATGGAGGGGAATCCGGTTTCTTCTGGTCCACAACTCGGATTCGGGTGAAAGGGGCAAAGACGCCGCAGTTGGCAGCACAAGTGAAGTACCTTCTGCCGCAGAATGTGCCGTCGTTCAAGCCTTTTCCTCTGTATTTCCCCTGAGAAGAGAAGAAGAGCAGTACATACAGGGGACCTTCCCTTTATTCCCTGCTTTATTAGCCTGCTGAGAAAGGGCTAAGCAATGCGGGCACACAACACAGACACGCCTCTTTGTTTACATCCGGGAGGGTTAACAGCCAATCACAGGTGACCTACAGGCCCTGGACCACCTGACCAGGAGTGCCCAGGCCTGAACCCTGTAGGTGACAGATAGCAGTGTAAGCTATGAGGCTGTCATGCACTCGTCTTTCTGGCCTTGGAAAAACTGAGATGTTTGTGTAGTTCAGGATCAGATGGGATGCACAGTGAAAGTAAAAGCTAATAAATTTGGATACAAAGTGCTATATTTGGGCAGTGCGTGGCTCCACAAGTTAGGGCACCGTGATCAGAAGGTAGAGAATTCAAATCCTGTGGCTGGCAGACTGGCAGTCATCAAATTCGTAACTCAAGTCAAAGTTGAGTTGTGTTCAACCAAATTAAAATGCAGACAGCTGAGAATTAACATACACTGAAATTATAAAATTAATGTTACGGCATCCAGAAGGGGACTATAACCTCGAGTCTTCTCAAGTTATATGTTCCAAGTTAGGTGCAAGTCTCGAGTCATCTGTCCTCTACTCCAAGTCGAGTCCAAGTCTTTCCATCAGTTTTGCCGAGTTGAGTCACAAGGTCATCAAATTTGTGACTTGAGCCCAAGTCGAGTTGTGAGACAATTAGTCGAATCCCCACCTCTGCCCTTAAGTGAAGCTCTTAACCGCGACAGAGAGAGAGCGAGAGAGACTGAACTGTGTGTCACGTTGGATAAAAGTGTCTGATTAACATGTATCACTTAATGGGGCCCCTGCTGTCTCTCAACATCCACTGCATCCATACACATTTTTCCCCATTCTGGTCACATTTGCCACTTTGCTACATCAATAAATATTTCACGTGAGCACCAGCAGGACCTCACCTCCAGTTCAATCCCAAAGACGGTTCCCGATATGGGGGCTGTGTGCATCCTCGTTTCCGTGATCGTCCCGATGTAGCGGATCACCCCGTCACACCATGCTCCGGTCACCTCCACGCCCACCGTGGTCCCTTTGGTGAGGCTGAGGGCAAAATCCAGATGCTCTTTTTCCTGAAAGGTCCTCAGCCGTTCTTCTTCATTATCCACGGCCAGCAGCAGCTCTGCCTCCTTCACTGTTAATAGTTGCAGGGCTTCACCTTCTACTTTTAGGTCTAAGCAGTAAGGTATGCATTTCACTGACAATTTCTTTAGTTCTTCCGGGGAATCCAAAATGGAATCGTAGGTTCTTTGCAAAATGTAGCATATATGGCCACAGAAGACAGAGTTTGGGGTCGTTGTCTTCATGATGATAAAGTACACATACTCCTTGCTGCTCTCTGTTGCCATTCTATGGGTTCAGTAACCAGCTACAAACAGCAGAAAAAAAACAATAATCTATATCATAATAATCCTAGTGACAAAAACAACAACAATAAATGTAACAAATCCATTTGCTACTACTATCCATCCATCCATCCACTTATCCTGAACAGGGTCACAGGGAGCCTGCAGCACAACGGAGAAGAATACCCCAGACAGGATGCCGATTAGTTATGTGTTTCGACTGAAGAGACCAGATGCGCTCACGAAAATACAGTCCCCCTGTGGCCCATGTGGTATTTTACTGAATAACAGTAGAGCTGCTGTTGCATGCCACCTAGAATAATTAAAAGTGGCAGAAACACAGCTGCACGAAACGTCGCGAGACATTCAGCTGTCAGCACATTTTGAGGAACTAGCCTGATTTCCTTAGTTCACCACAAAAACTACATAATTAGAGAACATCTAGAGAAAATACGGCAGTTATTCTATGGATTATGCTTTAAAATAAATCATTATACCTATTTTTTTTATGGATGACAATTAGTAACGGACAATTAGCAAAATGAAAATGAAACCATTGCTGTGGGATACATACATGGTCTATTATCGGCTTGACACCAACTTTGCTGGGTAACAAAAAGAATATTACAAAAGAACGATAGCTGGTGGTCAACTATTCAGCAGTAATCAGCTGTGGTGGACAGCCACTCCAAGCCCCACTTATCCCCATTAGCTAGATGAATTATGTATCGCCGCCTTACACTTCGTGCTGCTTCTTTCGATCGGAGACACAGCTCTTCCTGTCACTGAGCTTCCTAGTTGAATTCAGCTGATCAGCACGGATGAGATTTGTTTAACACTGTCGCCGCCAGTGTCCCCGTCACGTAAACGTGTCCCCTCCAGCTTCCTAAACAACAAGAACGGCAATCCCTGCGTCGCTTTCGTTTTCACCAAAATATCGTCCTGCAGCCAGCCTGCTTGTCAACTAATGTCACTGACGTCACATACATGTATGCAGCCAGAATGTCAATTCCAGAAATGACATGTCTACAAACACAATCGTGCTTTTACAAAACAATAAGAGAAAAGTATTGGACTTAACATTGTCGCATATGAAAACGATTCTTTGTGAGAGTTTGGCAATGCAAAACGAACCGACAAAACATTAAGAACAAAAATCTTTCTGAACCGCTGAAAAAAATTAAACTCAATTTCCCATAAGCATCGAGAAAATGTCATTTTCCCATAAGGCATGCCGCAGAAGCCCGAACTGCCTGATTGGATAACGGATCGACGATTCCTTCCTCTGATTGGGTGAACTTGGCGACGCGTAGTTTGGCATTTATAGAAATGGAGGAGAGAGAATCTTTGAAGAGACAGATCGAACTGTTACAAAGTAAGTTACTGGATCGTTTTCTTCACGCATCTGATTACCTTCAAGTCTGTGTAGTAATAAAATTGCTGTGCTGTGAATGTCAAACAACATTTATGTAACTGGTGGCAAAATATGCTATTAAGTCATAGTTAGCTAGGAAGCTAGCTCTCTAGCAAACCACCACCCACTGAGTGAATGCTAACAATATAAACAAATGTCAGTAATGTTAACCTACGAGGCAGTTAGTAAGCTGTATATGTTATTGTGTTAATGATGTGTTTGTAAGTTTCAGTATGCTACACAGCCCAACTTTGACCATATATATGCTGTAGCATGTATGAACTTAGCATAGTTATCTGTGAGTGTTTCGTGCTGTCAAGTCTTCACCTTTTTTCTCTTATTAAAGAAAACGAGTCGCGATACTGTGTAAATAGACTTCCATCAGTCAGCAAGTAAATTGTTTTGCATGTTATCTAGTTATACGCACAATTGCTAGGCTGTGAAATTACAAAAAAAAAGGTCGCTACGATAGACATCCAAAATGATTTTTACTTTTCAGCTGGCATTTTGTAGGTTCCTGATAAATTATTTAGCTGGTATAATTAATTTTCATACATTGCTGTATTGGAAAGTTTTAAAGTGCATTTATTGATTAATCGATGTAAACAGCAAATTTACTGTAACTCATTTGCATTTAAGACACTCCCTGCATTTATAAGGGAAATTTCGAGTGTTCTTTGGACATATATCACTGGAATCCTATGGATTAAATTTGATTTTTGTTATTTTGTCTTGTCCAACTCAGGTCTCATCAATAACCACAAGAGTATCCATGGCAATACCCCATCAGGTGCCAGTCAGTGGCGGAATCCTGCGCCCTCTAGAGGTAGAGGTCATGGTGCTCAGTTTCCTCACTCTTTTCCCACTCGGCCGGGGTTGTATGCACCCCGGCCTGTGGGACACTGGAGGAAGAAGTACTCCCTCAGCAACCGGAGTGTCATAGCATCAAGCGATGCCACAAATCCCTCTTCTTCTGGCTCAAGCCTTGGACAAGAGGGCCCCCTAGTGACGGCGCAGCCACCAACCACGTCTGGTAGCTCTCAGCCTGCCCCTATCACAAGTACCGATCATCCTGCAACTATAACCAAGGAGCCAAGCAGTCAGGGAATAAAGGGAAGGTCCCCTGTATGTACTGCTGGTCTCCCAGAAGCAACAGGACAGCCAAGCCTGTCTGCAGTGAGCAAGCCCAGCCTATCGAGGGCTGCTGCTCCCTCAGCTGAAGTTACCCCTTTAATTAGGACTCAGCAAGGCCTCATGTCTGCAGGCAAGGTGACATCCAGTGTCCAGAAGCAGGAAGCCCAAAGTGGACCGAGCTTCAGCGTGCCTTTCCTCCTGGGGACTTCAGGCTCCTTGGCTAAGCCCCCAATGGGCTCTGCAGCTCCTGTTGCTCCTACTGCTCCACCTCAAGCTCCCTCTGGTCAGCTTCAGCACAAGGTGCCCTCCGGAGGAAAAACAAGTGCTGGCAGGCCGCCTGGCAACCCAGCCCCACTTAAGAGGTCCAAATTCACCTGGGTGAAGGGGAGCGAGGTGCCGGCCACCGCCCCCTCCGTTTCGGAAGCTGCCGGGGGCAGAGAGCCAGGCATCGACAGGAAGCCCCCCCGAAGGCCAAGCCTCTCGCCAACACAGTGCCGGCTCACCAGTGCCGGGAAGTACACATGGGTGTCGGCGGTGGCAGGGCGGCAGGTGAGGCCTGCCAAGCGCTTGCTGTCCCCTAGGGGGCCAGACACGCCCGTGAAGAAGCCTAAACCCAGCCCGTCTCAGGCGGCCAAGCCCAGGAGAGGCTCTCTGTCCGGGGCGAGTGCTGCTACTGCTGCTGCCGCCGTGGCCCATAGCAGCCGCTACCGCTGGAAGGCGGCGGGCGTGGTGCCTAAGGGCACGATGGCTAAGGGTGGCGGCTCAATGTACTGCTGGAAGGCGGCGGGCGCTGTAGCTAAGGGTGCAATGGCTAAGGGCGGCAGCTCTGCCTACCGCTGGAGCTCAGACAGGACACCACGTGCGACGTCCCCCTCAACCGGCAGTTTCAGACTCAAGAGCCGCACAAAGATCATCCGGGGGAAGCCCTACGGCAGGTAAGCATGGAGGCGACTTTCAGACACCCACCTATCAAAGGTGAAATTTATTTTAACGTTTTCTAACTCTTTATCTTGGCCTGGCCTATCTGTTTACACCCTCCCTCCCTGTATGTGGCACCTCCTCTCACACCTTCTCTCTCCAGCAACGGGAGCACAGTTCCGGCTGTGGTGGGCGGCTATTTCTCAGTGAGGAGGCGGAGTCAGCCGGCTGGGAGGCGGGGCCTGGTTGCTATTGGGAGGCACAGACTGTGCCGTCTCTCACCGACGGCCTCGCCAGGCCACTCTAGGGCAGGTAGGTGGAGTTGGGGGCCGACATGGCGGGGGCTGAGAATGTTTACCAATATGCCGGTGTCTCGTGCCTGTATAGAAGTGTTGGGGCTGTCCGTTTAGTTCGAGATCTTGTCCTATCAGATTCTGTTCTTCTGTCGCAGTTGTATTCTCTGTAGTGCGCTCTCATGTCTATGTGTTGCATGGACACATGGTGTGTGTGAGGTCGTCAGTACAGAGGCAAGGCAGATCTATTTATATATCACTTTTACTACACAGAGGTTAATCAAAGTGTTTCACAGAAATAAAAAAAGATGACAGCTTTTTTGTCATTATACTTCAGTACAATGAAATTGTGTTGACATTTCTGCCTTTCTAGCAGTTGTAAAACGACCATAGAAATGAACAATAGAAAAAACACTAATGCGAAAGACCAAACAGCAGTTAGTTCCCATAAAATGCAGACAATGGAGCAAACAGTGTTTGTGTTGGTTGTTATATATACAAAGTTGCATCTCACACAATTTAAATATGAAATACAAGTATTCATTCTTTATGGTGACAGTGTGCATGTATTAGGTGCCTGTAAATGATTAAGTAGTGAATGGTAGCTTAGGCTGCTACTAATTACTATTTTTCTACTGATTAATCTGTTGATTCTTACCAATTGGTTGATTAATCTAAATGATTAATTTTCCTTCAAAAAAATCAACTTTAAATTAAGTTCATTTTATTTTGACTACAACAAACTGCATATAATTGGAGGGCTTAAGGTAACGGACGCCAGCTTTTCAGAACTATTCGGACATTATTTTTTCCCAGAATTCAATAAGCAGATTATCAGTGTGTTTAAATTATTAATGAGATACGTATTGAGGTGCCCAAAAGTTAGTAATCTGTATAAACTCGGCGTATCTTTATTCTTATTAAATTCGGTTAGCGGAGCACGTCACGTGTGACTTTTGGTAAATCATGGTAGCAATAAGATCTGAAGTTGTGGTGAAGAAATGCACCCCTTGGCTACCACAACATAGAGATATAGAGATATATTGGATAAACAGGGTAAAAAGACATCGGGTGGTTGTACTTTTTGCAGATTAAAGTCACTTTCTTATGGTAAATATAATCTACATTTTTCTTTCATTTCACTTTTTTTTTAAAATTGACTGCCTGTATTCATTTCAGTTTTATTTTGCGATAACTACACTGGTCCCAACAAGCCCAACACGCAAGCACACACTGGTGCTGTCAATCAGTGTGGAATAAGTCAACATGATTAGACAGCACTTCACGTGGTTTTGCCTGTCTTGGCAGCCCGTCATCCAGAATAGCACCTGTGTGTTTTCTTTCCTGCATAGGTATGGTAAGCCATCGAACTTCGCACAGTGTACAAATCAGCTTTGTGCTTTGTGATAATTTGAACTGCTCCCATAATTACATAGTTATATTGAAGAAAAACATGTATTATAATGCATTGAAGTGTTTAAGATATCACAAAGGTAATTTTATTTAAAAACTAAAAAAAAAAAACAATGAGTCTATTTAAAATATTGATGTCAACGCATTTTCAGTGTTGATCTCATAGACTCTGTCAACTAATCGCGGCAGCCCTAGTGTTTGGTAAAATAACAGTTCTGGGGGTTCCAGTTATGTGGGTAACAGTCCTTGGGGGTTGGGAAGGGTTTTTTGGTTTGGGGATAAAGAACAGAATTGATTATACAGGTAGGTGATTATATTGGTTTGGCATTACTGCTTGCTGTACCTTCTCCGGTGCCCGTTGGTCAGCTGCAGTGTTTTGCCCCTTTAACCCCAGAACGTCGACTGGTGGCGAAGCAGTGGCAGGGACGTCTCCCTGCTGCCCCCTGCTGCTGGATCTTGAGTTAGGTGATCGCTGCCCCCTTCTCCGCATTAAAATGTATTAAAAGCTTTAGAAAATGAGTTTTTAGTTTAGCCTTAAGTGGGTTATTCTTGGGGCACCTCTGATATTCACTGGGAGCTGGTTCCAGCAGTCAGCAAGTTCCCAAATATACAGTAAAATGGCAGTTGTCTCTGGGGAAGAAGAACCCAGGTAAATGTAAGAGGACCTGATCGCAGCAAACTTTATGTGACCATGTGCTGAAACTGAGGCGCGCTGCCTTCTCCCTCCAGCAGGTGTCAGCATCCCCAATGCCTCGCTCATAGTAGGCGGGCTGTAATGGATCGGCCCATCCAGCAGCAGTAGCAAGCGGATGCCGATAGAGGGTAATTTGCAGCTGTTCTGGGCCTGGTACTGGGCCCGTATCGAGTCCGCGCACTCCATCGGCCCAAACGATAAAGGGGAGCTAATATATAATTATCCCTTGCAAATTGGATTGTTTTAACTAAGTGTGGCATAGGGGCCTGGCCCGATGGAACGCAATCACGCCTTTACAGCCCTTTCTTAACCACGTCCCTATCTCAGTGTAATTGCCTCCAGTGAATGAATATCCACATGCGTTTGGCACCATTAAGATGTTTTATTCTTGTTGGGAGGGGGGGGGGGGGGCTGAGCAACCTCTGCTGTGCTCTTCTTCCTCTTTTCTGGTCTTCTTCCTCCTACATTCCAAGGTCCTTTCCTGCAGTTCCTCTGTGTCCTGTACCAGTAAATGTGTTTCTCCAACTGGTTCTGGGGGACCCCCAGTCGGGTCACATTTTTGCTCATTTTGAGGGAGCAGCCCCCCAGGATGGAGCAAAAACATGGATCGTCTGGGAATCACTGAAGACCGAGTTGAGAAATACTGCACTAAAATGATGATATTACAGGTCTTTTTGTCTACTACCTGGCATTTCCTGACCCCCCTTTTGAGGCTGTGGTCTATTGCCCCCCCCCCGTTACATGGCGTAGTCGCTCCCCTCCCTAGCATCCCAACACTGGCACATGCATAGCCATTAGGTTAAGGTCAGAGTTGGAAAGTTCAGGTCCAGAAAGTACAAATCCAGACCAAGGTTTTGTTTCAACCAACCAGTGGAGCAGAAACTGTCACACTCAGAGAGTACGCAACTGGTTGGCTGATACAAAACCTTGGTCTGGATTTGTACTTCCTGAACCTGAACTTTCCACCTCTGGTTAAGGTTACCCAGAAGGTTGCCAGTTCCAGTGCCCAAAGGGGGATTGCCATCTTATCATTGAGAAGCTACTTATGAATGGGTTACATGCCTTAGCTAAAAACCTAAATGTACAAACACAAAAGAGTGAGCCCCCCCCCGCCCTTCAGCGCTGTCTAACATAAGGATCCAGGAACCTCGGCTCCTTTCATGATTCTGGCGAAATGCTTGTCGGGGTGCAGATGGAGTTGAACATTACTACACATCCCGTAGATAGAGTGTTTAGTCTTGGCTAAATGCTACATACTCTTCATTCCTTTGTTTGTCTCTCTCTAGTCACTGATGCCCCCCACCCCCCAAATGAAAATGATACTATTTGTGGTGGTGGGGGGGTGGTCTGTGCACGGTCCTGCAGATAAGAGACCCTAATAAAGAGCAAATTGAATTACTAATGACGAGGCCGTTGAGCGTGTTAAAGATGAGCATTAAAGCAACCTGACGTGCCCCCCCCCCTCCCCACCTATCCTGTGCTGGGCCGCCTCTTAATTCTGCCCCCCCCAGGTTGGCAGGGAGGCCGGCATTCCAGCTCTGGATTATCTGCCGTTTAATTTAAAGGCGACATAAGCGTAAGTGAGCAGTTAGCGGTGTAATGAATCGCAGGCCGCACCCGACGTGCGCAAATAAGCCAATAAAGCAGATAAACGGCATGCTGGGATTGCTGAGGAAGTCACACCGGCACCCCCCCCCCCCCACCTCCTGGCGTCCCTCAGTAGAAATCCTCCAGCTGAAAGAGAACCAGATTCTGTTTTCCACCGGGAATCTGGTGGAAATCTGCTGATCGGTCTGATCATCTCAGTGTGAAAATCGAATGAATGGGATTCTTTGTGGTTCCATCTCATGTTAAATCTACAGATCAGAGGTCCCTCTGGATCCATTCTTTAATTTGAGATTTGGCATTCCCCCCAGTCCGATGTTGTGGATGGGGGGTGATCCTCCCCCAAATGCCTCACTTCAGCACTTCTTAAAGTTTACAGAAGAAAAGCTATATAAAAATTATTTTTAAAGCATCATAAAAGATAATTAAGCTTCTATTATACCACATGCGCACATATAGTTTAGAAAATGCATGAATAGTAATTAAAATGACCCTGTTACTCCTGCATGGTGACATTTTACTGCTTATAAGGGATCCAAATCGTGGTTGTTTATGAATTTAATTAGGTTCCTCGATGCTCATTTAAGGCTTCATGCTGCGGTCCAGGGTTTGTTCTCTTAAGGGCCACAAGAGGGCACTTGCTTTTTTTTGCATTGCCTCCCTTCTCACATAAATAGTTAGCAGATGGAAAGATGGAGTTCTGTGCGAATGCAGATGCGTATGTATGCCCCTTGTGCTCACTGAAACTTGAGTGTTCAGTCACTCACACACAGCTGGAAGGCAGCTCATTAGGACCCTTGAGCGTCCTCTCACCTGCCCGACTGTGTTAGGACCTGCAGGCGTCCTCTCACCTGCCCGACCATGTTCAGCCACCTCTGACATGAGCACAAAAGAGTACAGTTTATCTCATCTTCACATTAGATGTTATGCAGCTCTCAACGCTCCATACACACACACACACTTCCTCCCTAGAGATGCTGTCTCACAGACTGGCAGTCCAGGAATTTCCCTACACACAGTTCATATATTCATATCTCTGTGGAGACTCTCCATTCATTTCTCTGGCCATAGCCCCCACCCGCCCTACCCTTAACTATAAGAAACCAAACAAAATACAAGACTTTTGGCATTTTTAGTTTTTTTTTTTTATTGCATTCTCAGATTT
>JAODJW010000081.1:18541454-18554631 GCA_026777045.1 Hyperopisus bebe | reverse complement strand
GGGGGGGGGGGGGGGGGGGGGGGGGGGCGGGGGGGGTGGATGTAACCCGGGGTGTCATTCGCTAGCCCCGGCATGCTGATGTCCACTTTGCCTAAATGGGCAGAAGTGCACCAACAGCGAGGTCTTAATACGCGGAGACACAATGAAAACCACTGACTTCAAAATTTATGTCTCAAGCCGCGGCTTCCCGCTTTTCACCACAGTAAATGGCCTGAGCCTGATCGTCTTAGAAAATGGCATTTCAATGCGGACTGCTTAGCTTGGACTTTAAGGTCCACTCCTGCTTATTTGATAAAAAAAAAAACCCTAAAACGACTTTCGCGCACCTTAAACTTGAAACACTTTGATGCGATTTCCGCTCCATACTTTACTTACTTTTTCTATATCGCCAGCAAATTTTCGGCAGGTGGTGCGTATTTTATTAATGCGCTTCTCTAGTGATCAACAGATTCGCCCATCTCTAGTGCTTCACGAGTTCAAGGCGCTAATTGAGAATCACTGAACTCGAACTGACCAAAAAAAAAAAACATTTACGAAAATCTGTTACTTCTGAACTGTTTTATTCTGCTCTTACGTAAACGGTTTAAATGGCCCCAGATATACTGGGATCTTGAGGGTTGACCAGCCCTATGTGTATTATATTGTGGCTGTCCCCTTAATTACACATCCCCCCTGATTGTTAATGAGTTGACGAAAAAAAGCGCACCCAGAGGAGCTGCAGTCCCCTTTGCCTTGTTTCCCATTGGCCTGGGGACATACAGCTACATTATGCCAGGGAATTATTTATGATAATGGCGTGTATGTCATACGCTACTGAATCCAGCCAGATTTAGATCCGTTTCAGAAAAGCCTGAGCTTCACATTTTGCCTCTGCTGCCGTCTTCAGGAGCACGAACCAAAAATAAGTAGCTTTAGGACATATTCATATAGCCGTTTGTGCGGGTTTAGAAATACACCAATCATCTCTAATACAAAATGATGCATTTGTTGTTATTATTAGTAATTGTTGAATTAATGTAACATATGCAAAAATACCGAAGTTACATTTCTGCGTTAGTAATTAACTATACTTTAAAAGTGAAAATTGAAAAGCTTTGTTTTACAGTTTCAATTAAGTTTTTAATGCATCAAACCGTATATAGGCCAATATTAGTGCATATTAAAATGTTTTTGTCGTCACTATTAAATAACTCAGGTTATCTACGTAGCTTGTATAATTGATGATTGTGAACAAAACCTTTATATATTATTCAGTTTATTAGAACGTTTTTACCATAAATCCCAATTTTTTTCACCATATGAGCTGTGATTTTGTGTGTGTGTGTGTGTTTGAATAGTTTTTGATTGTTACGTTTGTACAATACATGACCAAAGATGTTTTCTTTGTGTGTAGGATAACAAGATAAAATATTGGTTATTTTAATTCATTTCCAATGTAAATCTATTTTTGACCCAAATAACAACAAAATACGTCCGTTATTTGTTGAAGCCAGCAAATAGACTGAACAGACGATTTTTAAGAACGTGTTATTAATTTTGCAACTTAATACGTGATCGGTGTTTCAAGAGGAGAAAAGTTATACGCAGAAATTCCTTAGTCAACTTTATGGACAATTGCCATGGAGGTAGAATTAAACCGCCCGCCAGCTACACAGATCTGCAGCTTAACGCCTTGTTGCTGAATCTCAGAAAGCTATATCGCCTTGTACAGGCATAACGTGTATACATATGAATCTCCGAAATATGTAATAACACGAGAATAAGCCTTTGTTTGTGAATGAAAAATAAAGCCATCATTTTTAAGAAAGCAATGATTGTGTGTTATATTTTAATATGGTTTTACCATTATTACTTGCTAATGCGTTGCACTAATATTTCACTGTAGACACGCTGAAGGCAGAAATGTGTCAAATGATTACAGACCAAATTGCTGGGATTGTGCTGGAAAGCACTTCTGCCCTTGCTTTTTGCGGTGTGAGAAGACAAAGTTTCAAATTTCGAGCACGTTTTTAGAGATACAATGGATCACTGCAAGTCATTTTGTTCATTATTCACTTTCGTAAAGATTATTTTGTATTTTAAAATATTTCTGTTTTCGTGTGAGATCTACGTTTATATTTAGTTAGTGTAATGTAACATGTTTTTAAAAATTAAATGTGCAGCTTATACAACCTGAAGTAACGTAGGTCCACGCAATTCCCATCCCTGCAAAACGGCTTCAGGCTGCCTTCTCTCACCTGCAGCGTTACCTCCAGTTGTAATTACATAATGGCAGTCGCTAGAGGGCGGGCCTTCGACTGTCCCGAAAGCTGCCGCGCGTTCTCTGCTGCTCCCTGGCTTGCTGTAGGGAAATGCACACTTCGCTGTCACTTCCTCCGATTGGCTCCTGACACCTCCAGATGGGCGGGTTATAGAACTCTGCTATCTATAAATAAGCAGACTACCTCTCCAGCATTATAGTGGCTGTGGTCTGAGACGGTCTGTTCGGTAGAAACGCTCTAGAAACTTGTGTTAGGGACTTCTTTCTGCAGACATAACGGCAATACAGACTTCCCATAGAAGAAGCATTGGATACACCGCGTCCATATCTTTATTTTGTATAAATATTATGCAGCGTGGTAGACGTGGATTACCTTAAGCGAACCAGCTTTGATTTTAACGAATCAGTAATTTCACTTTTTTATTGTACCATTCTTCTGCGGATCCTACAGGACTGGATTTTAGCCAGCCCCCGGGCATATTTGTGACAGCTGACAGGTGATTGCCCTGCAGAAAGTGTTATTTTTACTTATTGCTATTTTTTGAAGGACACTTTGTGTACAACTGACTTTCCCATCGAGAGGTGACCCACAATCGCATGCTTCCGATGATCGGCTCGGACTTTTAAAAGTTCTACATTTACGTGATATTTTGCTTGACGATTAACGGAGGCGAAGACGGATAAAAGTAATAAGCTAACGAGAGGGGGGTGGGGAACAAGGCGAAGAAAACTATCCGGTACTTGCAAAGACCCAAGAGCACTAAAGCGGACACCCCAAGCCTGCTGCTGAGTTTAAGCGAGGACAAGACAGGTTTGTGTTTCTGAATGTAACATCTTCAAGTTTCAGCCGCTCTGCCCGACGGACCAAAGTGTGCATTTGACACGGGATAAGTTGTCAACAAGAGGCGCGGAGGCAAACTGGCAGGTGCTCACCTTCGGTTACATGCATACATATATTCGCGACACTATAAATAGACATTGTTTTAAGGGTTGACGAGTTATCTGCGCACGGCCCCGGGCGCGTGTGCGCGCTTGTGCGCGTGTGTGCAAGGGCTGCACTGTGCGGTCCTCCACCACACCGTCCGCTTTGGCTGTGAGAGCTGCTGGAATCGCATGGACTGACATGGCCACTGACCTCGCCATGAGCGCCGAACTGCCCAACAGTCCCCTGGCCATCGAGTACGTCAACGACTTCGACCTCATGAAATTCGAGGTGAAGAAGGAGCCCCCCGAGGCGGAGCGGTACTGCCACCGCCTGCCGCCTGGCTCTCTCTCCTCCACCCCACTCAGCACCCCGTGTTCCTCCGTGCCTTCCTCGCCCAGTTTCTGCGCTCCGAGCCCCGGGGCACAGAGCGTCCAGAATCCCGGTAGTAGCCTCAACAGCAACAACAACAACAGCAACAACAACAACAACAACCCAAACTCCACAGGAAAGCCCCAACTAGAAGACCTTTATTGGATCCCCAACTACCAGCACCATCTGAACCCAGAAGCCCTGAACCTAACGCCCGAGGACGCTGTGGAGGCCCTGATAGGCAACGCGCATCACCATCATCACCACCACCACCAACCATACGAGGGCTTCCGAGCGCAGCAGTTTGCGGGGGAAGACCTCTCAGTGGCATCTAATGGTCACCACCATCACCAAGTCCACCATCACCACCACCATCACACTCACCATGTCCGCCTGGAGGACCGCTTCACGGACGAGCAGCTAGTCAGCATGACCGTGCGGGAACTGAACCGGCAGCTGCGCGGCTTCAGCAAGGAGGAGGTCATCCGTCTCAAGCAAAAGCGCCGGACCCTCAAGAACCGAGGCTACGCGCAGTCCTGCCGCTACAAGCGTGTGCAGCAGCGGCACATGCTGGAGAGTGAGAAGTGCACCCTGCAGAACCAGGTGGAGCAGCTGAAGCAGGACGTGGCGCGCCTGGCGAAAGAGAGGGACCTTTATAAGGAGAAGTACGAGAAGCTAGCTAGCCGGACCTTCAGCGTAAATAACAGGGACCCCTCCAGCGGCAACCACGGCAAGCCCCCGGCAAATGAGTTCTTTATGTGAGAGACTGTACAAATGCACTGATCTCAGTCGTTTATTTACTTTTTTTGTTTAGAGATTAATTTAAGGAGACTTTGTATGTAAAATTGAACTATGTAAATTCATTTTATATATGCGTACATTGCGTACGCACCTTACACACGTGCGCATGTATGTTCTGTATAAGTCTGAAGAGGATACTGTGAGTCATGAACGGAAAAAAGACTTGGCAACTGAAAGGGGATTATCGTCCTAATTACACGTTAATAACTAATTTAAAAGTTCTGATGCAGTAGATACAGCTGTTTAAAAATCAGTTTTCAAAGTCTTATGAAAAAATAGCCAAAAGAATTTGCGTGTAGATTATGACCCGAGTGGCAAATGCTGGAAAATCTTTTCCAGTCTTAATTTCTCCATTAGAATGATTATTTTAAGCCATTATAATAAACTTATCGAGTATGGTGTTAAGGAAAGATAAAGGATGATAAACTTTTTCTCCATTCCGGACTTCTAGAAGGAAAAGCAAGAAAAACAACGAAAAAAGCAATACATGTTCATAGTCGCCCGAAGCAGTTTTAGAGGACTGTCAACATGGAGCAGCGCGCACTTTGCGTGATGTGTCTTGGACGTTGCAGATCGACGCAAATCTGCGCACCTTCAACAACCCTGCATGCGGGACATGTATGGTTTTAAATATTTCAAAGCCTTTCACTTGTCCCCCAGTTCGTCTGGGTGGGAAGCATGAACCATGGTTCTTTTTTCTCTCTTCAGCTTTATTAGTCTCGCCTGCTTTCTCAGAAAGGTTTAGCGACGCGAAAACATAACGTACCAACAAGCGCGGAATGATGTACTGTCTTGAGGAAATGCGACTAACTGTAAATTACGAGACGTGCTGCGTTATTTCAGTTGTTTCTGTTGTTTGAAAGAGAACATGACAAACTGAGCCAGATTTTAGGGTAATTTATTTCCACTTGTAAACATATCTAGCGTATTGTTAGAGTGTTATTTCAAAAACTTTTTTCTTAATTGCTTGACTCTTCAAAACGTCTTAATACAATGTTTGTATGTAACAGCATGCAAATACTCTGCGATAATCTCATTCTATTTATTATGTGCAATTAACGAAACTTAAGCACTATATCCAAAATTATTGTCAAATCATGTTTTATATTAAACGGATCTGTCGTTCCATTGTTGTTATACAAAAAGGTGTAACATAGTAATGACATAGAATTAATGTAGATAGTAAAAAATCTGCAAATGCTGCTAATTCCCTATGCACCAACTATATTTAAACAGATTACTTTTTAACAGATTTACTTTTAAAAAGTGTATTAGACGACACGGACGCTCTCCTGGAAACGGCTGCTTTGGGAATGTCCGCGGTCGTGCTTGGAAAAAGTATATCTTCCAGAACTAAGTCTTAAAACGGTGCTCAAAGTGCTTGTTTAAAATTAACGTGTCTTTCCCTAAAATAACACCTTCTGCAATGGAATGGAAGTAAATTCAATCTATGATACTGTCAATAAATATTTCAAGGACGAAAGTTCTGCTCTTTCTGCTGCAAGTATGTAGTGCAATATTGTATATAGGTATGAAATTACTCTGTATGCCGAAAAATATCATATCATAGCTATGTTTCATATTTTGAAAACCTGACATTTGGCGTCAAATACAAATACAACTTTAAAAACTAATTTCAAACTGTTTTATGTTTTGTTTTCTATCCAAAATTGTTTTTTTTTTTTTTAATTATTATTATTGTTTTAATCAAAGGTTACGGGATGCCATTATGATTCAACGTGAAAATGTCCAAGAATAGCCAAGTCACCGTTTGCTGTTGTGCCCGAACCAATCTTACACTTCTGAATAATGAACCTTCATACTTAAAAGTAGTCCTGTAAAGTTTATGCCATTTTATGTTTTTAAATATTGTCATTCAACTGTCATTCTCTATTCATTTAAAGGTGGCATAATCTTTTTCGAAAATGAATTTTAGATTTGTGTAAGATACCTTTAACATTAAATCATACAAATCAAAGCCTATCTTGAACAAACGCTATGCGATTGATGTATATACATCTGTACATGCGAAATATGCATATAGACTTGTACATGGTCCCGAGTGTGAGCGAATCCAGCCATTATGTTTCGAAATGGAATGTTGGAGCTTCTTTTCATAATGTTTAATAAAAAGTTATGACCACTTCTGGTCCTTCAAAGTGTGTTCGTCTTATTTAAAATGGGCTGTTATAAATATATTGCACACGCAGTTCTAGCAATCTTACAAACACATTTTTTAATTGTCCCATGACACATTTTGGCATATTATAATAACAGTACAAATAATTATACATATGTTTAATTTACTGCTAAATTGCTATATAAATATTCTACATCAAACTAATTTCACCAACTCTGTATCGATTGTGTAGTAAATCATTCAGTTTTATTCAGTTTCACAACTCTTTTGATAATTATATACTTGTTTTGCTATCACATCATACACAAGCCTTTAAATGTATTGTTTTTTAATATATTAAAGATTATTACCACTTTCCATAAAGAAATAGGCTTTATCTGCGTTTTAAAATTGACTACATTTAGTGTACATAAAATTATACATACATTCGGTTTAGCGACGGAAGTAAGCTGTGTTGAATTAATTTTAGTAATATTCTGTTTATATATGTGTGTGTGTGTGTGTGTGTGTCACAATAAGTATTTTGTGAATGATTTCAGTGTGACCGTCTACCTGAAAGATATATGTATGCCTGAATGATACGACTTGGTTCATTTTCTTAAAACCATTAGTTAAACTTTGTGGTCTTTATACAACCTGTAAACATTATAATAGCTCTAAGTAGTTTACAGTAAAAGGTTGTTGTGAATAATTTAATAACGCGAGAGCCCGTCAGCACGTCTAAAACAAAATGCTTGTGTATTTTAAAAGCATTTTCAGTAAGTGGTTTTTTTAACGAAAAAAAAAACAACTAATAAACGTATATGCGTATAAATCTTAAGATGCGTTGATGGGCCGTCTCGTTATTTAGGCAACGAAAAAAATGCAAACATTGTGGCACTTTTTCAAGACTTTGAGACAGGTGAAATTGTATCGCCGAGTTTTTCTCTTATTGTTTATATAAAAAAAATCAAGGATTGTTAAATAGCATAGTTAACTCAATTTATATAGAAATTTTCGATGTATACCATTTGTAACGCTTAACGGAACCTAATGGTAATAAAATCTATTAACTAATTATAGGCCTAAAGTTCAAATGTTGGTGACGGAGAAAACGGCGCATTTTCCGTTTGTGCAAAAAGCTTCTGCAGAGTGGAAATGTGGTCAGGGTCATCAATCATTTCTCTGGCTGACGATCCCGTAGTTTTTAAATAAAAGGCAGAAACGTAAACTAGAATAAAGAGCTGCAAACTCATCTTCCACTAAAAGCAACGAACCATGCATGACGGGGGCCGTTTTCCCGCGCCTCTTACACTTCTGTGGTAGAATGCTCCGCACTTGGACTCGTTTAGTTGGCCTTTCAATATGCATAGTACCCGATGTATTTCAGCGGTTACTTTAGATTATATAGTTTGTTTACTTAGCGATTGCGCACACCGCAAAGTGGAATTGATTGGCCTGTGTAAAACAAACCCGAATTGAGCGGTGAAACTTACTAACTCAATACCCAT
This sequence comes from Hyperopisus bebe, assembly GCA_026777045.1. NCBI lineage: Eukaryota > Metazoa > Chordata > Actinopteri > Osteoglossiformes > Mormyridae > Hyperopisus > Hyperopisus bebe. The sequence goes on along the minus strand of JAODJW010000081.1, from coordinate 18,546,646 downwards.
TAGCTGTATCCCGAAAACCCTGTATGTGGGCTGGACCTGGAGGGCTGGAGGTAAACCCGTCCTAGTACTCCGTAATCTTTGGGTTCCGATTCGGGTGTTTTAATAAACAGTCCTCCAAAGCGCAAGGCGGATTCGCTGTCAGATCTGCAGTTGTGTGTCTAGAAGGCGGAGATGTCCCGTGCACCCTGTTGCGCCAGACACAAAGTTCCCGATATTATAACGGTTAACTGTGTCTAAAGAGGCACTTACTGTATATGATAAATGGAGAAGCTGCATTTCAGCGCAATATATATTAAAAGATACTGTCCTTGTGTTTATAATGATTGATGGTTATTCTATAGTCCCCCTAAAATATGATGAGAAATGTATGTCACGATTCACCAGAATATCGCAGATATTCTGCATTTCAACACTTTGCAGCTATAATTTAATAGCGGTTGCCTTAATCGTAACAACACCAATAATAGTAATAATAAATCGCTCCGAATAAAACTACATATATAAAAAGTAATTACTACAAAAACTGAAATATCTTAGTATGAGGTTACTGGCATTTAAAGTTTGCTCACTGCTTATCATTGGTTGTCTAGTTTGAAAATTTTGACCTAATTGCAATAAATTCCTGTAGTTTGTAAACGGACGACTTTGTTAGCTGAGGCGCTGCAGAGTGGAGGAGCGAATATCTTCGAAGTGGGGGCCTGGAGCTAAATTACTCCAGGGCTCTGTTGTTGTACCTTTGAGCGAATACTTCACGTGGGTTGTTTAGGTAACAATCTCCTGTCGCACACATGGATAAAGCTTACTTGACGCATTAAAGGGGTAATGATAACTATAATTAAAGTTTTGTTTGTTTGTTTGTTTACTTGTGCTGTTTCTGTAATACGCTATAGTATAAACAAATAACTACTGTAAGTATCATCTAATCGAGCACGTCAGACCTGGAAAGGGTCACTCCGCTGTACAGAATGGGAGGCGATCAGTGGTCACCGCAGAGGCTGCAGCGGACCAGAGCTCGGGCAGCGGGGTCGGGAGGGATTTAAGGTCGGGCGTCCCTGAAAGAGGCGTGACTCCCCCACGGCCATCAGCGGGCCCGCATTTATACTCACAGCATCAACAGTAATACTACTGCGGACCCCGCCGAGCAGCGCTCGGGCCGCTGGCAAAGAGCTCAGCTGTTATAATGGCTCATTCCGCCAAACGGACTGCTTTAACGTTCTGATATATATAGTATCTAACAGCTTATTTCATTTGAAGTATCAAGTACACACATTTAAGTAGGTGCCGCTGGACTGGAATGCTTGACAGTGGCATATTATTTTAAAGTTATTTCGAAGCATCGATTCACAATTTATTTGCCGTTAATTGATTCGGTTGAGGTGGCAGTGGAATTACGTATATGTGAAATTTAAATATGAGGAAGTTGTAACTGTTAATGTTGGAATCATGCATGATATAAAGATACAGCCCTTATACAACAGAAATATTATATTATTATTTTTAATGTTTTAAATGTGATTTAAATATGTTGGGACCATCCAAACAAACATAAACGACATGCTGTAAATCAGCGTAAACTTATTGTGAAATTGCTTCAGAACAGAATTACTGCTGTACACACGGGTTACGACGAACACGTTGTTTCTACATTATTTTTGCTATTCAGTTTCGGTTGTTAGGGCAGAGGAATGTTGCCAGATAAAGTAGAGAGTCCCCAATCTACCGAAGACGACCCATCCGTAAAGTTGACGGACACTCTATTAATTGTATTTCTGGCTACGGTTACTTGTCTTATTCTTCTTCAAGCCATTTGAGATAACTGTCCGGTCGGTTTTTACATGTTGGGAGTTATTGGTGACGTTAATGAAGAGCCTGGTTAGTTACGGTATTGTAAAGGTAACACACGTGTCTAACGCATTACAAACCCGCCTCGACAACTGGAGGGACATTAAACATCTGTCCAACCGAGCACTCAACCAATCCCCCTCACGTCTCCCCGCAGACTAAACTGCAAACAAACAATCCCGAGAGGCTTCAATGAACATGTGACGTGGAAAACAAATCCAGGCATGCATCTATTTAAGGTTTATCATTTAATTGTGAGAATTCCTGAATTCCACATGTTGGCTGCTTTTGCCTTTAAATTACATTGAACGCTCAGGCGAGCCGCCGACAGACGGGGAGATCATGGCTTTTAACTTGGGAACATCGAGTTCAATCAATAAACCTCCCGTCAAGAATCTAACTGCAAAGCTTCTAGAAACTTCTTCCTCTCCACCGGTAACTCCCCGCTACAGGCAATTTATTTTCTTAGTATATAATGTAATCAGACATTTTCTACAGAGAGCTGAAACAATAATGGCTTATATAGAATCCAAGACTTTTTAAATTATTTATTTTGTTGTCAGTCATCCAGGCGTATAAGGGAACACGCTCACGGCATGGACGCATCTCCCGTTTTTCCATTAGAGGGAGGCCAGATGGTCAACTTATTTTGACTTTTTTTCTGTTTGTAATAATTGTTCTGTTTGTACGTTTCCCGTCATACCGACACGCTTTATATATATTTGCTACATTTGGTCCAGTTTGCAACTTGAGTTTAAATCAGCTAATGCTTTTCATTTGAAAATAGTGTACGGCTCCCAGTGCAAATGATCAAAAGACGCGCTTTTACAGACGGTTATCTTTGGATAACCGCGATTCTCCCGGACCGTCTGTGCGCCTCGCGAATGGTGGATGGGTAATGGACGCCGCTCGCGAAGCGTATAATGGAGATGGGAGCTTTAGCCGGCTCGCTGGCGCCTCCGCGAGTGGCCGTAGCGGCCCGAGCTGCCTCTTATAACAGCCGGAGGTAAGGACAGTAGGCAGAGGGAGCGAGGACGTGCTCGTTCACCTGCTTACGCACACGCGCCCTGTGCGTGCACGCCCTCCTGCCACCATCGCCAAGGCGGTATTCTCGCGCCGTGTCCCCTTCCTCACGTCCTCTGCCCCCCCGTCTGCGTCCGGGTGCCCCTGCCTGTCGCCAGGCGGATAGCCTAGTTCAGCAAAGTCTTCACCCCCCCTCCCCCCTTCGGGTACTTCCTCCTGTTTCTGCTGACTCACAAGAAACAGGGAGCCGTCTGTCAGCCATCACCCCCCTCCCCCCAAACACCATCACACCTGACCCCCTCCCACACACACACACACACACACACACGCAGACACACAGCACTCCCTTGCCCCATTACTGTGCTTGTGATTTAATCCACCGCCCCCTCCGCGCCTATGCAAACGTCCAGGATGCCCAAGCTGCTTCAGTGTTTGTGCGTTTGTATGTATGCATCTATGCAGCATGTGAGGAAGATGCTGCTGCTGCAGGCACGTCACTGACTCCGCTGACTGGGCACAAGACATGCGCGTAAGTGTACACAAAGGGGACCCTCCGAAAAAGGTGGAAACCCCATCAGTCAAGTTTATAGCTCCTTACACGCCTTCCAACCACGAGACAATAATAATATTTCATATCCGGCATGCGTTGTAATAAGGGGTAAAATAACATGTCTTTGCCAGCAGGATAGAAAGCTTGCTGAGTTAGATGTACCAGAAAGAAAAGCAAATGGGATTCTTTTAAGCGGGATTGAATTTATAGACCACACTTCCAATTTAATTGTTAAACTTATATTTAAAAAACGGCACCATAAAATCTCCCTCTAAATCCTTGATCTGTAAGTAATATATCCGAGTCTTTCCCCCACAATTTAGAAGAGGCCGCGGCTGTTTTTATGCAGTAATAACGAGTAGATAAGAATATGTAACATTTATAGGGAGCAAAATCGCTCGCCATCACGGACCCCCTCGGACCCATGTTGTCAGCCGCAAAATAAATCACAGCCGTGTCTGCAAACACATGTAAACAAGATCCGTGTGGTTGAAGCGTGGATAATTATTTCTGTTGATCGTCAGTGATTAAACTCCTGTTCCCCCCGCCCCCCATTCGGGGCACCTCCTTCCCCCGGGGCTCACCGAGAGGGCTCCCCAAGCTCAGGTCGGGTTACCGCGGCATTGAAACCGCTCGATCCTCCGGAGCGCAGAAAAAGGTAAAAAGCAATTTTTGGTTGCGGCGCGGCTCCGGGCTGTCATGCCTGCTAACTGACACCCTCCGTGCTGAATAGACAAACAGAAACATGCAACCACAGGAGAAAAATGTGCGCCAGCAGCGGAAATCTCCCCCTTTTCGTGCTCTGGAAATAAACAAATAAATAAATAAGCCAATGAATAAGACATTAAGGAGACAGCGGGCTGATTAAAACTGAGGCTGCCACGCCGGATTCACTTCAGAGCTCTCCAAAAAACCCTTTTTGACAAATTGCTGCATTAAAGCTACTTTGTGCTAAAAAAGGCAGTTTGTCAGATCGGTAACCCATCCACTAAACAATTCTGTAATAAATAAATCTGTGTTTTTATGTCTTCTGAAGTTGAAACCTATACTGTTAAAGAGATTTGCAAATTCAGTTTTGAAACTGGTTTAAAGAGGTGAGACATTGTGTTTTTTTTTTTGGGGGGGGGGGGGGGCGAGTATCACGTCCGTGCTTTTATCAGAGCTGTTCTCTGGCACGTGAGCACCCGTCACTGGTGATCAGAATAACCGGCTGGATGATGGATAGATGCATACATTCTGGAATATTCTAGGATTCTGGTCAAAAATCCCAGCTTGCCCTTAGCAGCTGAGGCAAGTCGATGCTTTCAGTGTTTCTTGCTCGTGATGTTGGGGTGCGGCGCTGCACAGCCGTTAGCACTGTTACCTCACACCTCTGTTACCTGGGTTCGAGTCTCTGCCAGCTTTCCATGTGTGCAGTTTGCATGTTCTCCCGTTGTTGTTGTGGGGTTTTCCCCTAGTATTCCTGTTTCCCCCCACAGTCCAAAAACATGCTGAGGCTAATTGGAGTTGCCAGATTCCCTGTAGGTGTACACGTGTGGGTGAAAGGTGTGTGAGTGTGCCCTGCGATGGGTTTCTGCTCCACCCTGTGTTGTTCAGTGTTCCTCAATAGGACAAGTGGATGGGTGGCGTCTGCAAGCTGAGAACTTGATTTGCCTTTTTAATTATTATTTGTAGTTTGCAGTGCAGGGTTTTATTTCCCCTTTCTGTGCTGTTCCAGCATGACCTTAAGCACTGAGATGGGAGGTCGCATTCTTGCCGACGTGTGCAGGACACAAGG
>JAODJW010000081.1:18516313-18530363 GCA_026777045.1 Hyperopisus bebe | reverse complement strand
TGAGACAGGCTGAGACAGATGGTGAGACAGATGGTGAGACAGACTGAGACAGATGGTGAGACAGATGGTGAGACAGATGGTGAGACAGACTGAGACAGATGGTGAGACAGGCTGAGACAGGCTGAGACAGATGGTGAGACAGGCTGAGACAGATGGTGAGACAGACTGAGACAGATGTTGAGACAGACTGAGACAGATGGTGAGACAGGTACAGAGAGAGCTCACAGACAGACCCTTTATACCTTTATATTTGTCATGCACTTCATGTTTCCAGGGTGATATTTACAGATACAGACCTGTCCTTTTGTTCAGTGGCCTGTGTTTTTCTACCTGTGTCTACCTGTATCTCTGTTTAATTTCAATGCAATTCATTTTTATACAGAGACTTTCACAAGGTGCTTTCCATGGGTGTGCTGTAATAAACTATGACATCATTTGTACAAAATCATACATGACACAGGAAAAAAGGGACCACAGAAAGAAAGATTGAAGGGCTTTTTGAATTTGTCCACAATCCATTTCCCACTTTTCATGAGACTGAATATAACAGCTGGAATCATATATTTCCAGCAAACCACCCCCCGCCCCCCCAACCATACACACACAAAGGTGCTGTGGCCAGAGAGGCCGCACAGATGCAGAGAAACGCGCGGAATAGGGACATGCCGATGAGTGTTTGAAGCTGCTAATGGCTGCTGTAAATGGGGGGGGGGAAGCCAGCTGGGAGCCAATGGTGGACAGAGCCCCCCGGCGCTAAGAGGTATCCTGGGAGGTGGGGGCGGGGAGCACTGGTTAGCTGGAACCTCTCAAGTCCCCATGTTGTCTGCCCTCAGGGTTTGTAGTGTTTTATTGAAAACTTGTTCACAATTTCCCCTCAATTGAATTAATTTGCCAGGGACCACAGCTCTTACTCTCTCTCACTCTCTCTCACTCTCTCTGTCTCGTTCTCTCTCTCCCTCCCCTTTTCTTCCCACTGTCATCCTGCCTTTCTCTTAATGCTGGCTGTTGCGTGTGCAGTGACCGTAGAGCATCGACAAAGAGGCCAGACCTGAACTTTAATCCTGGGCGGGGGTGCCATATAGGGGGGGAGAGTTAAGGGCCCTAAAAAAAATGTGGAAGCTAATTGGATTGTTCTGGGTTGGGAGCCCAGTAGGTTGTCGTTCTATGGGACTCAAAATCTCCAGCGACGCCCCTGATGCCAGATTAGGAGCCTAAGTCATCTCTCTGAAGTGGAAAGATGGGGGAAATGGTCCGTAATTAAAAAAATATATATTATTATAATGCCTTAGTGTTTGTAAAAGCTAGTAATGTAGTTACACTGTCCACTTATATTACATTTATTACATATACTACAAAAATGAAACCCCTCTTTACAGTAAAATTCTCCCGTTGTATGTTTTCCTGTTAGGTGTGAGGTGTCGTCTTAGGCATGTGTCTAAGGTCGATTGCCACCTTGGGGAGATTTCAGCATGGATCGTGTTTGTGGCGACGCCCATCTGGGCACACTGAGGCAGCCGACAGTCCCAGTTTGGGTCAGATTGCTGTCACCTGTCACCTGTACCTGGACCCACGCTGACCTGGATGTAGGGATGGAGGCTGTACCAGTATCCCAGTATTCCAGACACGAAAACTCCAGTTTGTTGTTAGTATTTCAGAGTTTTCTCCTAATTCCAGAAAGGGGCAGGGTGTGTTGGCTTAAATACTCAGGTCATGTGGGTTCTGTTTCTCTGTATCCTAGCCTTTCACTAGCCCCTTCCTAGCCCCCCCCCCCACCCCCCCGGCCTGCCTGGCTGCTTTTCCAATGATCCTCCTCTGATGAGTCCAGTGGAACAACAGTGTTCTTTTTTCTTTTCTAAAACAGAAGCAACCCCCCCACCTTTGTTTCAAGCCTAATAAACTCATTGCTCTCCCCCCGAGCAGCTACAAGTGTTACCCCCTCCCCCACTGAAGTGCTTAATACTTCCTTGCGCCACATTGCTGGGGGGGGGTCAGAGGGCAGCTGGCTGTGAGATTTCCAGGGTCCCCTGTACTTCAGGGGTTAACCACCTCTCCCAACTGAAAGCACCCCAGGCACAGGAAGTGTTTCCCTGTAGGCATTATGGGGGAGCACTAGTTAGAGTGCACACACAAAGTCCACCTGTAGGGGGAGCAGTAGTTCCCACAAATGGCACCAGCGACCACAGGCTGGAAAAGGGGGCGAGATAAAGATGAACAAAGGACCTTCCCGTTCCTTCTGACTCCCTCCATCATCTCTTCCTCCCAGTTTGCCCTCCTCTGTGCCTCTTCATCCTCTCCCCATTTTCTTGTCTGTCTCCTGAGGGCAGTTTCCAGCCGATGTTCATTAGACCTCCAATCCCCAGGTGAGCAACGCTGTTTGTTTAACATGGGGGGGGGGCTCCTTTCACAGCAGACAGCGCCCAGCTGCCATCCCTCTGGCCACATCTCTCCCTCCATCTCACTCTCCCCCCGCCCTGCTCAGACGAGCTCACTGGCGCCAATTACATTTTTGTGTTTACCATGTGCAAAGTGGATGATTTAACATATAATGACTGAATGTAATGGTGCGCCAATAGCTTCCGTGTTGCAGAAATGTTTCCTCTGAAAGCAAATGACGAAGCGAAGGGGATAAATTGTAATTCCAATAAAACAGTTTGGATCCAGCATCGTTGGTGTTTGGACCCCTAATAAAACAATGTTACGAAAAAACATATATGAAAATTGGGTACACAGCTACACAAATAAAGCTCTCTTTTTATGACTTTATTTAAAAAATGAAACTTTTTTAGAAGTTCATATCTGCTGTGGTTCTGTGGGCTGGGGTTCGGTTGTCAGTCCTGATTTGAGTCAGCATTCCTGTTCCGTTGCCGTGGAGGCGCCGGACACGTTGACATGGCGACACGTCACCGTGGTGACACGTTGACATGTTCGAGTCGGAATCTCCTCCAGTGCCAAATAGGAGATTCGGAATGATGTGATGACAGTGGGTTTACAGTCCTCTAGCGAAAACCAGTAAGACCATTTAAACCAGCACATTAACACACCAGTAGTGATGCATGTGCATTTCCAGACCAGGCCTGGAGTGCAGGTAATCACACTGGAGATAGAGGCCAGGACGATGCCTGGATTAATTACCAACAAGCCATTGGATTCAAATTGCAGGAGAGGGATCTGCAGTTAAGTTTATCAAGCAGAGTTTGGTCAACAAAAGGCTAAGAGGATGGAAGCCTAACAGCCAGAACGGAGCACAGAGAAGGAGGATCTTGTGTTTCTTCAGGATGAAGACCATCTCCTGGCGAAGCATTCCATCTCTGACTCTGACAGGGGGCCGAGAAGAAGGAGCCTACGTCACTTGTAAAGATCTGATGTTTACCTTGGCCCCTCCCTCACATTTCTTAAATTACCCCCCCCCCCCCCAAATCACAGGTCCGGGGCCCCCAGGCCTTCCTGTCAGAAAGTTCTAGAGTCAGTTCTGAGGAAGGCATTTTGTTCACTCTTTGATTCAAATTGGCAAACACTGCAGTTTTGCACATTAATACCCACCTATATACAGCTTGGTACTTCACTACACTTTCACCCCTGTTTAAGACTTTAAGCCGGAACGTTCCCTTCCCTGCACTCTGTGCCTTAACCTCCAGGTTCCCTGGACCCTCCGGAACCCTCCCCCCCTGAGATCCCACAGGGGCTGAGCTTCCTTTATCGTGCTCTAAGCTTGATTCCCATTGCCTTCAGAGCTGGGCTGCCTGCTTGCTAAGCAGAAGCCAATGATATCTAATGGAGGGGGGTCATCACACGGGACACCATGACTGGATCAATCAGAACCAACTGGGGTATAAATAACTCTCACTTGCTAGCTCTCTGCCACCCGGCCTCTCTCTCTCTCTCTCTCTCTTTCTCTCTCCCTTCTCTCTCTCTCCCTTCTCTCTCTCTCTCTCTCTCTCTCTCTCATTTTTGAACATGTCAAAACAGACAGGCTGAAGGAGCAAGAGAAGCAGAGGTAATGAGAATGAGAGCATGGTATGGGACAGAGTCAGATCAAAGTCATGGGACAGAGACATAGTTACTGTCTTTAACTGTGAAACAGCACTGTTATAAACATCATTCAGTCCAGTGACCCACCCCAGTGCCGGACCCACATATTCTTCACCAAGCTGCGGAGGTGATTCCAGGAATTTTTAAGTTGAAGGCATAAAGAGGGGACAACCTTATCATTAACCAATGATATGCTTTGAATCGGTGAATCACAGGGGGCATTCTGAGGGCCAATCAGCTTTCAGCTGGGGTCAGCGACCCTATGGCTCCACCCCTGTATATGCCCCTATCCAGATGCCATTTGAATTCTTAGCCTGAGCAAAGCAGCTGCCTGTTGCTGATTGGTCTATGAATGTTTTACTCTTTGGGAGATGCCTAGGAAAGACCCCATTGTGTGGAGCAGACAGTGGCTGGGCACAAGGGCTAAATCGATACATATTTCAACGTTTAATGCTCCTGAGTTTTGTTCGCTATCCATGCTTACATTTCTGAGGCTGAAAATCCTTTGAGTTCGCTGATGGAATTCTCCCACGGGAGCCAATAATGCTTGAGTTTACTATCTACTTTGGCCGGCGATACCCAACTGCATTGAGATTTACTGCCGGCTTCAATCTAAAGAAGCGTAAAGCAGCGGAGTCGGCATTAGCAAGGAGGCCGAGATGTGAAGCTCCTGTCTTCCTCCGCTAATCAGACCCAGCAGACATGAAGTCTACTTTCACCTGTAAGAACCAGTAAATCAACCAATAAGCATCATTACGCTTACAAGAGATTAAGGATCTGTCTATTTTGCCTGGCAATGTTCACTGTTCCAGCTCACTGTCTGGTGTTAGAGACAGGAAAATCGCAGGTTAAAGCCACAATGTTTAGAAGAGCGCAACCTTTAGTTCAAAACAATAGAGGACAATATAAGTTACACATATTTAATGAATACCCCCAAAAGTAATACCAAGAAGATCACAGGGGATGGAGAAGTCTTCCTTATTCAAATATAGCTTACAGCAATGATGCTATAGCCCATCCTCAGGGGGCGGGGATACTTTCGACCAATAGCATATAATTAAAAGGTAACATGACATGGGCTGCACCCTCCTGTCTCACTTTTACAACATGGGTCCAGTGATAAGTGACTGATTACACTGGTCGACAAATTTTTGGAAGTTGTTTGTTTCGGGAATAAAATCTGCCAATTCTGATGCATTTTGGTGTGCTGATTTCAAATATGACAATAAAACAGGCTGATTGGCTACCGTTCAAAAGATATTTACTCTTTTCAGTTATGCGATCATACACATTGTCAAATACACTATACGCCTCATATTCATTTAAACACACACCCTTTAACTTTTTTACAATTGGCTTATTATTAGCATCTGTTATGATTCAGAAAGCAAACGCCATCATGTATTACTTATGTGTGGAGCCCAGGTATTGTCTTGGTCTCCAACTTTGCACCTGAAGTAAAGACGATATGCTCTCTTTACCGCATATGTACGTTATACTGCGTTTCTGTGATTTGAAGGTAACTTCCCCGCAAATATAACGAAACTGCTCGTCATTGTTCATGCATAAACGAGGCAGCTTTGGTCACTCCGAAACATCGGCCCGTATTTAATAACGAGACTTACTGATCCAGTACCATATCTTAAAAATTATAGCCAATCAACATTATCAGGTATCATTTTCGTTATTAGCAACCCAAAATTAGTACAATCTGCGTAAATTTGTTTAAGAAAATTTTGTTTTGACTGTAGACCAGTGTTACCTGATTGGCTGATTGATTATCAAGCAGCACTGTTAATGGGCACCTGATATAAATGGTTCTTTATAATTGTTCTCCAGCCATTCCAGCCTCATATCCACTGTTCTCTTTTTCAGGGAGGGGGTTAACTTATTCATTAACCACTCCCCTCTTTACACGCCTCGCACGCGCTGCCGCTCACGCCTGCAATAACCGCTCGCTCTCCACTACGGGCCAGAAATGAAACGCTTTCCGAGGGGGAGATTAACGAGGTTGATAATGCGCCAAATCTAAAATGCTCCATTTGTGCCAAATAGCCCCGCTTCTTTAACTGGTGGCGCTCTGCGCCGTCATTAGGGCCGCAAACGCTATCGCTGGTTATCATCGCTAATGGGCGAGATCGGGGGGAGCTGAACTGCCTACGCGGCAATAATCGTACGCTCTGGCCCATCCGCTCCCCACTTCCATTGCTCCTCGGACGGCCAAGCCAGGGGAGGGGATAGTATTCCGGGAACCATACTGGAGAGTGTACAGTCTTGGTCCTACAGGGTGAATAATGGACAGAAGTTGGGCGATTTTTGGGTTGTTAGGGTAGGTATATTCCAGACTGAGGCACCCTGGCCTATAACCAGGACCAATGGAAATCTAGGTTGCACTCATGGAAAGCTCCACCTCTGGCGCCCCCTGTCTGAGACAAAGTGAAATTGGCTGGATAAGTCAGCGCCTCCTCAGAAGACGGTGCCTAAAGTGGCCATTGATGTTGCTTAATAGGCTGACCGCCTCTGCCTGTAGCCTAGGTGTGAATCTGTCTTGGGCACCTCAAGAATAGGGTCCTCGCTGGAGGTGACCTCCGTGCTCCCGATCCAAAAGGCTGCTTCGCTTTCACAAAGCAAGGGAGCCGGGCCATCGACCCATAGGACTGCAGCTGGCGGTCCGGTCCCCAGCATTGTCTGGACCCCCGACTCCCTGGGCCGGGACCACGGTGGGGCTAGACGCTATGGATCGGGACCTGTCGTGCCCTTGATTGATTGGGGTGAGCGAACAGCCCTGTAGGACGGATCAATCCAGGAGCTGGAGGTCCCGGCGCCTGCAAATCGGGGAGGCTCCAGTCTGTGATCGGCCGGCTAGGCCTGTACCTGCAGCAAATCCATGACAGTCATCAGCATGAGTTTATTGGAGCAGGAGGACCGTTCATCTCCATGCACTGTAAAGTTCTTTGTGGTGCACAGAAGGCACACCTCATCAAAGGCTGACCTTTTGACTGAGGAGCATGAGTGCATATTCATTTTAATATAGAGCCAATATCAGGCAAAATGATGGTAATATCCACCAATCAGGTATCAGCCAGGACAGTATTGCAGGTTTGGGTCCAACCAGACCCCTCTCGATGCTAAACAGTACAGAATAGCTACGTGGCAAAGCAGCATGTAGCTTATGGTAGGAAATTAGATGACATTAATGGATCAGATAGGGAATAATCAATAATCAAGTAGCACCCCCCTCCCCTCTGAAAATAATGATATACTGGCTAGGTATAGACCGGAGACACATGGTACATTGACTGTGAAGTGAAAGAAGGTAAGACAGAAACAGTGACTTCGTCAGACATATAAATGAATTCATAGACTGTACATTTTGGGCAAAAACTTCAGGTAAATCACTACATATATGAATGTGAGACATGGTTTTTAATTTCTTTAGCAAGGTATTGAGTCAGGAGTGTTATCATTTCTTAACTCCAGGCATTTATGTATCCAAAATATTATTGGCCACAGGCTAGACTATTGAGAGCTGTCCATTGATGTTAAGTAATATCTAAGGAATCTCATTTGCAGACTGGGATTTTTTAAGAAACTGTTTGGTGATGACTGTTCACCTCTGGCCAGATGCTGATGAACCCTAACGCCACTTAAAATGCCCCGTGCCTTGTCCATTGTTCCGAGTCCTGGTTCAGATCTCATAGGATCCATCAGATGATTCTGATCTGGAGTCTAATGCTTCTGCTTCTATAACAAACCTCCCTCTTCCTGCATGGGGCTCACCTGTTGTCAGATCAGGAAACAGTGAGTGGACGGACAGATAATGGGTGGATAATGGCCGGCCGGCAGGTCGGTTTGATTGACGTGACGTCAGGGTTCCGCAAGCTTCTGGCCGGCCGTGATAAAGTTGCCCATCCCTTCCCACAGTCCTCTCTGGCCAGACCCGACCTCTCCAGCACTCCGCCATCCAGGGAGGGAAAATCCAGTGCGAGGGGCTTATGCCGTCCCCATTTACATAGATAGCGTTTATTACACTCCGTACAGAGAGGAAAACCTCTCACAGCGTAGAATCTCCCTGACTAAGCTAGTAATTTACACGGCCAGCCGAAGCGGTTAACCTCAGGATTGGGGGAGCGGCTGGGTAGCGGGAATGTGACTCTCCTCTTAATAAAATTTATAAAAGAGAGACATTATACCCCTCCCAAGCATTCACACCCCCCGCCTTCCCAACCCATGCAGTATAACAGGAACTTTTCTCTTGACTTAGGATTCTGTTTCTGAGTCAAAGGCAAAGAATTTAATCGCCAGCTTCTGATGTGTGGAGTCATATGCTGAGCTGAAATGTTGCCACAATTGGTCATAGTGCAAGTGGAAAATCAGCAATTAATAAAATATAAATACTGGGACGAAGATAATATTAACAAGACATCTTAAGACATGATATTAAGACTGAAACAGAGAGACACCTGACTGGTCGGGAAAGATTTTGCGAATTGCTATAGAAGTTTGGCATGGAGCTGAACGTACAATGAATAACTATATTTAGATTGAGTTTTCATGTGTCATCAATAGCTAAGCAGAAGCCAATGATATCTAAGAGAGAGATTATGTTCTTAAAAGACAGATCTGTTCAAGGATATTCTGGGAACAGGGAGGATTCTCAGGGAAAAAATAAATTCATTCTTCAGTCTCCAGATCTCACAGGTAGGCGATCATACTGTTATTGTGCTTTACATGAAATACTTAAAAAGCACATGGTCCAACCAGGGGTGCTGCTAGTGATTTTGGACCCCATGAAAGCATATGTGATTGGCTGATTGACCAAACCAATCATGTCACGCAGGGGCCCTAGGAATCGTCCTAATTCCACCCCACCCCGGCGCTATTTATGTGCATCTACAAACATGGCAAAGGGAATAAAATTGCACAACGTGTCTGTGTGAATGATAGCCTCTGTTAAGGGTTGAAACATTATCAGTAATCAACCTCTCCCGTCTTCAAGTGCCGAAGGATTTTGGTTATAATCATAACTCTTTCCTTCATTCTCAGAGTGTGCGTCAGGCTGGTGGTGGGGGAGGGGGGGGGCGACTGTCATCTTCCATAGGTGGTAAATGGTGAAATCTGATGTGAGGGGGCAAAACTGAAGGCCAAGAAGAACAGAGGAGTTGATAACGCTTGATTGTTTGGTGGTGCCCCACCGATACCAGCACCACAACGTGCTCAGGTGGAAGGGGCTCCAGACTGCTGACCTGTGGGAAATTACCCAAGAGTCTGCACATCGACCCCCCCCGTCACCCCCACCCCCTTTTTGTCGGCAGGTGCTGAGGCGGATTCCTTTACGAGTGACTGCTAGCAGACCCCCATCCCATCACCCCCCTGAGCCCCCCTAAGATCTACCACACTCAGCCCCGCGGCAGCGACGCCAATCGATGGGCCACGCCCAGCCGAGCGTGTCCGCGCTGGGGCGCCTCCGCGGGGGATTCTGGGAAATCTGATTTATGACGCTTGTGAGTGTTGCTGACCACAAAGTTTGGGAGTGCTGCACCCTTCTCCCCGCCACTCCCCCCCCCTTTCCAAACGGCCATATTCATGTCCACTGAGGCCCGTGACATGACATTGGTGCAGAAACCTCGAACAAACGTTTTCAAAATCGTTTGCATGTCCTGTAAAAGGCACCAGCATGGCCACCTTGCACGCATACACTATACACCCGCACTGCATAAACCTCAAACACATTATTACACCCTCTAATGCCCATTGGGGGCGCTGTGTGGCTCAGTGGGTCCGTATGCTCTGTCTGTGATCAAAAAGCCGCAGGTTTAAATCCCAGGGTCAGCAGAATGATGTCACCATTGGGCCCTTGAGCAGGGTCCTTAATCCCTGATTGCTCCAGGGACAGTCTGAGCCTGCCTTCTCAAAAAATAAAGAAAAAAAAGCATGTTACTTCAGGGAAAAATTAAGGTTCTGCTAAATCAAGAAAATGTAAATGTTCTATTCTATACCCAACACAAACTGCATACCTACCCCATACATGCCCGAAACATACCTTATGTCCTTTGAGCCAGTGTGAGACTGAGGGGACTCCGGGGGGTGGCTGGCCCCCTTCCTTGAGACGCTGCCACATCACCAATTATGTCTCGCTCTCCTCGATGGTCCCGCCTGACCCGTTATCTTCCGCTCTCTCCTGCTCTGGGGCGATTAGCATCCCATCGGATAATGGCTTTTCTGTCTCCGCAATCCAACCAGGCAGCAATAAAACAATATTTATTAGCATGGAATATGCTAATATTTTTTTCCCAGCTCCCTGAGAAGCTTGCATTTTATTTACTTATTCTGCAGAGATGAATATTTGTGCACAAATAGCTCTGGTTAACTTCCGAGCTCTACGGTCCAAGAGAAGCCGCCCTTCCCAAGATGTCAATCAAGGTGACGGGTCACATGACTCCCTGTGCACATGTGGGCTTTTGCAGGTCTGTGTACAATTAGCAAGTGCAGGGGTTAAACCACAATCAGAGAGGAAGGGGTGCCCGGCCAGGTATAGAGTGAGCAGGGGTGGGGCTGGTCCTGAATAAGCTGCTCTGTACATTAGTTTATTAGTTATAATATGTATTTATGATCATAATTACAAAGATGCAGTATGTTCTTTTGTCGCCATGTTGTGTTAACACTTTAAAGTGATAAAAAATAAAGTTAAACATCCATCTTCTGAAACCACTCAATCCCAATTAGAGTAGCAGGGGGACCAGAACCTATCCAGGGAACCAACCCTGAGCAGTCACCAACACACTGCAGGGCCAATTTAGATTCACCACTCAACCAATCCTACATGCTTTTGGACTGCAGGAGGAAACCAGGTCCCCTGGCGAAAACCCACACGAACACGGGGAGAGCATGTGAACTCCACACAGAAAGGAGCCAGGATCGAACCCAGGACCTTCTTGCTGCGAGGTAACAGCACTAACCACTGCACCAGCCTATAAAGTCATACAAGGCACCAAAAAGTTATTTTATTTGATTTGATTATTGTACATACTGTGTCATTATTCATGCATCCAACCTTATAAGTCTAGCTTATAAGGGAAATTTTGGCAACAGTATGGTAAGCAAAATAAGTCTAAATATAAAAACACTAGACAGCAATCACATCCACTTGAGAAATCAGAGCGACTAATGAAAACTAATGTTAAAGCTGATGAAAAAGCGTGATATTTAGTGCAAAACTGACCTTTTATACAACATGCACTTTGAATCTTTCACAAAATTTCGGGACATTAATAAAAAAGGTTAACTTTAAAGGAGGCGGAACTGTACTCCGGCAAGGTGCAATTTGGACATAAGGACGTAGAGCTGGGCTCTATATTTAAACCCTGAGCATGTGTGTATGTGTGTGTCTGAATATGTGTGTGTCTGTGGGCCACAGGTTAGCAGCAGAAAGCTTCAATCTGAGAGACATTAGAGTCTGGGGGATTTGGAGAGTGGCATGTAAATACCAAAATAATTGCCATTTCCCCAGTCGGACGCCCTCTCTGATTAGGAGCAGTGAGATCAGGTCCCGGCTGTTCCGGTATAATTGCCCTGGGGGGCCTGACGAGAAGGTGCGAATCATCTCGCCCGTAATTGAATTGGTTGCTAAGAATCTAGCTTCCCCAGGGGGGTCGTGAGCGAGCTAGAGAGCTCTGTGCCTGGAGAGTGTGCGTGTATATGTGGGGGTGTTTTAATCTCTGAACGGCGAACACGGTGTCCAAATGAAGTGCACGATCCTCATAGTTAATGTGTGTGTTTATTGGCATTGAGCTGGATTTTTCTGTCAGTGCAGGGGTGGGTTTTAGGGAGGGTGGGGGGTAGATGGTGATATCCAATCCCCCCCCCCACATGTCCCTAAGGCTATTCTACTAGTAAGAGACTTCATTGTCTCTCCTCATTTCAAACACAGATCCCATTACACGCGTGATCGGTTAGAATAACTATCTCGCCAAGGCACTGTCCAGCCTTCAGTCTAAACAGGCATTTACACACGTTACTAAAAGTGACCTGTAGGGGGCAGTGAGCCTTACATCCAACTCAGTTCAAGGATCAAAGGTCAAGTCTACCCCATGGTTCTAACAGACTTGCAGTTTGTGTCTGGGATTAGCCATGAACATGACCACTCGCATTAGCATTCATTCAGGCAGCAGACCCTCTAAACCAGCCGGGATTTCACTGTGTTAAGGCTCAACTTGAATAAAACAGTGTTTAGTACTATAACAGCAAGCCTCGACGGCTTGTGTGCAAACTACAAACGCACACACAGTCCCGGCATGCCGCGTACGGCATGAGCTCTTTGGCCTGTCCGTGTCGTCCAATCAGAACTAGTCTGGCAGACGTTGTTGACCTTGGTGCTGTTGGACCAAACGAGCCTCACACATCTACACTGAAACCTCCTACTGGTGCAAACCACCCGTGATCAGGACACAGAGACAGGCCCACGCACATCAGTCTACGCAGCTGGCCTCTGTCGGTGCTGATGCCGGTGGATCTGTGAGTGTGTTCATTTACTAATACGAGCAAATGTTTCCAGAATATTCCCCCAGCGATGTCATCGATCCAAGCTCTATAAAAATGATTAGACTCGATCCAGGCCTGGCTGGCCGCCCCTCCCCCCATCCCCCCTTCCCTCTGCTCCTCGTTGACTCCCCTATTATTATATATTAACTTCATTAACAAGGAGGGAGGCCTTTACCATGCAATACCGTCCCTCTATGTCTTTGACGAGTCACATTCATAGTCATATTGATGCCTCATCGCTTTTGCAGCAGCTTTGGCAGAGACATGGGACATGTGACAGGTACGACACGAGGCACGCAGGCATGGCGTCCCCTTGACACTCTATATCAATCAGCAGATCTGCTGTCCACTACATGGACTGTATGCTGTGAAGGCGACGTCTCAATGGCGTGTCGGCCTCCTGGCCTCTGGGGATCTCAGTCTGACGGTTTCAGCTTGTGCCTCGGTGATTCGCATGTTTTTGTGTGTTTGCACCTTTGCGTGCCTCTGGTGTGTTCATGTGCATCTATGTTTGTAAACTGGATAATGGGTTGTGAGATACGCAGGCAAGCAAGACCAATCACGGAGGTGAGGTACACACACACACCAAGCAAATTTTGACCAATGACTGAGCTCAGACACACACAACAAGCAAACACTGACCAATCACTGAGCTGAGGAACACAAATGCCAAGCAAATTCTGGCCAATCATTGAACTCAGACACATATACGGAAAGCAAGCTCTGACCAATGACAGTGATTCTTCTCTAAATTGTGCTTGGAGAGCTCTCCAGAGGGTGGGTCGTGCAGCAGAACGCTGCTGCAGGTCGGCCCTTCCATCTCTTCAGGACATTTATATCAAGAGATGTAGAAGCAGGGCCTTCGGGATCATAAAGGACACATCCCACCCCAATAACAGCCTGTTTCAGCTTCTAAAATCAGGAAGGAGACTCAGGCGCATCATGACCAGGACTGAGAGGCTTAGGAGGAGTTTCTACCCCCAGGCCATAAGGTCTCTGAAGCTGGACATGCCATTGCACCTCACACCCTGATGGACACTGTGCTCTTGTACCCCTCACCATATCCACATTGCTACACTGGTCACTTTTTATGTCTGTGTTACCATTAATTTTGAACATACATCTCTGCTTGCATTTTTAGCTTTTTGCATTTTAACTTTAGAATAATTGGATTTTTAACTTGCACAGTCTACAAAAGAGCAGTTCAGGATGCATTTCACTACGTGTTGTACTTTGTATAACTATGTACAGTATGTGACAATTAAAGAATCTTGAATCTTTAATCCCAGCTTCCTGTGTGAAATGGCTGTACACTTCCTCAAAACAGCCCCCAAAACGGGGCCTCAGGAATCATGCCTTCCATGTTCCCCTCCGTAGAGACTGGAAGCTCCATACTGTATCCCAGAATGCCCGGTGGTCAGGCAGCTTCGTGGATCGCTTCGTGAGTCGCGTTGGGGGGGCGACAGGTGGGTACGCTTGC
>JAODJW010000081.1:18485750-18498059 GCA_026777045.1 Hyperopisus bebe | reverse complement strand
CTCGGGGTGGGGGGCTTTTGTCAAATGCGCCGAATGTGACAAACCTTTACCGATCACATTGAATCGTGCCTATTTTCTTTTTTTTTTGTTAGCAAAATCAGGTGCAGAGGGAAGCGTTAGTGACAGTTAATTTATCACGACAAAATGTAAGGAGCGTTACATCCGCGGTGGGGTCGCTGCGCTCTTTACGTCGCCGTGGCGTTTATCCCGTCCCGTCGCCGATCCCCTTCGTCTTCTCCCACCATAATCAATTAGCGCCCAGCGCGTCGGGGAAGGTGTCTGCGCCCTACATCGACAGCGAACTCAGCGTAAATGCTCCGTAAGCACTTTATCAGAGAGCTCCGCTCTCTCTCTCCGCCCCCGACATTCATTTCTTTTTGCTTTCTTGTTGTTTTTGTTACTTCGCAGCTCACTTCCGTATGAAAACCATCATCCTGACACTCATTAAAGAGCAAAGAGAGGAGGAAAACATCAAGGCGTAGAGGTGGTGGTGGTGGGGGGGGGGTGTGCTCTCGCACGCTCGCCTCTTCAACCTGCGGTCAGAGAGACTCGCTCGTTACCACGGGAGACGATCACAAAGGCGATCAATTATGGATCAAATGAACGGCACTTGCCGCGCCTTCCCCTGCCGTCCCTTCTCCGCTTTCTCTCCCTATGCCTGACCACCTTCTCCGGCAGGAGAAAAGAGGAGCGTGCAAGTCTAGACAAAGACACTCCTGAAGTTTTGGGTCCGGAAGATTGAGGAACATTCATCGCCCGTTAATAACTGCGGTCAGACCTCAGAACTGATCATTGACATCAAGGCTTAGGGTCTCAAAACCTGAGTTATAATAGCCGTATCTATTTTATTGCTTTGTTATTATGTTTTCTAACATTACTGGCTGCTTTTAAAGAACTCAGTAATTACACAATAATTATGACGTGAATAAAAATGACAGTGAAAGACATCTTAAGTTTAAAGTAGGCAGATGGAAATGTGCTGCGTAACAAGGTAGAGTTAAACGGTAACATTTCTCTCTGATATATTTACACAGGTGGAGATTGTATTCATGTGTTCCTCTCATTTCTGTTTGTTTATCTTAGTATCTCTTGGAAACACACATGGGAGCTACATGCATATGGTTACAATGATTTTACATCCCAGTATGGTGATCACTTCCTTTGTATTTTCAGAGTTATAAAATGAAGAAAAAAAGATGTTTAAATGGTAATTTTAACTCCAAGCTAGCGTTGTGGGACTGTATCGCATTTTCACCTAGCTGAAACCTCCATTGTCATTAGGAATGGTAATCATTTGCCTGCTTCTCTCTCTTCTCCATCTTCTCCTCCACCACACTCATCTCTCTATCCCCCTTTCTCCCCCTTTTCTCTATCACTCTCTCGCTCGCTCTGGTTTTATTCAAAGTGCTTTATTGGCAGGATATATATGTAAGAAATATATCGCCAAAGTGCAGCGTTGCTTTTAAAGATCGTAACAGGTGAATGGCGAGTAGAATGTGGAAAAAATAAAAAAATAATCCCAATAAACAATGCAAATGACAAATTTAATATACATACAAAAAGCCACTATCTATTTTTTTCTCTCTCATTTCTTTCTCACCATCTTTACCAATCCCTCTCCCTTTTTACATTCCCTTTCTGGCCTAGGCTCTATCACCAGGTGAAACCAACTATGAAAATAATGACAAATAATGGTGTGGATGAAGGGAACTGATACGATTCTTATTCCACTTGCGGGCTCCGATGGATTAATTAGAAAAACATTAGCAGCTGAGTAATTAGCTGATTTAAGATGGTCATAGAGATTTGGACTAGGCCCACAGTCCATGGTTTTGAATTTCAACTTTTAAAATGAAATACTATTAAAATATTACTTAATAATAATGGCTGTCCATGTTTCTGAAACCGATTTTTTTGCGAAGTAACTGCAGATGGTAGCTGTCCGTGGTTCTGGAACGCCTTTGGACTCAGAAGTCCGCGTGTAGCCGTCTGTGGTGCTGAACCAACAGTTTAATGTAATAACGGCCCGTGGCAGCTGTTCGTGGTTCTGAAATCCCGTTCACTGTAACGTCGATACGCGGAAGCTGTCCGTAGTTCTGAAATCCCCATTAATCTAATAGCAATCCTCAGGTAACTGTCCGAGGTGCTGAAATCCCCTTTTACTATAATAGCGATGAGTGGTAACTGTCCGTGACGCTGAAAAAATAGCTATAAACTCAGTATGGTTATTATTGTATACATATGTATATTGTATTTTTTTAAAAAAGCACGTCTGTTTTATATTTGTATTACATAATTAGTGTTCTATTTATAATAATAATATTAATAATTATGAGTAGTAGTGTTTATATTTTATTAGTTGTAGCAAACCACAGGCAAGGATGAAGGCAAAAGCAGGCATGGGGAAAACCAAAGGGGGACTTTATTAAATGAAACTACAGGCAGGGCAAAAGGAAAACGGACTACAAGGGGTCAAAACGGGGTAGGGAGGATACATTGAGGACACAGGGCACGCTGAGGAGCAGATGCAGGCAGCAACATCAATGGCTGCACTGGGGAGCTCGAGACAGGGAGGCACTATATACATCACTGATGAGGGAGCAGATGAGAGGCACCTGGAGTGATCCACACAAGGGCTGTAATGAGAGATAAGGATAAACAGGTAACAGGTGTGGCTCATTAGAGCCAGAGAATGAGGGGGCAGGGACATAGGGTGTGACACTAGCATATTAATAGAAAACATAAGAGTAACATTTATAGTGTTGTGAAGCATGAGACCACTGCAACTTTGCATAATGCATATATAAAAATGGGACTTATTCCGCATATTTAATTGGGGTTTTTCATGGCTTAACACATTCTTTCCTATAATGCCAGTCTGTAAGCTCTCATATAGCCCTTTTCCATCAATGTGATGCTCAGACTGGTTCTAGACTTTTCTGCTGCCGATTACCTGGTACTGGCGGTTTGACACTGCACAGGCGTGATGTCAGCTTGTTAAGAGAGGGTGCAGTGAATGTGAACTTGTTATTTACACTGTTTAATGTTGTTTTGATTTTAGCATTTGCTGAAAACATCCAGGAAAGTATAGCTGAAAAAGATTTAGTTTCTTAGTATGGAGAAAATAATTAACAAATGAGAAGAAAAAAAACAAATTATAAAGTAATGTATAGATATTAAGCAGTAATGCTTTGTAATGTAACTTGCTAATGTTTTGTGAAAAAGAATTTCAACTCGTACTAACATCAAAACCGGTGCATTAGCCTAAACATTTTTTTTGTCAAAAAAACATTTAACAAACTCAAAAATGTTACCCAGTGTTATGTTCGTCATGGCCATCTGTTATGCATGATGTTTTTAATCAGTGGGAAAACGGGCCGGTTCTCAAGTCACACCAGTTCAAAACCACCAGTTCAAAACCGGCTTCCTGTCAGCACTGGCACCGGCCCCAGCACCATCACCAACACCAGCACTGCTACCAGTATCAGCACCAATATCGGCACCAGCACCATCACCAACACCAGCACCAGCACCAGTGGAAAAGAGATAATAAGGTGATGTTGGCATCCCATGACTGAGAGGATTCTGCTGAGCGGCTAATGATCCCATAATTGAATCATAAGTTTACTTTCAGAACCGGCAGCGGGTCATGAGCAGTGGGATTGTCAAGGTCCCTATGAGCCTGGCAGCGGTACCACAAGGCAGGCAGTGGGGTGGGGGTGGGGATGCATATGTCCCTCAGTTCCTAGCAGGGGGTAGTGGAGCAGAAGGGGGTCGGGGTAAGAAAAATGAATTGATCCCGATGGAGGTCGTTAGCCAGCCTCTTCAATTAACCGTGACACAACGAGGAGGGGATAAAGCAGGGGAGAGGCTCGCCTCACCATGACAACGGGGTTCTGGCACTTAATGAGACAAACGAGGGCTAATACTTATTTACTGTGTGGGCCAGAGTGGGCCAATCAGTGTGCAGTGGAGAGCCCTGCTGGGTGTAGATCTCCCAGCTTCTCACTACACATGGGCTATAAACCCATAACCTGGGCAAGGCAGCATGGTCCAGCATACAGGGCTGCTGCCCATTCAGAATGGAGCCTGGTCAATGCCCCAGATCCATAAATCCCCATACAGCTTCATTGGTATTTACCAGGAGGGGGCGCTCTAAAAAATGTTTGAGGAATTTCTGTGCACCCTCTGAATGAACATGGAGTTCAAAGGGAAAAAGGTGTGTCTGGGAATTTGGAGAGCTTCAGGAAGGGGGTGGAAGCCTAGGACTGATGCAGCACTCCAGGATGAAGGCGGAGCCTGGAGATGGAGACACACCCCTGGGGATGGAGACAGTCTGCCAGGATGGAGAACGGCATCAGCGCAAAGTTAGACTACGCTGGTCCGTCTGGCTCATCCCCAGCAAGCCTCTCCTCGCTCGCTCATAAATGAACCAGGGGAAACTAGCTTCCTCAGCAATTCAGCCCCTGGAGTGAAGAAAAAAAAAAATCAAAATATCAATAACCTCTTATAGCATTAAGGAAAATGCCTAAATCTTTCGCTTTCTTGCCCCCCCCCCCCCTTTACGTTTTGCCAATATCACTCAGCCACTTATACTTGGCTCCGCTAGAAGTTTCACAAGCGCTGTAAGAAGCCATGCTTATAATGTCCTGTCTACTGTCATTGTCCACCAGTTTGCCATCCTAATGGAGCAGGTGATTATGAACTAGATTTTACCACTTTTGAACTGTTGTGCTGTTTGACAGAAGCTCAAGTTAATTATACGACAGAGTCCTTGCAGAAACTCAAGCTAGCAGCCATTATAATCACCAGTACCATTCTGCTAACTGCCAAACTGTTATGTGGTCAGACATTATCAATCGATCAAGCAATAAATCGATGGATCGTTGATTGGGATGATTCTGAGAACATCACACACTGGTTGAGGGTAGGAAAAAATGCAGGTGCGGAGGGATAGAAAAATGGAGGGAAAATGAGACACAGGACAGACGGAGAGGTGGGGGCAGGCTAGATAGGGGAATGGAGAGGAAACCTGCATGACTGCTCAGGGAAAAATATTATTGATGATTTTGGGGGATGGGGGTGTAAATTATTAAAAAGGCCCCAGCGGACCCGTGAGTCTATCTTTGACACCCGATAGGAACAGACACTGATGTGCTGGACGAGGCGGATATGTCGGAGGACAGGGGTGTGGGGGTAGGGGGGGATTGTTGAATGGAGCTAAACGGACACCATGTGCTATTTGCTCTTTGTGTCTGCTGTCAGTCGAGGTTTGGGGGGTCTGCAGGGTTGGGGGGTCTGCAGGGTTGGGGCTGGCCCATTCATTTGTCACTAAGTCCCTGCCTGCATGCAGGTGTGGTCTGTGCATACGGGCATGCATGAAGCCGGTCTGAATATGGAGACCTGATATGTGATGACGTGGAATGTTTCCGAAGGGGGGAGAGGTGTGGACATCAACAAGCAATGGGGTGGTATAGGGTGCCACACCTCATCAGCTACTGCCTGACCCCCCCCATCACCGCGCTCGGGGTGTCTGTCATCCAACCTGACATTAAGAGCTCCGACGGACGGCCTACCATCGCCGCAGAAACCGGCTGATGGGATGCCGTCGGGCAGCTGTCGCACTGCATTGTCCTCCAGGGCCAAGGAGAGGTCAATGTTGGCCTGTTGATGTTTGGTGTTTCTCTGCCAGCTTATATCCGCTGGTGCTGCAGATGTTGAGGTTTGAGCTCAGTTTGTGTCATATGGACAATTTGACAAGAGGATATTTACATAAGGGTCAGGCCACCAGTGGCAAATATGACAAGGTGCAAGGTTGCTCATTCATATCTTTGGGGGGGGGGGGCGCATTTGTGACCCCTAAGAATGTGGGAGCCAGTGGGTCTTCAGCAGAACAATCATTGTGCCTTTAAATCATGCTGGAATTGTTTTTACAAATATCCTAATCAGTTTCCGTTCAGACTCCCAGGATCTAAGGTCTCCAGACAATGATCCGTTTGCATGAATCTATGGCAGGGACTAACAGGTGGGAGGAGTCAGCCAGACACCAAGCTGTTTCTGACTAATTAACAGGCCACCCCACCCACCTGTCACCTGATAAGGCACATGATCATTATGAACATGCACTACAGGGATCCAGAAATTCATAAACAAAATCCATCAATTCTTCTTCCTAGCATATGTCCTGCATTGGTGCATGTTGTGCTTTTTGCCACATCAGTCACCACTTGTTCCTGTCTGTTGCATCTTCAGGGGTGACTCTGGCTTCCTGCATGTCCTATTTGAGTCGGTCACACCAGCGTTTCTTTGGTCTTCTGCAGGGTCATTTTTCTAGCGGGCTTTGGTGCAGTGCTGTCTTTGCTATTGACTGGCTGCCATTACGGGCTACGAGGCCATACCACTGGAGGTGCACCTCACACATCCTCTCAGCAATGGGAGCTAGTCTCATGAGTTTTTGCACATCACTTTTGGTGATGCAATCGAATCATGTCAGGCCGAGTGTCCCTCGCCGCATCTTCATTTCTGTTAAATGCTACTTCATCTGCTACAACCCCAATAACATATAACCTATGACTTATAACCTTTTCTTGTAGCAAATATGATCCCACAAAGCACTCTCTGAATGGGCCATAGAAACGTATGCGCTTGTGTGTGCGTGAGTGTGTCCATGCCCACACGTGTGTGTCAGTGCGTGTGTGAGGGAGTCAAAGAGAAAGACAGAGAGAGCTGCAGTATCGACTAGCCATCAAATCTACCATCGTCTTTCTCTCTGCCTCAGCATTCCTCACCTCTACCATTACTGCTCATAATCTCATCTGGAGAGGCACTCAGGAGAGCGAGCGGGGGGTGAGACGCACCAAGGGGGGCAAGAGAGCGAAAGGGAGGGAGGCAGCAGCCTGATCTGCTGCATTTACTCTTGCTGCTAAATGATGGTCAGATCAGATCGAAGTTCACAGGGTTTTCTCCTTTTTATTAAGCTGGCCATCACCTTTCACATCCAATCCAAGGTGGTCATCACCTTTCACATCCAATCCCAGCTGGTCATCACCTTTCACAATGAACCCCATTTGGTCATCACCTGTCACATACAATCCCAATTGATCATCACCTTTCACGTCCAATCCCAGCTGGTCATCATCTTTCACAAAGAACCCCAATTGATCATCACCTTTCACATCCAATCCCAGCTGGTCATCACGTTTCACATTAATTCCCAATTGGCCGTTACCTGTCACATCCAATCCCAGCTGGTCATTACCATTCACATCCATTCCCAGCTGGTCATCACCTTTCACATTCAACCCCAATTGGTCATCACCTTTCACATCCATTCCCACCTGGTCATCACCTTTCACATACAACCCCAATTGGTCATCACCTTTCACATCCAATCCCAGCTGGTCATCATGTTTCACATTCATTCTCAATTGGTTGTCACCTTTGACATCCATTCCCAGCTGGTCATCACCTTTCACATCCAATCCCAGCTGGTTGTCACTTTGCACATCCAATCCTGGCTGGTCATCTATTAGATGTGAATCTCAGATGTGTTCTGGCGCGGGGATGAGAGTCAGAGTGATGGCTTGGTCTGGAGTAGAGGGAGCAATACGGTGGGGCTGTGCTAGGGAGAAGGATCTACCTGGGAGAGAAAGGAGGGTGGGCCTTTTGTGGGGGAAAATGATCAGCTGGTGGAGACAGGTCTGCAATTCACAGCTGTCTTCAGAGAAAAACCCCACATGAATAGTAAGTAGGCCCAGAGCATGACGGCAGAGGTCCCGTGGTCGATACAGTTGTGGTCAGGAGAACCATGGTATTGATGAGGCGAAGGAACAGTCTGATGCTGAAAAGGGGGAGACTGTGGAGGCTGTTTGAGAGGTTCCAACAGTCTGAGAGTTAGTACCCCAACTTCAGGTTAGAATCAGGGTAATTATCATGAAATAAAACAACAGAAAATGTAAACTGAAACAAGAAGATACAAAAATAAACTATAAATATTGCTTCCAAAACGTACTGTAACAAAATAAAAACAAATGTTACCATATACAACGATTGTCTTTTATGACCATTAACAGTTCCTTTAATATGTTTTGCCCATTTTGAGGACATCACACATAATGTGCACAGTTCATTCATGCAGGAGTCTCTAAAAATCAGATACATAAAACAGGCTGCAACCATCAGTCTGTCCCTCAAAATAAAATGAATAAACAAAGTAAAATATATAAACATACAGTATAAATACATAATTCAAATAAAAACTAGTAATTGAACCACACAAGATACTAATTAAAACTAAACTGTATTTATAATCAAAACTGAAAATAATATAAAAATTAAAAATAAATATTAAAAAATAGTAAATTATTTTCCTAGGGGTTACTATTAGGGGCGGCATGGTGGTGCAGTGGTTAGCACTGTTGCCTCACCCCTCTGGGACCTGGGATCAAGTCTCCGCCTGGGTTACAGTGTGGAGTTTGCAAGTTGTTGTCGTGGGGTTTCCTGCAATGGGCTGGTTCCCTGCCATTGCTTCTGGCATAGGCTCTGGACCCCCTGCGACCAAGTAGGATAAGCAGGTTAGAAAATGGATGGATGAATGATTAGTAAAATACTATTATTTTACTAAATGTTGCTGGTCAGAATCACTGTGTGGTGGGGGCATGTGGATATTCAGGCCGGGGAAAGTCGAGTGACCGGCTCCTCCCATCACTTCACCTGACCCATCATGTAAGAGTTCCAAGTTCATTTACCCCCTGGCCCCAGATCAGTTAGACTCACCAAGCCTGCAAAATAACACCGCCCCCCCCTCGTCCCCATCCCCCGAAACCTGAAACTGTAGTGGTCTGCTTACTCTTCCTGTCCTTTAAATGGTACTGTGACCCTTGGCTTCCGGAAGGATCCACGGCTGCTAGCTGGACGGAGCCTCCCGGGACTGGCCGTATCCCTCCCCCCCCCCACTCTTTCTCCTTCTATTTCACTCTCCTTTCCTCTCTCTCCCACCATCCTGATCAATTCCCCATCAGATCTTAATGCTGTGGCGTCTTAATCAGACCAATAACCGCTCTCTGTCAGGACCATCGACTGTCCCTCCACCCCCCGGTGACAGCATCCTGATTCAGGGCCACATGTGGATAGACACTAGGCTCATTCATGCTCATACAGCATAGGAGAGCAAGGGCCAGCTAGGAAGATGATTGGTATGGGCTGCATTCCAATTGGGCATTCTCTTGGGAGGTCCATGGATGCCCAACCAGTCAGGTGAATTTAGTTATATCTAAATGTAATGCATTGTGTAGACTAAGCAACTAATACAACAAGGTAAACAAACTGTAAACTCTGTGTGTGTGTGGGGGGGGGGGGTTAAATGTACCCCATAATATGATAAAAATCTGTTTTTTGTCTTTGTGGGGAGCATTTTTCAGGTCTCCACAAAGATCTGTGAATGCAATCAAAAAACTAAAAATGCCAAAAATATTTTGTTTGGTTATTTATGGTTAAGGTAAGGGCTGGCTATAGGTTAAGGTCGTCGTGTTGGGATTAGAGTTTTCCCCATAGAAATGTGTGTTTTTTTGTTTTTGTGTGTGTGTGTGAGAGAGAGAGAGAGAGAGAGAGAGAGAGATAGCATGGAGGGTGTGCTTGCAAAGGGTGCAGATCCAGGTTCCCTCAGAGGGTATGTACAAATGCTTTTATTGCTTAAAACTAATTCAAAATGCAGTAAATGGTATATGGTTTAAACAATATAATAAGTAATATTGTACACTGAAATAGTTAATAATCTTAAACCATTCATATAGCCATGTAGTGAAATAATGAGCTTGACCCTCCCCCCCATAATTTTTGTTACTGATAAGGCATGTGGCCAGACAGTAAAATCAGACTGTTTTCCAGATATGCCAGCCCACCCACCCCTGTCCCCCAATTGGCTCAATCTATCAAGTGAAAAGCAGAAGTCAGCAAATTGTACAGAGAGGAACCGATCAGTAGGGTTGCCGGACGCCCCATGAAATTTATTTCAGGCTGCAGGCCTTTTTAAAACACTTTTTTATGTCAATTTGAGAAAATATTGTCATCCAGTTTAAATTACAAAAAAAAAAATTCTTTCCATTTTTTCAGATATTTCAAAATATGTTTTTTTATTTTTATTTTTTTTTAACTAAAAATGCTAAGAATTAAACTAAAACTACAAAACAATATTTAACACTACATGAAAAGTGGTTGCTTCCACAGAGTTGGTGGGCCCTGTCGTCATCCTGGACCTTCCTGCATGGGGCACCAGTTTGATTACCGCTCAAAGCGGAGATTCCCCCTGTTCCCTGTGACGAATGCAGCGATCAATAAATCACAGTGGTTTGAGGAGGCCCACGGCTGGGGAGTTTTTGTCGTGGAGTATTTATTGCAGCTGTCACCTGCGTCCCTCTCCATCCGCGATCCGCCAAGGGCTGGCCACCACGGCCTGAAATATGAAACCACACCGGCGTGTTTAACAAAGGGCCCGACACCACCATTAGCGGAAGTTTAGCTCTCTGTGCGTGACTGTCTGTGTGTGAGGGCTGCGTTTGAAAACACCACAAATTCAGTGTCACTTGGAGGGTATGTGGAGTTATTTTACTCCCCTACGATGAGTCACACAGGTGTCATTATCTGCAGGGATGTTTTTCTGAAGACAGATGGCTTGTAACTCCGGTTTGGAGCCAACAAAGGCAAGAGAGGAGGACTGAAACATCGTCATCGCAAGTCTGTGATAGTCTTTAAGGGTTTTTGGGGGGGGGGGGGGTGGAGCTGGGAACAGTGCCCCTCCCCATTCACTTGAAATGACAGTTAAGTGTGATGACCAGCATTGCCATGATCAGCATCATTGTACTGAGTTTTAAATGTTTCACATGGCTACCAAACAGGAGGTATCAAGCACAAATCTAACAATTGTTTGTTTTAATTACTTATTTGAATGTAGTTGTTTACTTTGCAGTTTGTTCAGACTCAGTGAATCAATACTATTGTGAGGTTATGACTGCGTTCACTTTGCACTTTTGCATGAGCAGCTTGTCGGTACCCTATAGGTAGGTAAAACAATAGGTTATGAGTGCACCGAAAACACGAGTTAACACAAAGGGAGACTTACTAGGTACGATGTAGTTGTTTTGCATCCCAAAGTGCAAAAATCTAATTACAACTATAGTAACCACATCTCTCCCACCCCAAAATTCTCTCTGCCTCTTATGCTTAAAAACAGCCCCCTCCCCCATCTGAAGAAAATCCTTTTTTGAGTTTAATGTCAGAATATGAGAGATTCTCTCACTAGCTGTGATTACTCAGGTTCAGCTGTTCAACAGTTCAGAAAACCTTAACTACCTAAGTAGCCTGCTTAGTATTTTACTATCAACAACACTAGCCATTTAAACAAAGTTACAAAGGTGAATAATAACAAGCCCTCCTCTAATTCTAACCTTCCTGATAATTAACTTTGTTTAAATTCCAGATTATAATTTAAATTGTCGTCAGAGTTAAACAGTATATGGCATTTTAATCCATGTTATAATTCACTCACACAATGTAATTGTGCTTCAAGACAATAATTTAACTGTGAGAAGAATGTTTAAAAACCCAGGTCCCAGATTTTCTACATTTTACTCCAAACTGATTTTCAAAGACAGATACTTCCTGTAATTTAGCAAATACGTCCACCTGAAGAAAAAGCGTACAACCAGACTAAGCTTTAGGAAAGTGGCCAGTCTCTGGTATGCAAAAGGCAACCCACCTTACCCATGACACAGTCTATTGTGTTGTAAAGCTATTCAGCTTGATTACAATCCTGTGGGATCCCTCCCATAATTTACATACAGTCGTGTCACAACAGGTGTCACAAAAGGTTGTGAGTTCAGTTCCCTGAGGACACTACGACTGTACAATGGAACGAGGGACTTAACCTTCAAGCAATATAAAGATTTATAAATTGCTGCACTGCGCGGTAAAAGAGAAATTTGTTTTGGATGAATAACATTCAGTATTTTCTATTTCTATGAATCTTTATTTAGGTAAAATTCAGTGAATGGCTTCTTTGCAATTACTTTATAGTGCCGGTGGTCCGTCCGGATGGTGCTCTGCACAGCGAAGGTGCAGACGCCGGGTGCAGTCCGGGAGAAGAACATCTCTGCTTCTTCAGACCCGCCACGGATGTGATGAAGCATTTGCACGGATATCTAACCTCAAGCCAAGCTGAAGACGGGCTCAACCCAAGTGCTTAATCTGATTTCATGGTTTAGGAGGTGTTTTTTTCAGTATCTCTGCATGCTTTGTTCAATCTCAGGCAAACTT
>JAODJW010000081.1:18440595-18453132 GCA_026777045.1 Hyperopisus bebe | reverse complement strand
AATTAGAGGACTGATTGGCTGAAGAGTCCTCACACCTGGGTTTGAACAGCTGACCTACAGGTTATCCCAAAAACCTGAATACACACCAGCCCTTTGTGGATAAGACTGGGCACCCCTGATGTAACATATTCTTTTAATTCACTGCAATGGTGTTAAATAAGACAAGAGTATAAAATCCCCAGATGTAACTACATATGTTTGATGCTGACTGCAGCCATAGGAATGTGTCTTGGTGGGATCTGCTCTAAGGTGCTGGGCAGCGACTTGGTGGGAGGTTTTGGTCTCCATGGAGTTCCATAATTCTATAAAGGTCATAGAAAGGAAAATCTATGTGTTCGTCCCCCCCACTTAGGCACCTCAGCCAAGAAATATATGTCAGACGCTGATTACCACACACACATGTCTCTGCTTGTACTGTGGTTTGGTATAAGGACATGAACGTGAATTCTGACTTCATATTCTTCATTGTTATTAAATCAACATCCCTTTGCCAACTTGCAGTTTATTTCCGCTTCTTTTGCCACATCCAACAGGCCAGTTGTGACATTGGTCACCTCTGTGCAACAACAGTGAAACTGTGCTGACTCACAAGCAGAACCCTGCTTCTACAAACCACACAACAGCAGCCTAAACCATGAATGATAATGCGGAGGCAGAATAGGATGTGACACAGCAGGTAGGTGTTATTGGGCCTATAGAATTCTCCCACTGGGCAGCTCCTATTGTTCCTATCTTACCAGAGGGTAAAATATATAAAACACTCCCAGGATCCACGCTGCCAAGTTGGATGCATGCTCTCTACCATGGGTGGAGGATCCTTTTGCCTCACTGGCAGATGGACAAACATTTTCAAAGCTTCACATGAGTCACACATACAGTAACAGCAGGGGTGGAATGGCAACAAAAATCAGCCCAGAAATTTGCTGTCAAGGGTGGGGGAGGTTTGCGATATTTTGCCTGTCATGATCATATTTGCTATATTACACAGCTGTTTAGCATCAATGCCCGGTCCTGACATGACTGACCCACCAGGAAAATTCCCAAACTTCCCAGTCCAAAGTAGGTGGATGAGCTCAGGTCATTCCTAGGTTTAGTAAGTTATTACAGCAAATTCTAACCTGGTTTAATGCCTTTCTACCAGTTACTGCACAAAGAGCTCATGAAGGTGGCAGACAGCTCAAAGAAGGACCTTCTATAGTCAGCACCGCTGCTGGTACATTTTGATCCAGATAATTATCTTTTCAGGTGATGTATCAGCCTATGAGGTGGGGGCCATTTTGTCACAACTCATGGAGAATGGAACAGAAAAGCTGATGGAACATGTTTATTGCACAGTTATAGCAGCAAAGAAACATTAACAATAGTTTTTAGGATTTAAAAAACCCATTTCTACATGTAAGTACATGTACAGACAGCTTCTTACAGTCTACAACGATCATAACCCTTTAATGTGTCTTTTTAGTCCAAAGCTGTTTTGCCCAAAGGCTCTGCAAAAATTGAGCACTGGGTCTAATCTTGTCTGCATAGCAGTTCCAAAAAATATAGAAGGCGGGGAGTAAACAAGCAAATGGGCATTTATTTCATTGTCTGCCACTTCCAGAGAGCCCTGACACATAACTACCACCTGACACTGTGTTTCTGCTGGATAGACTGTCAAATTCTCCAGTGATGGCAAAGCAAATTAAAATGTAGGCAGTAAAAGACCCAGTACTGTCATTGGTAAAAAGACATGTGATTCAGGACTGGAAAACTGAAAATGAATGCTTCATGCGGCAGAGAAGTGCCAAATGGTAAAAATAGGTTAATGAACACAAAATGCTGACAGAGACAAACTGGTCTAACAAGTCTACCAGTCACAGATGGGAAGTGATTCGTGCAAGACGCAGTGAGATCAGGCTCGGTGTGACGGAATGGAGATTTGACTAATACTACAGTAAATTACTACCTACAATGGATATAAAGAGTGTACACACCCCTGATAAAATGGCAGGTTTTGTGATGTCAAAAAATGAGACCACAAAAAATTATTTAAAAAATAAAAAAATAAAAATTAGTTTCCCATCTTTAATGTGACCTATAACCAGTACATTTCCAGAACAGGTAAGCGCACACTCAGCTCACTGAGCCATGCAGCCATCTGGGGAGGAGAGGAAACACACTGAAGATCTGAAGACAAACAGGTGCTCACCCTGACAGTTTTGAAACATGATGTTGAAGGGAAAGATTATGAGTGTGCTGTAGCTGCAGCAATTAATGATTTCTGGGTCATGCACCAGATCTGTCAGTCTCTGGCAGGGTTGTAAACATTGAACTGTTTATAATTGACTCAGGTCTGTCCCTATTCAAAAATGTGGTTGGATATTTTTTTACTTGCTTGCAATCTTTCTAAATAAATGATCTGATTCAAAAACATTGTGTCATTATTGCTAAACGTTCGCGATGGATACGTGCAAGCACTTCATATGTGTTTATTATACACCATCAAGCCTGGGTCATTCGGAAGTACCGACAGACTATACAGGTCACTGATAGATGACGAACATGGATGTAATATAAATAAAAAGCAAGTTGTATCATGGTTAGCTGGAGAAGGTACATACACATTACATAAGCTACTAAAACTTAACTTTAGAAGAATATCGATTCTCAGTGGCAGGCTGACTTAGTAGGCATGTCAGCTTATGCTGAACACAATGATGATTTTAAATACATGCTAACGTGTATAGACATTCTATCAATGTATGCGTGGGTGCGGAGTCTTAAAAACAAGACCAGCATCGAGGTAAAGAAAGCGTTTGAAAACATTCTCTCTAAAATCAGGGTTCCCAAAAAGCTTCAAACAGATCACGGGAAGGAATTTTTTAGCATAACATTACATAATCTTACCAAGAAACACGGGATAATACATTTCACGTCACTGCCTCCTTGGCAACCACGCCCCCAGGCGATCCAAGCCAATGATCCCTACTCACTCAGAGAGACTCCACACACACCAAACCCCAGGATCGCCGGTGATGTCATTCTGTGCAGCCACGCCTCTTCCCAGCTGTTGCGTGTGCTACCGGTTGTTCTTATTATTTCTGTTCTGGAAGCATGTTGCGAAATCTTATCCGTTTTCTGAGAGGTCAAGCATTTGTATGGAAGAGGATTAAGGTCACCATGTAAATATTATTTGAATTCTGACTTTAATGTCAAAATTCTGACTTTTTTTCCTCAGAATTTTGACTTGACAATAATCTCAGTATTTAGAAAAAAAGTCAGAATCTTGAGATTAAAGTCAGAATTCAATTAATATTTTTATGGTGGCCCTAATCCTCTTCTGTACATTTGTTTCTGTGTGTACAATTCTGATTTTTTTCTGGTTTTAATTGTTGCTTCTGTTTCTTGATTTGTTTTTTTTTTGTCTTGCCCTGTTTGCTAATCGCATGACCCTTGCTTGTTTTCAGCAACTCTGATCACACTCAGCGTTTTGGGAATTGTTTTGCCTGTTCTGGACTGTCCAACTATGATTATCACCAGCTACAATAAATCTCTGCTTCCCAGGTTAGGTCCACATTTCGGTTCTCTATTCTCACACTCTTTTGCTAAATGCAATTAAAAGTCAGAAAAACAGTCAAACAAATACATACTTGTCTGTGTATCCATACGTAAGAAATACACAACCGCAGGAGGCAAGTAGCAAATATAAATACTTTGGATGAATAAGACAAATGAAGAGGATTATTATTATTGCAGTGTTTTTTTGTTGGGTCAGTGTAGCTTTATTTGGGTTCCAATGATGGCTTCAGTGTTATTTCACTGTCCGTTTGTATACTTTCAATAAGTGATAGTTGTATATAATCTTTTCATTTGTTTTGTTTCTCGTGGATGTACATTGTGCAGTGCATAGTTATTTCACTGTTAGCTTTGTTAGAGTAGAGGCGGACACCACCTCCTGTAAGTTATGTTTTGGCAGCATAGGGTAGCTAGTTAGGTTTTTTTTGTTCTTTTTGCTCAAAAGAGTAGGTAAGATTTTAAAACCAAAGCAAATAGGGGTGTTTTGGTTTTGTTTTGTTCTTTCCTTTGGTGTGGCCTCAGGCCCAACATGTATCTTGTCCCGTAATCTTTTCTTTACCTTGGTGTGCAGTCAACGCCTATCCGGATTCTTTTGGAACCTATATGACATACACCTTTTTAGATAAGCACCGTAAAAATCCGTTTGGACATTCCTGTCATTATTCATTTTTTTCAATAGCTTTCCTGGGGAAAATTAAAACCTAGACGTTTGATATAACACGACACCATCTGCAGATTGTGATCGGCTGTTGCGGCTGTCTTTATGGCTTCCAGGCTATGTGGAGTGGCAGGCATACTATCAATAATGGATGCTATATAGTTTATTTCATCTGAATGAGTGTCAGTCTCATTTTCCAGGCATTGTAATGGACTGTGCGAGAGAGTGTCAGCCACTGTCTATGTCTTTCAGGTGCATATTCAGCTGTTGGTTTAATTCTCATAAGTCTTCTGAGTAGCCTTTGGCATCGTATTTGACCATTATCTAAGTCATTTTCTTTCACGAGTGGCACTAAGGGTTTATGGTCGGGTGACCAGCTTAGAGTTTTCAAGGCCACACAGGTACTTCTCGAATCCCTCACAGGCTCCCACACTCGCTAAGCATTCCTTCTCAATCTGTGCATATCTGGTTTCAGCGTCGGACACACAGGATTCCAGTCCCCGTCGTGCAGTTGCAGCCGCACCCCGCCTATGCCATAACTGTTGGCATCAGCTGAGACAGCAGTAGGTCAGTTCACAGCATAAAATTTCAGGACTGGAGAAGTGGACAGGCATCCATTAATCTGCTGGAATGCCACCTGCTGAAGATGGTCCCACGTCCAGACTGACTTTGACCTCAGCAATTCAGATAGCGGCTATACACTAGGACATCATCCATAAAGACAGCCATGCCTTCAAAGCCACTGAGAGTCTTTGTCAATTTCTGCTGAAATATTTCTGGTGCGCTTGTAATCCCAAATGGGAGTCGTTTGAAGGCGTATCTCCCAAAGGGTGTTATAAAGGTGTTTAACTTGCTGCTTTCAGGTTGAAAAGGAATCTGCCAAAATGCTGAGGCAGCATGTAGAGATGTAAACATGGTTGTGTCACTCAGTTATTTCCTCTGCAGTTGGAAGAACGTATCTTTCTCTCTTTACAGCTTTGTTTAAACTCTTCAAATCAACACAGATGCGCACCTTTCCATTTTTCATCGGAACCAGCACCATTGGTGCACACCGGTCTGTAGGTTCAGTTACAGGTTCCATCACTTCATTCTCCTCCATTTGCTTTAATTCCTCCTTGACTTTTTGCATAAGATTCAAAGGAATCCGATGGGCCGTGTGCACTGTGTATGACTGAGCATTCTCTTTTAACTGGATTTTAACTGGATCTGTTTTGAGAATTCACATTATTGTTGCTGTGTCTCTACTGAGCAGACTTTTAGCATTTTGGCCACTGATTACATATACTGGAAAAGAGTGTGTCTTCCTTTTATATTTGGTGCTGGCCTGAAACTTCCCCAAACAGTCCAAGTGACCACCTGGGCTGCATAGTGTAATATTAGATGGCTCTGATTTCTTCTCGGGAACTAATTTATTAAATGTCTCTTCTCCCATAATGTTTGCATCAGTACCCATGTCAATTTTGAATTTACCTGGTGTTGTTCCAACTGTAAACTGTATTGTCCATTGTTTATCATTTTTGTTCACGTTTGTGTCTGCCCCTAGGAAATATGGTGTCTGTAAAACAGTCTCTTCGGTCACTTCTCTAACTACTTTACTGCAACATATCCTTTCCCCGTGACCCACCTTTTCGCATTTGTTGCATATTGAATTCCTGGCTGGGTACATTTCCAGGTCTTTGTGTTTAAATTTTCCACATCTTCCACATTTTGAGTCTCCTTGTTCTCCCCTTTCTTTCTTTTTAGGTTTCCACTTGGGCTTTTCTCTGTCTGCTACTTTTTCTCGTATCTCCTTCAGTGAGGTGTATGCCTCCCCCTGCTGGTGCATCGTTTGGACAAGTGTAAAATCAGCCATCAGCTGCAATTTACTTCACAGTTCTTTATCTAGAATGTCCACAACAATGCAGTCACAGTGTTCTGACATCTCGTAAAAGGCTCTGATAAATATTTCAGCTTTTTCACCGGGCCGCTACACTCTCTGATAAAAACAGGCGCGCTTGTGAATCATGTTTCATTTAGGAAAAAAGTACTCGTCATATTTCCCTAACACAACATCAAACTTCTTCATATCCACCTCCTCCCCAAAGGTGAAAGACTTGAAAATGTTCTCTGCCTCAGGCCCCATGGCATGAATCAATGAACTGACCTGAACTTTGCCGTCCTCTTTGTTCAGTTTTGTCACCATTCAAAATCACTGGAAACGTTGCTACCAGTCATCCCATTCATTCGGACGACCAAAAGTGAAACTCTCCGGGGGATTAAACTTGGCCATTTGTTCGAGGCGATGTGTCCATCTTCTGACACCAGCTAAAGAATTCAATGTCCACACAGACTTAGAGTCCAGTGAAGATTATAATTTTATAGCCTTGCAAACAAGTAAAACACACAGCCAATTGGTATGAACTTCTTCTTCTTTTCCGCAAAGTAAGACTAACGTAGAGATATGCGTTGCTACCCATGTCCATTACCCATGGTGTAAACATAAACGCATTTAAAGCTGCATCACACCATTTACATGTGCACATTATATGACATAAGCCCGTCTGCTTTAGTAGGATGCGCAGTGGCAGCTGTCAGCACAATAAGTGCCGGCCGATGGTCCGTCCCAGAAGGCCAGGCAGGGGGCATGAAGGGACGGCGGGGAAACATCCTGACGGCGCTGCTCTGTCCCTCCCCTCGTACCTCCAGCCGGAGTGGGTCTCCTGCACCTACCCCTTAAACAATATTTGTGTATGTTCTCCGAACCAACCATTATGTCCAGAAGAACCACATTATGGAAGTT
Source organism: Hyperopisus bebe (assembly GCA_026777045.1). Taxonomy (NCBI): domain Eukaryota; kingdom Metazoa; phylum Chordata; class Actinopteri; order Osteoglossiformes; family Mormyridae; genus Hyperopisus; species Hyperopisus bebe. The sequence continues at coordinate 18,446,140 of JAODJW010000081.1, read as the reverse complement.
TTCACTCTCCTTTGCAGTCCAAGATCTATACAAGGGGAAACTGAAGAAAAATGTTTTGGGGGGAAATTGCCCTGCAGGAGGTGAGGTGGTGGGGGGCAGTTATTCTTTCAGAGACTGAGATCATTAACCAAAAGCCAGCAATAAACAAATCAAATCTAACATACTCTTGACAGCAACTCTTTGCCTTCATTGTCTTTTAAAGTGCTATTTTTGGACATGGTTTTAATGTGTAAATAGTGCCATAGTTTGGAGAAAAGTGCAAATTACAGGTGTTCACTGTTCCCGAAAGAAAAGTTCCCTACGACATGTACATGTGCAGAAATCCTCCCGTTTCATGTTTACGCATTGATGTTTTTAAGGGGGGGAGTTAGGACGATTTCAAGGGACCCTGAGTGACAGAGGGCCTAGAAATTTGGAAAATAACTGGATTGGTTTGGACTAGGGGGCCCAATGTGATATGCCTTCATATGGGGCCCAGAATCTCTAGCAATGCCCCTGCCTACATGCACTGAAATTGCAAGTGTGAAATAAATAAAATTTGACAAAGGTTTCAAAAATAAAAGAAACTGCATGAAAGAAAGCAATACATTTATTTCAGTTTAAAAAATAGAGAACTTATGCACCTTATGTAATTTAATAGCCTATAAGCTGCTTAGTCAGTAATTGCAGATACATACATGAACTGCAGAATAATCCTGAAATTATTAAATAGAAGTTTATGATAGATAGATAGATAGATAGATAGATAGATAGATAGATAGATAGATAGATTTATTGACTGATTGATTGATTGATTGATTATGGCTTCTCACAGTTCTGCAGTTTGTGATTAATTATAGACACGTCCATCTTAGGAATGTTGACCAGAGTTTTTGTATATCAGTCTTCTTATTATCTTATGCAATTCCTTCATTTAAATCTAACCACAGATCTCTTACTCATAAACCTTGAGGAGTGCTTGATTTTTTTATAATGGGACAAAGTTAAAAAGCGTAAGATTTTAAGTCTTTAACTGCCAATAAAAGTGAAACACACAGGTGTTGGTGTGAAATGGCACATGCGATAGAAACAGACTTCTAGAAAAGCAACTCTTTCCAGCCTTTCCTACCATGATGCTGAGCTCATGACTCCGCACCGTTCATAACGCCCCCTCAAATAGGAATTCCGACTCGTGAACTCAGAGGAATTGACACAACCCCGAGCTCAGAATCCAAGATGGCTGTGCACTTTATTAACAGAAGTTAAAGCTGCAGTTTTATACTATTTATTAGCACTGTAGGATCACGCATGCACATATGACAGAGTTAAATTCCAGGTGGCCTTAGACAAGGCCCACCCTGGTACGAGAGGTACTCGCTGGCCTAGGCACAAAAGGGGGGTTAGTGACCCCACACACACAAACACACACAGATAACAAGGGAGGCCAGCACTCTTATTGCCCAAAGACTTAGGGACCTACAGACAGCAGAGTGGACCTCAAGGATAGGGGTCCCTCGACTTGGCACACAACCCCCTCCCCAGACATCCTGCCTTACATACCACTCACCCAACAGATCAACACCCTAAAGAAAGTTTCTTCTAAGTCGGTTTTTGTATACTCTCTATATTTCTTTGCTTATGATTGCTAGTCTCAATATACAGGTTATGTTTGTGTGTGTCCTTACATAATCTTAGTGTTTTGTGTGCCACCCTTATAACCATGTTCACGGAGTATCACCTGTTTTACCCCTCACACTTAAACACATATAAATTTGAATAAATAAATATGTATAACTACCATTGCATATATGTTCTCATAGTTATACCAAAAGAATCTTGAAAATTAAATAGTGTAACCAGGTATCCTAACTTTCAGAGAGTCTTCTTTGTTTAACAAACGCCCCCCCGCTTCTCTTCCACATTCCTCTGTGGCCCTTATCTGATCTTTGTGGCCCGTTAGCAAGCTCTTTTGTGTTTGATAATGCTGCTTTAAAAGAACTAAGTTAAGATGTACATTATCCATTCTGGACAGCAGGTCAATTGGGATATGCCACACCAACCAAAATATGTTGTTTCCAAATGTGCAACTTAAATTGGTATTACCACAAACCAACAGCCACCCCTATCTAAGGGTAAGATGTGCTGTTTGAATGTGAATATGTGATGTAATGTCTGCACAAAGTGTAACATCTGTTGAGGTGCAACCCAAAACACCTGTATTATATACTGATGTGAGTCATACATAATATAAGTAATTGTTAATTAATTAATACAGATGGTATGAGGTGTGAACCTGTGAAGCTGGTATGGCATGTTTGGTGTCAAACTGATGGACAATCACTCCTGATTCCAAATCTGGCCAGTGGTTACCATGAAAGTGGATGTATCAAAAGTTATACCAGCTTAATGAAAATCATCAGTTAAGGGAGAATCAGTCTGGTCATAAATCCCAAAAGGACTGATACAGACCCCCTTCCGAAAGCCCGCCAAATGGAGGGTCAGCCATTGGTCCAGGAGTTGAATTCCTGGTCATCCCTACTCATGAACTTTAGACCATAAAAACCTGGCACCTCAGAACAAAGAGTAGCAGAAAAACATCAGCCCAGGAGAAGAGAAGCCCACAAGAAGCCCTCCAGTGAAGGCCCAGCTGGACAGAGAACTGCAACCAAGACAAAGCTTCACAAGGAAAGAGAATCCAAGGGGCTCCACTCCACTGCTCCAAACGCCGCGCCTTCCTAAGTGCCATTATCCCATCAGCTCATCAGCTCTGCAACCAACTGCCAATACCCCCCCCCCCCCACTCTGCAACCAAGTAAACCAACTTCATTCTAACAACCTAAGCTGTGCTGTTAACCTGCTATAAGACTTTAGGGTTGTGTTTCCACAAACTGGGCTTGCTTTGCAGAACAGTATTTCTCTGTTAAGGTTACTCATTTAAATTCAGTCATTGCATTTCCATAATTACATTGTTTGTTTCTATTCCGTTATTTCGTGTTTGTTTGTTTGTATTAAGTATAATGTCGGTCTTATGTTAGTTGTAGTGTTAGTGTCTTTTACACAACTTCAGCCTCTGTTCATTGAGTGATCACAATAGTCCCTGCCTCTGTGTGATCTTGCTACTGTACATGCTCTGAAACCTCAAACTCGCCTGAAATATCACAAGACTCTCTCTCATCGGACGTGAGGGGAGCTTCGCTACCAATTGTTTACATTATCTGGTGATGCAGCTCATTGGACGAGCCTTCTAACCCAGGTTACTAAGCGATACTGGTAATTAGTGAATCCCATTTAAGTCTCACATTAACAGACTCACGGGGATCCCGCAATTGAGTTTGGAGCTGACCATTCGGCATAACAATTGGTTAATAATCAGCATTAAATAATAATTAATTCAAATTTAATTAATTCCAAAATATATTGGTGGAGATATTAAAATTTACCTGAGCTAATAATTCCTACACATCGCAAAAGTTGAAAGTGTGTCATTTTTATTTGTAGTTACTAAAGAGATAATGAATGAAACTGCAATGGAATTGTCTTCATTTCATTTTTATATAGTGTGTAAATTAGCGTCTCTGGTTTTTCTTGTCATACAGCCTTTTGTTCCCAATTGCATTTGCAGTTTTAACAATAAGCAATTTTAAAACAAATTCTGTTTTCCCTGCTGTACAAAATGCAATGAACTGTGAACCTAGAAACTGACGTTTGTACTGAGCCGTGTGTTTTGTGTGGCACTGTACTGTATAGTAAATATGCTCTGGTTAACCACACAGCGGGATGATGGTCTGCGCCTGTGCAGGTATGAGGACTAAACTGTACACGGTATTGCCAGAAAAGAGTGCAAATACAGTGAGCTCACAGCCAAAGGGGCCAGTGCCTTTATATACTGTCCTGAGCTGAACCCGGGGTGCAGGTGTGCTGCAGCATCCATGCACCTGCAGGCCGCATTTACTGCAGTGAAGGAAACGAGGCTGCAAGGTGGACAGGTTCTGCAGGTCAGTCCCACATTCCACTCAATTTTCCCCTCCATGTCTGACAGATGAGGGCTCATGGCCATCTTCCCTCATCACTGCTCCTCATGCTATGCGGAAATGAATCGGTTTTCCTCCATCCCGCGGCTGTACCTCAGGAGATGAGGGCACTGTCATGGCACCGCGTGAAACGGCCCGTTCCTGAAATGTGGCACTCAGCCACACACAGTCACTGCCCCGTGCTGGATAAGACACTCAGACGGGTAAATCAGCAGCTGACCCGACCCCACATGACCTCACATGTTCTTCCAAGCACCTTGGCGTTTGTTTGCACATGGGAGGGGGTGAGGCACCTTTTTTCAGGTCCCACATGGCCCCCTGACCAGTCCCATCCACAGTGTGGCAGTTTCTTCTTTCTCACAGCACGGTGTAGAGAATAAAAGCAGCTGAACGTCTAGCTGCCCTTCGGCAAGGACCAGACCAGCCGAGAGCCGATACCAGCTACCCTCCCTTTATTTAAATCTTAGAAACCTCCATCGTTGTTTTAATAGCTGTATTCCATTCAAACTGCTCTAACACAGTACATCTGGCGCTGGGCTCTACATGGGCACTTTGCAGAGACGGTGCCTTATACAGTCTCCTGGGTCAGGACCTCGCTTATTTACAGGCAGTGATAGACGACCGTGTAGGTGTCAACACATTTGCTGTCCCACCCGACGACGCTTGGGGTGGGGAACTGCATCCCGTGTGCAAACTCAAAACAGAGCAGTGACGAGAAGCAGGGCAGTGCGGGAAGGTCATGGGGAATATCGTAGCGTGTTGTATTTCAGCTAAGAGGCCATTTAGTAAAGTCACGTGAAAATGAGCACGATGAGTGAACGCTGCTCAGGTGGGGAGCGTTCGGAGAGGGCTGTGCGCGAGGGGGGGGCCAGCGAGTCTGTCTTCTGGAAAGAGCTTCCACCTGTAGCTGACCCTGCAGGCAGCTCCCTGAATTAATAATTCGATGGGTCTAAGGGTCCTTTCCCGCCTCGGGATCTTTCTCCAGGAACCAGGGACCTCGTTTATTTAAAAAAATTGTTCATATATTCGTGTGGAAGAAGAAATGTTCGTACAAAACCTTGATATTTGTACAAATGATAAAAATCAGGTTTATAAAACCTTGGGTAAACTGCGATACACATCTCACAGGTTACAAATCCCACTTATAAACATTCACATGTGTATACGCTTAAGAGACCTCCCCATTCCCACCCACGAACTACTCCACGGTGGCAATGCAAATTAGCTACGTGTATAGAAACGTATACATCCTACATTCTGCAATGTCACATCAGAGGCACTGGAGCAACAAACAAGAGGGAATACACTGAATTTCGGAGAAGTGGAGACTTTACAGTGTCCGAAGGAGAGGGGGACTAAACCATTTTATCTGGTAGTTAGAATTAAAGAAGTTTGGCGCATATATATATATATATATATACACACACACACACACACACACACACACACACACATACATATGTCACGCCCAGCTCCGTCCGATCCTCCTGTGTGCCACGCCCACCTCGTTACCTCGTGTTTATGCCCGATTGTGA
>JAODJW010000081.1:18403339-18419302 GCA_026777045.1 Hyperopisus bebe | reverse complement strand
ATAGCACGTCTAAGTGTGTGTGTGTGTGTGTGTGTGTGTATATATATATATATATATATATATAAAACTTTGTTTACTTAATCCAATTAATGGCACAGAGAGGATGAACTGAGACCATTAAAAAAACACCAAGCTCCAAACTCTGGCCAAGGTACAGCCACCCCGCCCACTCCAGCAGGTGGGTAGGGGCTACATTTGGGAGCCTGTGTTGCCCCCGACCCCCCAAGGAAGCTGGTGGGCTCTGAGCTGCTAATCCAGTTTGATCCTCCCAGGGCTCCTGAGATGATGACTTCTTGAGGACTCGCTTTGCTAATCATCACTATATTGTTATTATTATCATTAGTAGTATATAGTTGCTCAGCAGATGCCATCAAAAGCAGCTGGCATTGCTTACCTTCTGGTAACAATTCGAGGTAAAACACCAGGACCCTTCTGAAGATTTGAAGCTAGAACTGGTTTCCTTAACCAGTGCACCATCTGTTGCCCTAACGATATAAGGGGTGTTTCCCTGACACGGGCAGTCCGATGTAGGTTCTGCTGCTCCAGATTGGGGAAGCAGGTGAATGGACACCATGGGATCACAGACTCTGGGCTCTGCTGTTCACGCTTGCTAAGTAAAGTCTCTGTGTTCTACTCATCAGACTGGCATGACCTGGCTGTGGGTCCTTCCTCCAGAGCCACTCGCACATGTGCATGGCCGGTGATATCCTGCATATTGGTCCAGTACTAAAGTGGTCTTAGATCTGGGCTTTGAGACTACCTGGATCACATGACACTTGTTCTGCCCCTTGTGCCCCATTACGCATCCTCCAATCGAAAAGCGGACCATTAACCACAGGATTTTCCAAGCCGGGATTCGAACCCATAACCACCCAGGGGCTCCGGCTACCCCGGTGGTGTGGGGAAACGTGTGTTTGTGCCAATGAAAAATGCTGCGTCGAGAACATGGAGACATGGTGCAGGTAGAACGTAGCAGCAGCGAGGGAACATAACATTACAGGCAAGAGGACGTTTTGAAAAAAGTGCCAATGTTGTCAGTGGGCGTGCACGTGCATATTGTGCCAAAATGAGGCCAAGCGTGAAAACGAGTCACGATTCTCGAATAAATGCTGAATCCTGAAACTCGCCAGGGACGAAATGTCGGACCGCGGCCTTCACAGGGGTCTACTCTTCAAAACAAATCAAAAACCTTTGCTAATGTTATTTATTGCATTACAATTATTACGCCCTTCAGAAAAATTAATAGTTCATCGAGTAATCTTCCTCCCGCTCGCGGACAGAGATAGGGAGCTCCTGTTGCCGGTATATTTGTGTGTTAATCCCACTCTGTGGTCTAACCCTAATCATACTAACCAAACAGCTACATAGGTATAACGTACCACTTACTACCTGTTTCTAAAGAAGGGTCAGGGTTTTACCCATCATTCCCTCGGGTTTGTAGAGTGGCCTGCAGATTTATATGTGCAGAGTTGTGGAGAAGTTCCTCAGAGTAGTAGGCCTGCTGTGCCCTGCACAGTAGACTGATAACTCACAGACGTGTGGACATGTATTTGTATAGTTTGAAGGCACGAAACCTATTCATACTTAGATCCCTACGCTCCTCTCTCACCGTTTGCTTTCATTCCAGTTTCTCACAGGGCATCGTAAGCGACCCATATTCTCTGCCTGCTTCTTCAGCTGGCACTGGTTTTTTTAAAAAATGTATGTTATCGTTTTTTTTTTTTGTTACCATATTATGTCCAAGAAGAGTTCAAGACTGGGGGTCCGTGTGGTCTTGTGTTGGCCTTTGACGTACATTGTCCTGTATTTTTTTCCAGTATGTTCCTGTAGCATGTCAATATTTCACCTAGCAACTGAAGACTGTAATTCCAGTTAGTTCTCGTGTTTCGTTACGAGACGGCAAAGTCAGCTTTGGGGTAGGGAAGGCGACATCACCACCATGTGCATGGTCAAACTTCCTGCCCTCTAGTTTCGACCGATATTTTTCTGCTGCCCTCTGATGGCCGGAAGATTTAACTACGTTTCATCCCCATCTGCTGCCTCATCTTCTCTCTTTTCTTATTCTCTGTCAGCCTGTGGAAAGAGAGAGTCAGGGAGAGGCAAGGGCAGACTATGTGTGTAAGCATGACTGTGTATGGCTCATACCTGTGGTTGCGTGCCTCCATCAGTTCAGTCAGCTGGTCCTGTACAGCACGTAGTTCATCCAGGCTCTGCTGGTAGCTGTGGTCAGATGACCCCGCCCGCTCCAGGATAGACACCTGATTGGATAGTTCGTTGGTGCGCTCCCGTAACCGCTGGATCGACAAATACAGGTTCTCATCGTCCTGTGGACACAACAGACCAATCAGAGCGGCCCATGTGGGAGGGGCTAAGGGCACACTGGATTATGCATGGGTTAGGAGTAGCTGACCTTGGCATTGACGATCTCGATGTGTACCAACAGTGAGGCCAGCTCCAGCTCCTCACTGTAGCAGTTCTTCAGAGGGACACTTCTGTAACCTGTGAGCACATCAGCAAGTTTGTGATTGTCACACACTAACATGCTAACAAGCTAACATGCTAACACACTAATGAGTCATATTTTTATACATGTATAAGTGAGCCAACAGACTCACACAGAGAGTACTGTGTTGGCCCGCATATATGATCACCCCGATTATAAGACGACCCCCCACTTTTTGGCAAGTATTTTTAGAAAAAAGTTTTTAGAATACCAAATCTTAACTTTATAAAGAAAAAAACTTTAATTGACAAGAACATACAATAATTTAACCAGCAATAAGATTACAATAAGTGTATCAAAGAGCAAACATTCCAAAAAACAAATGTATTCTTTTTTTTGGGGGGGGGGGGGAGGGTGGTAGATAATGAATATTGCAAACTCCCCAACCCTTGAGGGCGCAGAATGTTTTTGATGCAGCAGACCCACATGAAGATGTCAAAGAAAAGACTATTGTGGTGAAAGGTCGAGCTATATTAATACATGATATGACAGCTCTTTAAAAATGAATGTTACTATCTTTGTTTATAGCTATTTCAGTGTTAATAACACAGCGAGTAATACTCAATGCCTACTGGCATCTACGTGTTAATAACACACACATAGTAATACTGAATGCCTACTGGCATCTACGTGTTAATAACACACACACAGAGTAATACTGAGTGCCTACTGGCATCTACGTGTTAACACACACATAGTAATACTGAATGCCTACTCGCATCTACGTGTTAATAACACACACACAGAGTAATACTGAGTGCCTACTTGTATCTACATATTAATGACGCACACAGAGAGTAATACTGAGTGCCTACTTGCATCTACATGTTAATGACGTGCATGGAGAGTAATACTGAGTGCCTACTTGCATCTACATGTTAATGACGCACAAAGAGAGTAATACTGAGTGCCTGCTTGCATCTACATGTTAATGACGCACACAGAGAGTAATACTGAATGCGTACTCGCATCTACATAATGACGCACACAGAGAGTAATACTGAGTGCCTACTTGCATCTACATGTTAATGACACACACAAAGAGTAATACTGAGTGCCTGCTTGCATCTACATAATTACGCACACAGAGAGTAATACTGAGTGCCTACTCGCATCTACATATTAGTAACACACACAGGTGAGCCTACCGGTCTTGAGAGCTCGGACAGGGAAGATGGCCTGGGCCAGGAAGTTCGGGTCGCTGAACATGTCCTCCTCATACACCATGAAGCGCAGGAAGGAGAAGGTGGGGTTATGGATGTCAAACACGACCTGTTTCTGCATCCACACAGGGTTCAGTCCATTATCAGCTGGAGAAAGAGAGCCGCAGAGATCAGGCAGTCACTCCGGTTCTCTGGTTCAGTCAGACCACTAGGGGGAGTGCCCTTAACGTACCACAACGTACCCACAACATCTGTCTTGCTCTTGCTGCAGTCAAAGTCTGCCCCGCACACCTCCACCTCCACAAAGGGGCAGACGATGCTGCGGCCGTTCTTGGGGAGGTGACGGGCTCCGAGTATCTAGAGATGGAGACAGAGGGGCACAGACAGTGACAAAGAGAGAGAGACAGGTACAAGAATATATATCAGCTAACATTCGGTGTTGTGACTGGCTGGAGACCTCAGCACCTACTTGCATCTGAATGGTGACTGGCTGGAGCCCTCAGCACTTACCTGCGGTTAGATGGTGATTGGCTCGAGACCTTGGCACCCACCTGCAGCTGGATGGTGATTGGCTCCACGCGCAGGGTGTCCTTGTCGAAGGGGTCAAAGTTCTCGTCTCTCATGATGTCGGGCTGTGGGACGTAACCACTGCTCCCCCCAAGGGTGAACAGGGCCTGGTTGAGCTGCATGGGTTTGTCTGTGGCAGAAACACAGGGCGGCAGGGCGGAGCTCTGCTTAAGCGGCTAAAGTCTTATTCGCGTGTATCAGCATCCCCTACAGGAGTGTCTGGCAACTGCGGGTTTCCTGCTACCCTCTGCGAAACATGCTGTATCCCCCCTGCTTCCTTCACAAGCATCTTGCCAAGGTGTGTCAGTTTGATAGGCTGAGCACCAGACGCGCGTGTGTGGGGTTGAGGGGCGGGGGGTGGAATGCTGGGGGCCCCTTCTGCCCTGGTGATTTTAAAGTCCCCTTCCATTTGAGCGGCAGGCCCTAGTCTGCATGGCACTGCTGAGTATGTGGAGGTATTTTTTTGTATTTTCTGCATAAATTGAGCATAAATGGAGCAGAGCACAGACACAGACGTATGCCATACCGGGGGTCTGGAAGTTGAGCGCCACCAGCTGGCAGCCGCAGAGCCACATGGGCAGGGGGTCGTAGTTGGACGAGTCGAGGCGCTGACCCTTGGGGTAGACGCGCGACAGCTGCCGCCGGTTGTACTGCAGGAAGCGCTTGCCGCGGCCCCGCGTGGCGAACTTCTCGGCCTTGGTCTCCGGGAAGGACGACATGTCCCGGTAGCAGGCCCTGTCCGTCCCGATCTCTGTGGGGGCGGGGCCACAAGCAAACAGGTGCCATACAAGGGCAGTTAATGTGCCTGAAAGCGTCATGAAAAAGCCTAAAATGGTGATTACTATTATAGCTTGAAAAATCTTCTAGAACAAGCGGGCATAGAAAATGTGTGGATGGATGGATGGAGAGTATTACTTTTAAACAGTATAAGGGAATTCCCAATAGAAAACCCCACAAAACTTTATCTGACAGTCTTTGTATGGTCACTGTTTATTTCCATTTATTATTTACTGTTTATTACTGTCTTAACGTCTTTTTACTGTCTAAATGTGTGCTGTGCTAATGTAAAACTGCACTCTTTTATTTAGTTTCATACATTGGAAAGCACACCCATCCATCCATGTATAATAACCTAAAGTTCCCTGTCTCTCTACTAACGACAATCCCAATCATTTTTCCCTGAGGTCCTCATTCCATCTGCAACACAAGGCCAAGGTCTAATACTGCCAGTTCAATTTTCTGCATTAAATTGTGTTTCAGTCAGTTGTGTACCACTGCTCTGTGTTGTTTAATCATAATTTTAATATTAAAAAACACAGCATTAATTACAGTCACTTTGTTCTCTAAATACTACATCAATCTTGCCGTTGTGTTAAGTGGCTAAATAACACCGTGACATTTCTTGTGAGAGCTGGAGGATGAGAGGGTGACCAAACTGAAAAAATGGTATGAGGGAAGATGCAGAGAGAGGAAGGACAGGAAGGCCAGCGATCCTCACTCTCTTCGTTGAAGGGCACAGGTCGGCAGTACACCACGAGCTCCGACAGTTCCAGTGCTATCTTCTTCCGCCTCTCCATCTGTTTCTCCTCCTGCATCTGTTGCCATGGCAGCAGCATAGCATCAGCACCTCCCATGTGTCACCTGCTGGCCCCACCCCCATATGAGCATTTGTCCAATTCTGGCACAGACCCGTGCATCCGCGCTTTGGGCCGCCTCACGGATCTTAGCCACCCAGGCATTGAGGTCCTCCAGGGAGTCAGCGGCCACGTCCAGGGTCTGCACCGGGTGGGAGGACATCTGCTGGGAGTGCAGGGTGAACACGAAGGGTCTTGCATGCTTCCCTTCTTTCTGTACCACTAGGGGGCGACAGTGAGTCACATTATGTTAGTCCTGGCATTACGGGCTAGGGACATGACTTAGAATGAGGTTCAGCTTAGGCCAGGGACTTGGGCGGAGGGAGGAGGGTTTGAATCTAAAGTCACAGTGATGAGTTGAGGATTGAGGTTTAGGGTTGGGTTTAAGGAGGAAATCCTGATAGTTAAGCAGACTCTGGTTTTTGGATTGTTTAAAATCAGTAGTATCCTCGTAAAAAATGTGCTGTCAGGGTTTTTCAGCAACAGGGACATGCTGACCGTCCCCAATAATTCCCACAGCCCCCTCAAACAGATCCAGTTCAACTCACCCACTTGGCAGGTGGGCACGTCGATGAAGCCTTTGAGGAAGGTGCCCAGGGGACTGCTCTCAGAGGACTGTGGGAGAGAACAAGAAAGGAAAATTGACGAACGGACAAATATAATAATAATAATTAGTGAGCTCACCAGATTGTTTTATATATTCAGGCTTTCTGACTAAAATTCACATTAAACTTCCCCCGAAAGAACAACATGTAAATTTAGTTAACCCCACCCCCGTTTTGGGGACCCACCGCCTCGTCCGGCTCCCGCAGCGGAGAGCTGGGCAGTTCTTCCACGTAGTTGGCTGGGAACCACAGCTGTTTCCTGCCCCCATAGTCACCCCGCCACCTACAGGCAGATATGCAAGTAGAAGGTAGAGATATATTTCATTGCTTAGCTGATGTGTTCCTCAGAAACCAACTACAGATTTGTTCCTCTGTATTTACAAGATATTTATTAAAATAGTTGTTAATCCTGTCTTAGTGTCTGAACTGGCAGCTTTAACCACTATGCCGCCTGCTGCCTAGCCACTGTAGCTACTGACTTTCAAATACAGTCGTGAAAAAGAAAGTACACTCTGTCAATTCTAAGGTTTTATGTGTCAGGACATAGCAAATCATCTGGTCCTTAGCAGGTCTTAAAATGAGGTAATTGCAACCTCAGATGAACAACAACATATGACATATTACACAGTGTCATTATTAATTTAACAAAAACAATGCCAAAATGCAGACGCAGTGTGTGAAAAACTAAGTGCACCCTCACTGCTTCCATAGCAATTAAGAGAATAAGTAGCAGACAAGTGCTGCCCATTAAATCCCCTTAATGAATTGATCATTAGCAAGTGTGATCACCTCTATAAAAGCAGAAGCTTTGACAGTTTGCTTATCTGGAGCATTCAGGTGTGTGTTACCACAATGCCAAGGAGGAAAGACATCAGCAATGATCTTAGAGGAGCAATTGTTGCTGCCCATCAATCTGGGAAGGGTTATAAGGCCATTTCCAAACAATTTGAGAAAGATCATTCACAAGTGAAAAACATTCAAGAGAGCTGCCAATCTTCCCAGGAGTAGATGTCCCAGCAAATTCACCCCAGGTCAGACCGTGCAATGCTCAGAGAAAAACAGAAGAGATACATCCCAGACTCTACAGGCCTCAGTTAGCAGGTTAAATTTCATGACAGTACAATAAGAAAAAGATGAAGAGTTGCATCTGAACAATCCACAAGACTTTTGAAACCGTCCTTTGGACAGAGGTGACCAAAGTGGAGAGGTTTGATTTTTTTTTTGAAGATGTTTAGCCATAATGCACAGCGCCATGTTTGTCAAAAACCAAATAGCATATCAGCACAAACACCTCATACCAACTGTCAAGCACGTTGGTGGAGGGGTGATGATTTGGACTTGATTTGCAGTCACAGGACCTGGGTGCCTTGCAGTCATTGTTTCAACTACAAACCCCTCAAGGTATTGTAGAGTCAAATGTGAGTCCATCTATCCAACAGCTAAATCTTGGTCGAAACTGGGCCATGCAGTAGAACAATAATCTGAAGCACACCAGCAAATCTACAACAGAATGGCTGAAAAAGAAAAGAATCACTGTGTTGCAATGGCCCAGTCAAAGTCCAGACTGGTCCCCGATGGAAGTGCTGTGGCGGGACCTTAAGAGAGCTGTGCATAGATGAATGTCCACAAAATGCAATGAACTGAAACAACACTGTAAAGAAGAGAAGGCCTAAACTCCTACACAGCAATGTGACAGACTGATAACGTGATACAGAAGGCGATTACTTCAGGTTACTCCTGCTAAAAGTGGTCCTACAACTTACTGAATCATGGGGTGTACTTAGTTTTTCCACACATGGCTTCTCCATTTTGGCTTCATTTTTTAAAAATAATTAATGACACGGTGGAATCTCTTATGTGTTGTTTTACACCTGAGGTTAGATATAAGCCAATTTAAAACCAGATGCTTTTTTTGTTTATGTCCTAATACGTAAAACCGTAGAAACCATACTTTCTTTTTCACATGACTGTAAGCCTTTACCACCCACAGCATTTATTAATTTGATGTCAGATTTCTGTTGGTTCAGCTGGATGTTTTTGTTGAGCCATTGAGGTCCAGCTATCCATCGTAGACGGCGCCCCCTACCAGCCTCCCTCCTGCTTATCCACGTTGAGGATGAGGGCCTGCTTGGGGAAGGACAGCTCGTCCTCCCTCTGTGCCCGGTAGTCGTATAGTGCCTTGACGGTACACTGTGCCGAGGGGAGCACAATCAGTCGGTAACCATGACAACATTATATTAGCTAGCATTTTTTTCTGGAAAATAAACTAATGAAACATAAGGAATTTTAATGGAAGTATATAGGGCTGACCCAAGACTGCTTAGGGCCCAGTGGCCACTAGGAGGCCCCCTTATCTGTTCAGACTGTCAGAATGGCAAATGAAAACCTGGTTACTCAAATTTTGCTTAGGGCCCTGAAAAGGGTTGGGCTGGCCCTGGAACTATATGATGGTAAAATGAATCCTGTGGGTTTACATTCAAGGTATTTTTTCATACTGGGCTCCTGAATGCACTTCACAAAACTTATAGGTCTAAATTGTAGTGTCTGTGGACCAGGCTTGCTACAGAACAACCAGGCTTGCACATGACCTTTGACCTACCCTAGCGGTGGGCATCTTGTTGGCCTCCACATAGAAGTGCGGCGTGCGGACCTCATAAAGCGCCCCATAGTCCAGCTCCTGGAGACCAACAGAGGGAGAAGCCATGTCAAGCATCCCAGAATGCTTTGCTCTGGGCCTGGTCCTATTTGGCCCATTGAGGTGTTACCGTGGTGCCCATGCGGTCCAGTGTGTCCTCATTAATGGGGTAGCGTAGCCTCATCTTGCGGTACAGTGGGTGCTTCTCATAGTAGCTAACAAGGTCCACCAGGCTCTCGAACTCTGCCGAGCTGCCCAGCATGAAGAGACGACCCTCCTGCTGAATCCGGCAGTGCTTTATCTTCCCCTCGGCCCTGGAGGCGAGGAATAGAGTGTTGGGATAACACCAAGTAATTACAGGATAGCACTGAGAGAAATTAGCTATATGCTAATGGTGTGTTCCATTTGCCCTCGGAACTCAGATTCTGAGGTTTGAAGCCGGAATTGACAACATGCGCACTCCCGTTTCTCGGAGATCCGGGAAATATCTCTGAGCAGCACAGAGGATCCCGAGTTCAGAATCCAAGATGGCTGCGTCCTTTAACAGAAGTGAAAATTGTAGTTTCATACTGTTTAAGCACTACTTCTCATTTGTAGTTCATTAAATCGTTCGCACACACTATACTGTCCAACTTATCTGTGGACATGTTGCTACGGAGTTGTATACGTAAAGCTCCGCACGTAACGTGTTATCAACTGATATTGCTAACAATGGCTAACAATTAACCAGCTAGAATTGGATTTCATGATTAGTCGGATTATTTGTCGGATTTAAGGTAGCTCAAGCTAATTGTAAGTGAAAGAAGATAAAGGCCATTTAAACTGAGGTACCTTAAATCCAACAAGCTGTCCGGCTAAGTAAAAAAATCGTACTTTTTGATATGGGTCCATGGTATTCCTACTTCTGTGGCAAATGGAATGCATCCAACTCTGTTTTCCCCGAGTTTTTAGTGGATGTGACGTAATCTCGGCAACCAAAACTCGGATCCGAAGCCAAATGGAATGCATCATAACAGTGAGGAAAGTGGTACAGATTATCTTAGGAAGTAATTAACTATAGGCTGACACTCTGAAGAATGAGGGGCAGATTTTACTGGGCGAAATTACCTACAAGCTAACACTGAGGAATGAGGTACAAAAATGTTCTGAGGGCAGAACACACTAACCAACTAGAGGAGGCAGGACCAGCTAATCAGATGTTGCTTGGACCCACCTCACCTACAATCTGGTTATCATTTTTGTATAAGTAAAACTCCCACAAGTGAATAAGACATAGGCTACCACTGAAAGAAATTAGCTACATGCTAACACTGAGGAATGAGGCATAGTCTATGATTGGGAGTAATTAGCTACAGGCTAACATTGAGGAATGACGTACAGGATATATTTGGGAGTAATTAGCTACAAGATAACATTGAAGAATGAGGTACAGGGTATCATTGGGAGTAATTAGCTACAGGCTAACATTGAGGAATGAGGTATAGGATATCATGGGGAGTAATTAGCTACAGGCTAACATTGAGGAATGAGGTACAGGATATCATTAGAAGAATCAGTCACACCTGAAGGAGATGGCATAGGAATTAGCCTCACTGCGTTTGCGCACCAGGAAGGCGCCGTCCCGTGGCACACGCATCAGCATGTGCTCAGCCTGTACCCGCGACAGGCAGGAGTGGAACCACCTGCAAAAGACAGTCATGTAGTCAGGTCACGATGCTCTGCCAGCCCAGCCAACCATCTATCCCCATCTCTCCAAAAGCTACTGTAATGTGCATTATGATGTAAAAAAAAAAACACACGATACAGCTAAAAATAGTGAACCTTTGTTATTACAGTCAAGTCATGTGAAGTCAGTCAATATGGCCTTATTGCAGCAACTCTTGACCTTTCACCTCCCCTGACCCCTGTGGCCTCGCTGTGCCCACCCTTGACCTTTCACCTCCCCTGTCCCCAGACTGCCGCGTGTTCTCTGCTCACTCGCGGCACTCGTGGGCATTGGGTTGGGGCACAGGGTTCCCCAGCCGCATCTCAAACTCATTGCAGCGCAGTGGTGTATCCCGGTAGTGGCTGATCAGATGGTACAGGCTGTCGAACACCAGGTTGTCCGTCAGATAGAAGCGGGTTGAGCCCGACTCCTGCCGGGAGTGGATGCGGCAGTGCTGGACGCGCCCTGAGCGCCTGGGGGGGGTGGGGTTAAATCACAGGTTTTAGTATTATCTTCACACTTGCAAGAAAAAAGGAGTGAATAAAAGAGGAGATAGACAGGAGAGGAAAAGATGGAAAGGAAAGATGCCTGTAAGGGGCACTCACCAGAAAGAGAGGGTGTAGTCGCCCACAAAGGTCTCACTCTCCCGCACCAGGAAGGTGCCATCCTTGCCCCCGCCCTCGCAGTAGTCCTGCAGCAGCTTCTCGGCCACCTGCCGACCATCGCGACCCCCCCCCAATTTGCCATGGAACCAGCGCTCCGCACAGTGCTGCTCGTTGTTGTTAAACTCCTGTCGGGGGGTGGGATAGAGAATGAGAAGTACGAGAGAAAAATGAGGGAAGGGAGCAGAGCGAGACATGAAGGCGTGGAGCACTATGGGGTGGCCTGTCTCAGTCCAGCCCAGGGCCCAACCCCAAAGGCAGATCCTCCTTACCAGACTCACCTCCTTATTGTCGTCGTCCTCCTCTTCCTCGCCACTCTGATAGCGGGATGTCTCCTCTGAGTAGTAGATCTTATTGCTGGTCAGAACAAAGTAGTGTGGGGTCCAAGTCTAAAAGACACACAGACACAGACACACACACAGACACACACACACACACACACACATACACATAGACACACACACAATTAGCCTGCTACAGACATTTCAGCCTGTGCGACACTGCTGAGCTTAATTGTTAATTAGTTTTGCTAAATGGTCAATTAGGTCCTTACTTGAACAAGGGGGTGTGGTCAATACTGGCCAATCTCATGCCCCTCCTGAAGTAAACACCCCCCCCCCCCAACAGGCCAAGTCCAACTCTTACGTGGTCAATGGGGTCCTCCAGGTACAGGATGCCATTGCAGAGGGAGTTGCTGATGTCACTCTCGGAGTAGCTGGCCGACGTCACCTCCTCGTACAGTGTCCCCTCCGCCAGCTTCTTGTGCTGACAGGAGGCAGGGGACATGGCAGCTTAGCTGACACGCTTAGAACACGCTACATGCCCCGCTACACCGCCCCTCCTCATATCTGTATACCTGTGTAGTCCTTCCTGCTGGTCTGCAGGGATCTCTACCACCTCTCACAGGCCCATGTGGTCCATCCTCCACTTTCTAAATTATTGCTACACATTCTCTCACCTTTCTTCAAGCATTAACGTCTCCCAACTACTCTATATATACCTCTCTAGCCACATATAACTCCTCCCACATAGCATTCTGGCTCCTCCCCCTAATAATTTCTGTACATTTTACACATGCACAGCTTATGTGGGCAGACGAATGGATGGATGGATGGATGGGTAGACAGATGTAAGATGCCGGCTGCTGTTCTCATTCTTCCTGGCTGGATTCCAGGGGCCCCTGACAGCTCCTCACCTTGATGAGGATCTTCCTCCTGAGCTGATGGGGTGAGGGCAGCTCATCTGCAGAAGAATCCACCGCCTTGGTTAGCAGCAGCTCCCCAAATACCTTCTTAAAATGGGTGGCCATGTTCCTCTGCTGCACCACGCTACAGTGGTCTTCAATGGAGAGGATCACGGGGTACCTGCCGAGAGGGAGAGGGTCACAGGCACCTATAGCTAATGATGACCATGGATGGGAGGAGTTATTGGGTGTAGGCGGGGCTAGAGAAGTACCTGGAGGAGATGGAAGGGATTTATGCTTGAAAAGGGGAAGGAATATTGAAATAATTAGCAGGATGAGCCAGATGGGCCTGTGGGAGGAGTTAGGGAATCTTGGGTGGAGCTAAAGCAGTACCCAGAGAAGATAGGAGGGGTTTATGTCTGGAGAAAGATGGGAGGATGTATACAACTAAATGGTAAGGAGGTGGAGGAGCCAGATGGGCCTGGGGAGGAGTCAGGGGTATCTATAGATCTATACAAGTATACAGGTATGATTTGAGGTTGGAGAGGCAGTGTAGTGGGCCATGAGAGGGAGTGGGGGGGCATAGTCTACCATAAAAGGGAGAAAGGGAGGAAACAGAAACAGCTGGGGGAAGAAGGGCGGATTAACACACTCACTCGGACGTGACGAATGCATGCTCTTTGATTGTGTGCAGCACGTCCAGGAACTTGATCTTGGAGGTGAGGGTGTGGCCATGGTAGATGATGGGCAAGTCGTCGGGGCCGTCCCAGCAATCCACTGCAGCACGGAAAGGCAGGGGGTCGGTGTGACGGACACAGTCGTGTGCGGGGCAAGGCAACCACAGAGCAGGGGGAGGGCAGAAAGAGAGACAAGGATGGAGGGAAAAAGCTCAATAATGTCAAGAGGCTGAGGTTCACACGTAGCAGGAGACTGGCTGGCTGAATTCCACAGCCACCCAAAGATTACATAACACGTGCAGCACAAACAGTATTATTCTGCACCTATATTATCTGTTCATTTTGTCCATTTCTCAGTCATGTACAGTCCATTTTTCAGTCTCAGTACAGTTAGTACAGTCTCAGTACAGTCTCAGTGCAGTCATGGGAGTTTACTATCGAAATTAGTTGGAAAAATGGAAGAAAGATATTATCGATATATATTGATAGGTCTGTACACCTGTGGAAGGGATCTTAAAAAGGATCACAATAAAAGAATGAGACAGAGAGGGAGAGGTAAACAGAGTGATGGGAGACCGAAGCAGCTCTCCTTACGTTCGATGCAGCGACAGCCCATGCGGAGACAGCGGGCGTAAGCCTCAAGAGACGACTCACTGGAGAACTGGTCACCCGTCAGGTACCTAGGATGGGATTTTAAACATGGTGTGAGAAAGAGCTGATAAATACACCCTCTACCCCCTTGCCGATTCACTGCTGGGTCATAGCAAAGCATCATGAAAGCCAGGCTTCTGGCAGTCGTGACCTGCCACACTACATTTATGCAGCTCTGACAGCCTTTTTGTACGCAACATAGCGGTAAGCAGAACTCCCCACAGAATGCCCATGCGGGTCAGGCAGGGGAACGTCGCCCCCTGCAGGAAAGGAGGTGTCACATACGTGTTGTGCGAAGAAGAGATCCAGTACTGGGACAGGGGCCTTTTCATGTCCTCAGAGGAGACGGGCTGGGGGTGTGGCTCGCAGATGGAGTTCTCCTTGGAGAAGAGGAATGTGAGGAACTGGAAGAAAAGAGAGAGAGAGACTCAGAGAGGCTAGCACTGGCGAGGGTAAGGTTTATGTCATTTAATCTTCTGGGTGAGTGCTGGTAAAAAGGTCATTCGTGTTTACATGGTAGGTAACCTTGTCTGTGTGCGTCTGCACGAAGGTCATTAGTGTAATCGTGAAGAGCGCCTTTGCATGTTTGCATGTGGGTGCTGGTCCTCCTGTGTGCAGAGCATGTGGGNNNGGTGTGCGTGTCTTTGTGGGGGGGGGCACACCTCATCCAGCTGAAGCGTGGGGTCCAACTGGGCCCCGCACCTCAGGTACCCCGACAGGAACTCTCTGACCCGGCTTAGGTCCGCAGCCCAGGCTTCCTGCAACATGATTGATGAAACCCACTAAGTGGAGCAGCCAGAGTCGGCTCACTGGAATCTTTCTTTGCCGGATACATCTTCAGTTAGGGGTCGTCTGCGACCGGGATGGTAAAACGTGTCATTTGAACCAGCTTTTCAGAGTCAATGAGTAACACTGAAAGGGCTCAGGATCCTAGCAGTATAACAGTTATCGATATATGGTGCTTCCAGGCCATTGGGGCTCAGAATATCCCAGCAACCCCCTGGCCTTAGGGGCTGTCTACAAATTACACCTATCACTAGAGATGCACAATGTACTGGTTAAAAAGCATGAGCATCTGCCCATATTTCTTAAAAATCAAAACACAAGCATCAGTATGATGTGTCAGTTATTTCAGATTGATCTGCAGGCCAGATTTAGTTATAAAATGTGGGCAGGTACTTTGAGACGTTTTCTAAGTGATAAATGAGGCAATGAAATCCCTGGTCCTTCGCTATGGAAAATGGCTGATTGCCCAGTGCAATCTCCATTATTTCAGCAGTTGCATCTTTAGCTCTGGTGGTGCTTTTAATCTTTTACAAATATCAGCCAATATTGATATGCTGACAAATATACATTGCATCTCAACCTAATTCTAAAAAAGGATAAACCTTAAATGTCATTTGTTCCCGCCTGAGCTTTGAGAGCAACACTGAGTGGACGGGAGTACCAAAGCGCTAATGGAATCCGGCGCAATTCATTTTTTGTGCAGCAGGTGGCGTAGTGGTGTAGGGTCACAGAAAATTGCAGTCCCACTAAGGCTGATTTTATTTCATATTGTCTCATTCGTACCTTCTGGTCCAGCTGTAGGAATTTCTGGAAGTCATAAAGAGAGATCTGGCACAGCTCGGGTCGATCCACATTTCTGTTTAGAAAAACACACACACATGTGTGCAAACAAAGACATTAATAACCATGACATCTATCATAGCAGGGCAGTATAAATTATATTTATGAAAGTAATCTCAAACCAGCTGCAGTACGTGGGTGCATGTTATGCGCAGAAAGTTTGTACCAGCAGGGGGCAGCAAAGCGCCAAAAGCGAGCAGGGATCTGGGTGAGTGAAGGAGAAAAGGGATGAGAGGTGGAAAAGAAAAGGATCAGAGGCAGGGGAGAAGAAGCGATGAGGGGGACAGGGATGAGGAGGAGGAGAGAATGGTGAAAATGAAAACCAGAACAACTGCGATGGAACTGCGGGGAT
>JAODJW010000081.1:18391168-18401353 GCA_026777045.1 Hyperopisus bebe | reverse complement strand
AAAAAAGCGTAAATAATTTTATTCATACATATATATATATATATATATATATATATATATATATATAGGCTTCTGTTGCCGTAATTAATGCTCATGTTTCTATTATAAAATGTGTACAGGAGAATGTAGGTACTTCATGGTGTACAGTTGAATATTTATGGCATATTTTGGCCAGATATAGGATGTGCAACTTTAACACGCGTGTCACAGCCACTGGGGTGGGGAGGGGGGGTGCGAGCGCCGTGACTGGCTCACCTGCAGCTTGTCCTTCAGGAAGCGCATGTTGGGAACGCGGTAGTTGATCTGGGGCAGCAGCACCTTCACGTCCTTGACGGTGATGCTGCAGGGGGCACAGAGACGGACAGAGGGACGCTGTGTCTCTGTGCCTCAAACCCCCCCCCCCTTACATCTCCCCTTTGAGAACTGCCCCCATCCCTCTGTCTCCTTTCATTTTCCTACAAGGACTTCAGGAAGCAAGCATAGGAGGTCAGCCTTGGACGAGGGGGGCGGGGGGGGGAACACGAGAATTTGATTATTAACAAAAAGCTTTCAAAAATGCAACAATTTAACTCAAGGAAACATCCCCACTAAGCGGCCTGTTGCGGGGGCTGTAACAAGCTGCCCCACAGTGTTATTCCGGAGTCGTTTCTGCGGGGACCCCTTCTCCTTAAGAAGGAAATAAAATCCAGGCGTGCAAATGCACATGGATCAGCATCACGCGTACGGAAATGCAACTGTCACGCTAAGATGCCGTGTCAGTTTGTCCTGAGTCACACACACACATGCAGCCAGAAACAGATCTGAAAACAGCAAAACCCCTTTTCATTACTCCCCAGAATGTAGTTTTGCTGAAATAGAGCCAATCTCGTGTGCGTGAAAACCTACAGCTGTAATGCTTATAGCGATCAGTATCTGTCATTTTTCGCTTGTCCACCTTATCTTAATCTCCCTGTTTGTTGTGATATTTATGTACAATTTCCAAGGCGTTATGTTTCCACTGGCTTTTTTTTTTTTTCTCTCTTTCTTTCTTAACTTCCTCCTGGAAAATCCCCATGGAGCACTTTTCGGCACGCCTGCTTGTAAAACAGGCCGAGGCCTCTGGACGAAATACGATAGACGGCATTTGGAAAACTTTATAGCCGGTCCATTGTTGCCGGGGACTGTGTTGTTGGTCTGGGCTGCAGTTCCTATTTTTGGCCTCCAGGGGGGTGATTTCCATGAAGAAAAAATACAGCAAACGGAAACCCTCGACTGGTGTTCCGTCTCAATCCAAACAGAAACGGACAAAGAACAATGGGAGGCAGATCCACTAAAGCCAGCAAATAGCCCGCAGCTCTTCTAACACAAGCCACACGCCGTTCCCATGCAAAGGCTGCTGTTACGTGGCTAATTCATAGAGTAACGTAAAGGAGTCGAAAAGAAATTAGTTAATGAGCTACCGGATGACACCCTTGACAGGAAGTGCAGGTGCTGGAATGTTCCGGATGAGAAATAGCCATGCTGGCGTGCGTGCGGGGACTTGGTTACACGGATTTGCACTTTCTTGCCCCCAACTCTGATCTGGCCATCGCTTTCCGTGCATGGAGCTGGGAAGCAGGCCATACCGCATCACTTCCTGTTACACGGGGCGACCGGTCTTATCGGGCCAAGGCAGGCCTGCTGCTTGTTCCGGACCTCACTTCCTGCTAAGGTGGGGCTGGATTTGGCTTTTAATTTTGATTTTTTTTTGGGGGGGGCAGGGGTTTTAACATTCTGCTCTTATGCATCCAGCAATTCCGCCCCCCCTTCACCCAACGTTTGAATTGCAAGGCCCCTCTCTGACATTACATCCCCCCCCACTCTCCTGCCACCGAACTTCACCTCTATTGTTCCTTGAGGCACTGAAAGCCGCAGCCAAAATGAAAATAAAGGGGGGGGGGCCCTCTGTGCAGGGGGGCGCCATGGTGCCAATGCCGCCCTCAGCCCTGCGTGGTTTTGTTGGCATCATGTCTACCAAGAGCTACGGCCTCTCAAGCTCTGGCTGACCGGCTGATTTCATTGGTTAGCTGGTGATTGCCTGGCAACATGAGCCTACGCTTCGGCCTATAACGGTCTAGACCCCGCCCCTCAAACCCTCATCCAATCAGTTCTAAGAAATGATTTATTGACCATGATTTCCTCATTGGCATAACCTTAACTCAATATACCACTTAGGCAAGTCCTGAAATATGTAAGGCAAAATATAAAAAAACATTTATAAAAATAAATGAGCTATCTCACTTTGGACTGTTATATCAGCATTACAGAATACGTGTATTATTAAATAAAGCTAATTACGATTTACCTGTTCAAAATTAAACATTTAAAACATTTGTTAAGGTGATAAAAATATGTCACTTTGCACCGTTACATTAGCATTACAGAATATGTGCATTATTAAATAAAGCTAATTACGATTCACCTGTTTAAAATTAACACACTAACGAGGCAGACGGTTTCAAATATATAAATAATACTGTTTCAACTTGTATTAAATTTCACATTTAAACACCTAAGGCTGGATTTCATTCAGAAGTTGTTTAGGAGAAACTGAGCTTGTTGAGTTTGTCTTGGCTGATAATAGCTCCAGAGAGGGGGGTGTTTTTCCAGGAAAGGCCCAGTGGATGGCACAGCTTCCTGGAGCAGGCTGAATGAAGGAGCCGAAGCGGCGGAGAACAGGACGGAGTTAAACACAGGACTTCAGGGAACATACAGGGGAAATGCTTTCTTAAACAGCCGCTACTCAGAGCCGTCGGGTCCTTAACGCTTCCGTCGGACAGGGGGTTCATGTGAGGGAGCCGAGGTCGTAGACAGTGCCGGAAAAACCTGGAACATTTTGCCGCCTGGCGTGACCGGTCTCACCCACCTGCCCTCATGGCTGCGGTCCATGGCTTCGAACTGCTTCCTCAGCCACCTGTGAGAGAGGAAGACAGGGCGTGTGAGATGGCAGCTAGGGGGCAGGACGGTTAAGGAACCCGGAACATTTGTGAAACCGAAATCTGGAGCTGTGGAGACTAGAACTGGAAAGAGCACAGCTCATATGACGCCCCCCCCTGGGCTGGGGGGCGGGGGGGTCAGCTCCTTGTTCTAGGTTAGACCAAGTTCAGCAGACTCTGTGACAGGGTGGGCGAGTACAGAAGAAAACTGGAGAAGGATTAAAAAAAATGTTTAAAAAGAAAGTCAAGTTGAGCGGAGGAAGCGTACATGGGGTATGCAAAACCAGCCCCCCCCGAGCCTCTCCGCCGCCCCCCAGCCACACACAAAGGCTCCCTTAAACAGCTCACATTAAATTCACCCCCAGTGGCTGGCAGGATGCGCCATACGCATGACGGGGCCCACAAAGGCGACGGAGAAGCAGCCGAACGGGACATTTGTTTATTAAGGTCCAAAAAGATGTGTTTACTCCAGACCGAATTATCTGGACAAACAAAGGTGAGACGAAATAAACACCAGGGGGATATTTCTGGCCTGTCTTGTCCCAAACCCCTCCAGCCCACCCCTCTCCCGTCCCAAAAACCTGTTTCCAAATTGAACCACACTCCAAAAAAAAATCCATTCATTATTCATGGAGTACGACACAGAAAGGCCTGCATTAAACACCGCGGTCAGACATCCTCCCGGCCCAATGCGACTGACCCCCACGGCTCCAGCTGTTAGTTTACAGCCGCCAAGATGTCGCCACTTGGGGTCGTATCCTGGCAGCGAGGGAGGCCGGCACAT
Organism: Hyperopisus bebe; assembly: GCA_026777045.1. Lineage (NCBI taxonomy): Eukaryota > Metazoa > Chordata > Actinopteri > Osteoglossiformes > Mormyridae > Hyperopisus > Hyperopisus bebe. Next base: position 18,397,615 of record JAODJW010000081.1, on the reverse strand, counting down.
CAACTTTTAGGTCTAGACCCAAAAAACTTACGGACGGGCTTTCCTATTGGCTGTTCTGTTTAAATGGAGCACAACCGCTAGGGAGACTCGGGGCCCTGTGACCCAAATGAGAAAGAAGGCAACATACTGAAGAAGAAGACAGGACTGGAACCTAATGGATTATCCCTAATCTGACACATGCCTGGATGAAACACTGGCCCTGAATTACTGGGTATAAACTGGGTAAATTAAATGACAGGAATAAACCAGAAAATAACAGTAGTAATAGCAAAATAGTGTGTCGATCATCGAGTGGTTCAAACCCCAGTGTCAGTGATGATTTCACTACTGGGCCCCTAAGCATGGTCCTTACCACCCATCTGCTTCAGGGACTGGCTGACCCGGCTCTCTAAACTGCTTTGGATAAGCATCTGCTTAGTAAGGTTGCTCCTCCACAGGGGACTGACTTCCTCGTCACCTCGGCTCACCTGTCGATGTGCTGTGGGGTTGAGGACCTCTGGGTGTCCGCTATCAGCCAGTTCAAACCCGTGATCCACATGTTCACCTCCTCCTCACTAAAGGCTGGGGGGGGGTGGGGGGAGGCAGGGATGGGAAACAGCCAGAGAGACACGCTTTACACCTTACTGGGTGGCCATCACCGCAGGGATCTGGACCTGAGATCAAATGGGCCCCAGATCCAAACCCCAGCAGGGAAACTGCTGCTGTACCAAAAGATGAAAGTATACAGGAAGCTGGTGGTTATGGGTTCAGACCAGGAACCTGAAAGTGGCTAGTCTGCCCCAGGAGGGTATGTGGTCGCGGCCTGGAACTAACCTCAGGATTAATGCAGCTGTGAATGTGTGATACCTCACATTAGCCAAAAATATTAAAGTACAACCATAAAAAACATCTTTAGGCTTGTCGTGATGTAGTATGCAGGCAGATGAGGGCTATCGAAATAATTCCTGACGCAATATGTAAAAGCAGTGAGCATGACCCAGTAACATACAAGTAGGCGAGGAGGTGAGGGGGGAGAGGAAGGAGCGAGGGCAGCGGGAGGGGCAAGACGAGGGGACGGACCGGCCACGCTGAGGGTCTTCAGCCGGAACTCGAGGCCGTAGAGTACAATGAAGCAGAGCGCCGGGTCCAGCTTGCGGGCCTCCTCTGGATAGCGCTCAAAGTCCCGTGAGGCCTTGCCCAATCGCAGCTCCTTGATCTCCCGGATGTCGACTGCCGGCCAATCAGAGTCAGAGTCAGCGGACTGCAGCTCATCATCGCCCTCCCCCCCAGTAAAACTGAGACAAAGAGAGCACCGCAATACCCATGACATCACCTGGCATTAAATCAATCAGATTAACCTGGGAATTTTTCAGCAGGTGGTTATAGGGTCCAATCCCAGAACTTTGCTCCCCAGAATTTATTCTGTATATATACACACCGGAATAAGAGAGCTGTAAAAAAGTATATAACAAAAACAGTACAATAAAAAGTATATAATAAATGGGGAGTATGTAAGTAATAATCATTCCCACTGATGACCCCCTAAGGCAGCACAGCTGGTGACAGAATGTGCCCCCGTACATGAGGTTAATATCTCTGTGGAGCACTAAACAAACATGGGGAGGGACAAAGGTCGCCTCTGCGTACATCTGGCAACAACGATTTGTACTGTCCCATGCTGTACACACACACACACACACAGGCATGCCGGCGAAACAGAAGCCCGCCACAGGCACGCATACTGATCCGTGCAGTGACCGCACCTCCGTCGCCATGGCGCCACCCTGCCACAAGCCCCGGTTGTGCCCAGGCCCACACCCTTCGTCTTGGGCCACCCCAAGGGGGAGGCTGCAGGTTCAGACCCAGGGAGGGGTTCTGCAGTGCCTCTGAGAATAACACTAAGTGGCCATTTGCTCTGCAGCTGAATAAAATCGAAAAAAAATCCCTTTGATGTCTCCGAAGCGACGAAAGCGCAACAACAATAACAGCCGTGCTACACGCTGACCCGACTCAGGAGGGGTGGGCTCCGGCAGCGTCGGGGAGGGTGAGGGGTTCCAGTTTAGGGCTGTAACCCTAAACGAGGGGGCCGTGGAAACGTACGCGGTGCCAGGCTCAGTGGGGCAAGCGAGCACCAAACTGGGACGGGTGAGTACCAACTGGTGGCAGAGGGAAGGTTAGGGGTGAGGGAGAGGGGGAAGGATAGAGATAGAGTGAGGGATAGAGGCAGGGAAAGAGGACAGGAAAGAAGGGAAGGCAAACTTTTGGGGCCGTTGTCTGTCTGTCTCTCTCTCTCTCTCTCTATCTCTCTCACACACACACTCGTTCGTTTCCAACTACAAAGAGCCATAAATGATGAAAATCATGTGTGTGGGGGGGGGGGGCAGTAACACAGTGTCACACCCCACAGTAACACAGCACCACACCCCACAGGGCTCAGTGTAACTGTGTGAATTTGGGATCAGGGTGGAGGGGTGTGGGGAGAGTAGGAGGGGCGTGGCTTCTGCACGTCTCTACTCACAGAGTATCAAGTATGGTGATCCAACTGTACCAGCTGCATAATGTGCATTGGATCGGATAGGAACAACACAGGGTCTCTGACCCGACAGGGAGGCATCAAATTCCAGCCCGAGACCCAGTTCTTTCAGTCCCAGTCTCACGGCAGGGCCCAGGAGACGTGCTCCGTTTCTGGTTCTGACTGAAAAGTCGACCGCTGACATGCTCCAGGCTGGCCGCCCACCCCCTTTGTCTGTCCTCCTTTTCTCATCCCCGGGTCACGCTACGGGGGGGGGGTACATGCTGAGGTGGCCCATCTCTACCGCCTGTGAGTGACCCGCGGGCTGGACGGCGGCATGACAGGCCAACAGCACTCAGTCTGTCCTGCACGCCATTGATTGGCGGATTTAATCACGTTTAAAGTGACCTGCAGTTTCACCCTCAGACTCACCAAATCCATTAAGATTCAGAACGAGTGCCTGGGCCTGTTTTGTAGAGACTTGACCACATCGACTTTTGCTGACCAGTCCAGGTCTTCGAGCCCAAAAACACTCGCTGAACGAAAAAGGTAAATGACCAACAACAACACCAACAATGCCACCATCAGATGCATGATCCAGCCCAAGGCTCACCCTCTCCGCCCAGTTACAAACAGCACTATTTAAAGTGGAAGCTCTCACCGCCAGTAGCAGGTGCATTGTGGGATACAACTGAAAAGAAACTCTAGGGTATTTTAAAGTAGGAGGTATAAGAGGGGACAGAAATCATATATAAGGGCCAATCAGCTTTCAGATGGGGCCAGTGACCGTACCCCTGTCTACACACCAAGAAATACTTCTACTGCACACATTCTACTAGTGCAGCTATAGTTAAGACTAAAACGGTAACCATGACCGGTCCACATACTGTGGTTAACAAAACAACAACAACAATATATAATACAATCAGAGCTGTGAATGAGCTCTGCAATGGGAACGGGAAGAACCAGGCTGAGCACCAGCGCGTTACGCAGGGACAGACCAATACTAAGAAATTCCTTACACTAATCCTTCCTCCCCCTTTGTTTTTGAAATCTCCTTATCTTCCCCAATGACAGCATCCTTCCCAAGAATAACCTCACTCTTCCTCCCCTTCTTCCTGCATGGCCCCTTGCCCCCCCCCCCCCAAAAAAACAGTCCGCTATCTGACACAGAACACACATGCAATCACACATGTACACACAGCCCAGCCAGGGGGACCACAGCACCATCAGCCAATCATGAGCTGGCTTATTATAAAACATACGTCATTGATACATACATATAAAACAACATACATACATATAAAACATACTTACTGGATACAGATTCACACACCTCAGACATCAGTGACAGCCCCAAATAAAGCCCTCATTTATGTTGGCTCTGTTCATTATAACAAATTATTCCTAATTAGTACTCGGTTTAATTTAAAGGAATAAATTATATAATTACTATGATTTATATCTGAGCTAGGGACTATGGAATAATGGTGAATAAAGTAAATGATCTCATTATTGATCATAATTGTATTCAAAACTATGCAGAATAGTAAGTAGGCTAGGGCAATATGGATGGTTCAAATACATGAAACAAGATAACTCTTTACAGTCTTTGTCAGAACAAACACCCGAAAATTCACAGAAAGCCACACCGATCACATCATGATTAATTAAAGGTAATTTATTACAAGCTCATGGGCGTCATACTAGTCAGCTTTGAATCCAAAGCATATGTGGAGCTATACAGGTCATGGACAGTAGGTGGCGTTGCAGGTAAGCTATCACCCCTGTAGCCAGAACAGTGAGGCCGGGTTTCTGCATCACGCAACAATCCATCAAAACGGCCCCATGGCACAACCCCCTTTTAAACACACACCGCACACTCCATGTCCTAAGTATACAGCCATCCATTTTCACGCCTCTTATCCCAGTCAGGGTCCGGGGGGGGGGGGGGGGGGAGCCTATCCCAGGCAGCACAGGGCAGCACTGAGCACAAGGCTGGGGTCCACCCTGGATGGGATGCAAAAACCAATGTACAACACCAAAGATATCCTTTCTCTGCCATTTGCACAGATACAAGGGATGCTTCTCTTTACCAACTTCATCCTGCTCTCCATGAGACTCACAGGCACAGGGTCCCCACAATGTTGTAAAACCTGGTACGTTTTAGCATGTGGGGACATTTTTCAGGTGCCCACAATATAAACCTCAATCTTATAAAAATCGATGACTATAACCAAAGAAGTAAAAATGCCAAAAGTCTTGTATTTTGTTAGGTTACCTATGATTAAGGTTAGGGCTGGGCTATGCGTGTTTATGGACTGTCTTTCGGTATATCTGTGTTTTTTATTAATAATAATGTATATATAGTACTGTGCAGAAGTCCTTAGCAGTCAAAGAAAATGTTTTGATGATCTTCATGTTGCTGTACAACTATGACATTATGTCAAAGTGTCATTTCTAAAACCTCTCCGAAAATTACCCCAGTCTTTGCAGCAATCATCCAATACACCATGTATATTTTGACTGGACCACAAGTATACCACATTTGGCTAATCAATACCTAATTGAGATTACTTAGCTAATTAAGTTAATTAATTAAGTGAGCTGGTGGTGAAATTTAACATGGAATGGCTGGGGTGCCCCTGAGGAGAGGTTTGGGAACTGAAGCGGTGTTCAAATAGCCGTCCAACAAGATGCCTGTGACTTTTTGGAGAACAGAAGAAATTCTGCTTTTATTTTTACTGTTACTGTTAATTTGCAAATATTCTGATATTACATTGTGTGCTTTTTGCTGAACAAATATATACTTACTACCCAGATCATTTTTCTTTGACTGCCTAAGACACAGAACTGTATATGTTGCGGATTTGCGTATATTTGTGCTTGTACAGGACCAGTCAATAGTCTGGACACTCCCACTAAAAATCATTTGTGTTTCAACAAGATAACAGCCCTAAGCACACTTTCTGGTTATGTAGTAGGTATTATCTTATGAACAAGAAAAGAGATGGAGTGCTGTGACAGATGACCTGGCCCCCACAATCCCCCAACCTAAACCTGTAGAGCTGGTCTGGGATGAGTTGGATCAAAGGGTATGAGCAAGCAAGCTTGTGGCCAGCATTTGAGGAAACTTCTTCGAGACTGTTGGAGAAGCATCCTAGGTGGCTACATCTGCAAGCTAGCTGAAAGAATACTGAGAGTCTGCAATGCTGTCACTGAAGCAAGAGGGGGCTGTTTAGAAAAGTGCAAAATCTGAGGAAGTTTTGAGATGTTCAACTTTGCTTGGTCGTCGTAATATTTGATATGTGTTACTGTGCTGCATTGCATGGTGGCCTTTTACTATAAGGTGAATAACAGCTAAAATAGAGACAGATGCATTAAAACAGGTGTGCCCACATTTTTGACTGATACCCTATGGTTTTGTATTTCTGAGCAAAGAACATGGGTGTTAAGTATAACTGCGCAAAAACACCCAGTGGTTTTACAGAATGGGGCCAGTGCATGAGACGCTGATGGGCGCCGCCTCCGTGCCTTTTTCCATCCAGCCAAAGGAGGTCAGAAATAGACGATGCCTAGCTAGCTGTGAGAGAGAGAGAGCGGCCCGCGAGAGCGGGGAGGCGACGGACGTGCGGGTTCACGCTCCGTCCCGTCAGGAATGTCGAAGCGGAAAAAGCCAAACACCCCGTAATTTAAGGAGGGCGGAAGGAAGGAGTAGCAAAGAGGAATGGAGTTGGGGGGGGGGGGGGTGGAATAAAGGGGGAGAGGAAAGGAAAGAAGAAAAAGCCTAGAATGAAAAAGCAGACGCAGGACTGAGGAGGAGGAGACGAAAGTTCAACCACGAGCGAGGGGGGATAGTGGAGAGGAGGCAGGCGAGGAGTAATGGGGGGGAGAGGAGACGCACACATGAGGTTCTTGGAATGTGCCCCCATGCGGTTAGGTGGGGGGGGGATTCT